>JAIWYQ010000019.1:0-600000 GCA_022818035.1 Armillaria solidipes
CTCGAGAATGTGCTGGGGTAAACGGTATATTGCCGTGAAACGGTAATAAACGTAGGTAGACTCGATGTGTGGTGTAGACTCGATGCGTGGGGTAAGCTGCGATCTTATGCTCGAGGTAAGCTAAGCTAAACGACGTTTTTTCTAGCTAGTTTTTATATTACAAGTACGAAATTATAAATAGAGTACACATGCGCGACTTAGTCAGGCTGTAAGGCCGTGGCTTAATAAAATCCGTGCAAACATATGGTTTCTTGACTTCGAAAGTAACAGCAACTCGTCGACGTTGCCGCGTATGGACGAAAACCGTATGGTTTCTTGGAGCGATGAACGGATCGTGAGGTGCTGTTTAGCTGCGGACTGGTGAGGTATGTCTTTTGTACTGAGGTGTACGCTTGGGTCTACGTCTTCTCAAGGTCTTGGCGAAGTAACAGCCTTAGTAAAACGCGGTCTGTAGTGGCCGCGTGCTTGAAATATCGTGGATGGATGAGTGGCCGCGGCAATCACGTCATTTCATTAAGTGATTGATTGACGCGTCCATGAGGCTATGAGAAGTGATGCGGTAGTTCCGTTTTAGGATGATTTGTGATCGAAGGTGCCTTGCCGTGATGGAACACGGCAATTATGATGCGTAACCAGATGAGATGGATAACAAAGCGTGTGAGGAGTCGTTGCCGTAGCATGAAAGTAGTATGAACTTGTGTGCAATCTTTGGTTTACTGAAAGTCCGCTGGGTGGACAGGAGCGGCAATTAGTGCTTAAAATCCGCGAATTCTGAGCGTACAGAGCCTGGAGGCTCATCATCCCCCCTAAACTTTTATTATGTTACTCGGGAACATAAAACCGTTGCATGAGTAATCGTATTCCCATGAGAAGTCAAGGTTTTGGGCTTGGTTGCCAGGGGATAACGTGGTGGCTGTACGCGACGGCCAATATTGGTGATCGAAATGCTTTAGACGCGTCGGTGATCTAAAGATAGACACCGATAATTGCTCTTTCACAGGCACGGAAGCCTTAGTATGTCTTCTCGCTTCGTCACGGATTATTCTGTGATGTGTGAAGGGACTGCACGGCTTCTGTGCCGCGTGGCTGGCTGGACTTAGAGAAATTTTCTCTTTTCCTTTCTTTCCCTTCCACCTTCGCGTCCGTTCTCTAGCTTGCGCATTCGCCCTCTTTTCTTTTGCTCGCGTTCGCCGTCTTTCCTCACAAAGACGCTCTTCCTCCTTTATCTTCTGGAGGTGAGTTTATTCTCTTCGAGACACCGCCTGTTATATAGGCGGATCTCTTTTCGTTCGACGCGTACTGACAACCTCCTTCGGTTTCACTGAAGGCTTTGCAGTTTCGTTTCCTCAATTCCTCTTCGCTTGCTTCATCGGTGTTCCACGCTGGTGAAGCTTTCGTACGAACGTCTGACCCGCCGACTACGCGAAATGGCCGAACCTTCCATAGTCAAGGACACCGCCGCCCTCCAGCACGAAGCTTTGAGTACGTACGAGGCTGCCGCCGTTCTTCTTCAACACAAAGCCGGATTTGCGCCCGACAATCGCGTACCGCATGGTGTGGACAAGTGGATTTCCGACGCCTACGTTCAGTGGGCCCTCTGTGATGAATTTTGGGAGCCGGCTGGGGTTAAGAAGAAAGTCTGGAACGACCTAGAGTATGCTGTCCTGGAGAGGGTAGCTCGTGTGGACCAGGATGATGTTTCTTGGGCTGGGAGCGACTTTAATGAACTGGCTCTCCGCGCGGTGTGTTTGCTGCTCATTGCTTAGCGTACGTTTGACTGACTTGCCGTTCCTTTTATAGCAGGACTATGGTTTGCGTGTCCGTCCCATCCCTTTGGAACCAAGGGCACGTTCTCCTTCGCCTACCTCTCCGAAACAAACAGCTGCGCCGCTGCCGCCTCCTTCAAAGCAACGGACTCCGCCTCCTCCTCCTTCCAAACAACGGTCGACGGCGCCCACTACTCCTCGTCGCGCGGCTACTAAGCCTACTCCGGATCTCGACGTTCCCGTGCATCAGCTCAATCTTACGGCTCCTAGCCCTGATGCTTCTACTTCAACGATTCTGATGCTAGCCAAGCCCATGTCGTCTATTCGTGCTCAAGCGACGCCGAAGCCTCCAGTTCCCAATCCCTCTACTTCCAATGCTAGCGTCGCCAAACCTCCTGTTTCAAATCCTGCAAAACCTTCTGGCCAATCGTCCGCGACTCTTCAGAGGAAACCAACTCCCAGACCGTTGACTTCGGGAGCCGTACAATCTTCTAAGGCTACGCCGCCTTCTTCAACAGCGCCGAAGAAGCTGGCATCTTCGATGAAGCCAAAACCTCTTGCACAAACCTCTGGGACGACTACGAGACTTCCCACCCAGACTGGTGTCGATAATTCGGGGTGGGGTTCGCCTGCGTGGTCTCCCATTTCCCTGACTAACAGTCTTCCTCCTAGTCCTACTGAGAACTTCGTGTCTTTTCCCAAAGACTTCACTTCGCCTTTACACAAGAAGTCTGATCAACAGCTCAAGATTGGTCCTCCATCCAATACTACGCATTCGGAAGCGTCTGCGCAATCTTCGTCTTCGCGTCCTTTTGCTGTAAATGGTACGTGTTTTTGATCTTGGTTGCTGAATTTCCGTGCTGACTTAGTATTTTTCAGTGCCTGATCGTTCGAGCATTGTCCCAGGCCCTGATCCTAGTCTTCAAAACGAAGGTACCGGTCCTCATCGACTTTCTAAGCGCACTCCCTTATTCTTTCCGGGTACAGATGAGGACGAGGAGCGAATTCAGGATGACTTAGTCAAGGGTGAACAAGTCGTGGGTACAGACGGTGAAGACAACGATCTTCAAGCTCAAGACTATGACGCGCCAACCCCTCCAAGGGATGTTCCGATGGATGTAGACAAGAACGAAGGTCAACAATCCGATGACGACTCCAGTCCTCCGCCAACCCAGTCTCGTCGTAAGACACATCGAATTTCGTTCGTGTTTAACGATGTTACTGGGGATTTCGAGGAGCCTCACCCTACAATCTTTCTTCCTAGGCGCCCCGCTACTCAAGAACAAAATCCTCGTCGCTCTACTCGTCCTCACACTTCTCCTGTCAACCAGGATGCGGCTTATCTCAAGATGACTCAAGGGTCTAAGCCCTCGAAAGCCAAAAAGGACAAGAAAAACCGCGCTGAGTCGTCGGGCAAGCAGGATGCCAAGGGCAAAGAAAAAGAGATGGTCGCTCGCAAGCGTACTCGGGACGAAGACGACGGTGACTTGCCACCTGTTGACGTTCCTGCTGCCAAAAAGCTGAAGGCCGCGGTTACTAAAGCAGACGAAGCTGAAAGTGCGTTATTCTTTTGCTTCTTTTGGCTCCAACTAAGTTTTATCTCCTTAGTTGTTCGCGCTACTCCAGCTATTCGAAAGCGTGGCCCTGCTCCCTCAAAACCGCCAGTCGTGACAATGGGTATCAGTGGTGGGGGCTTTGGTGAAAAGGTCCCTTCGACTGCGAAGCCCATCAAGGACGGCCTCAAAAGCATCGGCGTCCTTGTTGTCGAGGAGGACTATGGCAAGTTTGTGAAGGTAGATGGGCGATATTGGAATAAGGATGTAGCTCCGTTCGTTGGGGAACAAGTAAGTCTTCTGGCTTCACTATCGTCTTATTAACTCGTTCTTTTTGTAGTATACCGAACCGTGTGATACCTGCCGGCGCCGTGGAAGTCAATGCCGCAAGCTGTTGACACACACTGTGATTTGCGTGCGTTGTCATTATGCCAAGCAACCTTGCACGGTTGATGGCGAGGTCGCACTGAACCCGGTGTCGCATTATCGTCCAAAAGGCTATAGTAAATTTCTCCCTCTTATCTTCGTTTGCTTTCCAGATACTGACTTCTTTCTATAGAAGCGATCAACACTTTCGAGAGCGCTCTCAACGCCATTGAGGTGAACAACGCCGCTGTTACTTCCCTGGTGCAGCAGTTCCTTGCCGGTCTCGACGTGCTCTCGCACACCGAAAGCATCCGCGTCCAGTCGTCGCGCCTTCGCGAGTGTCTTAACCCGGTCGAGGAAGTCGTTGCCGATGATGAAGATAGTGAGGTCGAGGAGGTAACTGGAGGTGTCGCGGGGCCGTCGAAGAAGAAGAAATCTAAGTCTGGTTGAGCTGCGGGGTGCTTTGGCTTGTTGGCTGGCGGAATCTCTTGGGAGCTTGGCTCCAATATTTTTGGACTTGTATACACGGACTGTATCGCGCGCCTTCGGGCAAAATATTTCGTACTCGCATGTAACCGCCCCCAAAGAGGGTGAAAATAAATAAATTCGTATTTTTGGACTTTGATTCGTGTGATTTTGTGAATTTTTGGGTGATTTTGGGGGAATTTGGACTTAGAGAAATTTCAGCAGCTGGGGCTCACGTGCTGGGTTTCACGTGATAGTCCACCTTTGGCTGTTTCTTGAATAATTCCTCTAAGTCCGAATTCTCGTGAAATTGAAATGGTAAGGAATGTGGATGGCCGTGGCTCTGGCGCCGTTGGCCTTTGGATTCGTCGTGTTTCGTGCTGGTGGTCATGAGTGTTCGTTACTGCAATGTGTTTTGGTGATATCTCCATCGTGTATAGTCAAATTGACGGTGGAGTAAGATATTTTTGTCGTTTGTGGGGTAATTTTCGTGAAGTATTTCGTGAATTGTGAGTTTGTTTGTTTTGTGATTTTGTTACTTTTTGCGCGAAAATGTCGTGTTGAAAAGAAAGCGTATTTTCGTCTCGTGGACAACATGGGGACCATGTCTCTCCCCCCTGAACTTTTTAAATCTTTGCCGTCGAAGGCTGAAAAGATTTAATCCGAGGTTCGAACACTTGGAATTTGAAAGTGAATGCCGCTGAGTTTTGAAAGTCGTAAACGTGCGATTGGGATTCCGTGCTGTGTTCCGTCGAACGTACGATCCGAGCTCGATAGGAATTTTCGCGTAAATGCGATGAGGTAAGGCGTCCTCTCATTTTCGTATAAAGAGGACGTTTTATTGTCGTTGTATCCTCAGAACCATCGCATTTTACTGAATCGCAATGTCTACCTCTGCTGCTCAAGCTATTCCTTCTCTCATCTCCCTTGTCAACCGTGCTGACAACGTCCTGAATCATCCTCTTGAGTTGAACGCTCTGTTGCCTCGCGTCACTGCCTACTTTGATGAGGCCGTCAAGGTCAAGGTACATTGCCGTACTGTTGGTCGAATTTTCGTGTGCTGATAAACGTGTCGCAGTTCTACATCGAGACTTACTACCCGTCCGCGCTCAACGAGATTTTCTTCAAAAATTTCGAAAGCGTCGTGGAAGGGTGCATTTCTCGTTTCAATTTCCGCAAGACCTGGGAAACGATGCTCCAGATCGAGTCCAACCGTATCAAGGCGTCCGTCAGTGGGCGTTACTCCATCTCGGGTACCCAGATCGTCGATGCTCTCACGACTCTGCCTCCTTTGAGGATCCGAGTTGACGATGACATCCAAATGTCGTCCGCTCCCTTCACTCCTGTTCTCGCTACTTCCAAGGAAGTTCAGACCGCGCCCGTGTCTTCTGACGCCGCGTCTGCCTCTGCCTCGAAGGATCCCGAGCCGGAGATTCGAGAGGAGACCCCATTGAGAGACACTGGTGCTATGTCTCCTTCTACGGTCTCTTCTGCTGATTGGGTGGTACGTGCTTCGAATCAATTATAACCGTGATATCACGTTAACTCGATTTGGCATATTTTAGCTTCCTTCGCCGGTCGCCGCAGCTCCAGCTCCGTTTATTGAACAGTTTGCCGAAAAAGAAGGCACCCTCAAGGACGCTGTGGAGATCGGCGAAAAGATTACCGATCTTTACCGTCGGTCGTTCAATAAGGCGGACCTCCGCTACGGCAATTCTTTCTGTGCCTATTGCTCGGGCACTCCTAGTCATCCGGCGCATACTTGTCCAGCTCGTTCTGCCAGGGTACGTTTTCTCCTTTGAAATCTCGTCTGTTCTTGTATTAACGTGATTTTCTAGGCTGTACGTCCTTGTGGTCCTTGTATGCGCGAGGGGACCGAGTGTTACTTCGCGGGGTTGTCTTCCGAGTGTCAAGCCTGTCACAAGTCACTTCTACGGCAATGCGTTGGTGGAGTCCCTGATCGGCAGATCCTGTTGATGCCCTTCGAGGATGCGCATCCCGAGGATGACGAACATATCCTGGGGATCATTGACGAGTTGATCGACCTTGACCCATATGGGACTAGTAAGTTCCGTTATTCGTACTGTTCGAACTGCGTTTACTAATTCCAATTAACTTTGTAGAACCGCCGGCCGATATTCCAAGCGATCCTCGCACCGAGGAGATCGTCGACAATGCCATGAAATATGTCGGCACCAACTTTGGTCAATTTCCTTTCCGCGGTTACGAATCCATCGAGTCTTTGGTTCATACGAAGGAAGCTTTCTTCCAACGTCTCGAGTCCAACACGCGCGATCTCTACTTGGACCTGAAGATGCGCCATGTCCTGGTTCAGCATTACCGTCTTGTCACGGCCAAACTTGATGAGGCTCGCGTACAGGCGGAGGCTGAGGCCAATACTGCGGCGAAGATGAGGAACGACCATCACGCGTCTTCTTCTTCCCACAATAATCACGGTCATGGGTGGAATAGGAAGCATCAGCGCAACTCTCGTGGCTATGGTAGGAAGCAGAACCGGGCTCAGGACAAGGGCAGGGGCAAGAAGGACGACTGCAAAGGCAAAGGTAAGAACCATGCCGCTGCTCATCTCAAAAAATGCCCTGGTTGGGCTTGCGAGCACAAGGACTGCGACTATTACCAGGAGCCTGAAGATGCCGTGCAGGGTCCTTGCGACTGCGGTGGTTGGGGCAATTGCGATCTTCCCGCTTGTACTTTTAACAAAGGTAGTTGGGAACAGACTGACGAGGACGTCAACCAGTACCAGGGCAACGACAATGGCTACGGCAGTTACAGCGGCGGCTGGGGCAATGCCTCTGGTTCCAAGGCGTCGGGCTCCAAGCGCGGTCGTCGCCACTACTAGAGTTGCCGTGGTCTTCGAGGTGGTTATATTCAATTCGTACGGACATTTGCGCAGGGGTATATGTTGAATGAGTGTCGGGGGACCGGTATGGATATACCGGTCAGAATTTAGCTATGAACGAATGTGTAGGGGCTCCAAAATGGAGTCCAATTATTTATAGAAAAGTTTTTGGTTCTGCCAACGTCTCGAGTGAAACTAAGCAAGTTCTGCTTCATTATGCGCTCCCTCTTGGTCTGGAAGTTCGTCGAGCGTGCCATCATCAGTTGACGCGAAGAGATCATTGATCCGCTCGGGTGGTACGTCAATGATCGCATTGATGTCCGGTACGTCAATTTTCTTTCTGGCGAAGTACGGCACCAATCTAAATGCGGCAACTGGTCTTGCGAAGGTCGAACCGTCTAATTCGCAAAGGAGATATGCGCCGCCTTTATTTCTCCCCAAGATCACTAAGGGGCCCAAATATCTGGCGCGCATTTTGCGGTTTAGAGCTTTCTCTATCTGCGTGTTACGCATCAAAACCAAATCTCCCTTCTGGAAATTGAAGTCTCTAATAGAGTACGCGTGGTCTTTTTCGAATTTAACTGCGGCATTTCGTCTGGCTTCGTAGACTTTAGACTTCAAGCGCTCGAGATCTTGAGAACGTTTTTGAAGACTAATGGCTCGACGTGCAATTAATGACGTGGTACTGATGATATTATCTGGCGGCGGCATCAACCAAGTAGATTCGACTATATCCATTGGGAGAAGGGGTTCCGTCCCGGTTGCGGCAAAATACGGTGAACAACCCATGCGCTTTCTGATCGTTACTCGGTCCGCCCAAAATACGGAATAGGCGTTTTGACTCCACTTCTTTTGATCACCATCAGACGCCTTAAACAATCCTTGACGGACGTCAAAATGAGGTCTTTCGGCAATCCCATTGGCTCTGGAGTTATAACCGGATATGCGGATGTGATTGATGTGGTATTTCTTGCTCAAATAATTAATTGCGGCAACAAAGGCGGATCCGTTGTCGGTAACGATCTCGACTAAGGATCCCCATCGGCATAGAATATCCTCGAAAATCCATTCTCCTAAGGTTCGTGCTGTTTCTTTGCGCAAGCAACGGAATTCAGGGTAATGACTGAGTGAACATCTGCCTTGGACGATGTAACGGTATTGTCCTGAGACAGGCATGATCATCGTGTCCATGTACATCTTGGAAAATAATGGAGCGGGAAGAGCGACGGTAGGCGGGATATAGATTTGTCGGGTTTGACGGATTTGGCATAGATGACACGTCCTTACGAACCAGGCTATGTCATACTTCATATCCGGCCACCAATATCGATCTTTAATTAACGCATGCGTTGCATAAAAACCCTTGTGAGCAACGTCATCGTGACAAGACGTCATCACTTGTATGCGACGTTCGGGGAACAATACGAGCTGATGCTTCCCATCTACGTTTTTGCGCCATAGCTTTCCTTGTCTCTCGAAGAAATGAACGGCATATTTCATGAACTTTGCGTATGCGTTATCGTCGAATCCTGGAGGTCTTTTGAGATGGAGATGCCACGGTAATAAGTGCATTAACCGTTCATCTAGACGTTTTTGCTTTGTTGTACGAGGAACTGTCGAGTAAGGAATGGTTTCCGTGGTTTCTTCGGTAATGTCTTGCTGTAGAACTTGAATCAACTTGATTGGTGAATTAACCGTAGGTGAAGTCGAATTAATAAAATGCATAAGCCCGTAATGAGTGTGTAAGAAGTCTTCCATGCCGTCTTCGGGCGGGGGAGGGTCTCCTAGTTGGGGTGGGCGTCGCGATAATCCATCTGGACCATGCTTGGAGCCTGGTACATGGACTAGAACGAAATGAAAAGATAGAATGCCGATAATCCATCGGTTAACTGCTGCTGAAGGTGCGATATCAGGGTTCTTGAGCATTCCCTTGATAGCACTCGCGTCTACTTCAACAATAAACGTCGGAAGGCCAATAAGATAGATTTTGCAATCTCCTAGCGCGCGGTAAAGTCCAAATATCTCCTTCTTGGCTTGAGAATATCCGCACTCGCGTTCATTAAGAGTGATTGAACCGAATCTGGCGAAATATCGAATCTTCGGATCGACAGGGTCGCACTGTGCAAGATAATAGCCGACTGCGGCAGGCCCTGTGTCAACGGCAAGTATGACAGCTCCGGTTGACGTGTAACTGAGAGGCCTTAACGCAGGACTGTCCTTGACTGCGTCTTTAAGATCTTCTTGTGCGGCAATCTCTACTGCTTCGAACTTGAATGGTACGTCTTTTCTGAATAATTTGGTGATGGGTAAGGCTCGGGTTGCGAAATTGTCGATGAATATCCGTAGAACTCCAACGGTACCAATGAAGGCACGCGCGTCAGAGACGTCAATACAAGGTCCCCATCGTAATATTGAAGCGACAATACTTTCGAGAGGAAGTCGGCCAGAATACGTGCATCTATGACCTAGCACGGTAATTTCGGCGCAACAAAGGTAGGCTTTCTTGCCTGAAAACGTGCCCCCACAGTATTTCATGCGCTGGACGATTCTATTTAGGTTTTGGAAGTGTTCCCAAACGAATCGCCTAATGCCGTGATTGAGAGGGATAGTCTCGTAGCCTCCTATGATTTCGTAGCGAGTCTCTGGTCCTCGAACTGGGACGTCATCGATGTAAGGAATGGTAAAATCAGGAATTTCGGGTTGTAGAATGAACGTAACGTCGTCGTGGAATATTGGTACGGAATTGGTCCAACCCATGGGTAAGGTAACGAGTCGGAGGGCTCCATAGGGTGTCTGAAAGGTGGTAAGGTCGCGAGACGACTCTGCTAGTAGACGTTCATCGTATCCAACGAATAAATCTAGAGTAGCGCCGCATGCACGACCTGCGAAATGTTCTGCGAGAGGATCTGTTGTCGGTGGTAATCCGGAATGAGCAATAGTAACTTCGTTCAACGGTTCTAGACTGTGAACTATACGAAGACTTTTGCCATCTTTCTTTAAAACCGTAAACCATCTCGAGCGATAGGAAGAATTAGAAGGTTCATAAACGCCTGCGTCAATCTTTGTCTTGATCATACGGCAAACTTCTGCGTAAATGCCTGGTGGAATAGGAATATTTCGTAGAACCCAAGGGGTGTGTTCGACGACTGGAATATCGACTGGAGGGAAGAAATCTTTACGAAAACTGCCTCGTTCTGAGTCCTCCCATGCGAATGCTTTCTCCTGAACCGTCATGAAGTGATGCATAAGCTTCATTTCTTCTGGCCAAAGAAAACCATCGTTATGGATGGAGTCAATATACTCCTTGCGTTCTTGGGTATAGCGTTCGGTAGGAATGAAAGGGGGTGGTGTTGGAGATAACGTAGGTATATCGGCTAATGGATCTCCTCGAATATTACGAATGATACGGAATTTATCAGGCAAGGTTGCAAGCACAGGCTTTGTTTTTAACGCGACTGGCTTGTACTTCTTGCCTGCAAAAACCGAGACTTTCTTAGAGAACCATGGCTCGTAGGATTGATCTCCAATAATATTAGAACCGTATAGACGATACATATAATCTCGGGGCTGGGAAACGGAACGGAAATCTGATAAATCTTGTGGAATCTGGGTTGGAACGGAATATAACGGTAACAATTGTTCGCGATCGGTTGGTAAAGGGAATTCGGCATATGGGGTGGAACTGTACACGGTTTCGGTCGACCATAGTGATTGTGTAAACGTAGTGGGTTGGATAGGGAATTTATTAGGGTCGCACGCCGATAAATATTGGGTTGAAGCTTTTTCTGAGTCAAATTCAGTCTGAGAGGCCGCGTAGGCAATAATTTTAGGTTCTTGATTCGCGTCTAATTCAATGACGAGGGCGATCTCCTCTATATCATTTTCGGGTTCTTCTAGTCAATTTTCCCAAGAAAATGGGACGTGGTTAAGGATACGGGGACGACCACGAGGAATCGTCGGGATGGTCGCGGTTTTGCCGGTGTTCGGATCATGGATGGTAATGGTCTGATTCTCATCAGCATAATTGCGCACGATGCTCTGAGTTAACGTGTCGAAAGGTCTGCCGAGGAGAATATCATACGCTGATTGCCGAATAACGTGAACTTGGAGGTAAAGCGTGATATCTCCAAACAAAAACGCGACATTTCGTGCTAGACCCAAGGAATAATTCGTGGTGCCATTCGCCGACTGCATTTCCAAAATGACCGTAGGATCATAAATTAACCCCAAGCGTAGGCACACGGCTTCTGACATGGAGATCACTTGTGATCCGGGATCAATGATGCACTCGACTTTGAGCTGATGATCCACTACTGGAACGATGGATCTTAATGAAATGGAATCCGCTGCGCACTTCAAGGGTCCGATCTTCTCCCCTTTCTTGATGCGAGCTTCGTATGGGTCTGGGACGACTGACGATCCTTCAGGAGGCTCTTGTCGAGGACGGTTACTGCTGGTCTGCTCGAAGGTCTGAACGAAACCGGTCGGCATACTGTATAAAAGAGTGGAAGTTTTGCCGTCCTCATCGTTCTCTGGCGATTTTACCGTGATTTCAACGGTTTCGGGTCCGGTAAACGGTAAAGCTACCTCCTTTTGGAACTGTTCCACGGTGTTTGGCACTTTGCGCTTCGTGTTATCCTCCTTAATCATTTCCCTGATTGCTGGTGATAAGGAATATAACTCTTGATGCGACAACGTGATCGTGGAGTCAAGCGCACGCTCGTAGACTTCTCGCGCAACATGAGAGCCTTCTATCGGCGCCCGTGTCCTATAAGCAGGTTCATTGTCTTTAGGACGCTTGCGGATATCTGGCTTGGCACCCGCGTTACGAACTGCTGGCGGTGCGTAATTGGCTGGTCTTGCTGCGGCAAATGGATGAATATCTTCGGGGATGAGCTGTGGTACACGTTCTTTGGCTGGCGCAGGCTCGGGCACTGCCGCTACGGATTTGGATTGATCGTGTCGCGGAGTGACAGGTGGTGCGTAAGACGGAAATTTGGAAGTAATGTCTTTGCCATTATCGTGAACTATAGTCTTTGCTTTCTCGAATTGACGTGGTGCGTAAGACTCTATAACGGCTGCGGCAATATCGTCGTCTTTCTTCGTTTGAGGGGGTACAGAAATATCTTCTTCGTCGTCAGAATCTTCAACTAGACCGGGCATGTCGTCATAGTCTGGGGTAAGATCTTGATCGAAGTGATCGAGGATCTTGGGTACGGCAACCCCTGCTCGTCTTCAAGCACGGCTTCTTCAGCGGCTTTCCGACTCGTACGAGTTTGTCTCCCGACTGCCTTCGTAGGTTCTTGCGGAACAGCGGGTTCCGTTCTTGCTGCGGGAACTGCCTTCTTGGGTGGTCTGTGTTTAAGACGTGGTACTTCGACTACGACCTGGCGAAGCATAGTATCCGTGGCGTCTGCGGCAATCGGACTAGAAGAGTCTTCTTCGGCAACGTGCATGAACTGTTTGATGCCCTGGATCTCTTTTCCAATAGCTTCAGATTTGGCAATGAGCGCCTCGAGGCGTTGACGCGCATCAATGCCGGAGACTGGCGCGCTAAGTAGTTGAGGTTCCGTATCAGAATTGACGGGCGAAGAACGCTGCTGACTGAGATATGGAACGGGCTCGACAATAGCGTTCATCATCTGGTTAACGATACCGGTCTGGCCTGGATTTTGACGGTGCCATTCCTCAATGCGATCTTTAAGCCAAGTGCCTTGGATATTCCTAGGGACCCAAGCGCCAGTAGAAAGGACGATTTTCCCATCTATATTGCGCCTGCATTTCCCTTCTTTTATCATCTCTTCAACTCTAAGGCATTCTCGAATAAAATGGCCGATCTCGCCACAGAAACTGCAACTCTGGCCAGTACTCGCATTAGCGTAGCTGCTCTGCTGCGGAGGACCTGGCTGAAAACGTTGCTGAGCCTTCTGGAATCGATCATTCGAGTTGAGCTGTAATAACGTCTCCCCAAGTTTAATGAGCTGGTTGATGTGCTCCATTTTAACTTGTGGTTCTACGGGCTCCTCTTTAACGCGAATGGTAGGCTGCGGTTGGGAACTGGTACGGGGTACGGTATTTCGGATGGTCTGGCTGGAGCGGCGCCAACGTCTCTGTAGGAACTGCGCGAAGAAATGCCGCTAATGGTGCTTTCACCCTTGTTCGTGCCTTGTAAAACGAACTGGGCGGCCGCATAAATGTCTGCGAGGTCGTACGGATCTGCTGGATGATGGTCTGGTAACTTGATCTGAAGACGGCGAGCAATGGCGTCCCAAACGTGATTAGGAAACCCTTTGCTGAACATATTGCCGGTCTCGTGAGTGGACAATCGCTTTTCCTTGACTAGATGTTTCGCTTTGGGGAAGAATTCTCTGTAAAACGCTCCTAGGTCTGCGAGATTATCGATTTCTCGCGCATATTTCCCAATAACGCGCTCGAGATCGTGTCTCTCGTACTTGCGACTAGCACTAGCATCAGGATACTGCGCAATGATCGCGTCTTTGAAGTGAGCGTAGGTCTTTTGAGCGTCTGCGTATTCTGGCAAACTTTCCCAAAATTCGGAAATAGTAAGACCAGGATAGTAGATGAACCACTTCTTCTTGTCTGCGTCTTGGGTGATACTATGACGAGAAAAGAGGCCTTCGATATCACTGATATAACGCGTCAATTCGCGTCCTGGACTAACTTCGTCAATGATATTCGGTGCGCTCTTTTCTTTTCTGAAGGGCATATTAGTCGCCGCCATGATTACTGGTTGTACTGGTGGTTGAACTGGGGGAACGGGTGGTGCTGGTTGCGGTAATGGAACTGGTGGTGGATTGGTAAAAACTGGTGGAAGGATGGGAAGAATGGGGAAATACGACGTAGATTGTTCGGTAGGTGGTTCAAAAGTAGGTTCAAAAGGGATACTTTGTTCGAAGGATTCGTCCTTGATATCAAAGTTTATCGTGGTAGCGGTATCTGGTAATAATTCGTCACTAGAGACAACGGATTCTTCTCCGCGGTAATCTGTGAACGAGGTGTTCTCTACGTGGTAACCTCCGAAAGCGTGTCCGGAATAAGGTGTACCTGGGGCTGTTCCGTAGCTGGAACCAAAGAGTTCGGTGGTGACTTCGGTTTCTTCTGCGTCTTCAGCGTCTTCTGGTTCCGAAAACTGGAAATTTTCACTGGTAGAAACGTCTAGTTCTTCTGGATACGGAGATCCGGGAGATTCAATGAAAGACCCGGGGATGGGACTACGAGGGGACTTGGGTAACGGTACGTCTGTAGCGGCAGTCGAAGATGACGCTGCAGAAGGTGCTAAATGTGCGGTAGCTTCTTGTAACTGTAGACGTGCAGAGGTATTTCTGAGTCCTCTGCCCGGAACGGGGACGTAAGGTGTTTTACGTTCGAATTTTTGTGAAATGTTGAAGAATTCGGGTTCGCAGCAAGTATGAGCTCGCTACGAAGGGCGAATTTAAAGGTGATAGGCGTATATAAACGCGATCAAAGAATTGATTTGGGATGTGAACTAATCCCCCTCGCGGTGGGCTCCAGAAATGATGAGCCTAGACTTCCGTGGCAACGGCAACACCAACTCAGGAACGAGATTGGGTAATTAACGTGATAACACGGCAATCAAGGCGATCGTGTGTGCGAGTGGGTTCGGGGCACCTCCGTGCAGTCAATCAATTCCTCTATACGCAAGTATACACTGCGACTTTTCAGTCAGCGAAGTAGTACTGCTTGGTAGTCGAGTACTAGAAGCTTTGGCTGTAAGCCGGTAGGGATCTCTCGAAATGAGAGGGAACGGAAACGGGTATGACGTGAATACCACGAATCCGTAAGCGAAAACGTGAGAAGAGACTAGAAAACGTCGCTAGACGGCAATCCTAGCGAAGCGAGCGAAGGAAACGGAAATAAACGTGTGAAACTGGGTCTGAACGCGGGGGAAACGATGCGAAGACGTGGAACTAGAGCTGAGAACGGCTGGTAGAAAGAGGAAACGTGGAACGAGGTACTGAGGGCGGAGCGTCGAGAATAAACGTGGAAATACGGAAATTGGCGATGGTACTGAGGGCGAGAACGGAAATATACTGGCGGTGGTGGGGTACTGATCCTAAACGATACGGAAATACTGATGTTGATGTCGAAAACTGGTCTTGTGCTGAAGCGATCCTATCCTATGTCAAAACTAACCTTCAAGTCCACTCGGGGGACTGTCCTATACGAAAACTATGCTGAAACTGGTCCTATACTGGTGCGAAAACGATCCTAAGTCTGCTCGGAGACTACCCAAGTGGGCGACGATACGATGGCGAAAGCGAAAACGTGAAAAGATCCTATGCTGGTGAAGTTGAAACGATAACGGCCGATAAAAGATAAACGTGGGCGAGGTATGGCGCGGCAATCACGTATTGGCACAATATGAGCGTGTACCAATAGTGTCAAGAGCGAAGAGCGAGTGTCAAACGACCCTTCACAGTAAAAAACCGTGGAATAACTCTGGTGAGCTTAAGAACTGACGTGCACTCGAGAATATGCTGGGGTAAACGGTATATTGCCGTGAAACGGTAATAAACGTAGCGTAGACTCGATGTGTGGTGTAGACTCGATGCGTAGGGGTAAGTTAACGGTAGGCTCGAGGTAAGCTAACGCTAAACGACGTTTTCTAGCTAGTTTTTATACTACAAGTACGAAATTATAAATAGAGTAAGTATGCGCGACTTAGTCAGGCTGCAAGGCCGTGGCTTAGTAGATTTCGTAGCAAACATATGGTTTCTTGGCTTCGAAAGTAACAGCAACTTGTCGACGTTGCCGTGTATGGACAAAACCGTATGGTTTCTTGGAGCGATGAACGGATCGTGAGGTGCTGTTTTAGCTGCGGACTGGGGAGGTATGTCTTTTGTACTGAGGTGCACACTTGGGTCTACGTCTTCTCCAAGTCTTGGCGAAGTAACAGCCTTAGTAAAACGCGGTCTGTAGTGGCCGCGTGCTTGAAATATCGTGGATGGATGAGTGGCCGCGGCAATCACGTCATTTCATTAAGTGATTGATTGACGCGTCCATGAGGCTATGAGAAGTGATGCGGTAGTTCCGTTTTAGGATGATTTGTGATCGAAGGTGCCTTGCCGTGATGGAACACGGCAATTATGATGCGTAACCAGATGAGATGGATAACAAAGCGTGTGAGGAGTCGTTGCCGTAGCATGAAAGTAGTATGAACTTGTGTGCAATCTTTGGTTTACTGAAAGTCCGCTGGGTGGACAGGAGCGGCAATTAGTGCTTAAAATCCGCGAATTCTGAGCGTACAGAGCCTGGAGGCTCATCAGCGCTCATGGGTTTCGTCGATCGTGGGCATGATCATGGCCCAGAAGTGTTCGGGGGCAAGAACGATTATTTCATCATTATCGTCTTGACCCTGTGGATGATCTGCTCTTCTACTCAGGAGGTCTGCTTTTCTGTTGGCAGTGCCTGGCTTGTGGTGGAGAGTGAAATGATATTCTGCAAGCTCAGTTACCCATTGCATTTGTCAGCGATTGAGCTTTTGAGGCTTGCGGAAGTATTGTAGATTCTGATGATCTGTCCAGATCTCAAAGTCTACAGCGGCACCCATGAGGTAATGTCGCCATTCATCCAGAGCGAGCATGATTGCAAGTAGCTCCTTGTCATAGATTTCATAATTGCATTCTGTGACTATTAACACTTTTGAGAGGAAGGCTATGGGCCTCCACTTTCCGTCCTGTTCTTGGGATAAGACGGCGCTGATCGTGCCTTCACTGGAATCTGCTTCTACACGGAACCTTCCTTTTTCTGTCAGAATGGCTAGTACGATGTCCGTAGCCAGTTGATGCTTGAGTCGTTGGAATGCGACTTGTTGGGCTGTTCCCCATGTCCAAGTTTCTTTGCCTGTGAGACACGTCATTGGACGCACTATTGCACTATAGTCTTTAATGAAACGTTGGTAGAAATTGGTGAAGCCTAGAAATGATTGGAGTTCTTTCTTCTTGGTAGGAATGGGCCATTCTGTGATGCCCGTGACTTTGACAGGGTCCATACGAATGGAGCCTTCACTGATTATTACCCCAAGGTACTCTGTTTCTAGTACCTTGAACTCACACTTCTCAGCTTTCAGGAATAGTTTGTTTTTCCTTAATAACTCTAAGACACGACGAGTGATCTTCCGATGCTCTTCTAGAGTCTTTGAGAAGATCAGGATGTCGTCGAGGTATACGGTGACCTTGCCGGTTGCAATGAGATCCTTGAAGATGTCATTCATCATCCATTGGAACGTTGCGGGCAAATTGGTGAGCCCGAAGAACATGACAGTGGGTTCAAAGAGTCTGCGGTTCGTTCTAAATGCAGTCTTCCATTCGTCATCCTTTTTGATGCGTACATTGTTATATCCCCAGCGTACGTTGAGCTTGGTGAAGTACTTAGCACTTCTGAGTTTGTCCATTAGCTCAGAGATGAGCGGCAAGGGATAACAATTCTTGATGGTCATTTCGTTTAGCTTGCGATAGTCCTGGACAGGACGTAATTGGCCATCCTTTTTCTTGATGAAGAAGAATGGCAAGGCCATGGGGGATTTGGATGGTTTGATGCGCCCTGAAGCAAGGTTTTCATCGAGAAACTTATCGAGCTCTTCTTGCTCAATACGGTTCAAGGGATAGACCTTGCAGTCCAACGTGTTTTTGGCATTGGGGACGAGTTCAATAGCATGGTCCCAGGGTTTGTGGGCCGGAAGTTCGTCAAAGCTGTCTTTGCTGAACAGGTCTTTAAAGTCTTGATACAGCTCGGGGACCATCTGTTCAAAGGTTTTCTTTTCTTTCCCTTCATTTGCTTTGGCAGCCAGTTTATTAGCTTTATGAACGGCGTGGATCTCAATAGCCTCCTCGAAGTTGATGGCAAGTATTGTGTCACCCTCTTCGAGTTCCCATTCATCGCCAGGGTCTGCATTGGGAAGTATGAAACAGTTTTTGGTGCAGTGACAACACATGAAGGTGATGCTGCCAGTAGTCCAGTTGATGACTGGGTTGTGGTGTACTAGCCAGTCGTGTCTGAGAAAGACTTCTTTCGAGCCTAGGTCAGTGACTGTGAGGTCAATCCTTTCCTTGTGATCTCCAATTTTGAGAGTAAGCTCGGCATAAGCAGTGATTTCTCCCGCCTTGTTGCGGGATCCATCGGCGTTGTAAACAGAGACAGGGCTAACTGTTTGTCGGACTGGAATTCCATGTTTCTTGATAAAATCGCGATGGATGGAGCTCCCAGTACAGCCGCTGTCGATGAGTGCTTTGGCTGAAACAGTGATAGATTTTCTGGAAGTGCTTAGTTGGATGGGGATGAGGAGACTTGAAGGGGAGTTTTGGGCGTGAATGAAGTATCGCTTGGGTTTGCAAAGTTCATCAAGCCATTCAAGGGTGCGAAAGTGTTCTGAGGAGCGAAGACCTTCAAGGAGGTTGTCTACAACTTCCTCCGCTCGAGTTTTGTGAATCCAGCAGAGCAAAATGGCTCTGGCGGTGGACTTGTCCTTAGCGTCTTTGATAGCCCTCCAAGTCCATTTGGTCTCGAAGGGTTTCAACCATTCATGGGGTGCTACCATCGGGGGCGCGTGCTTCGCAGCCTCTCAATCCTTTGATACCGAAGTATCGTTGCCAATAGGGTGTTCTGCCTCTCTTTCCAGGAGAGGACTTTTTCGCTTCGGGGATGACCCACATGCGTCTGCATCGGTTGCAGCAACCTTGTTCTGCTGTAGTTTAAATGAGGTATCATCTTCTTCATCAGGTACCTCGATCATAACTACCGAGTGCCCTCTTTCTATTGCCTGGGCGCTAGCGACTTCCTGTCCTATGGCTACTTTCTTCGTGGCTGTGGCGTTGGCATCACCAGCGGCCTTTGACAGGCACTCTTTGTTGTTATACTTGCTGTCTTTATCCCGTTCCTTCAGGATCAGAGTGCCATTGCAACTTGAAACATTTCTCATTGAAGGTCTGCCTACTGGAGGCGTGTTGAGGGGAGCTTGAACCGCGAACGTGGAATTACCAGTCTGCCTCGTTCCCTCCAATGTCAGTGGCTGCATCTTTATTCCCACTCTGGAACTAGGTGTGGCCCTTGTCTGCGGTGCAAACGTGCTGCTTGCATCCTGAGTTTTCTTGTCATCCTTTGGACTCCTTGTGGTCTTCTCCACTCAGGGAGCCACTTTATCAGGGGGTGAGTTTGGACCCGGTTCCCCTGCCCCCTCCGGTCTAGTATGAGGACTAGCTGTTATGAGAGGTACCACTATGGTAGGTGGTTTATCGCCTGGCACTTTTACACATAATGCGCTACTTGTGAGGTGGTTAGCCCTGAGGCTCCTCGAGGAGGCCTCAGGGACTTTGCCGATTTGGGCTTTGCCATTCCTCTTCTTATTGCTTTCTTGGTTGGAGCTGTTGATGTCATGATTGGAGTCATGGAGCCGTTGACATGGGTGCTCCATCGATGTCGTAGGTTTTCCTGTGGGGCTTTCGGTCACATCCCTGTCCTCATCAGAGGAGGCGATTGAGACCATGTCTATGTCGTTAGCTAGAATGGCATACCTATTGTGTGATTCCATGTGGGGCTAGTTTGAATGACTTTCAGCGAATAGTATTGAATGTGGCATATACAAAGCGTGATTATCTACAGGTATAGTATAAGTCCAGCCACTATGACTAGAATGCGTACCAGTTCCCCCCTTCACCGAGTAAGTAGAATCACTTACTTCCCAGCAGCATCTTTTACCTCTTTGATCTTGGAGCCCGTCGAGGGCTCGGTCGTCGAGGCTCTTACCTCCTGCTTCTTTTTGTTCCATGACTGCAGTGGGCAGTTCTTGCTGATATGCCCCTTCTCATGACACCTGAAACATTCACCGTTGTTTATGGCACCTATATCCATTGGCAGCCCCTGACTGCCATAGGTGGTACCGGTGGTTGTTGTCTTGTGCGTTGATGAAGTTGTCGTGCCGGAATTCCCCTTGGAAGTTCCGGCGTTGCTAGGTCTATTGGGCACTGGTCCTCCAGTCACCCTATTAAGGCACCAATTGTAGTCGATCTGGAGGACATGGCATTTCCACTCTTCATAGTTGTCTGGGGGGTGATTGGGTTGGGCATAGATAGTGTCTCTGGCAGTTTTGCGTATCGCCTCTTCAACCATCTTGGTTATCTGCCCCTCATTGTCAATGATATCGGCCTCCAGAGCGAGTTCCTCAAACTTCTGGAAAAAGATATCGCCGGACTTGTAGTCGGTCTGACGAATCTTTTTGAGCGCCTGATATTTGAGTCTGGCATCGGCGTCGAGGAAGAAGCAGTCATGAACTGCTTTCTTGAAGTCGGCATAAAGGGGGTATCTCCAGTGACCAATTGTGTCACTGTAGTACCGCCTTTGCTGTAGGTCCCACCAGACCTGTGCTTCTCCTTCAAACCTGCTGGCGCAGAAGACTACACGATGGGGGGAGCTAGTGAGCCAATGCTGATGTAGTTCAAAGTACATTTCGCACTGGTTGAAGAAGCGTCTGACATCGACAGATTCTCCCTTGAAGGGGGCTGGTTCCCAAATGATCTTTGGTTTTAGCTTGTTCCAGGGATTGACCCTGCTGGCGGTGACTAGCCAGAGATCAGGAGGATCAGGCGGCATTGGCGCATCCAGCCCTCGAGGTAACGATCATAGAGTTGGATCTGCCAGGTCGGGTGGTTGGTCGGCATGGCCTCCCTGGTCTCCAGCGGGATCGGCTCCTCCGGCATATTGGCCACCCATAGGATGCAATCCAGCTGGTCTGCCTCCATGAGTGCGGGGTTTTAATGAATACTCCAGCACATCGGCATATCATGGCGGAGTGTTAGGATCGGGCGGCATAGGTTTCGGTGAGTCGGCTTGGATGGGTTGGTATCCTGGGGGAACTGGTACTCGTTCTTTCCATGAGTAAACTCAATTCCATGTGGAGGCGGCATGTACTGCCACTTCCTCTCTTAATATATATATGACTGAAATGCGTCTTTCATTGGTAAAATACATATAATCCTGCCTGGCTGGTGTAAGGAGCCAGGTGGGATCTTCAAGGAGTGAACTAGTAAAATGATGAAAAAGGTCGTTAAGGGATGCATTTTGTAAGATAGGGGGTGGTACTGTGAGTCTCCTTGTGAGGTATTGCCAGATTGCTTCATCCAGATCCATGGCTGGATCCTGGATGGGTGGAGGGAGGTGAGATGCCTCCGGGGACTCCGTTGTTGGCACGCCAGGTGTGTGTTGTGGGGACAGGACTGGGCTCCTGGGTGTAGTCAGTGGAGGAGGGGCTGGGCTCCTGGGAGTATGACTCAGGGTTGACCCTAAGGTGATAGGGGAGAGGTGTGGATCTTCGGAGTGGGGGACAGGGGTTGGAGCTCTCGACATCTGCATCCGAGCTTGGGGATCTGTGCCTAGGAGATAACTCGCCAAAGGTCCAGTATCCTGGGTAGGGAGTGTCGCCTCAAGCCTGGAAGCTCATTCCCTGTCGGGTGATGCTGTCGGCGGTAGTTGGGGAAAGGGAGCGTGGATGGTAGGAGGGGGATCATTCTCGGGATGGGCTGGTAGGGGTCGACGTCAAAACAGATTCTTCCTCATCGCTCATGCCCTTGCTAGAAACATTGTCTTCTTGTATGACGTCTGGGACGTGCGAGATGCTGCTGAGGGGGATCGTTGTGGATAGGGATCCTGATGCTGCAGGAATGTGACTGTCCATGAGGGTTCTGCTTCTGAAGATTGCTGTGGGGAGAGTGTCTATGTAGGGGGCGGAAAGGTGGTTATATTGGTGGGAGTGAAAGGCACCGCCTGGGTGCTCATAGTAGATGAGGGTGTCGGAGTTGGTTGAGTGGCCGAAAAAGGCTGGGGTTGGGAAGCGGGGAGCATATGCAAAGAGTCGGTGGAAGAATCACCCAATCTCGTACTTGTATGTTCGGTATAGGATGAAGAGGGTGAAAATGCCAGTGACGCCAAGAATAGTGGCAGTCAAGGCAGTAAGGGTGCGGGTAGAGAAATCGACAGTGATTTGCATTCGGTTTGGTTCAACGTATGAGCGTTGAGAAGAAAGGGAATGTAGACAGCTTCGAGCTAATTGTTAGACCCGAACTCTGGTATAACAAACAAGGCTAAACAAAGGGCTGTATCGCGTTCATACAGTCACCCAGTGAGTGTCAGGTTTATTTGATAACCGAGAATCAAGAGTCTAGATGCTTAGTCTAGGTGAGGAGTGAGTCTGAGAGTGAAGTTTGGTGTATTAAAACTTTAGCTCAAAGCTGGAGAATATACAGCAAGAGCTACACTACTTATATACTGTTTCTGTACATGCTATTAATATAACTGCCCTTCGGTAACCGTGTAAGAACCAGAGTGATCAGGAAGCACGATGGGTGTAAAGTTGTGAGCCGTTGGAGTTCTGATAGAGCTATTGGAGTCTTTGCATGATGAGCGCTCTGGGGTTCGGTGTGTGTGGATGTATGACCATGATGGTTCTGATAAGTGTCGAGATTAGATGCGATAAGACAGATAAGATCAGTGCTTTGATAAGATAAGAAAAAATAGAAAAATCATAACAATTCAATGTTCCCACCTTGTCAAAGACCTCATATTGGAAGGCTGCACAAGTCCAGATCATCTGGCTGGTGGTGGTGGACTTTTGTGCATCTTACCATTCTTCAACATCGAGAGGTTGGTGCTTATTCCTATAGCAGCAATCAAGACTCATGATACTATTAAAGCAGTGAAGCTCACCTCCCTCATGCTATGCATTTCCATCCTTTCTCTGACTTCATACAAATTGTATCTACATGAGCTATCCCTCCCCTGCCTCCATTCATTTGCTCTAATGTACTTGGGAACGTACATTGGCAAATTAAATGGCAATGCTGTCGACCACAAACCTATCATCCCATTCATCCATAGATGCACCTTATCGCTGCAGGACCTCATCTTTGACAAACTCCCCCTTTGACCTCTGGGATTAGCCAAAATTCTCACACCACTGTGGGAGCTCTGACATCTAACTGTTCATGAGCCAATGGTTTCATTGTTGAGCACCTATTACCTCATCTTGAAGGTGTTCTTGCTGAATTTCCATGATGTCTATTTCCTTCCAAGCCTTGTCATGATTGATTTGCAGCTACAGAATGCATGGACTGTGGAACAGTCGATGATTGATGATATAAAATATTGGATTCTCCATGTAGTGTTACATATGCCTAGTGTACAGTGATTTTAAAATTTAACTCAGAGTTCATATGACTCATTCTTGTTTTTATTTCTCTAGAGATGAACTCAAATCCGTATACCATTTGTGTTGTTTCTCAATTCCTCTGACCTAAGGAATGATGATACAATAGCCCAGTGATAGACTACCAACTCAGAGAAGAAGGCTCATATCTAGAATTCATTTCTTGCATATATAAATATACTATTTGAACACTCATCACTGCTAACTAGATATCTAAGTCTCTGTTTTGAAGATTGTGGTCTCCACTTTCCAATTTCTCTAGATCTTGGATTTTGAGAATTTTGATTTTAAGTATCAAATAGTTAATGAAAATGAACTCACCCTAAAAAATGTGTCAATCCTAGTTCAAACACATCAGGGACTTCAAGAGAACAAGCACCATGAAGTCTTAATTGTTGTTAAGTCTAATTATAGATTCCACCGCTTTATGCTGGTATGATATCATTACACATGCAATAGATTATCAGGCCTTTATAGGTTGAGAGATCTGCTGCCTGATGAGTCTTTCACAGATGAAACATTTGGTCAACATTATGGCCAGCAACCTCTGTTTATAGATCTATTACTAGCTATATCTCATCTCTCTATCAAAGTCTCACTACACTCTCCCTACACCTAGTGCATGAACTTCCACAGGGAGAATGGGTTTGGTGGTGTGGGCAAAGCAGAGTGAATTGGCGAGCTCACCTCACCCCTAAAATTTAAATACAGCTGCCCCATGGTAAATAAACTTGTCCTGAATAAATGAATAAATGAATCTTGTTTAAAGTACCTCAGACCTGTCAGGTCTACATGTACAATCTTGTGACTACATGGCATTATTATTGTAATCTACTTGGCAGTTTGTATTCTAAGTGAGTAGTTGTTGTGCTTGGACAGATGATTGGTGTCTAATATGCTAAGTGCAGTAGTTCTAGTTCTAAAGGGTTTGGTATTGGGAATTATTGTTCAGGATCAGGGAAGAGTTGGTCATGCCATGGATGACCATTTAGGCTCAGGATAAGGGAAGGGAGGGGTGTGCATTCTTGAGGATGAGGGTTTGCTGGTGTCCATTTGGACTTCATAGTAGCTACACATTCATGTGACGGTTTTATTAGTTCAGTTATTGTGAATGTCTGTGGACCACTTTCCTCTGTAGCGGAGGTGGGAGAAACATCTGTGAACGGTTCCTCCCCCTTGTATGTCTAAGAGAGGCACAAGTTTCCTGCAAGGAGTGTTGACAAGGCTGGCAACAGGCACTCATGAAACAAAGTGCAGCCTAGCGTGAACAACACCCTAAACCTCTACTCAATCTCACTAACACACACACACACAATCTCAATAAGTGCAGAAGAGAGCAAGGAATTTAATTCTGCTTGTGCTCTGACAGTATCTCAAGTTATCTTAGCAAGCTTGCTAACTAATGCAATGCAACCGCATACAATTGTCAAGCAAATCTCAATTTCTCTGCTTCCTTCAAGCTTTTACAAGAGAGCACAGCAAACTATGCAACTCTCAAGGCAAATGATATTTCAATAGAAAATACCCATGGACACATAGATCTGCAAAATGACCAAGTTTGTTCAGTGAGCTCGCTAAGTATGAAATGCCACTAGGTTCCACTGCGCATGACTTCAATTCCTTTCCTAGCTCACTAAGCCTGAGTTCTAAACTTGTCACAATAGAGGCCCTTAGCACTCTCAATGCACAAATACACAATTCTCTTGCTAAACATCCCCACAAGTCCTCACACACAGTGTGCTTGCTCTAATAACAGTGCCACAAGGTCCAACTGCACACACCTGTCACACTTTGTGCAACTGCTAGAACAGCTCAAGCTGGCTGATTCTCCTATAAAACTCCTTCAAAGCCTACACAGAGGCCTGCACAACACAATTCTCTTTTACAACTGAACCAGAAAAGGGAACAGAGCTTCTCTCAGATGTTTTCTCAGTTTTCTCTAGAGATGGGCACAGCTTTACTGACACTGGGTCTCATTCTTATCTCAAGTAAAACCGAAGTTTTGTATCCAAAATGTATCTCTTATTTCAATTTCTCTAGTGAGTTCACTAACTCATAGGTATAGCTGAGACTTGAAGTTACTAACTCTTACATGGCATGATAAGTCCAGATTCCAACTGAAACTTTATTATGTTATGTGGGGGGTAGGTAGTTTAGCTTGAATACATGAAAATCTGCTCTACTTATACTACAAGTGAATGATTGTTACAAATGGTTTATTAGTAAAATACTTTTGTGTTGGCCGATAATTTCTCATCTGAAGCATCACAGCTCTCTTGGCAGAGCACCACTTTCTCTCTGTTTGGTAGTCTCAAAGGACTAGGCAGCGTCAACGTCGCTTGCCTGACAGCAGAGGCTGTCTGCGGACTAGCACTCAATAGCTGTTTACTGTGCGATCACTGATCACATGTCATTCTTGGTTCTCTGTTCTGCTCCAAAGGTGACAGCGTCATAGTCTAGACAGGGTAACCAAGAGACACATCGGAATTCTAGTCCACTTGCTAATCCCTTCAGCCGGTACCTGTTTCTAGACCATGCCCAGTGGTTCTCTTGATTATCTCTCATGTGGTATTGCTTCTCTAGATCTCCAGGGTCTATGCATCATTGATTATTGATGTGTAGTTATCTAAATTAGCTTCGGTCCAAGTACAAGTGCATCCCACCAAGTCTGAATCCCCAATGCCAATGGATGTTATTGCAAGCGAGCTCACTAGTCAGCCTTGTTGCTGTTGATGAGCCTCCAGGCTCTGTATGCTCAGAATTCGCGGATTTTACACACTAATTGCCGCTCCTGCCCACCCAGCAGACTTTCAGTAAACCAAAGATTGCACACAAGTTCATACTACTTTCATGCTATGGCAACAACTCCACACACACTTTGTTATCCATCCCATCTTGTTATGCATCATAATTGCCATGTTCTATCACGGCAAGGTACCTTCGATCGCAAATCATCCTAAAACGGAATTGTCACATCACTTCCCATAGCCTCATGGAAGCACCAATCAATCATGCTGCAGCCACTCATCCATCCACAATATTTCAAGCACATGGCCACTACAGACCGCGTTTTACTAAGGCTGTTACTTTGCCAAGGCTTGGAGAAGATGTAGACCCAAGTGTGCACCTCAGTACAAAAGACATACCTCCCCAGTCCGCAGCTGAAACAGCACCTCATGATCTATTCATTGCTCCAAGAAACCATACGGTTTCCGTCCATACACGGCAACATTGATGAGTTGCTGTTACTTTCAAAGTCAAGAAACCATATGTTTGCTATGAAATCTACTAAGCCACAGCCTTACAGCCTGACTAAGTCAAGCATACTTACTCTATTTATAATTTCACACTTGTAGTATAAAAACTAGCTAGAAAACGTCGTTTAGGGTCAGCTTACCTGGAGCATAGATCGCAGCTTACCCCTACACACCCAGTTTCTCTCTGTCATCGAGTCTACACTATGTTTATTACTGTTCTATAGCAATATATCGTTTACTCCAGCATATTCTCGAGTGCATGGCAATGCTTAAGCTCACCAGAGTTATTCCACGGTTTTTAACTGTGAAGGATCTTTTGACACTCGCTCTTCACTCTTAACACTATTGGTACACATTCATATCGTGCCAATATGTGATTACCATGCCATACCTCGCCCACTTCTATCTTTTATGAGCCGTTATCGTTTCAACTTCACAAGCCACCCAATGTACTAGGGGATTTGCAAAATATACTATTGCAACAGCGCAGCTTTTGACAAAAACTCCAGTAACACACTGACTGTAACTACTGGGAGTTTTTGCAATCTATAGCGATATGCGATATACCATATATAGGTGCAATATGGGTAGTGGGACTAGATGAGGTTATTTTTAGATGAATGTTTCTCAAAAATCTAGCCCATTCCTTATTGGGATAGGCTATAATTAAATTTTAGGCCTCTTATAAAAATCTATAATCAGATGGTATAGTGACTCCATCAATATTTGGCCAAAAAAGGCTGTATGGATCAAAAGAAAAAAAGATGCATTAAAAATCTGCTTTTTCTCAAATTTCCGGCTCATTTCTCAATAGATTGGGCTGATATTAAAGGTAGAGCCTTGCCATGTACTTTTCTTGATGTCTGTAAGGTTATTTCATTGAAATGTGGCCAGAAATGGACGGATGCGTCAAAATTGGTCTGGATGTAGTGGCAGTGCAGGATGCCATCAATAATATCAGTCCATTTTCGGACAAATTTGTGATTTAGGCCTATTGGGGCATCCTCTGGGTGCTTGGTGGGCTAGGAGATAGTACTATTATATATCTAAATATAAATAACATAAAAGTGAATCATCTGGTGAAGTATGGGGGCCCTGGAGAGTGTGTAAAAAGGGTAATATGGTGAAAAAGAGTGTAAAAATGGAATTATTCGCTTTTGGAGTGTGCTGCGTGCATCGGATCATCTGGGGGACCTCACCAATAAATTCCCTGACCTTTAAAACCCCTAAACGACCCCTCTACAGTATATGTGGGTCTCTAAATAGCCAGAGATGGAGGGGACGGAGGAGTAAATTCGCTTTTTATAATGCTGCGTGCATCAGATTGCTGAAGGGACTTCACCAATCGATTTCTACACTATGAAAACCTTATACTGAATTCTCATTGGTTATATATGACTATCAGAACACTGTGAAAAATAGGAAATAGGGGGGTACATACGCATTATTTGGCTTTCTAGGAATCCGATTGCTCTGAGAGTGTTACCAATCAATTCCTTGATCTTTAAAACCTTCAAACGACTCTTGGTTTCATTTATGGGGCCTCAGTATCGATCATCATAATGATATAACAGTTTAGGAGGGGCATATATGAATACTCACATTTCTGGGCCTCGGAAAATTTCGGAGTTTGTACCAGTGAATTCCCTGACCTTGAAAACCCCTAGAACACCCCAGGAGCACATTACAAACCTTCAAAATTCTTGTTAAAAAGGGTGATAGTGAAAATCTCTGAAATACCACATATCTCGTGTTTCTGGATGTTTGTGGTGGCGTTTTGTATCCAATTTACGATATACATTGCTTTATTGTGTATACAAAAGACCAGAGCAATCCAAAATGTATTGGTAGAGATATAAGCAGATGTTTCTGAAAATGAGGAGGAACACCTCCCAGATTTCGATGTTCTGGTCATCCTATGGCCTGGAGACTATCAGATTTGGATTCCTGGACCCAGAAAACAGTAGGATCACCAATCATCCATGGGGTTCAAATATCAAAACTCCGAAGTAATGAATGTGCATTCAGTTATGCACAAAGATATGCTCTCTACATAAATGGTCACCCAGTAAAAATTACTCTTAGGGATGATGGATGATCCTACTGTTTTCTGGGTCCAGGAATCCAAATCTGATAGTCTCCAGGCCATAGGATGACCAGAACATCGAAATCTGGGAGGTGTTCCTCCTCATTTTCAGAAACATCTGCTTATATCTCTACCAATACATTTTGGATTGCTCTGGTCTTTTGTATACACAATAAAGCAATGTATATCGTAAATTGGATACAAAACGCCACCACAAACATCCAGAAACACGAGATATGTGGTATTTCAGAGATTTTCACTATCACCCTTTTTAACAAGAATTTTGAAGGTTTGTAATGTGCTCCTGGGGTGTTCTAGGGGTTTTCAAGGTCAGGGAATTCACTGGTACAAACTCCGAAATTTTCCGAGGCCCAGAAATGTGAGTATTCATATATGCCCCTCCTAAACTGTTATATCATTATGATGATCGATACTGAGGCCCCATAAATGAAACCAAGAGTCGTTTGAAGGTTTTAAAGATCAAGGAATTGATTGGTAACACTCTCAGAGCAATCGGATTCCTAGAAAGCCAAATAATGCGTATGTACCCCCCTATTTCCTATTTTTCACAGTGTTCTGATAGTCATATATAACCAATGAGAATTCAGTATAAGGTTTTCATAGTGTAGAAATCGATTGGTGAAGTCCCTTCAGCAATCTGATGCACGCAGCATTATAAAAAGCGAATTTACTCCTCCGTCCCCTCCATCTCTGGCTATTTAGAGACCCACATATACTGTAGAGGGGTCGTTTAGGGGTTTTAAAGGTCAGGGAATTTATTGGTGAGGTCCCCCAGATGATCCGATGCACGCAGCACACTCCAAAAGCGAATAATTCCATTTTTACACTCTTTTTCACCATATTACCCTTTTTACACACTCTCCAGGGCCCCCATACTTCACCAGATGATTCACTTTTATGTTATTTATATTTAGATATATAATAGTACTATCTCCTAGCCCACCAAGCACCCAGAGGATGCCCCAATAGGCCTAAATCACAAATTTGTCCGAAAATGGACTGATATTATTGATGGCATCCTGCACTGCCACTACATCCAGACCAATTTTGACGCATCCGTCCATTTCTGGCCACATTTCAATGAAATAACCTTACAGACATCAAGAAAAGTACATGGCAAGGCTCTACCTTTAATATCAGCCCAATCTATTGAGAAATGAGCCGGAAATTTGAGAAAAAGCAGATTTTTAATGCATCTTTTTTTCTTTTGATCCATACAGCCTTTTTTGGCCAAATATTGATGGAGTCACTATACCATCTGATTATAGATTTTTATAAGAGGCCTAAAATTTAATTATAGCCTATCCCAATAAGGAATGGGCTAGATTTTTGAGAAACATTCATCTAAAAATAACCTCATCTAGTCCCACTACCCATATTGCACCTATATATGGTATATCGCATATCGCTATAGATTGCAAAAACTCCCAGTAGTTACAGTCAGTGTGTTACTGGAGTTTTTGTCAAAAGCTGCGCTGTTGCAATAGTATATTTTGCAAATCCCCTAGTACATTGGGTGCATAGTTCACAGTCTAGAACCATTGAATGAAGTTACTATTGCTCATTCTGGATTACCACCAACAACAGACCCTCTCACAGAACATTTTGCAGGTCGTGCATGCAGCGCTACTCTAGATTTATTCGTTGGATACAATGAACATCTACTTGCAGAGTTGTCTCGCAATCTTACCACCTTTCAGACACCCTATGGAGCCCTCCGACTCGTTACATTACCCATGGGTTGGACAAATTCCGTACCAATATTCCACAATGACGTTACCTTCATTCTACAACCCGAAATTCCCGATTTTACCATTCCTTACATTGATGATGTCCCAGTTCAAGGACCAGAGACTCGATACGAAATCATAGGAGGCTACGAGACTATCCCTCTCAATCATGGCATTAGGCAATTCATTTGGGAACACTTCCAAAACCTAAACAGAATCATCCAGCACATGAAATATTGTGGGGGCACGTTTTCAGGCAAGAAAGCCTACCTTTGTTGCGCCAAAATTACCGTGCTAGGTCACAGATGCATGTATTCTGGTCAACTTCCTCTCGAAAGTATTGTCACTTCAATATTACAATGGAGACCTTGTATTGACGTCTCTGATGCGTGTGCCTTCATTGGTACCGTTGGAGTTCTACAGATATTCATTGACAATTTCACAACCCGAGCTTTACCCATCACCAAGTTATTCAGAAAAGACATAGCATTCAAGTTCAAAGCAATTGAGATTGCCACACAAGAAGATCTTAAAGACGCAGTCAAAGAAGTCCTGCATTAAGGCCCCTCAGTTATACGTCAACTGGAGCTGTCATACTTGTCATTGACACAGGGCCTGCCGCAGTCAGCTATTATCTTGCACAGTGTGACCCTGTCAATTCGAAGATTCGATATTTTGCCAGATTTGGTTCGATCACTCTTAATGAACGCAAGTGCGGATATTCTCAAGCCAAGAAAGAGATATTTGGACTTTACCATGTGCTAGGAGATTGCAAAATTTATCTTATTGGCCTTCCTACATTTATTATTGAAGTAGACACAAGTGCTATCAAGGGAATGCTCAAGAACCCTGATATCGCACCTTCAGCAGCAGTTAACAGATGGATTATCAGCATTCTATCTTTTCATTTTGTTCTAGTCCATGTACCAGGCTCCAAGCATGGTCCAGATGGATTATCGTGATGCCCACCCCAACTAGGAGACCCTCCACCGCCTGAAGACAGCATGGAAGACTTCTTACACACTCATTACGGGCTTATGCATTTTATTAATTCGACTTCACCTACAGTTAATTCAAGTTCTACAGCAAGAAATTACCGCAGAGACCATGGAAATCATTCCTTACTCGACAGTTTCTTGTACAACAAAACAAAAATGTCTAGATGAATGGTTAATGCACTTATTGCCATGGCATCTCCATCTCAAAAGACCTCCAGGATTTGATGATAATGCATATGCAAAGTTCATGAAATATGCAGTCTAGTTCTTCGAGAAACAAGGAAAGCTATGGCACAAAAACGTAGATGGGAAGCATCAGCTCGTATTGTTCCCTGAATGTCGCATCCAAGTGATGACGTCGCTCACAAGGGTTTTTATGTGACGCATGCGTTAATTAAAGAACAATATTGGTGGCTGGATATGAAGTATGACATAGCCTGGTTCGTAAGGACGTGTCATCTATGCCAAATCTGTCAAACCCGACAAATCTATCTCCCACCTACCATTGCTCTTCCCACTCTGTTATTTTCCAAGATGTACATGGACATGATGATCATGCCTGTCTCAGGACAATACCATTACATCGTCCAAGGCAGATGTTCACTCAGTCATTACCCCAAATTCCATTGTTTGCACAAAGAAACAGCACAAACCTTAGGAGAATGGATTTTTGAGGATATTCTATGCCAATGGGGATCCTTAGTCGAGATCGTAACCGACAACGGATCCGCCTTTGTTGCTACAATTAATTATTTGAGCAAGAAATACCACATCAATCATATCCGCATCTCTGGTTATAACTCCAGAGCCAATGGGATTGCCGAAAGACCTCATTTTGACATCCATCAAGGACTGTTTAAGGTGTCTGATGGTGATCAAAAGAAGTGGAGTCAAAACACCTATTTCGTATTTTGGGCGGACCGAGTAATAATCAGAAAGCACATGGGTTGTTCACCGTATTTTGCCGCAACCGGGATGGAACCCCTTCTCCCAATGGATATAGTCGAATATACTTGGTTGATGCCACCGCCAGATAACATCATCAGTACCACATCATTAATTGCACGTCAAGCCATTAGCCTTCAAAAACGTTCTCAAGATCTCGAGCGCTTGAAGTCTAAAGTTTACGATGCCAGATGAAATGCTGCAGTTAAATTCGAAAAAGACCATGCCTACTCTATTAGAGACTTCAATTTCCAGAAGGGAGATTTGGTTTTGATGCGCAACACGCTGTCACGCCCACAGCGTGTCTAAGCGTGTAATTTTGCAAAAGTCAATAAATTACACTAGGGCACTGTGTAGACTTAGCGAGCTCGCTGACAGTGCAAGCGGCACAAGAAGAAGCAAGATCACTGAGTCAGAATGCCCTTCTGTCAGAAAAGGAAGCCACGGAATTAAAACATAGGACTTCGTCGCGGCACTGTACCTCATGGGCATGCACGGCAATAAGGCCGACCAGTGAGCTCGCTTGCAATGACATCCGTTGGCATTGGGGAATTCAGACTTGGTGGGATGTGCTTGTACTCGGACCGAAGCTAATTTAGATAACTACGCGTCAATAATCAATGACGCATAGACCCTGGAGATCTGGAGAAGCAATACCATGCGAGAGATAATCAAGAGAACCACCGGGCATGGTCTAGAAACAGGTACTGGCTGAAGGGATTAGCGAGCAGACTAGAATTCCGATGTGTCTCTTGGTTACCCTGTCTAGACTATGACGCTGTCATCTTCGGAACAGAATAGAGAACCAAGAATGACATGTGATCAATGATCGCGTGTTAAACAGCTATTGAGTGCTAGTCCGTGGACAGCCTCTGCTGTTGGGCGAGCGACGTCAACGCTGCCTAGTCCTTTGAGACTACCAAACAGAGAGAAAGCGGTGCTTTGCCAAGAGAGTTGTGACGTTTCGGACGAGGGATTATCGGCCGATACAAGAAGTATTTTACTAATAACCTGTTTGTAACAATCAATCTCCCATAGTATAAGTAGGGCAGACTTTCATGTATTAAAACAAGCTACCTACCCCCCACGTACAGTAATAAAGTTTTCAGTGAATCTGGACTTGTTGCGACGCGTAAGAGTTAGTAACTTCGAGTCTTGGCTATACCAGAGAGTTAGCGAGCTCACTAGAGAAATTGAAATAAGAGATACATTTTGGATACAAAACTTCGGTTTTACTTGAGAACGAACAAGGCCCAGTGTCAGTGAAGCTGTACCGGTCTCTAGAGAGAAACCTGAGATAAAACATCTAAGAGAAACTCTGTTCCATTTTCTGGTTCAGTAGTAAGAGAGAATTGAGTTGTGCCGGCCTCTGAGTAGGCTTTGAAGGAGTAGTACGAGAGAATCAGCCAGCTTGAGCTGTTCTAGCAGTTGCACAAAGTGTGACAGGTGTGCGCAGTTGGACCTCGTGGCACCGTTGTTAGAGCAAGCGCACTGTGTGTGAGGACTCATGGGGACGTTCTGAGAAATTATATTGTGTATTGTGATTTGGGAGTGCCGAGGGCCTCTATCGCGACGAGTTAGGACTCAGGCTTAGTGAGCTAGGAAAGGAATCGAAGTCGTGCGCAGTAGAACCTAGCGGCGATTCGTATTTTAGCAAGCTCACTGAACGAACTTGATCGTTTTGCGGATCTGCATGTCCATGTGTATTTTCTATTGAAATATCATTTGCCTTGAGGGTTGCATGGTTCGCCGTGCTCTCTTGTAAAAGCTTCAAGGAGATAGAGAAATTGAGATTTGCTTGACAATTGTATGCGATCGCGTTGCATTACTTAGCGAGCTCTCTAAGATAATTTGAGATACTGTCAGGGCACAAGTAGAATTAAATTCCTTGCTCCCTTCCACACTTATAGAGATTGTGTGTGTGAGTGTTAGTGGGATTGAGTAGTGGTTTAGGGTGTTGTTCATGCTAGGCCGCACTTAGTTTCACGAGTGCCCGTTACCAGCCTCATCAACGCAGATAGAGAAAGCCCTAAACCACAAAATGCATGCCAGATATTTGGGCCCCTTAGTGATCCTGGGGAGGAATAAAGGCAGCGCATATCTCCTTTGCGAATTAGATGGTTCAACCTTCGCAAGACCAGTTGCCGCATTTAGATTGGTGCCGTACTTCACCAGAAAGAAAATTGACATACCCGACATCAATGCGATCATTGACATACCATCCGAGCGGATCAATGATCTCTTCGTGTCAACTGATGATGGCACGCTTGATGAACTTCCAGACCAAGAGGGAGCGCATAATGAAGCTGAACTTGCTTAAGTTTCACTCGAGACATTGGCAAAACCAAAAACTTTTATATAAATAATTGGACTCCATTTTGGAGCCCCTACACATTCGTTCATAGCTAAATTCTGACCGGTATATCCATACCGGTCCCCTGACACTCATTCAACATATACCCCTGCATAAATGTCCGTACAAATTGAATATAACCACCCCAAATGTTAGAGTGCGGATGTAGTTATCTATAACGATAGTAACTCAGACTTGCACTCGGGATACGAGAGAACGTCTGTATTCACCTATAATGATAGTAACTACGAGTGAATGTAAGTAAGGATGTCTGAACACAAGTAAGTAAAAGAAAGCTCACCTCAGACTTGCACTCAGGATACAAGAGAACGTCTGAGGCACACGTAGGTAGGTACGTTGGTATATGTAGCTACGGAGTCCATTGTGGATACCAAGTATGTAAGAAATAAGAAAGAAACCGGAAATAAGTCCATGGATATAAACGGGCCCAACTACGGGCGTACTTGCAGCTCTGACACTCCCCCTCAAGTCGCATGTAGTCCCAATTCAATTGCAAAATGCTTTGCCTTGGTGCTAGGCAAGGCCTTCATGAGGGTATCAGCCAACATCTCCTTGGTAGGGCAGTAGATGAGGTGCATTGAGCCATTTTCAATGACCCAACAAATGAAGTGGTAACGGATATCGATGTGCTTGGTGCGAGTGTGGTACTGGTGCTCCTTCGCGAGGGCAATAGCGGACTGGTTGTCAGAAAACAGAGTCGTCGGACCATCGATAAGTGAGCCGAATACTTCAGAGATGAAGCTACAAAACCAAAGTCCTTCCTTCGCTGCATGAGTCGCCGCCACATACTCCCTCTCAGTCGTTGACAAGACGATGAGCTCCTGCTGTTTAGAACTCCACGAAACAGCACCACCATCAATAAGAAAGGCGTACCCAGTGATGGCACGACGCTCCTCAGATTCGCTGCCATCAGCATCCACCCAGCCAGTCAAATCCCAGTCAGTCTCCCCAAATGTCAACTTCCAATCCAGTGTGCCTTTGAGGTAACGAAAAACGTGTTTGCACTGCTCCCAGTGTGCCATACCTGGATTCTTCAAGAACTTGGAGAGCGTTGTCATGGCGAAGGTGATATCAGGACGAGTATCTTGCAAGGCATACATGAGAGAACCAACAGCTTCAGGGTACTTGATGTTGCGCATCTGGGCTATTTCTTTGAGGGTAGTAGGGGATTGAGCTGTAGAGAGCTTGACATGAGGGTCCATGGGGGTAGAGACGGGCTTCAAATCATCAAGATGGAAGCGGCGGATGATGGACTCAATGTAGGCATGTTGAGAAAGGGACAAGGTCCGCTTTTGGCAGTCCTGGGTAACTTCGATGCCAAGTAGCCAGTGAATCGGGCCGAGATCAATGACTTCAACTCTGGTACCGATTTTCTCCTTGACTTCTGCAATCAGTCGCATCGTCGTCGCGGCAATGGTGCAGTCATCAACATGCACAGCAATGACAATGATATCCTTTCCCTCTTGTCTGTAAAAGACTGCCTGATCCATGCTGCACCACTTCAAGCTCAAAGTCTCCCAGCAAATGGCTGTAAAGGCTTCATACCAACGACGGCCGCTCTGCTTTAACCCATAGATCGTTTTGTGTAGGTGGAGGACTTTGCCAGTAGCATTGGGAAGAGGAAATCCAGGAGGCTGATGCATATAGATCCTTTCATCCTCAGTGAGTGTGCCATTCAGATATGCTCCTTTGATGTCTATCTGATGGATTTCGAGATTGAGGTGAGCAGCAAGTGCAAGAATCATTCGGATCGACTGCAGCTTTGCAACTGGAGCATAAGTGTCGAAATAATCGACACCTTCAACCTGGGAATAGCCCTGAGCAACAAGCCTCGCTTTGTAACGCACCACTCTCCCTAATGCATCCTTTTTCAGCTGAAAAACCCACTTTGAGCCTACAATGTTCACTCCCTCTGGCTTCTCGACAATCTCCCAAGTCCCAGCACTCACCAGCGTGTCAATCTCCTCACATATGGCCTCAACCCAACTAGCCCAGTCAGGACGACGCTTCGCTTCCGCCAACGACAATGGATCAAGACCCAGTGCTTCACTAGAATCTGCAACCATCGCGTACTCAACTTTGCCCTTGACTTCTTCCTCTATCTCATCAACAACTGCTAGATTTGCCGCACTACGAATGGGTTGGACAGGGTGTAATTCCCGATTTTTGTACTGCGTAGGATGGGCAGCACGAGGGAGATTTCTTCTTGACTCGGGCTGGACCTGGTCAATCAGAGGTGGCTTGGGATCACTGTCGTCGGCTTGGGTGGGCATAACAGGTGTGTTTGGTGGATTTTTCGGAGTAGGAGGTGACTTGACTGACTCTTCTTCATCCTCCCCCTCAAGTTCCTCCACGACGGAATCGTTCGGCACACCATCCACCTGCACCACCACTTCGGGTTTCCCAAACACGACACTTCACTCAACCGTCACCCTACGCTCACCTGGCCAATAAATCCAAGAGCCCTTGCTCTCATCATCAACTCCAATCCACCTCGCCTCCTTCGCCCGTGGGTCCAATTTTGACTGATTTGGTGTTGCCTGATGAACATAGCACACACAGCCCCACTCGTGGATGTTAGATAAATCAGGCTTCTCCCCGGTAAGCATCTTGTATGGCATCTTTCCATCTGGCAAGGCCTTAGTCATTGTTCTGTTCTTCAGCCAAACAATGTGACGAAGGGCCTCCCCCCATAAAATTTTTGGCAACCCGCTCACATGAAGCAAAGCTCGCGTCCGTTCAAGTCCAATTCCGTTGAAACATTCTGCAACTCCATTCTCCTCGGGGGTATCATGTACAGTACGTTTTGACTCTGTGCCATGATTTTCGAGATGATTGATGAATTCTTTGCTCAGATATTCACCATCCCAGTCGGAATGAAGTGACCCAATATCCACCTTCACGTGAGTCTTCACCCAGGCCTCGTACTTCTTGTAGGCACTGAATGACTCGGATTTTTTGCGAAGCAGGTAGATACGGGTAAGACGGGAGCAATCATCAATGAAGCTGATGAAATATTTCCGCCCATTGATCGTTTCAACGTGTGAAGGTCCCCAGACATTGGAATGGATCTCCTCACCGAAGGTAGATGCACCACCACCTTGGTGGACCTTGGGAACGGACTGACGCTTGGTTTTGGCATAGATACATGCCTCACAGAAGAAGGGGTCACCAGAAGGGGATTTACGAAGCTCAAGACCAGTAACAAAGCCATGAGTAACGAGATGCTTAGCGGCAGTGAGGGACATGTGTTCCAGGTAGCGGTGGAGTTCAGCCTCAGTAAGTTTGACAGGTGATGCTGCATTCACCGTGCCCTTTTCACCTGACTCATGAAAAACATGATATAGACCCTTTTGAGAGCATGGGATGGAACTGACGTGGTTTCCATCCGGGTCGTTGATCCTGCACATCCCTTGACCGAAAGTCAGGGTGTACCCAGCTTGATCAAGACGACCAACGGAGACTAGGGTGTACCCAATCTCTGGGGAGTATAGCACCTCCGTGAGATGCATCTTCGACATGTCGTTTCCATCTGGAACATCGACCCATATCTCCCCCTGCCCAACAGCCGTAAAATCCTGGTTGTTCGTGGCCGTGAAACACTTTGGTGGAATTTCCTGGTAAGTCTGAAATTTGTCGCGGTATGGGGATAGGTGCTGACTACAGTCGGAATCATAGAGTTCGGCACGGATTGAAGAATTCGGAATGTTGGCAGGTCCAGCTGCACATGCGGCATCTTCATCTTCCTCCTCAGCCCTTTTATCCTCGTCGTCCCACTCATCCTCACTGTCCGACATGGACTCAAGGTCAGGAAGCTCGGAGCACTCTGAATCTGAGTCAAACATGCTCTCCTCCTCACTATCGGAGACTTCCTCAAGGCCTGGTAAGGACTCATTGTCACTCCCATCAAAATCAGAAGCTGACGACAGATTCAACTCAGGAATCTCATCCCATGCATCATCAAACAACGATGATACATCAAAAATCATGCCCTTCCCTGGTTGCAATCCCGGCAGCGAAGACACATTTGATGATGTGGCAATAGCAGCCCAAACACCATCATCCTCCCAGTCTATGGCAGCATTTGCCGAACCAGAAGATTTTCCATCCGATTTGCCTTTCTCGCCTCCCTCCCTCGGAAGCTTGGGGCTTGGACACTTGGACTGGACATGTCCACGACCTCCGCAATTCCAACACACCCCCTTCGGATGTCTTTCCCTCTCCTTTCCCTTTCCTTTGTTGCCACTATAACTGCCTGATGGGGCAGCAAGCGCAATGCCAGTATCCTCCGCCTGTGGTTTATTATCCCGGAAAATTTTCTTCCCCAGGCAGACTTGATCGTACTCTTCAATGGCGAGTTGCATGATGTATGCAGGATCAAGGGATATGCCTTGGGCTGTGGCCAGCGAACCTGAAGTAATGGTGAAGGCCACGGCGGCGGTATTTCTGGGGACAGTAGTAGCAGCAGCAGCACGAGCAGCATTGTTTGCAAAGAGAGCTGCTTTAGCGGCGGAAGTGACGGTGGAAAGGTAGCATTGGTAGTAGTAGGGAAGTGATCCAATAATGCGAGTCGCATACTGGTTGTCTGTCAAGACCATGCCAACAGCACACAGTTCCTCGTATTTCATACGAAGACTGGTGAGATGGGTGCGAACATTACCATTGTTAGGGCATTTCATGTTGTCGAAACGAGCTTGCATGTCAGCGATAATGTGGGTACTGAGAGCAGTGAATTTCTCAGTAAGTGCATTCCACATACGCTCGACAGTGGCATGACGCAAAAGCTCGGTTAAGGTCGAGTCTTCCAACTTCTGGATGAGGTAATGATGAGCCTCCTTCTCCTTCTTTTTCCACTCAGTGACTTCAGCTGTGGCAGCAGCAGCAGTAGCAGCATCGTCACCTTGTTGAGGGCCAGGAGGAGAAGGTTCGGAACCATCAAAATGGCCCCAAACGCCTTTGGATTCGACAGCGATTTCGAAGCGGTAATAGAAGATGAGCCAGTTAGTACCTGACACATCAAGCTTCGGAACATTCAACAGCATGGTAAAGTCGGCAGTGATGGTAGACATAGTGGGGGATGGAATTCAGAGTCAAAGTAGCAGCAACAGAGATCAGCAGCAGGGCGAGACGCGGGGCCCAATGACCTGTTAGAGTGCGGATGTAGTTATCTATAACGATAGTAACTCAGACTTGCACTCGGGATATGAGAGAATGTCTGTATTCACCTATAACGATAGTAACTACGAGTGAATGTAAGTAAGGATGTCTGAACACAAGTAAGTAAAAGAAAGCTCACCTCAGACTTGCACTCAGGATACAAGAGAACGTCTGAGGCACACGTAGGTAGGTACGTTGGTATATGTAGCTACGGAGTCCATTGTGGATACCAAGTATGTAAGAAATAAGAAAGAAACCGGAAATAAGTCCATGGATATAAACGGGCCCAACTACGGGCATACTTGCAGCTCTGACACCAAAGACCATGGCAACTCTAGTAGTAGCAACAACTGCACTTGGAGCCTGACACCTTGGAACCAGAGGCATTGCCCCAGCCACCGCTGTAACTGCCATAGCCATTGTCGTTGTCCTGGTACTGGTTGACGTCCTCGTCAGTCTGTCCCCAACTACCTTTGTTAAAAGTACAAGCGGGAAGATTGCAATTGCCCCAACCACTGCAGTCGCAAGGACCCTGCATGGGATCTTCAGGCCCCTGGTAATAGTCGCAGTCCTTGTGCTCACAAGCCCAGCTGGGACACTTCTTGAGATGAGTGGCGGTGTGGTTCTTACCTTTGCCTTTGCGGTTATCCTTCTTGCCCCTACCCTTGTCCTGAGCCCGATTCTTCCTACCGTAGCCACGAGAGTTGCGCTGATGCTTCCTCTTCCACCAATGACCGTTGTTGTTGGGAGCAGAAGAAGACGCGCGATTGTCGTTCCTCATCTTCACCGCAGTATTGGCCTCAGCCTCCGCCTGAACGCAAGCCTCGTCAAGTTTGGCCATGACAAGACGGTAATGCTGAACCTGGACATGGCACATCTTCAGGTCCAAGTAGAGATCGCGCATGTTGGACTCGAGACATTGGAAGAAAGCTTCCTTCGTATGAACCAAAGACTCGATGGATTTGTAACCGCAGAAAGGGAATTGACCAAAGTTGGTGCCGACATATTTCATGGCATTGTCGACGATCTCCTCAGTGTGAGGATCGCTTGGAATATCGGCCGGCAGTTCTACAAAGTTAATTGGAATTAGTAAACGCAGTTCAAACAGTATGAAGAATGGAACTTACTAGTCCCATATGGGTCAAGGTCAATCAGCTCATCAATGATCCCCAGGATGTGTTTGTCATCCTCAGGATGCGCATCCTTGAAGGGAATCAACAGGATCTGCCAATCAGGGACTCCACCAACGCATTGCCGAAGAAGAGACTTGTGACAGGCTTGACACTCAGAAGACAACCCAGCAAAATAACACTCGGTCCCCTCATGCATACAAGGACCACAAGGACATACAGCCTAGAGAAGTCACATTAATACAAGAACAGACGAGATTTCAAAGGAGAAAACGTACCCTAGCAGAGCAAGCCGGACAAGTATGCACCAGATGACTAGGAGTGCCTGAGCAGTAGGCACAGAAAGAGTTGCCGTAGTGGAGGTCCACCTTATTGAATGACCGACAGTAAGGATTGGTAATCTTTTCGCTAATCTCCACAGCGTCCTTGAGGGTGCCTTCTTTTTTGGCAAACTGTTCAATAAACAGAGCTGGAGCTGTGGCAACTGGCAAAGGAAGCTAAAATATGCCAAATTGAGTTAATGTGATATCACGGTTATAATTGATTCAAAGCACGTACCACCCAATCAGCAGAAGAGACTGTAGAAGGAGACATAGCACCAGTATCCCTCAATGGGGTCTCCTCTTGAATCTCTGGCTCAGGATCCTTCGAGGCAGAGGCAGATGTGGTGTCAGAAGACACGGGCACGGTCTGAACTTCCTTGGAAGTGGCAAGAACAGGAGTGAACGGAGCAGACGACATTTGGATGTCATCGTCAACTCAGATCCTCAAAGGAGGCAGAGTCGTGAGAGCATTGACAATCTGGTTGCCGGAGATGGAGTAATGCCCACTGACGGATGCCTTGATATGGTTGGACTCGATCTGGAGCATTGTTTCCCAGGTCTTATGGAAATTGAAGCGAGAGATGCACCCTTCCATGATGTTTTCAAAATTTTTGAAGAAAATCTCGTTGAGTGCGGACAGGTAGTAAGTTTTGATGACGAACTGCGACACGTTTATCAGCACACAAAAAAACTTGATCGAAAGTATGACAATGTACCTTAACCTTGGCAGCCTCATCAAAGTACTCAGTTACATGTGGCAATTGAGCATTGAGCTCCAGAGAATGGCGCATGATGGCATCAGTGTGAGTAACAAGGGAGACGAGAGAAGGGATAGCTTGAGCAGCAGAGGTAGACATTGTGATTCAGTAAAATGCAATGATTCTGAGGATACAATGACAATAAAACGTCCTCTTTATACGAAAATGAGAGGACACTTCACCTCATCGCATTTATGCGAAAATTCCTATCGGGCTTGGATCATACGCTCGATGGAACGCAGCACGGAATCCCAACTGCATGTTTATGACTTTCAAAACTCAGCGGCATTCACTTTCAAATTCCAAGAATTTGAACCTCGGTTTAAATCTTTTCAGCCTTCGATGGCAAAGATTTAAAAAGTTTAGGGGGGAGAGACATGGTCCCCATGATGTTCACGAGATGAAAACACGCTTTATTTTCAACACAACATTTTCGCGTAAAAAGTAACAAAAGAAACAAAAGAAACAAACTCACAATTCAAGAAATACTTCATGAAAATTCACGAAAATTACCCAACAAATGACAAAAATATCTTACTCCACCATCAATTTGACTATACACGATGGAGATATCACAAAACACATTGTAGTAACAAACACTCATGACCACTAGCACGAAACATGACGAATCCAAAGGCGCCAGAGCCATGGCCATCCACATTCCTTACCATTTCAATTTCACGGCAATTCAGACTTAGAGGAATTATTCAAGAAACAGCCAAAGGTGGACTATCACGTGAAACCCAGCACGTGAGCCCCAGCCGCTGAAATTTCTCTAAGTCCAAATTCCCCCAAAAATCACTCAAAAATTCACAAAATCACACAAATCAAAGACCAAAAATATGATTTTATTTATTTTCACCCTCATTGGGGCAGTGACATGCAAGTACGAAAATATTTTGCCTGAAGGCGCGCGATACAAGTCTATATATGTATAAAGTCCAAAAATATTGGAGCCAAGCTCCCTCAGTTCAACCAGACTTCGATTTCTTCTTCTTGGATGGCCCTGCAACACCTTCAGCTACCACCTCATCCTCATTGTCACCATCGCTATCACTGCCGTCCTCCTTGTTGCTACCTCCATTGTAAACAGTGCACTCACGAAGTTGACCAGCTTGGACTCAGAGACCATTGAGTTGGGTCAAGGCATTGAGTCTGGCCATATAACTGATAATTTGGTCTTCGAGAGCGTCGGCATGCTGATCCAGAGTGCCGAGGGCCCCCTCGAAAGCATTGAGGTTTTCTAAGAAAACACAAAGTCAACAATCGAAGGAAAGATGGAAGGAGAATACATACGATAGCTTTTGGGACGATAATGGCCAAGAGGATTCAAAGCCGGGACACCCTTGACCTTGCACAGCAACTTGGAATAATGGCAGTGCATGCAAATGACCGTGTTGGTCAGGAATTTGCGGCATTGTGTGCCCAAACACTTGCAATGATTGCAGCCTTCTGTGTACTGACAACACCTGGTCAATAACAAAAGAGAGTAAACTAAAAAGGTTACTCACTCGTTCACCCATGAAAGGGGCCACTTCCTTGTTCCAATATGCCTTATCAACCTCCACGAAGTCACCAAAATCTCTGTCAACAGCGAGAACTCCAATATTCTGAATACCATTTTTCACCTCCTTGGCCGACACAGGGACCTTCTCTCCAAAACCCCCACCACTGACACCCATTGTTACGGCTGGAGGCTTCGAAGGTGCAGGTCCATGCTTACAAAAAGCCTTAGTAGGCCCGGTGACTAGAAACGATACTTAGTCAAAAATTAGCGATCCAAAAAGAAATAACGCACCTTTAGTATCGGCAACCGTGGTAGCCGTCGACTTCAGCTTTTTAGCTGCAGGCCTGTCTACGGAGGGACCACCTTCATCATCTCGTGTGCACTTATGAGGAATGGGACCCTCTGTCTCCTTAAATTTATCCTTCACGTCCTTCTTCTTCTTCAAAACAACCTTGGATCCTTGAGCAAGTTGAAGATAGGCAGTGTCAGGACCAACCAAAGAAGCATGGGGACGATCAGAGCAACGCGGAGTCTGTGTCAATGAAGTGGAAGTCCTAGGAAGAAAAATAGTCAGATAAGACTCGAAATCTCCAGTAGCATCATTGAATACAAACAAAATCTTGGCATTTTTTCAGTGAATCTTAGCAGGAGGAGGGCCTGCTCCTTGTCAACATCCATTGTGTCATCCAAAGGAGGAGTTGGGGCATGGTCCTCTTGCCCTTGAACGATGTTGTCTTCGTCTTCAGACTCTCCAACCCGCTCTTCATCCACCATAACTCCACGACCTTGTTTTTCTTCATCATCTGTACCCGGATAAAATAAGGGTGTGCAAGGTGAAGAATGGGGAAGGACAGTACCTTCTAGACGAGCAGGGTCAGGACCCGGAAGAACTGTAGGACGAGTAGCAGCTGAAAAAGTAAGATAGTCAGAATGGCACTCAAAGTCTTAGAGAAAAACAAAATCTCATACCATCCACAGTGAGAAGGCTGGATCTGGATGGCTGAATAGCCATAGAAGGGCCCATTTTCTGAGACAGTGAGGGCGAACTTGGGAGAAGAGTGGCTGTACCAAAAGAGAAACCGTAAGAGGACCTAGAAGGACTAGGAGTCTCAGGGTCAGATGAGGAAGGCAAAGACCAAGCTGGAGCATCCCACCTGGGTTGTTGAAGAGGAGCAGAACCATATGCTCCAGTAGACGAACCACCAACACCTAGATCCTCCACACTCAAACCCATAAACACCGATCTTGGAGGAGGTTTACTGGGGAATGGGCATGAAGCACCAGTATCAGCCTTGGTCATCGAAGACGAGGGTCTCTCGGTCTGAGAAGGCACTGGTTCGCGAGGAGGAGGCACTGGAGTTTTCTCCTTGAGCGTCGCAGGCGTAGGAGAGACTTGCCGAGGCAGAGTTGCTGGCAAGATTGGCAGAATTGTTTGCTTTGGAGACTGAGGCACCGGAGTAGAATGACACGAGAGATTCGCAGGAGGCACCACTGATTTCTGACGTTGTTAGATGGGACTTGACAAAAATTGGGAACGTGCCCGGTTGGCAGGAGTCTTCTGATGGACGAGACGGTCGAGGATAGGCAAAGGAAAGATGTTAATCTCATTGTGTTACGATTTTTCTATTTTCCTTATCTTATCTCGCAAAGTGCCTATCTAATCTCATCTTATCCACAGCGCTTACTCAATTATCATGGACTTCAGACCAGTCACCACACCTATACGCGTCGACCTCAGTCATTGTACTACGGCTCGCTGCCATACGTACACTTCTCTTGTTTCACGCATCGTTACCGCATGATGGACATGTATAACGGACTATTATTAGCATCACAGTTTTCGTATATAAGTAGGATAGTTCTCACTGTATATTCCTCAGCTTTGAACTAAAGTTTATCTTCACCTTACCTACTCAGCACAAGCACCGAGTGAGACTAGCCGGGCTACGAGTGATTGTCTGAACGCGAGACAGCTCTAGCTTATGCAACGTCTTTATCTGGTCACATGTTAGGCAAAGCCTAACAATTAGTTCGAAGCTTCCTCTCTTTCTCTCTACCGCTAGACACCAGATGAAAGACCTATGACCCCCGACCTATCAAACGAAATCACTATCGCCCTCAGTACTGCCATCGTTGGTGCAGTACTACTCACCCTTTCCATCGCCACAATTGTGATCGTGTGGCGATGACCCATCCTCAATTTTCTTTATAGACATGGAATCCTCACCCCTCCCCAATGACAACCTGCACCCTTTCCCCTCCACTATGTCCTCTCCTACCAGAGATCAGGATCAACAATGGGCAGCCCGCTGGTGGCGCCCGACATCCAGGAGACGCGACGAAGAAGCTACCTTGCACCCCCCTCTGATGAGTCCCTTCCTTCGGGGGAACCCCCAAGGAACGCGACCCCCAGCCCTAGCAATGTACCAAGGACCCCCTCCCCCACCCCGGAGGTGAACGACCAGAACCTATGGGCTTGGTACAAGCAATTCCCCCCTCCCCCCTACGATGACAACGACCTACCACCCCCGGAGCGGGCCATGGCACCCGTCTGACCCCGTCCCCTCATGGCTTTCCCCACTGCGCCCCGCCAGCGCATCGTCATTCGACCCCCCACCGGATGCTTTCCCTCCCCTGAGTCCAGCAGCTTAGAGGATGATCTCCCCCAAGACGTCAAAGACATTGACCCTGGTCCCCCCCAAAGACTCGAGGCCCCAGCGCCCCGACACCCCCGATTTGCCCCGGCCTTCTGGCCAACCAGAAGGTTCCCCGAACAAATCATCGTCATCCACTCTGACGATGAAGACCTCGATGCCCTCAGCCTCCCTGACTCAGACAGTGAATGACTAGACCACCCCGACCCCCAGAACGATCCCACTTCCAGACCCCGAAGCAGGAGTGACGTCTTCAACCCAAACGGCCCCGACTACAAGTGGCCCTCCCTCTCAAATGTCGACCGAGAGATACTCGGACCTGAATGCTCCCAGGCCTGGGAGCTACAAAGAAGCGACATTGAGACTCGCTACAATCGCAGAAGCGACGACCAAGTCCCAATGGACATCTACCTCATGACAAGAGAGGACCCCGGACCACGGTCGTTCCGGGAGGCTGTCATCACAGCCAGAATTTTCGCCAATCGAAATTGAGGGGTACATCGCCCTGCAGCAGGAACAAGACTACATGGGCAGCATAGGGAGAGAGATCCCGACAAACAGAGGGACTTGGAGGATGCTCTATGACGACTCGCTCAGCTACACGACGAGCGAATACGCGCCGAGGGAGTCGACAAACTTTAACCAGTTCAATGACTTCAACTACGACGAAGAGACATTCGGCGGTTACACTGCTGAGTCTCAAGGGGACTACCTTGGTTATACTGAGGCCTCCAGATATCAACCACCACCATACCCCTCCCGGCTTCATGCCATGATATCCCTTTCCCCTTCCTGACTCCCCACCAACGCATTGTGTCAGGCAGCACGGCCAATACCATGGCCCTAGACACAGCCACCTATACAGCAGCGCAGGCAATGCAGGAGGAAGCAACATCCCCATTGACAACAACAACAATGAGACTCCTGACACCAAAGAAATGGCCAGAAGAAAGCTGGCTGAGGACACCGAAGTAACGAAAAGGGCAGCCATGGCAGAGGCCCAAAGGAAACTACAGAGGATAGCCGACCTCGAGAGAGAGCTGAACGACACAGAGATGGAGCACCGCGACCATGCCATACAATGGCAGCTCCCGCTAAACGCCAAGCCCGATTACAAGGGCAAGAGGCCAGACCAGGGACAGGGCAATCTTCTCCTACCCCCGAACCAATACCGACCCCTCTGGAGGAGGGATGACCAATACTCGGTACCATGACCTCCTCCGGACCAAGGACGACCCAACCCCCTCCCGCAACCAGTAGGAACCGCCCTACCTACCGCCCCGTTCATGAACATCAGACCCATCATGCTCCAGATTCCCAAAGTCTTTACGGGAGAGCACAATGACATCGAGCAATTCTTCGGAGATTGCATGATGTACTTCGAGGCTCATGCCTCCTACTTCCTTCTCCCCTCCCACATGATCCCATTGATGTGCTCAGTAACGGCAAGTGACAAAAGACTAGTGGGCAGAAATGAGCTCCAACCAACACTAAACCTCTCTACACTCTACACTATCACCAATTGATTGAATTCGGGTGTTTCGAGTATGATAGAAGCACTCTGCAGACTCGATAATCAAGGTAGGTTGTTCAAAAGACGTTTTATTCGTTACTAGTGAGTTTTACAAGTGTACTAGTCGCACTAGTGGGGTGGGTAAGACACAATTGAATGAATGTGACTTGGTTTTGAGCTACTGCACTCACTGGGACTCCAACTGTTCAGACTACTGGCTCTCTTGGCCCTGTAATACTTCCTACAAGTGATCAACACTTGACTAGTTCGCACTCTTGGCTTACTAGTGGCACTCTTGGCCTAAGAATAATACTTTAACTTTGAGAAACTGCAAGAACTAACTTCGGAGCACTCTTGGTCTTTGCAGGACACAATAGTAGACTCAAAGGGACTTCAATTCACTCAATACTATAGGTAACTTAGCGACTAGTAGCCGCTTCGTTCAAGGTTAAGCACAAAAGCCTTTAATTGGGGCACTAGATACTGACTAGTAGGTCTCAATCACAGGGATGGCATCGCCTCCTGTTGCGAGTGGCTATTCTACTACTTATATACTGTAAAGAAAGGTACAAAGCAAACAGCTATACTAGTGGGGTATTTTCAGTATGGATTTCTTGGCTAGTCATGAAATACTGCGAAAAAGCATGCAATAGTCAGTCTAGAAACTGCTGCTGGATGACTAGTAAGTCATGGAGCTATGCTAGCAGTTTTAGGCTGCGTTCTTGACCCAGCAACGCGCCACTAGTACCGAGGATAAACGACTAGCCACGCTCCTGCATCTGTAATGCAGTTCGCTGTGATCGAAAGCGCAGTCTGGCTAGCCTTGTGCCCGATCGTAACAGATCTGATTGCTCCAGATGGATCTCAATGCGAGGTTAATCTGTTGCTAATTCATTTCTAAGTCCTGCTTCGAGACTGCAGCATGACTAGTTAACCTGACTTAGGCGTTTATGCCCTGATCAGTCCACCAGTGACTCAACTTCACGAGATCTGTGTACTCCGCTTCTTGTTTGGTGTGCTAGTCATGTTACTCATCCACTAGTGGTCGGATATTAATTAGTCCGGCTAGTGTTCAAGTTACTAGTGGTGCCGGCTGGTAGATTTGACCCACTAGTGGTATCGCATCTAAGTCCTGGCTTCACTAGTCGCATACTGCTGTAACTATCAGCTCAAAGCCTCAGCTATAGTCCTCTTATTATCACTAGTATAGGATAGATATGCAAATGTATTGTTACAAAATCGCAAAATCTAGGTGTGAACGCATAGACGGCGTATCACCGTTCGCAACATCCCTTTTCGATGGCATCGCCAAAGACTGGTGGGTCCATGAGCGGACCGAATACTGGTCAACCTCCATACTCGACCCAACCCCGGTGAGATTCCGATACCCCACCTGGGAGGAATTCGTTGACAGCATCGACAAACGATTCAGGGACCCCACGATCATGGAGGTCCATGAGAAAAAGATGTTCGAGCTCAAGATGGGAAACGGTCCTGCCACCACTTATTTCCAGGAACTGGAAAAGGAGGCAACACAAGCAGGAAGATGCAACAATATCAGAGAACGAGGCCTGATGGTGAAGGCCATATGACTTGGAGTCCCCTCCTCGTACACCACCTCCATCACCAACCTCGGTCATGACATCCCCAGTCCATACGACAAGTGGAAGGCCCGCATCATCGTCATGTACAAAGAGCGACAGAAGAAGTGGGTCTTCGACCAAGCGATGGGGAGCAATCGCGACTCTCGCCCTCCCTCGCATAAGGGCACCATTACCGCCACCAGTCACACCAAGACAGGTGGCGTGACAAGTTCGACGATGGCCAAGCCGATGAGTAGTGGTCCCCTGCGAGAACCAGGGATGGGCAGATGGCAGATGACCACATATGGAGGACAGGGGCAACCAATGGATATAGGCCAAATGAGGGCGAAAGGTTTGTGTTTCCGCTGCCACAAGCAAGGACATTTGAGCAGGGATTGCCTGGAGAAGAAGCAGTTCAAGGACATTAGATCGCTAGTAGTAACTGGACCACCGCCAGAGGTGACGCCGGCATCTAATAAGATTGAAGAGGTAAAAGAGACAGCAGTCTAGGGTCTGATTCCCCTATGATCGCCAAGGACTTAGATACTGGTGCACTCTCGTCTTCTGCTGGCCGGACTTATAATACTTTTTTAGCTACACATGTTTTATCTCATACTGCGCATTCGAATATACCCGCAATTATTGTTTCCCCCGCTCTTAATGTCTTTAGCACAACTAGCAACCCAGTACCAGAATCAAAGAACCAATATGACGTCCTCACAGACAACGACAAGATGCCAACTTCCTTTGGCAACAATGACTTCAACTTCGACCTCTGTCCCCGGGATGATAGGCACAACACAGGTGACGCTGCGGCTGCTATGGAACAGTCAAGTAGACGGGAGATTGGAGGTGGGGATCCTGCGATGCAGGGGACTACCCTTTCTCTGAAGCCGAAACAACTGAGTCCACTATCATTAGGACCAGTCCGGGAAAACCTCAAAGGACTGTCACAGTCACCTGCCAGGGCACAAGCAAAGGCGGTCGATCCCACTGGGCATGGGGCAGAGAGCCCCCTCCAGGACGACAATGACACTGCAGGTGCGGCCACATTTTCCTTCCCCATTCCACAAGGCATCAGCCCAATCGCCCTGAGTGACCTGCTCAGGCCCGAGGTAGCTGGACGGACCAGTAATTCTGCATTCATGGTTCAGGTCCAACCTACTGTTCCCCTTGGGAGCGGTACCTCACAAGCATGGTGGATCCTGCAGCCTGACACCCAGAAGGAGATTGATGAAGCATGCCCATTGAAGGCTGCCGGTGATGCCAAAGCCATGGCTACAAAGAAGATTGCCGCAGGACAGGAAGCTGCTAGCGCCCAGGCAGTAGAAAGGGGGCATTCAGTATCCATGATCAAAGTTCCAGACAAAGAAGACGATACAGCATACCAACTATGGCTCGCCAAAGAAAAAAAGGTGAAGGAGCGTCCTAACGAGAGGGTCATTCCAACACCCATGACGATTAGCCAAGCCCCTCCCAAAGTTGAGGGTTGGCTATGACCCTTCAAGGTCAACTGGATGCTCTGCATGGTATGCGAGGAATGAAATGACAATGCTGCATGTGCTGCATTATTTGTATGGACACACAAAGACTGAGTCACTGAACTCACCGATGAACTTCTCGCTGAGTTAAGGCATGGAGGAGAGATGGCCTGGGAGCAGCTTTATGAGCTCTGCGAACCGCCTCGCTATTTGCAGAGCAACCAAAGCAACAAATGGGACTTCTCGTTGGAAGTTCAGCTGAACCCGTGCACTGGGATGAAAACTCTCATTACCAAAGGGCTCATCGACAGCGGCTGCACAAGCAGCTCGATCAACCGCGCTTTCGTCCAAAAGCACCAACTCGATACCAGAAAAACAGCTGTCCCCATTCACGTCTACAATGCCGATGGTACCCGCAACAAGGTGGGCGACATCACCGAATTCGTGGAATTCTGAATGACCATCAGTAACCACAGCGAACGAATCGACTTTGCAGTCACCGACCTCGGCACGAAGGATCTCTACCTCAGCCATGACTGGCTGAAACACCATAACCCAGTAATCAACTGGAAAATGGGAAGCATCATCTTCGGATGCTGCCATTGCATCAAGAATCCCTTCCCACTTCCTGACGCAGACCCCGACGACTGGTGGGATGAAGAACTTGAAGACGGTGACACTATTCTTGCTGTCAACATGGAGGAAGAAGTGGTGATCCGCGCTATGCATCATGCCAATGACCTCGCTGCCACCGCTAATGCAGAAAAGCCAAAGAAGACCTTTGAGGAGATGGTCCCGCCTGACTACCGTTCCTTCCAAGACCTGTTCTCGAAAGAGAACTTTGACGAACTCCCCGAATGATGACCCTGGGACCACGCCATCAAATTAACCCCTAACGCCAAATTGACTCTCGACTGCAAGGTATACCCCTTGAACCGAGACGAGCAGGAACAACTCAACAAGTTTCTCGATGAGAACCTAGAATTGGGCCGTATCAGGCCATCCAAATCCTCGTTCGCCTCTCCCTTCTTCTTCATCAAGAAAAAGGATGGCTTGCTCCGTCCCATTCAGGACTATTGAAAGCTGAACGAGATGACGATCAAGAATCGATACCCGCTTCCCCTCATTTCTGACCTAATCGACAAACTTCAGGGAGCAAAGTACTTCACCAAACTCGATGTTCGTTGGGGATACAACAACATCCGAATCAAGAAAGGAGACGAAGAAAAAGCAGCCTTCTGCATGAACCGCAGACTCTTCGAACCAATGGTGATGTTCTTCGGACTCACAAACTCCCCCACCACCTTTCAATGGATGATGAATGACATCTTTAAAGATCTCATTGCCAGCGGAAAGGTCACGATATATCTCGATGACATCCTCATATTCACCAAGGACCTTGCAGAACACCGACAGATTGTACGACAGGTACTACAGAGAATGCGAGAGAACAAGCTGTTCCTCAAAGCAGAGAAGTGCGAGTTTGAGGTCCTCCAGACTGAATACCTCGGCGTCATCATCAGTGAAGGATCTGTATGCATGGATCCCATCAAGGTAGCCGGCATCACAGAGTGGCCAACCCCCCTCAAGAAGAAGGAACTCCAGTCATTCTTGGGTTTCACGAACTTCTACCGCAAGTTCATCAAGAATTACTCGAAGATCATATGACCGCTCACACAGCTGACCGGTAACGCAGAATGGACATGGGGCACCACCCAGAATCAGGCGTTCCAACAGCTGAAGAAGCAAATGGCTGAGGACGTCATCCTTGCCATCCCGAACAGAACAGGGAAGTTTAGAGTAGAAGCTGACACAAGTAACGGAGCCATTGGCGCCGTGCTCAGCCAACAACAGGACAGCAGATGGAGACCAGTTGCATTCATGTCCAAGGTCCTCACTGCCACGGAGCGCAACTACAAGATCTACGACAAGGAGCTGCTCACGATCATGCTCGCACTCTCGGAATGGTGCCACTACCTTATGGGTGCACTCGAAGATGTAGAAATTTGGACGGATCACCAGAACCTCCAGTATTTCCAAAAACCCCAGAAGTTAAATCAACGACAAGCCCGTTGGGTAACCGAGCTAGCAGAGTACCACTTTGTGCTCCACCACAAGCCTGGCACCCAGAACGTCAAGACCGACCTCCTTAGCTGACGAAGTGATCATAACCAGGGAGAAGAAGACAATGGTGACATCACAGTTCTGACCCCCGAGCATTTCCGTGCCATGATTATGCCCACCACTGCCGACACCCATCGACAAGTTCAAGAAATCACTCGTCAAAAGGAGCTTTGGGACAAGGACATCGTGAAGTCCCTCACCCACGAAAGGGGCATTGTCGAGAAAGACGGTCTTCTCTATTATGACAACTGAGTCTACGTTCCCCGACACTCAGCGGTGAGAGGAGAAATCATCTCTCGAAGCCATGATCACATCACAGCCAGACACCCCGGCATAGCCAAGACCAAGGAGTTAATTCTCCGCGAATATTGGTGGCCCAGAATGAAGAAGGACGTTGAAGCATATATCGCCAGATGCGAAACATGCCAACAAATGAAGGCCAGCACACAAGTGAAAGCCGCTCCTCTTCATCCGAACACAGTCCCAACTGAACCATGGACTCACATTTCCGTCGACATGATCACCGGACTCCCCGACTCCAATGGACACAACACCCTCCTAGTCATAGTCGACTGATTCTCAAAGGCCATCATCCTAGTTCCCTGCAATGTGGAGCTCTCAGCAGAAGGATGGGCACAGATCCTTAGGGATCACGTCTACGCATGACACGGGATGCCCCAAGTTGTCATCTCTGATCAAGGACCCCAATTTGTATCCCAGTTCATGAAAGAACTATACTGAATGCTTGACATCACACAGAATGTGTCCACCGCCTTCCACCCTCAGACGGATGGACAAACCGAACAAGTCAACCAAGAAGTCGAAAAGTACCTACGAATCTTCATTAATCACTGACAGACTGACTGGACCGACTGGCTACCACTGGCAGAGTTCACCCACAGCAATCGTGTTCACTCTGCCACAGGAAAAAGCCCATTCATGATTATCTATGGCCGTAACCCATGCATCCTTCCCGATTCACCCCGCCCCGTCAACTCCCAAGTTCCAGCCACCACCGACTTCTCCCAGACGATGGCAAAGATCCACAAAGAGGCAGAGACTGTGCTAGAAGACGCAGCCGATCGTATGAAGAAGCAGTACAACAAACATAAACGAAACACTAACGAGTATGCCCCGGGAGATCGTGTATGGCTAGATGCCACGAACCTTCATCTTCCCCGCCCAAAGAAGAAGCTCAATGACAAACAAGTTGGACCATTCGAGATCCTCGAAAAGACAGGTGCCTCGGCGTACAAGCTCAAGCTGCCACCACACTGGAAGATTCACCCACACTTCAACGAGAAGCTCCTCACACCCTATGTTCCCCCGTTGTTCCCGAATCAGGAACAACCTCCACCACCTCCCCCTGATCTTATCAACGATGAAGAACAGTGGGAAATTGAAGAAATCCTCGACTCCAGATCCAAGAAAGTCAGAGGACGACGTGGACAACCGTCGCAAATGGTAGTCCACTACTTTATCAAGTGGAAGGGATGGACAAGGGAGCACAATTCTTGGGTACACAAGAAGGACATGGGCAACACAGAAGAAGTGATTGCCGATTACGAGAAGAAACTCAGACATGACGAGAGGGTTGGCATAGTCAAAATCGCAATGCCCTTGGATCGCACACTCGAAATGATTCTTGACCACGAATACCTCAGCAATGCATCATTCAAGTACCTTGCGCAACGAGAGGATGGAACCCAAAAGTGGGTAGTCAACCCCGATGTATCGTTATGGAAGGAATTCCTAGACGAATACTGGTCGACTCAAGACGAATCACTGGAGACACCCTAGGCAGTCGGGATGTCTGCCTTAATGAGAGGGTAATGTTATGATTTTTCCATTTTCCTTATCTTATCTCGCAAAGTGCCTATCTAATCTCATCTTATCCACAGCGCTTACTCGATTATCACAGACTTCAGACCAGTCGCCACACCTATACGCATCGACCTCAGTCATTGTACTACGGCTCGCTGCCATACGTACACTTCTCTTGTTTCACGCATTGTTACCGCATGATGGACATGTATAACAGACTATTATTAGCATCACAGTTTTCGTATATAAGTAGGATAGTTCTCGCTGTATATTCCTCAGCTTTGAACTAAAGTTTATCTTCACCTTACCTACTCAGCACAAGCACCGAGTGAGACTAGCCGGGCTACGAGTGATTGTCTGAACACGAGACAGCTCTAGCTTATGCAACGTCTTTATCTGGTCACGTGTTAGGCAAGGCCTAACACGTTGCGCCTCTATAAAAATCCAGTCAGTTTGGCAACAGCAAGTGAAGGAAAAGCAAATGCATGGCACGAGCAACCAACTCATTATACTCAGTAAATGCGACAGCGATACTGTCCTCATGGATCTTTGGTATCGTCTCAACCAGTTCAGTCTCCACACCATGCCATGCTCGAGACGATACCCCAGCCTTCTGCCAATTGGTGCCTATGATTTTCCAGAGTGAATGTATGTTCAAGACCCAGGCATCGACAGTGCCCTCGGAGTCAGGGCTGGGCAGATGTTCTTGAAGATTGACCAATTTCACATACACGTCGTTGTAGGCCTTGAGAGCAGCAAGCTCGGTGGGGTCGGTAGGTTCAGCCATTTTGTGTAGTCAATGGGTCAGGCGTTCGTACGATAACTTCACCAGCGTGGAACACCGATGAAGTCAATGAAAGATTAAAGGAAAAGAAGCTGAAAAGACCTTCAGTGAAACCGAAGGAGCTAGTCAGTACATGTCAAAAGTGAAGAGATCCGCCTGTTACACAGGCAGTGTCTCGAAAGGACTAGGCTCACCTCCAGAGATAAAGGAGGAAGAGCGTCTTTGTGAGGAAAGATGATGGGTGCAAGCAGAAAAGCAGAGAGGATGAGTAAGAACATGAGGACAGACACGAAGGTGGAAGGGAAAGAAAGGAAAAGAGAAAAATGTCTCTAAGTCCAACTGATCACATGGCACAGAAGTCGTGCAGTCCCTTCACACATCATAGAATAATCCATGATGAAGCGAGAAGACATACTAAGGCTTCCGTGCCTGTGAAAGAGCAATTATCAGTGTCTATCTTTAGATCACCGATGCGTCTAAAGCATTTCAATCACCAATATTGGCCATTGCATACAGCCACCACATTATCTCCTGGCAACCAAGCCCCAAACCCTGACTTCTCATGGGAATACGGTTACTCAAGCACCGGTTTTATGTTCCAGAGTAACATAATAAAAGTTTAGGGGGGATGATGAGCCTCCAGGCTCTATACGCTCAGAATTTGCGGATTTTACACACTAATTGCTGCTCCTGCCCACCCAGCAGACTTTCAGTAAACCAAAGATTGCACACAAGTTCATACTACTTTCATGCTATGGCAACAACTCCTCACACGCTTTGTTATCCATCCCATCTCGTTATGCATCATAATTGCCATGTTCCATCACGGCAAGGTACCTTCGATCGCAAATCATCCTAAAACAGAATTGTCGCATCACTTCCCATAGCCTCATGGAAGTGCCAATCAATCACTAAATGAAATGACATGATTGCCGCAGCCACTCATCCATCCACAATATTTTGAGCACATGGCCACTACAGACCACGTTTTACTAAGGCTGTTACTTCGCCAAGACTTGGAGAAGACATAGACCCAAGTGTGCACCTCAGTACAAAAGACATACCTCCCCAGTCCACAGCTAAACAGCACCTCACAATCCATTCATCGCTCCATAAAACCATACGGTTTTCGTCCATATGTGGCAATGTCAACAAGTCACTGTTACTTTCAAAGTCAAGAAACATATGTTTGCTACAAATTTTACTAAGCCACGGCCTTACAGCCTGACTAAGTCATGCATACTTACTCTATTTATAATTTTGTACTTGTAGTATAAAAACTAGCTAGAAAACGTTGTGTAGCTTTAGCTTACAGTCAGCTTACCTGGAGCATAGATCGCAGCTTACCTCTATGCATCCAGTTTCCCACTGTCACCGAGTCTATGCTATGTTTATTACCGTTCTACGGCAATATATCATTTACCCCACCATATTCTCAAGTGCACGTCAACGCTTAAGCTCACCAGAGTTATTCCATGGTTTTTAACTGTGAAGGGTCTTTTGACACTCGCTCTTCGCTCTTAACACTATTGGTACACACTCATATTGTGCCAATATGTGATTACCATGCCATACCTCGCCCACTTTTATCTTTTATCAGCTGTTATCGTTTCAACTTCACAAGCATAGGATTGTTTCACGTTTTCACTTTCACCATCGTATCATTGCCCACTTGGGTAGTCTCCGAGTAGACTTAGGATCGTTTTTGCATCAGTATAGGTCCAGTTTCAGCACAGTTTTCATATAGGACAGTCCCTTGAGTGGACTTGAAGGTTAGTTTTGACATAGGATAGGATCACTTCAGCACAAGACCAATTTTCAACATCGACATCAGTATTTCCATATTGTTTAGGATCAGTACCCTGCCATCACTAGTATATTTCTGTTCTCGTTCTCCATATCATTGCCCAGTTTCCATATTTCCATGTTTATTCTCGACCCCGCACCCTCAGTACTTTGTTTCACGTTTTCTCTCGACACATCCAGCTGCCGTTACACGTTTTCTCATTGATTCCTCGCTCCCAGACCCAGTTTCATACATTTATTTCTGTTCTCTTCACTATCTTCGCTAGGATTGCCATCTAGTGACATTTTCTAGTCTCTTCTCACGTTTTCACTTACGGATTTGTGGTATTCATGTCATACCTGTTTCTGTTCCCTCTCGTTTTGAGAGATCCCTACCAGCTTACAGCCAAAGCTTCTAGTACTCAACTACCAAGCAGTACTACTTTGCTGACTGAAAAGTCACAGTGTATACTTGCATATAGAGGAATTGATTTACCGCATGGAGGTGCCTCGAACCCACTCGCACACACGATCACCTTGATTACCGTGCCGTCACGTTAATTGCCCAATCTCGTTCTGAGTTTTGGTGTTGCCATTGCCACGGAAGTCTAGGCTCATCACTGTGCATGCCCATAAGGTACAGTGCAGCAACAAAGTCCTATGTTTCAATTTCATGACTTCTTTTTCTGACAGAAGGGTATTTTGACTCAGTGACCTTGCTTCTTCTTGTGCCGCTTGCACTGTCAGCGAGCTTGCTAAGTCTACACAGTGCCTAAGGGTAATCCATTGGTTTTTGCAAAATTACACGCTTAGACACGCTGCAGGCGTGACACCGATTAAAGTTGCAGGCATTACAGAATGGCCTGTTCCTACCAAGAAAAAGGAACTGCAATCATTTCTTGGCTTTACCAATTTCTACCGACACTTTATCAAAGGCTACAGTGACATAGTATGCCCAATGATGCACCTCACTGGTAAAGAAATGTGGACTTGGGGAACCGCCCAACAGGTTGCATTTCAGCAACTCAAAACCCAACTGGCCACAGACATTGTCCTAGCCATCCCCATGGAGGAGGGTAAATTCTGTGTGGAGGCAGACACTAGTGAAGGCACAATCAGTGCAGTCTTATTGCAAGAACAGGACAGGAAGTGGAGACCTGTTGCATTCTTATCCAAGGCCTTGACCATCACTGAGCGCAACTACGAGATTTACAACAAAGAATTACTTGCAATCATGCTCACCCTAGACAAATAGAGGCATTACCTCATGGGAGCCACCATAGATTTTGAAATCTGGACAGATCATCAAAATCTTCAGTACTTTAGGAAGCCCCAAAAGCTCAATTGCCATCAAGCATAATAGGTAACCGAACTTGCCAAGTATCATTTCACTCTCCACCACAAGCCAGGCACTGCCAACAAAAAGGCAGACCTCCTCAGTCAGAGAGCAGATCATAAACAAGGCCAAGACAACAACAACGAGGTCATCATTCTCCAGCCTGAACATTTCAGGGCAACAATCATGCCCACCGTGGACAAAGCCTATGAGCATATCAAAAGTGTGACCCGCAACCATCAGAAATGAGACCAAGGAATCACCAACTCGCTCAACCATGAGAAAGGCATCCAGGAGAAAGACAGACTGCTGTACTATGACAAGAGAATCTATGTGCCCCATGATCATGCTATTTGCAGAGAAATCTTTGCATGCTGTCACGACCACATCATAGCAGGACACCCAGGGATTGAGAAGACAAAGGAACTAATCCTAAGGGACTATTGGTGGCCCAAGCTTAAAAAGGATGTCGAAACCTATGTTTGAGCCTGCGAAACTTGTGCAAGAACTAAATTAAGCATGCAAGCCAAATAAGTGCCACTCCACCCAAATGAGATCCTGTCCGAACCATGGACACACATCTCAGTCGACATGGTCACTGGACTACCACCCTCCAACAGCTACAACGCAATCTTAGTCATAGTCGATTGTTTCTCCAAAGCAATCATCCCCGTTGCCTGTAACGTCAAACTCTCATCCAAAGGATGGGCTAAGATCCTGTGTGATGAAGTATACGCCAAATATGGCATGCCAGTAACAGTCATATCAGACCACAGACCCTAATTTGTGTCCAAATTCCTCAAAGACTTATACAACATGCTCCAGATCAAGGGGAACATGTCAACAGTGTTTCACCTGCAAACCGATGGACAAACAGAATGTGCCAACCAAGAGGTCAAAAAATACCTCCACATATTTATCAACCATCAACAAACCGACTGGGCTGACTGGCTACCATTGGCAGCCTTCCAGCACAACAACCATGTCCACTCTGCCATGGGTAGAAGCCCCTTCCAAGTCAACTATGGAAGAGATTCCCAAGTTGCTCCTGACTCAAACACCCATACCCTGCTCAGAACTTCCACCTCTGAATCATTCAAAGCCACCATGAAGCACATTCATGATAAAACCAAGATCGCTTTACAGAAATTGGTGGAACAAATGAAGACACAATACGATAAAAGAAAGAAGGCTGAAATTTCATATCAAATCGGAGATAAGGTCTGGCTTGACACCACTAACCTTCATCTACCGTGTCCAAAGAAGAAACTTGACAACAAATGCATCGGCCCCTTCGACATCCTCGAAAAACAAGGCCTCTCCACATACAAACTGAAGCTCCCACCCACATGGAAGATATATCCTGTCTTCAACAAAACTCTACTTACGCTGTATATATCACTGGCTTTTTCTAATCAAGCACACCCTCCACCACCACCACCTGACATCATCATAGGTGAAAAGGAATACAAAGTCGAAAGCATTATAAATGACAAACCCCGCAAAGTCCATGGAAGGAAAGGCAAACCATCAAAAATAGTCACTGATTATCTCATCAAATGGAAAGGGTATGGCACAGAGGAAAACAAGTGGACTGCCAAAAAGTATCTAAGCAACACAAAAGAAGCAATTGCCGACTATCTCAAATCCAAGAAAGGTGCGGTAATGGTCCAAGCTGTTGTCGTTGAATCCAAAACAGTAACCATAATCATTGACACCAAACACAAAGGCCTCGAATGGTGATATTTAGTCAAGAAATACTCTGCCATTGAATACTGGTACAATGCAAGTGAAATAGTCGATTTAAAAAAACTAATAAACAACTATTGGTGGGCAAACGACCAAAGTGAAGACAACGGAGGGGAAGACCAATGGAATGGAGACAAGAACTCACAGAATGCACAGGAAACCCCCTTCAAAGGACCAGTAGTGGGGTCATAATGACAGTCGGGATGCCTGTCTTAACGAGGGGGTATTGTTATGATTTATTCATTTATCTTATCTTATCTTGAGCACTTATCTTATCATGATCTTATCACATCTAATCTCAGCACTTATCACAGATACAGACCAATCGCCTCATTACTATCAGATGACTTCAGCCATAATACTATGGCTTGCGACTATGGCTTGCCTATGCCCTTGGTTTCATTGTTTCATGCATGGTTACCAAATGGACACGCATATTATTAGAACACTCCAGACAGTATATAAGTAGCATAGCTCTCACTGTATTATCTCCAGCTTTGAGCTAAAGTTTATCTATACCAAACTTGCTCTTCGACTCACTCCCACTAAGACTAAGCACTAGTCCCTCAATTCTTGGTGACAGACTTTGAGACTCCTTGGGTGACTGTATGAACATGATACAGCCCTTGGTTTACTCTTGTTTGTTATACTGCAGTTTGGGTCTAACAGAGATGCCCTGGAAATGTACAAACATCTTGACAACAAACTGGCCTATTCCTTTCTGGACCCAAAGAAATCTCCCATCCTCTAGGTTTACAAGAACCCTTGGATTCCTATCATCACTCATATCTGTATCATCCAACTTTTCATTCACTGCTTACTTAGTCTCCTCACTAAATAGTTTCTTACTGCACAGTGGCACTGAGCTGTTGACAGGCTTAGTTCTGAAGATGAGGCTCACCACTTTCTTTACTTCCACCATGACATCTTCCAATACCTTTCACCTGGAATCCCCTCCTACTTTCAAGGCTTCCACCACCAATGCCTTCATATCAATCCTATGTCTGGTACACTATGGAACCCCATACCATCTCACAACCTCCTCTTCACCACCAATGAGGAAAATACACGTCTATTTTACATCTCTCTATAATACGCAAACGGTCACCACTCAACCACCAAAGAAAAGCAATCTAAAACCATGAAATGGGAAGATGCAGTGTCGAACCAGTGTGATGCTCACCAAGGATTGGTCCAACCTCAATACCTCTCCAGAATGTTACCGGAGGACCATTGCATCAAGCCATGAGTGAGATGGACACCCCAGGAAAGTGAGAGAAGGAGCCAGTTGGAATGACAATAGCTCCTCCACCTCCTGGTTGCAGGGACATATTAAATGACAGACCAGACCTGCAAGTGCTAATGCAAACACAGACAGAACTCCCCATCTCGCCTCCCTATCCCAGTCACCAGACGCCTCCAGACCAGCAAGGAAATGTGCATATAGCCACCCCATTAATTCAATACACAAAGCCTCTCCTGCAAAAAGTAGCTTGAGTACCAGAACAGAGTCCCAGTGCCTCAGGCATGCAAGGAGGAGGTGTGTGTGACTCCAACAGTCCACCCCTCCCACTCTCCAATAAGAGGGAAAGTCCCATGCCAGTTGCCAGCCTAAACAATGCTAACCATTCTGCTAGTGCCCAAACAGGTGAAATGGTGCCATGCCTGCAGTGTGTCTAAGTGTGTAATTTTGCAAAAATCAATAAATTACGCTTAGGCACTGTGTAGACTTAGTGAGCTCACTGACAGTGCAAGCAGCATGAGAAGAAGCAAGGTCACTGAGTCAGAATGCCCTTCTGTCAGAAAAAGAAGCCACAGAATTAAAACATAGGACTTCATTGCTGCACTGTACCTCATGGGCATACATGGCAATAAGGCTGACTAGCAAGCTCACTTGCAATAACATCCATTGGCATTGGGGATTCAGACTTGGTGGGATGTGCTTGTACTCAGACTGAAGCTAATTTAGATAACTACATGCCGATAATCAATGACGTGTAGGCCCTGGAGATCTAAAGAAGCAATACCACATGAGAGATAATTAAGAGAACCACCAGGCATAGTCTAGAAACAGGTACTGGCTGAAGGGATTAGCAAGTGGACTGGAATTCCAATGTGTCTCTTGGTTACTGTGTCTAGACTATGATGCTGTCACCTTTGGAGCAGAACAGAGAACCAAGAATGACCTGTGATCAGTAATCACATGTTAAACAGCTATTGAGTGCTAGTCCATAGACAGCCTCTGCTTTGGACCTCATGGCACCGTTGTTAGAGCGAGTGCACTGTGTGTGAGGACTTGTGGGGATGTTTAGCAAGAGAATTGCATATTGTGAATTGAGAGTGCTGAGGGCCTCTATCGTGACAAGTTTAGGACTCAGGCTTAGCAAGCTAGGAAAGGAATCAGAGATGTGTGCAGAAGAACCTGGCAGCACTTTGTACTTAGCAAGCTCACTGAATGAACTTGGTCATTTTGCAGATCTGCATGTCCATGGGTATTTTCTATTGAAATATCATTTGCCTTGAGGGTTGCGTGGTTTGCCATGCTCTCTTGTAAAAGCTTTGAGGAAGCAGAGAAATTGAGATTTGCTTGACAATTGTACACAGTCACATTGCATTAGTTAGCAAGCTCACTAAGATAATTTGAGATACTGTCAGGGCGCAAGCAGAATTAAATTCCTTGCTCCTTTCCACACTTATTGAGATTGGTGTGTGTGTGTATGTTAGTGGGATTGAGTGTAGGTCTAGAGTGTTGTTCATGTTAGGCCACTCTTAGTTTCACAAGTGTCCATTACCAGCCTCATCACCGGCTCCTCCCAAGGCTGTGAAGCCTTTGAAAGACAAGCCAGTCAATGCTGTCACTGGCAAGAAGCATAAGGAGTTTTGTAAGGTAAGCTATCTCTTTTTCTCAAGATATCCCCCACACTAAAAGCTTCTGGCTCTAGGACAAACCCTCTGCTTGCTTCCACTGTGGAGGGAATGACCATTCTCTTCTTGATTGCACTGCATCTGGCAACATGAGTCTTTTCTTTTAGCCAGCTCGCTAACTTAATGTGCTAACTTCCAGTTTCCTAGGCTGCTGTCTCCAAGTGCTACTACAAGGACTCCAATCATGACTTGAAGTGATCCCGCCACTCCTTTTCACATTCTTCAGCCCATGAGTACTATTCTTCTATTATGAGGGCCAGCTCTCCTTGATCGTTGATCAAATCATTGATCACTGAAAACCCTGCTTGACTTCTCATTGAGCCACTCAGTGTTGACCCTGTAGGAACATAGGTACCATTGCACTCTGTAGTGAGTTTGGATCTTTTATTTTTATCACTTGTCCCCCTTCAGTGTTATTGAACACAGTGCTTGCCATTAGTACGTTAAAGGGTCTCCCTAGTAGTACATTGTATGTGGGATCCTGGATGATATGTACCTGTAGATACACTGTGATATCACTGAATAAGAACGGCACATTCTCAGCCATCTCAAGGGATTTCTCTTCTTGCTTGTTGGTGTTTTGCATATTTATGACTATATCAGGGTCATAAATTAGCCCTAGCCGATCTGCAATGCATTTAGACATCGAGACAATTTGAGAGCCCATATCATACAAGCTTTCTAATTTCTCGACTCCATTTATGAGTGGGAATATGGAGCATAACACTTGAGAATCCTTGGCTACATATACTGCCTTGGGTTCTTCTCCTCATTCCACTGCCTCATTGACATACCACTGATACACTGTCTATGCGTTCACACCTAGAGTTTGCGATTTTGTAACAATACATTTGCATATCTATCCTGTACTAGTGATAATAAAAGGACTATAGCTGAGGCTTTGAGCTGATAGTTACAGCAGTATGCGACTAGTGAAGCCAGGACTTAGATGCGATACCACTAGTGGATCAAATCTACCAGCCGGCCATACTAGTGACTTGAATACTAGCCGGACTACTTAATATAAGGCCACTAGTAGATGAGTAACACAACTAGCACACCAAACAAGGAGCAGAATACACAGATCTCATGAAGTCCAGTTACTAGCAGGCCGATCAGGGCATAAATGCTTAAGTCAGGTTAACTAGTCACGCAGCAATCTCAAAGCAGGACTTAGAAATGAATTAGCAACAGATTAACCTTGCATCTAGATCCATCTGGAGTGATCAGATCAGTTACAATCGGACATGAGGCTAGCCAGACTGCGCTTTCAATCACGGCGAACTGCGTTACGGATGCGGGAGCATGGCTAGTCATTTATCCTCGGCACTAGTGGCACATTGCTGGGTCAAGAATGCAACCTAAAACCGCTAATGTAGCTCCATGGCTTACTAGTTGTCCAGCAGCAGTTTCTAGACCAACTATTGCATGCTTTTTCGCAGTATTTCATGACTAGCCAAGAAATCTGTACCAAAAATACCCCACTAGTGTAGCTGTTTGTGTCGCTTTGTACCTTTCTTCACAGTATATAAGTAGTAGAATAGGCACTCGCATGGGGAGGCAAGCCATCCCTGCAATTGTGAGACTAGTCAGTATCTAGTGCCCCCAATTAAAGGCTTTTGTGCTTAACCTCGATGAAGTGGCTGCTAGTCACTAAGTTACCCATAGAATTGAGTGAATTGAAGTCCCTTTTGAGCACACTATTATGTCCTGCAAAGGCCAAGAGTGTTTCAAAGTAATTCTTGCAATTTCTTGAAGTTAAAGTATTATTCTTAGGCCAAGAGTGCCACTAGTAAGCCAAGAGTGTGAACTAGTCAAGTGTTGATCACTTGTAGGAAGTAGTACAGGGCCAAGAGAGCCAATATTTCAAAGCAGTCATAGTCCCAGCGAGTGCAGTAGCTCAAAACCAAGTCACATTCATTCAAATGTGTCTTACCCACCCCACTAGTGCGAGTAGTACACTTGTAAAACTCACTAGTAATAAATAAAACATCTTTTGAACAACATCCCTCGATTATTGAGTCTGCAGAGTGCTTCTATCATACTTGAAACACCTGAATTCAATACATTGGTGATAAGTGTAGAGTGTAGAGAGGTTTAGTGTTGGTTGGTGTTCATTTCCGCCCACTAGTCTTTTGCCACTCGCCATTACCAAGCACATCACCATAAGAATGGATCCTGCCACACTAGTGAGCATGCTGGCACACCATTTCTTGTTTTAGTTGAAACCATGAAGCTGCCAACGAAGGGCAGTCTTGAAATATGAATTGCACCTCCTGGCAATCCTTCTACATCTTCTACTTCTACTCTATTGAAAGAAAAGACTTGTTCAGTCCCTTCACCTTCTTTTTTCTCCTCGTCTTCTTCAGGTTCCTCCTCTATAAAGTATCCGAATTGTTGTTTTCTGCTCTTTCCCTTCCTGCCAAATGTAATCTGTTTCAGAGTGAGCTTGCTCTTTATGTTGTCTCATAATTTTGACAATGAAAGTAGTTCACCAACTATTATTGGTACTTCTGTATTCATGACCCTTTCTATGACTTCGGCTATATCGCCTCGTTTTTGGATTGGGGTCCTGATTTTATATGTGGGTTCCTTTGGGTCCAAGGGATATGGAGTGTATCCCCTCTTGAAATCTTTCTTCTTCTCAGGACCTCCCTCGCCTGCCACCTTTGTGTTATCCTGCAGGCTAAAGAAATCTTTAGGCATGCATGGCACCACTACTTGCAGGGTAGGTATGACCTTGGGTGCAGGGTCCATCTGCACTTGCTTGCTTTTCAATGTGGGCTCATCATCCTCTGAGTCTGCAACATCTTCTACTGTCACTTTTGTGGCCCCACCGGTTTTTTTTGGTCTTTGTTTATGTCCTCCAGGGATGATGGCAAACCCGACCTGTTTACTCCACTGGTCTTATTTTGGTTCCCACCCATCTTCATTGAACACTTAGAAAAACTCTGCTTCCTTTCTTCTTCTGTAGGGAGCTCTCTACCGGTTTTGTCTGTGTCATACCCTCTACTTCTCATTCAAGGGCCCAGCACTGCATTCACATTTTATGCTCTCAGCTCATACAGGTCACATTCCAAGTCTTGCTTTTCTTGGAGCAGTGTGGCTAATGAGCCCATCACATTCAGGAGACCAGAGGTTGATAACCCAGTGATCAACACATTCTGGCTCACATTCTTCTTCTGTCATGCATAGTACTCATTGACTTGGTCCTTGGGGAGAGGATCTTTTATATCTGCAGGGAATTCACCTCCATCTGGAAGGCAAGCCCTTCCTCTCACTATGACTATCTTTCCCATGTTAAGATAGTCCATCCTCATCAGACATTCTGTGTTCAGATGTCCACTCTCTCCACAGAACCAACAATCCAGCTGGTTTAGCAAGCTCACTCCAGGATTCATTTGTCTGGGTGCTCCTCCAAAGCCAGATGGTGCAGGACGAGCATTGTATAGGTTATACTGTTGCGCCTGCATCTGCTGCTGCTGCTGCAAGAAGCTTGTGATAGTCTTCTGCTGCTTAATGAAAGCTTTTTCAAGAGTGGCTATATGCTGTTGCTCTTGTTGAGCTTGCTGCTCGAATATATCTTTCATTGAGGCCAAGATTCCTCCCATGTCTTCTTGCTTCACTGTGGATTCACTAGTACTTGAATTGCTTCTGGTTCTGATTGGGTTCCATGCAGTTCTCTTGTACTGGAAGTGGTAGTATCTAGCCCATGGGATTCATCTCGCTTCCTATCCATTGATGAAAACACTCCTTGAAGTATGTCAAGACCACTAGCCATAATTTCCTCCAAAGTATAGGGATTTGCTGGATCCCTGTTTGTTTTTCCAGCCAGTGGATTCAGCCACTCCATCCTCAGCTTCATTGAGTTGTATAAACTGTCAGCCATTGGGGCTAGGAACTGATCCACCAGTTCTTGGTTCGAACATATGCCTTCCTTCTTGAGTACCACTGCTAGTACTTGGAACTCCCGCTTGAACGACATATATTCTGATTTCTCCTGGATCAGAAAGAGTCTGTATCACCTTATGAGTTGTTTCAGTTCCTGCATAGCATCACGGTCACCAGCCAGGGCACCATCATAGCTACTTAGTACATCCTTTTTAAACTCATGTGTACCCTTCGCAAAATGATTCAGGACTTTCCACTGTTTTTCTGTCTTAATGTCTGTATAGATGACATTGTATTTCTTTTTGTCCAGATCAAGTGCTATGGCGCATTTGTCAAATAACTCCTCTAATCTCATGAAGAATCTCTCTAGCTCTTCAGGGTCTGTTGATTTCTCAAATCTAAGCATGGACTTTTCATTCGGTCCAGGCATAGACTGTGCCATGGTAATATTGCCACGGAATGGGGGTATGAAATATCTCAGGTTTGTATTAGGTTGTGAGCTCACAGTGGGAGCTCTAATGGTATCTGCAGGACCAGGAATACCAGAACTACTCGATCTTCATCGAGTAGTGAGAATGGGAACAGGTTCATGCCATGGTTGGACCTCTTTTGATTTACTCTTCTGAGCTGCTCAATCAGCTACTGGAAAAGGATAGATCAAGGGAACAGTTAGTCTGCTCACTGCTTTTGCTGATCTAGTTCTTGGTTCTCTAGGTTGAGATGGTCCTTATGCTGGTGGTACACACATAGTCAATCTCTTTTGTGAGGTAGTACCCTTGGTGTTAGCTTTGTTCTTTTTAGGAACATGTTGATGAGGCTGGTAACGGGCACTCATGAAACTAAGAGTGGCCTAGCGTGAACAACATCCTAAACCTCTACTCAATCCCACTAACACACACACACACAATCTCAATAAGTGCAGAAGGGAGCAAGGAATTTAATTCTGCTTGTGCCCTGACAGTATCTCAAATTATCATAGAAAGCTCACTAACTAATGCAACACAACCACGTACAATTGTCAAGCAAATCTCAATTTCTCTGTTCCCTCAGAGCTTTTACAAGAGAGCACGGTGAACCACACAACCCTCAAGGCAAATGATATTTCAATAGAAAATACCCATGGACATGCAGATCTGCAAAACAACCAAGTTCATTCAGTGAGCTCGCTAAATATGAAGCACTGCCAGGTTCTTCTGCACACATCTCTGATTCCTTTCCTAGCTTGCTAAGCCTGAGTCCTAAACTTGTCATGATAGAGGCCCTCAGCACTCTCAATTCACAATATGCAATTCTCTTGCTAAACATCCCCACAAGTCCTCACACACAGTGCACTTGCTCTAACAATGGTGCCACGAGGTCCAACTGCGCACACTTGTCACACTTTGTGCAACTGCTAGAACAGCTCAAGCTGGCTGATTCTCCTATAAAACTCCTTCAAAGCCTACACAGAGGCCTGCACAACACAATTCTCTCTCTTACTACTGAACCAGAAAATGGAACAGAGGTTCTTTCAGATGTTTTCTCAGTTTTCTCTAGAGATGGATGCAGCTTCACTGACACTGGGTCTTGTTCGTATCTCAAGTAAAACCAAAATTTTGTATCCAAAATGTATCTCTTATTTCAATTTCTCTAATGAGCTCGCTAACTCGTAGGTATAGCTGAGACTCAAAGTTACTAACTCTTATGCAGCATGACAAGTCCAGATTCAGACTGAAACTTTATTATGGTACGTGGGGGGTAGATAGCTTGCTTTAATACATGAAAATCTGCCCTACTTATACTACAAGAGAATGATTGTTACAAATAGTTTATTAGTAAAATACTTTTGTGTCGGCCAATAATCCCTCATCTGAAATGTCACAGCTCTCTTGGCAGAGTGCCGCTTTCTCTCTGTTTTGTAGTCTCAAAGGACTAGGCAGCATCAACATTGCTCACCTGACAGCAGAGGCTGTCCACAGACTAGCACTCAATAGCTGTTTAACATGTGATTACTGATCACAGGTCATTCTTGGTTCTCTGTTCTGCTCCAAAGGTGACAGCATCATAGTCTAGACACAGTAACCAAGAGACACATTGGAATTCCAGTCCACTTGCTAATCCCTTCAGCCAGTACCTGTTTCTAGACTATGCCTGGTGGTTCTCTTAATTATCTCTCATGTGGTATTGCTTCTTTAGATCTCCAGGGCCTACACGTCATTGATTATCGGCATGTAGTTATCTAAATTAGCTTCAGTCTGAGTACAAGCACATCCCACCAAGTCTGAATCCCCAATGCCAATGGATGTTATTGCAAGTGAGCTTGCTAGTCAGCCTTATTGCCATGTATGCCCATGAGGTACAGTGCAGCAATGAAGTCCTATGTTTTAATTCTGTGGCTTCTTTTTCTGACAGAAGGGCATTCTGACTCAGTGACCTTGCTTCTTCTCATGCTGCTTGCACTGTCAGTGAGCTTGCTAAGCCTACATAGTGCCCAAGTGTAATTTATTGGTTTTTGCAAAATTACATGCTTAGACACACTGCAGGTGTGACAACAATCTGATAGAAAATAGACAACTTACTGAAATCATGAGCAACACTGATACTGCAAGAAAAGAATAGGAGGACAGTCCAGCCAGGAATTCATAGCACACCAAGAACTCAGAAGCTCACACACAGCACAATCCAAAGATCACAGACTAAGCTCACAGAAGATCAAAGAGACTAAGATTCACAGAATAGCATAAGGGGCAAGGAGGGAGAGCTTATGGCAAGATGATCTGAGGAGGGTGAGGGAGAGTAGTGATCTATATGAAAGAATTTACAAGTTCGTTTAAGTTCAACCTGACTAAGCACTGACAAAGACAGCTAAAACATATTTAGATTGATGGCTGAAGATGCCAACATCACCAACTGCTATTACATTAATAGCTTTAGATTTGCAACAAATTATTATCTGTGTCTATCAAGAATATAGCAAAATAGTCAAATTGCTGATTTGTTACCAAAATTTTACAAAACAGTTAGAAATCAATGTCAAAATGATGGCATTCTGAGTTTGTTAACAAATTAGACTATTGAAGCTCTGGGTGTGTAGATCATTGGCTGCATGAGCCTATGGAACCTTGCAAAAGAGATATGGGAGAAGAAGAATCTTCTCTGGATAGTGCTAACATATGAGATTGCTCTCAGAGCGATGCTTGTGCAGATACAAGATGGTGATAGTAATGTAGACCACAGTGCCACAAGGTTTTATAAAATACTAATGATGGAGACTGTACATCTAATCTGGAAGATATGTTGTCAATGTCAGATACAGAAGGGTGATGACAACCTCACTGACTGGCATATGAGGAGGAAGTCAGAAATATGTGGATTCATGTAATAAATTGTAAGGGATAGCACAGATGCATAGACATCTTCCATATTTACTCATGTTTAGTATTGGCTTCACTGATACCCTTATCTACCACTGTTACACTTACATAACAGTAGTTCTATATCTTGTACCAAGCACACGTAGTTGATCAATATATGTTGGTCATAGCTATGTCATGCCCTTCAAGACACTAGACACATTACACTTTTTTTAGCTATACCAGCTTTATTCAGCAACCAGCATGCATAACAGCGACTGATTTCTGACAATTTTCTCACTGCAACGACTAACACGTCACAGAATGAAGGTGATGACACCTGCAACCCAAACCCAACCACAACCCCAAGGAAGTGTGACGATGATGTGCATACACCCACAGATGATGCAGGGGCAAACAGCAAGAAGAAAGACTATGGAAAGAAGAAGACACTCACATTCAAGGTTATGCAAGTGCAAGACAGTGAACATATTTTTGAGGGAGTAGTACAGGAGAATGTCATGGACGCTGAGCCAGACAAGGATAAGGACAGCTCATTTTCAATTGAGGGAGTCAAGTACGAATACGAACCCTTCAACATTCCCATCAGTCAGGACAATGGACTGGGACTGTCAATGAAGGACCTTGCAGGTGACAGATTCATATCATTGGCGGGTTTCCAGTTGAACTCCACATTAAACAGCCTACAGAACTCACCAGTAAATAAATGAGAACCATTGCCAAGCGATAGCCAATGGAGAAGAGTTGAGCCATGCCCTGTAACAGAAATGTTGATGCAAGCAAGACCTGAGGATATCAAACCACAGTCGGCTGCAGATACACTGACACTGATATGACCAGCTGTGCCTCCTTTGATGGTGCCTGAACTGGCAACCACTGCCCCAGTTGGCCAACCCGCACCATCAGCATTGAGACCAAAGAAACCATTAGTTATATCAAGCAATGAAGAAGATGACAAAGCCAATGACACTGCAGTTCGGAAGGAGGTCAAGGATCTACTAGATGATGAGGCACAGGTAAAAACTGAGGTACTTCAAGACCTCAGGGAGTTAAGCCTGGCTGAGACTAAGGCATAGCATGGATGCATCTGCAGATGGATCCGGATCCATCCTGCGGATATCAGGGTACCTGAGAGGTCATATCCGCTGAAGTGGCTTCCGTGCGCGTAAGCTAGAAATGCAACAGCGTCGAAGACACTGATCACACCCACACCCAACACTACACACACAAACCCTCAAGTTCGTGGGGGATTCTGATGCGATAGAAGCAGATAGAATTAGCACAACCAAACTCTCAGAATATATAGTACGCCGTATAGCGATAGCGCTCGTATCGTATCTAGATTTCTCTAAGTCCAAAGGCTTTTAAAACAAGAGGAGCGACAGTTGTCGCTGGGCCTCAAGGCAAAGGTGTAGTAACAATACACACAACGTCAAGAGACGCACACAAAACCCTCAATAAGTCTCGAGCGACACACGAAATGACCTCAAACAACTTAAAACACACAATACACGACTCAAAGCTTCGCGCTCTAAGCAGAAACCCTTCACAAAACCGTCCACTAAAGCCACAGGATTCAAACCTACGCGCTCGAGCTTCCAAACCAATCGTAGATCCACAGGGTTCTAACCTATGCGATCCAGAGACTCAACAACCTTATAAAACGCCGTCCGCAAGCCACAGGGTATGAACCTATGCCACTTGGGAAATATATACCCTCAAGCGAGCACTAATCAAGCCAAAGGGTTTGAACCTCTGCCACCTGTAGTGCCTCGCGTCACAAGAAACCCTCAAAGCACAAGAGCGCGTCCTCAATGACACTGAACTCTTCTTCTCAGGTTAGAGCGCAAGTCACCCAACCAATTAACAATCACACAAGTGCCGCGTTAGCTTTCTATGCCTCGCGCGCAACTCAATTCACTCAATATGATATCAATTCTAGGTATATTCTCTCGCTCGAAGTTACAAACTGATCCTGATGCTAGGGCGTCAAGCTGAGGGCTTGCGCGCGACTACAACGGGGGTCCGAAACTTTTATACTACAATTTACACTGCGCTATTTATCTAGTCTACGTCCTACAAATTAGTACAACCATATATAGTATTATTTGGGTTGCGGAACTCCGTTTCCTGGGTCCCGCGCGTGTCGTTGTCATCACACCATAGCTTGGTGGTTACTCAGAGCTCCATCCTGGGGCCAGACTCTTGGTTTCTCCGTGACTCGAAGTCAGTTAGCAGTGCTCTGCACGCGTATGGATGTTACTTGGTATATCCTCGGAGTTGCAGCATTCTGCACAGCTCACATATCTCGGAATAATGTCTTCTAGTAATTTCTATGGTAGCTAGACCAACCAGCTCCTTGTCTAGGTCTCACGCGCTTCGGCCGAAGCCAGAAACCTCGGATTTAATCGCATTCTGACATTCTAAAGTCTAGAGCGGCATCTGCCAGTACGGCAGTGCCTTGTGCGTCATGGATCAATGTTGCACGAAGTTTTAATTATCTCACAAGCTTCTTCTGTTCTATTCTTAGCGCGCGTAGTGTATGCACTGTCAGCGCACTCAGTGTCGAGTACTAGGACTTTAGACATAGTGTGACCTATATAGTATCACTCTCAAGTTAAGCCATGCGCTCCACCCAGCGTCACTCAAGGCATCTCATTGCCTGCACCTTAAATACTGCGCTCTAGCCATTGCTTCTCTGCATTGGTAACTTATTATTATAAAATGTATGTATTAATACATTTCGCAAAATTACACGCGTAAACGCTTTCAGAGCGCGTCATATCCCCCTCACTAAGATCTGGACCTTCCACGGTCCTTCTAGTGTACTTCTGTGGGTTCGCGTGGGTCCAGGTTACCGCGGCAACTTCTATTTTTAATCAAAGAAGCGCGTGAGTCATATCACAGCACTTCTGTTCTCACGCTTGTGTGAACTCCGTCAAGAATGCCAACGTTTACGTCAAATCGATATTCTAGCGCTTAAATTTTTCAAGTCGCCGTGGTTGCCTCTTTCTTTCTTACTCCCATCTTTGTTCTGCCATCCCTGCGTTACACGCAGGAGCGCATCGTCTCTTTTTCCAGTGTTCGGCGCTAGGTTTCTTTTGTCTCTCTTCTATTCGCTCTCTCTCGCCTATGACTACGCTTATTCCGTCGATCCTCATTCCGATAGAGGATCTGGTGGTAAACCTCAGGGGTGCACGTACGTATGCAGCCGCCTACTTCAATCCCGCCGTTTCTACTGCTGTCACTCCTCGGGATTTGATGCGTGCAATCTCAAACGCTCACCCATACCTGGTATGTCCATCGCATTGCTTTCCAGAACTTTTTCTGTTGACGCTCTAGCCTGTAGTCCGCTTATCTTGATGGCCTGCGGGACCACAGTCTTCTCGACTCAGAGTACGGGATTTCGCTCCGCCTCGAGGTTTGCAAGCTAGTGGGCAAGATCCCCCAGTCCTTTCAGCATGCTGACTGGCGCTCTTGGGCCGTGTCTCCTGAAGAGCGTGCTCGATGTTCAGTGCGTATTCTCTCCTTTGCTTATAGTTGCTTCCCTGATGACCCCGTCCAGTTCTCTTATAACGCAGCCCTTCTGCTTCCGGGTGAGCGAGGGTACGACGAGGGCAGTGCTGGTTCCGTCTCTCATCGGTTCTTGTGGCCATTCCGGGAGGTTCCCTTGCCTGCTGCCCCAGTCCGCATGGGTTCGACTCCGTCACCTTTGAAACAAGGAGACGAGCTCGCTCCTGCTGCCCCCAGTTCCGCGTGAGTCCCACCTTTCCTTACGATCTATTTCCATGACTCACGGCTTTCTTTCTAGGACACGTCCACGCCCTACTATGATTCGGACTCCCCAGACTGCAGTTGCCACTAGTAAGTCACTGTGCGCTCCTGCGCTGTTTTTCAATTGATCTTCCTTTCCAGGCTTCGCCGAATATCTGGCCGCTTACCCTGCTTCCCAGAATCAAGCAGCATCCGGGGCTATCCCCGGTTCTGGTTCGCAAGGTTCGCGTAGGCCCCAAAAGTTTCTCTCCGTGTGTTTCCTCATTTATTTTTCCTGTCCATTTCTTAATGATGGTTTCTTTCCTAGGTTTCTATTCCTAAAAAGACCGCCAACTCATCACCTACGATGAAGACGTCCGCTGTTGCTGGTGAGCTTTTTCCTTTCTCGTCTGTTACCATCTTCTAATCTGGTTTTGTAGCACCCCCTTCGCCAGACTACGACCACTATCTCGAGCGCGAGTTGGGTGACGCTTCACCTCACCCTGCTCTAAGGAAACGGGCCCTCTTCAGCCCTCCTATCGGCACAGAGGATAGTGACATTGAAGCACCCCCTCCTCCAAAGAAGATCAAACGTGCTCAAGCTTCGTCCCCTCTTCCGCGTGCGTATCATCCTCTGACTGGCGAGCCTTTAACTGGGCTCTTATACGTCCCCTTAGCTGCGCCTACTGATCCTGCTCCACCGCTTCCTCTGTCGCCTGAAAAGGGCAAGCAGAAGTCTGTCATTCCTCTTTCTCCTCTAGCCGATCCTCCTGCTTCGTCAACTCGTTCCAAGAGTCGCGCTCCAGTCAAGGACAAGAAACCTACCCTCCGTGCAAACGCTACTCGTCAAGCTGCCGCTCGTCGTGCCGCCGATAAAGCTGCTGCTGCCAAGAAACTCGGGGATCCACCTGCTACTACCAGCCGTGCCCGTAAGGGTGCCAAGTCTACGGCTGCCCCGGAGGAGGTTTCCACTACTCCTATCGCTGTTGAGGATCCTCCTATCGCATCAGGCTCTGGGCGCGTCAAGACCCTGCCCCACCGTGACAATGTGGATCACACCGTGTATGCTCGAGCCTTCGATCCCCAGGTCAACTTACAGTTTCATGAACCCACGTCTCGTCACGCCTTGGAGCGTCTTCAATGGTCAGCATTGCCTCCCGCTCCTGCTAGTCTTCTTGAGTAAGTACCTCTTTCTTCCTTTGCTAGTTTATCTCGTTTGCTCAGTACTTCTTTTACAGGCCTACCACTCAGGGCAAGCGTACCGCCGTCTTCGGCGTTCACTCCGATGTTGATGCCCATATCTTGCGCGTCCCTCATGTGAGTCTTCTCTCCTCTTGTTCTTTTGGTTCAATGCTTAGGTACGCCATCCTTTTCTCTAGCTCTTCTGGCCCTGCTTTAACTGCAGCATCGGTGGCCATCCAGAGCTTTGTGAATATGAAGAGGGTGCCGAGCCAGGCAAGGAAGCTTGTCTTCGTTGCCAGACTAACCGTCATGGTCGGTGCTCTGCTCGCATGGATGCCCACGATTTCCGCCGTGCAGCTACTCTTCTTGACCCATTAGTACAGAGCGGTGACCCTGGTGCGTGTCTTTCTATTTTCCTCTCCATTAATTTGCTTAATCCTTTTTCTTCCAGCTATTTACGATGGCCTACGGCGCGCCGCACGGATAGAGCGTGAGGTCGACTCCCTTTACCATATCATCCTCGACCGCATGCTGGAGCGCAATGAGGTACTTCAAGGTCTCGTAGACGGTCTCGATGCCATTGCTGCTCGCGAGGGAGGCACTGCTATTATCAATCAATATGCGGAGGCCCACGAGTTGGTTCGTTCCCTGATTGTCGAGGTCGGTAAATTGGCTGATGGGTCTGAGGCTGAGTAAATAAATCATGGCTCTATTACTATCTTGGACGCTTTTTCTATTGCTCTACCGACTTATACTCTTGTTCTCGCGCCAGATTTCGTGTAGATAGCTCTTGTTTTATTTATCTTAACACCCAGGGACGTTAGATGCAGCCAGTGGTAGCTAGGCGTACATATTCTTTTCTTTCCGCGCATATCCCTGGGCCTATAGGGTCCAAAACAAAATATATATATCATCCTTTTTGCCTGCGCTCTCTCTTGTATGTTCTATGCGAGGTTACACTTGTAAGTTTAAGTAGCTGCCGGCTTCATCAAGATTGCCCTTGATAGCCCTGATTTGCGGTGTCTAACTGCCGCGTGGCTTTTACTATTCCACTTCTTCGTTTCTCTTGCCATGTCTTTTGCTATCTCGTGTAGCTTCATTCTACTGCGCTCTGAGTATGTCTCCCTTGTTTCCACGGGTTACAACGCATGAACTATGGCGCGTCCATTGGAATATGTCCTTTCTCGTGTTGCTATCGCCACATAGTGGCGTATGCTACGGGTTTGATCCCGCTCCGAATTTGATTTTCTCCCTTTTTGCCGTAGATACTCGTCTTGCTCTCCTTCTTTCTGGATCACAGAAATCGCGAAATTTATTGTACCTTTACAGGTAATATAGTAATGGTAATACCTTAGGTATACCACTATATCCCCCCCACTAAAAGAATCTGACTGTCCTCAGTCATAAATCAAATAATCTCTATTTCATAAAGTCAAATTTTTCCGGCTTAGATACATGCGCGGAATACAAGCCATTTCCTCGGACTCTCTGTAAGTCCACGTCTGACTTTATGATAATTTTCTCGAAGGCTACTAAGAGTTTAGCCGCCCTTTTTCTGTCGCTCAAGTATAAAATGCGTTGGCTTTTGGCGGTATACTCACCCCAACCAACCAAAACACTCACACATCTCTACTTGCTTACCAGCTTGCGCTCTATCTCTATATTTCTCAAAATGATTCCCACTTTCATCGTTGTGAAGGCAGTTATCATGTCTCTTTGCAAGGATCCAGCTACTACTGCGAATGATCATCTTGATCAGCTCCAGGAGTATACTGTGCGTCTTTGCGCGTTATTCTTCCTCTATTATTGACTGTTCATGTTATAGTCTCATCTCGAACATTACAAGGTTGAGTTAGCCAAGGACAAGGACCTCAAGGAGTCAGTCTTTCGCGCTCGTACTGCTGTTGAGAAGGAATTCCACACCAATGCATCGAAGCAGCCTATTCATAAGGTGCTGAAGACGATTACTGGTTGGGTCCAAAGTGAGCGCAGCCAAGTCAATGACGGAGGTGCCAGTGTTCCTGCTATACCCATTGGTCCGCGTCGTGATTCCAGATCGGTGAGTCTTACTCTTATTTTGTTTTCTCTGTGTTTTGGCTCATGCACGTTATCTCAGGCTGGTGCCACTACTCGTAGCAAGGGCAAAGGTCGTTCCACTCGTCGTTCACGCGCTACTATCGAGAGCGAGTCTGACGATGATTACGATGACCCAGACAAGGTAGCTGCCAATTCTGATTCCGATACCGAGTCCATTAAAGTATGCACAGTCTTCGCGCTCTCTGCTTGACGTTCTGACCGCCAATCTCTTCAAGATGGTCATCGACGATGAGGCCGCTAAAGCTTCCAAGCCTCTCAAGTTCACCAAGTCCAAGGGTACCGATGCTGCTGTTGGTGAGAAGCGCAAGGAACCCTCCAAGGTAGGATATCAGCTTTGCTACACTGATATCCCCCCCACTAAATGATTCTTGTTCTAGGAGGAGCCTTCTGGCTGCACTCACTGCGGTATCAATAGTCATCCGTTCGCAGACTGTCCTGAGAAAGCCCATGTAAGCCTACTTTTCATTGCGCGTTATATTCTCTCTCTAACTCGTTAAGTGGCTCAGCCAACTTCCAACAGGTCTCTCGGCAAGGATGGTGCTCGAGCTAGCAAGCGCGCTAAACAGTCGTTCCCGCTTCCTTCAGCCAGGGAGTATTTCCATAGTGGTGCTAAGGGAGTCAGAGAGCGGCGCGCGGCCTCAGCTCTTGGACTTACTAGTACCTGTGAGTTTCTCTTCATTCTTCGCGCGTTAGTTCTTTTTGCTTATCTCTCCTCATGCTCTGTAGATGCCGGGGAAGGGGGAGCTCTTCCAAGCATCGATTCTCTTCGCGAGAGTCATAAGGGGTCGACCGTGGGTACTCTCACGGTGGAGAGACCTGAGCATCTGGCCAAGCTCGAGAGTGCCCTCATGGGCGATGTCATCGTGCTTCAGCACACTCTGTACGCTGCGGAGAAGCAGCGCGAGTTTTTACTCGACGAGCTTGAGCGCGTACAGTCTGCCCTTCGCTCAGCAGTTACAGAGTCAACCAACGCTCGAGATACCACTCCTGTGGAGGCCGAAGCTCCTCCCGCTCCTTCCACCTCGTCTAGCCTGGAGCCTCCCTCTGCCTAATCCAAAGCCAGTGGCGCTCTATATTTACGGTATTCACAGGTCATCTGGTCATCTCCTAGCTGTTCATCATGAGCTTCTTTTCTCTTTTTCTTTCCCTGACTCCGAGGTCGAGCTTCTGTTACCTATTTGTGAAGTTACCCTTCCGCTCTTCATAGATTTAAGCCTCCAGATCGTTCAAGGCTTCAGAAATATGTACCCCTAGTCAGTATCTCTCTTCATATCGCAAGTACAGTAGCTAGAGCTGTACATCCTGTCGTTACAATAATACTATGCCCGCAGGAGGCGTTTCTGCATTGCGCTCTAGTCCTCATCTAAGTTTACAGCATCAGAGATCTTTGGATTAACAACTTCTTCATATTCTTCAGTGAAGTTCGCCGGCCACTTGTCTTTGGGCTCTGGCGCTTCAATGATTCGACGAAGTTCTTTGGAGTCTTTTCTCATCCAATGTAACACTTTATCATCTAACTCAATAGAGCGACGTGCCATATATGGGATTACCCGGAAGGCTGCAATCTTGGAACCTATTAGAGCGCCATCCAACTCGGCCAGAATATAGTTTCCTGCGCTCGATCGGTCTACGACAACTAACGGGCCAAGATAGCGTGGCTTCATCTTCGTGTTCAATGCGCTTTCAATCTGACTGTTGCGCATTAAAACTAAGTCTCCTCGCTTGAAGTTATACGACTTGATTTTATTCGCATGCATGGTCGCGTACTTCAACGTTTCTTGCTTCTTTTTCTCGTCCATAGTGTTCCTCATTTCTGCTACCTTATCTGCGTGCTTCTCAAGTGCTATTGCGCGCAAGCCTCGAAGTTCCCAGTCTTCTAGAATTCGTCCAGGGTATTCAACGAGCCAAGTTGCCTCTAACACATCGAGTGGTAAGATGGGATGCGCTCCTGTTACTGCGAAGAACGGGGAACATCCCATCCTTTTCCTAACAGTAATACGGTCTGCCCACATCACCAACACAAAGTAGTAGTGCCATTTCTTCTCATTACCCCCACAAGCCTTGACCAAGCTCTGTCGCACGTCCCAGTGAGGTCGCTCTATCCTCCCATTAGCTTGTGAGTTGTATGGCGAGATTCTAATTCCTTTTATCCCATATTTACGTTCCAAATAAGCTACTGCTGCTTTAAATGGTTTGCCATTATCAGTTATAATTAACGAGATACAGCCCCAGCGACAGATGATATCCTCAAACAACCATTCTGCTATCGCTTGTGCTGATTCACTCGCTAAGGTCCTGCCTTCCATCCAGCTTGTTAACGCGCAACGTCCATGTACAATGTACTTATGGTGATTCGAAGCTTCTGGCATATGCATAGTGTCTGCATGTAATACCTGGAAGATCGAAGGCGTAAAGGTCACTGTCGGTGGGGCCTTAATAATTGTTTTCTGGCGTTGTTGACATCTCTCACAGGTACTGACAAACCATGAGATGTCTCGCTCCATCTCTGGCCACCAGAACCTTTCTTTTATCAACATTTTCGTCGCATACATCCCGCGGTGTCCAAGTTGATCGTGCGCAGCTTTCATTATATACATTCGCTTCTCAGGGTAAATAACAAGCTTGTATTCGGACTCTATGTCACGTCGATACAATTTGCCTTTATCCACAATGAAATTCTTTGCATATCTAATGAAGTTCCGATATTGATCATCCTTGAAGCCTGGGAGTCGTGCGGTAGGATTCTCATGCCATTGAATTACTTGAGGCAGCTGGCGATCCAGCATTCTTGCGTACCCACTCCTGCGCTCCTCATCATAGCTTGCTACATCACTATATTCTGCGGCATCAGGTAGTAAAGGCCCCGCGTTGTGGAACACTGAGTAAGTTTCGCCACGCTCTATTGCCTCCTGCACAATTTTATCTTCGTGAAAATCATGCACTGCTCTTTCAATGGTTACATACCCATGTCTCGTATCAATTCTATCTTTGAAGTCCGCAATGTCCTCGACTTCATCCTCTGTCTCATTTATGAACTCCCACGGATCCTCGTCTGGTGGACCATATTCATCTTCAGGATTTGAGTACTCCTCGTCTCCAGGTTGGAAGCTTCGCCTTGACAAACCATCAGGAGCGTGTCTCTCACCAGGGATATGGACCAGCGTGAAGTGGAACATTAAAATAGATTCAATCCAACGATTTATCGCAGCATTAGGAACCTCATCAGGGTTTCTAAGCATTCCAGCGATATACTTTGCGTCTGTTTCGACCACTAGCTTCCTAACACCAAACAACCAATGTCGACAGGCATGTAGCGCTCTAAAGAGGCCATACAGCTCTCGCTTAGGTTGTGAGAAACGGGCTTCGCGCTCGTTCAAAACTATGGATCCGAAGCGTGCGTAGCGTCGTCTTTTAGGATTATCTGGGTCGACTTGGCAGATGTAGAATCCTATCGCTCGGTACGAAGTATCCACTCCTAGGATTACATCTGTGTCCAATTCATAATCAATTGGCATTAGAGATGGGCTATCTCTTAATGCGTCCTTCAATGTTTGCATCGACTCTTTCTGTTCCTCCCCAAACTCAAAAGGTACTTTCAAGCGTGTGAGCTTGGTTAGCGCGTCTGCTTTCTTTGCGTAGTCTTTAATAAACATCCTGTGAACGCCTACTGTTCCTAAGAAAGAGCGCACATCACCCAAGTCTTCGCACGGCCCCCATCTCATTATAACTCCTACTCGATCCATCTCAGGCTTTCTTCCTTCGTAAGTGCAGCGATGTCCAACTACCATGATCTCAGATGCACAGAGTACAGCTTTGTGTCCAGAGAAAGTTCCTCCAGCATATTTCATACGCTGTACCACACGGTTGATGTTCTGGAAGTGCTCCCAGACAAATCTCCTGATCCCTGCATTCTCTTTGATGGTTTCATATCCTCCGTCTTTGGTTTCGTAGCGCGTCTTGGGTCCCCTGACTGGTACGTCATCTACGTATGGTATGGTAACATGTGGCACCTCATCTTTGAGAATATAAGTCACATCATCGTGAAATATCGGTACAGAGTTGGTCCAACCCATAGGCAGTGTAACCAGCCTTAGAGCGCCAAACGGTGTTTGAAACGTAGTCAGGTCTCGAGACTTCTCATCTAATGTCCTCTCGTCATATCCTACATAAAGATCCAATGTACCTCCGCAGGATCGTCCCGCGAAATGCTCAGCTAACTCGTCCGTCGCAGGAGGCACACCTGAGTGCTTTATGGTGACTGCATTCAGTGGCTCCAGGCTGTGTACGAGTCGTAAGCTCTTGCCGTCCTTCTTGACTACACAGAACCAACGAGAGCGATACGAGGAGTTCGATGGCTCATACACTCCCGCATCTATCTTGGTCTTTATTATCTTGCATACCTGGTCGAAGATTCCAGGAGGAATTGGTATGTTCTTCTGTATCCATGGTGTGTGCTCAACGGCCGGAATTGTAACTGGAGGGAAATATTCCTCTTTGAAGTGTCCCCGCTCCGTATCATCCCATGCAAATCCTTCATTCTGAACACTCATAAACTCGTGCATGAGCTTGCGCTCTTCTGGCCAAAGAAATTCTTCTTGATGTACTTTCTCGATTATTTCCTTGCGCTCCAGAGTATATCGTCCTGTGGGCGTATAATCTGAAGGATGCGTACTCAACTGAGGCATATCTTTAAGAGGATCTCCCTTAATCTCGCGCACAATTCTAAACTCTGAAGGTAATCCTCCTGTAATGGGTCGTATCTTTTGCGCTACGGGCTTGTATTTCTTTGTCGCAAAGACATCCTTTACAGTTCCCACTGCGGGTAGAGTATACTCAGCATCTACCTTATTGTAGAAATAAGTCTCTATCCAGCGACTAGGATTAGCTTCGAGCAGTCTCGTTGCCTCGTCCGCACCTTTTCTCTGGTTCCTTATATCTTTTATATCTCTTAGCGCCCCAAAATACGAGGATAAAGTCCCACGCGCTTTTGTATCCTCGCCACACACCTGTGAGCTGGCAACGGCGTATACTGCCTGTAATTCTTCTTTCTTAAACCTTAGAGATCCCGTGGGTTTTGCATATCCACCGATCATTAGATCTCCATCATGATCGGTTTCTATTATTAGTGCTAACTCTCCTTGATCTTCGATCAAATCATCGATCACTGAAAACCCTCCTCAACCTCGCGCGTTACGAACTTTTTCTGTCCCCTAGGGAACGTGGGTATCATAGCACTTCGCGCGGAATTGGGATCTCTTATCTTTATTGTCTGTCCACCATCTGCAGTGTTGTACACAGTACTCGTAGTTAGAGCATCAAAAGGTCGACCTAATAAAACATCGTAGGCCGGATCCTTGATGATATGCACTTGTAGGTACACTGTAATATCACCAAATAAGAACGGAATATTCTTTGCCATACCGAGGGATTTTTCTACTTGCTTGTTCGCAGACTGCATATTGATCACTTTGTCTGGGTCGTAGATTAGACCTAGTCGGTCTGCAACCCGACCTGACATGGATACTATTTGCGAGCCAGTATCATACAAGCTTTCGAATCGCTCCAAGCCATTAATGAAGGGAAAGACAGAGCGCAGTGCCTGCGAGTCTTTTGCTACATAGACTTCCTTTGGAACTTCTCCCCTGGCTTCCGCATCATTCAGATATTGCTCAAACGGGTCCTGCCAGACAAGCGCGCCTTCAGGAACCCCATTCTTAGCCTCAGTGGTTACTATGAAGGTACCAACAAAGGGTATCTTAGATAGATGCACCGCACCATCAGGTAAGTCATCGCTCTGGTCATCTCTGGTTTCTGCGAAAGGGAAGGCCTCTACCGGTGCTTCCTCTTCCAGCTCTGACTCCTCTTCGATGACCAGTCCAAACTGCTGCTTGCCGTTCTTCTTGGACTTGCCAAGAGCTACTCTCTTCATAGTCAATTCCTGCTTTACCGCTCCACCAATCTTCGAGAGCGCAAGTAATTCCCCAACCGTTACGGCTATCGGGGACTTCATGAGTCGCTCCAACACCTCAGGTGAGTTTCCTCGCTCCTCAACTGGTGCCTTCAATCGGTAAGCAGACTGTTTCTCTTCTGCTGCAAATGGTACGAATCCCGTCTTCTTTGGGAGTCGGTTCGACGGACCTCCCTGCTTGCCTGCATTAGTTACATCTGGAACCTTAATATATGGCATCTCTGGTTCCGGGGTTGCACTGCGCGCAGTAGGTATGGTCTTGGGTGCGGGGTCCAACCGCACTTGCTTTTTGCTCGCTACTTTTGTTGGGCGCTCATCTTCTGATTCATCAGATGAGTCGTCCGCTAGTTCAACTCTTACCGCTCCACTCCGCTTTTTGTTTCTTACGTCCTCCGGGGGTGATGGTGAACCAGACCTGGCAACTCCACTAGTCTTTGTACGGCTCCCGCCCGCCTTCATTGAACGTCTAGAAAAACCCTGCTCTCGCTCTTCGTCTGTTGGCATTTGTTCAAGCGGATCATCTGGTGGCGGACCTTTACTACGAGTTCTAACACCCGTATCATTGCTTGCCTGCTGCGATCTCATCGCATACACCTGACGTTCCAACTCCTGCTTTTCTTGAAGTAGCGCGCTATAGCCTCCTGGGACGTGGAAGAGTCCTGGCGTCGAGGTTGTAGTTATAACTACATTCTGGCTTTGCACCTTGCCAGACTTGACTCGCGCGTAGTACTCATCAACACGGTCCTTGACATACTGACCTCGTATGTCCTTAGGGATCTCGCCTCCACCAGGTAGACGAGGTCTTCCGTCAACGATCTCTATTTTTCCTGCCTTAATATAGGAAGACTTAACTAGACACTCGCTCGAGATGTGCCCATCCGTTTCTCCACAGAAGAAGCACGCTCTTCGATGGTCGTGCCCATAGTTATTCATCCTTGGAGCTGACTCGTAAGATGGGCCTGGCGCTCTACTTGCCTGTTGCTGTAGAAAACTCAGAATGCTCTTCTGATTGTCGAGCATGGCTTTCTCTAAGCTTGCCAGCCTCTTATCGTTTGCCGAGGTCTGCTGCTCCATGAAGTCTTTCATTACTGCCATGACGCTCCCCATTTCTTCCTGCTTAACAGATCGTTCTTCCACGGCAGGGGAATTGCGTGCAGTTGTGGTTGACCTATGCTGCTCTCGTGTAGCAGTCGCAGCAGTGGGAATACCTCTCGCTTCATCTCGTTTTCTATCCATCGACGAAAACACTCCTTGTAGCACAATCAAGCCAGCCTCCATAATCTCTTTCAGAGTGTATGGGTCTGCGTTTTCCCTTTTGGTTAAGCCTGTTGGCGGTGGGAGACGCTCTAACTGTAGCTTGATAGATCTGTACAATTCATCAGACATGGGTGCCAAGAAGGCATCGACTAGTTCCCTATTCGACAGTACTTTGCTTAGCGCGGACGCGAGTACTTGAAATTCCCTCTTGAACTCCATGAACTGACTTTTGTCAGATATTTGTGCTATATCATAGCGACGAACTAATCTCTTTAGTTCTTGAACAGCGTCGCGGTCGCTATCACGCGCGCCATCATAGCAGTCCATTACTTCAGACTTAAACTCTTCGTACTTTCCACCAGTGGCATATTTGGGAAGGACTTTCCATTGTCGCTCTGTCTTAATATCAGTGTACGACACTGCAGCTTTCTTTTTCTCTTCCTCATCAGTCACTGCGCACTTGTCAAAGAGATCTTCAAGTCTAGAGAAGAAACGCTCGAGCTCCTCTGGGTCAGAGGAACTCTCAAATCGTGGGGCGGCCTTTTCATTCGGGCCTGGCATAGATGGTGCCATCGTTGCAATCGTTTGATTACGCGGGATCGTTAGACCCGGATTTTGGTTTGTTATAGGTTGCGAGTTCGAAGTAGAACTTGGTCCTGGCCCTGTAGGAGTAGATTCACTGGGTGGTATCCAACGTCGAAAGAGACTAAACTCGGAATCAGGAACTGGAGGGGGCAGTGGTACTGGCGCGCTCCTTTGTTGCTGAACAGCTAGATTCGCTTGTATCCTATCCTGATATCGCGCTTGTGCTGGAAATGGATAGATCGGTGGAACTGTGACTCCACTAGCTGCTTTTGCCGATCTGGTCTTTGGCTCTCGAGGCTGACTTGGTTCAGCTATTCTGACTCACAGACAGTAGACGTTTCTCTGGGAATTAACAACCCTTTTCACTAGTAGTCCTCAGGGATGAAGAGCGACTAGCAGATTTGCTTTCGGAGAAGGAAATCGTTGATAGTTATAAGCTCGTTACGCTTGCGCGTAAATAGATTCTTTTGGATCTAGTCGTACTAGTTTCAAATAAAACTGCTTCCCCCCCTCGCGGTGGGCTCCAGATGAAGTGGCTTCCGTGCGCGTAAGCTAGAAATGCAACAGCGTCGAAGACACTGATCACACCCACACCCAACACTACACACACAAACCCTCAAGTTCGTGGGGGATTCTGATGCGATAGAAGCAGATAGAATTAGCACAACCAAACTCTCAGAATATATAGTACGCCGTATAGCGATAGCGCTCGTATCGTATCTAGATTTCTCTAAGTCCAAAGGCTTTTAAAACAAGAGGAGCGACAGTTGTCGCTGGGCCTCAAGGCAAAGGTGTAGTAACAATACACACAACGTCAAGAGACGCACACAAAACCCTCAATAAGTCTCGAGCGACACACGAAATGACCTCAAACAACTTAAAACACACAATACACGACTCAAAGCTTCGCGCTCTAAGCAGAAACCCTTCACAAAACCGTCCACTAAAGCCACAGGATTCAAACCTACGCGCTCGAGCTTCCAAACCAATCGTAGATCCACAGGGTTCTAACCTATGCGATCCAGAGACTCAACAACCTTATAAAACGCCGTCCGCAAGCCACAGGGTATGAACCTATGCCACTTGGGAAATATATACCCTCAAGCGAGCACTAATCAAGCCAAAGGGTTTGAACCTCTGCCACCTGTAGTGCCTCGCGTCACAAGAAACCCTCAAAGCACAAGAGCGCGTCCTCAATGACACTGAACTCTTCTTCTCAGGTTAGAGCGCAAGTCACCCAACCAATTAACAATCACACAAGTGCCGCGTTAGCTTTCTATGCCTCGCGCGCAACTCAATTCACTCAATATGATATCAATTCTAGGTATATTCTCTCGCTCGAAGTTACAAACTGATCCTGATGCTAGGGCGTCAAGCTGAGGGCTTGCGCGCGACTACAACGGGGGTCCGAAACTTTTATACTACAATTTACACTGCGCTATTTATCTAGTCTACGTCCTACAAATTAGTACAACCATATATAGTATTATTTGGGTTGCGGAACTCCGTTTCCTGGGTCCCGCGCGTGTCGTTGTCATCACACCATAGCTTGGTGGTTACTCAGAGCTCCATCCTGGGGCCAGACTCTTGGTTTCTCCGTGACTCGAAGTCAGTTAGCAGTGCTCTGCACGCGTATGGATGTTACTTGGTATATCCTCGGAGTTGCAGCATTCTGCACAGCTCACATATCTCGGAATAATGTCTTCTAGTAATTTCTATGGTAGCTAGACCAACCAGCTCCTTGTCTAGGTCTCACGCGCTTCGGCCGAAGCCAGAAACCTCGGATTTAATCGCATTCTGACATTCTAAAGTCTAGAGCGGCATCTGCCAGTACGGCAGTGCCTTGTGCGTCATGGATCAATGTTGCACGAAGTTTTAATTATCTCACAAGCTTCTTCTGTTCTATTCTTAGCGCGCGTAGTGTATGCACTGTCAGCGCACTCAGTGTCGAGTACTAGGACTTTAGACATAGTGTGACCTATATAGTATCACTCTCAAGTTAAGCCATGCGCTCCACCCAGCGTCACTCAAGGCATCTCATTGCCTGCACCTTAAATACTGCGCTCTAGCCATTGCTTCTCTGCATTGGTAACTTATTATTATAAAATGTATGTATTAATACATTTCGCAAAATTACACGCGTAAACGCTTTCAGAGCGCGTCACCGCATCTGCAGGTGTGGCTGTGCATAGATATCCATATCCGAGACATCCACACTGCAGATATCTGCCTATTTTAACCAAAAAACTGATTTTCACATATGTTGACTGGTATTAGCTTGTTTATTCTGAGATTTGGAAGGCTAATTCTACACTATAAGAGGTACCTAAATGCTCTGTTTGAGTACTGGATGGTCCTAAAATTGGGGGACAGAAAATACAGAAGAAATACAGTATTTATGATATCATTAAAGTCTTTGATCACTACCCATGGGCCAGGATCATCTCCGATGATGAGCCTAGACTTCCATGGCAATGGCAACACCAACTCAGGAACGAGATTGGATAATTAACGTGATAACACGGCAATCAAGGCGATTGTGTGTGCGAGTGGGTTCGGGGCACCTCCATGCAGTAAATCAATTCCTCTATATGCAAGTATACACTGCAACTTTTCAGTCAGTGAAGTAGTACTGCTTGGTAGTTGAGTACTAGAAGCTTTGGCTGTAAGCCGGTAGGGATCTCTCAAAAGGAGAGGGAACGGAAACGAGTATGACGTGAATACCATGAATCTGTAAGCGAAAATGTGAGAAGAGACTAGAAAGCATCGCTAGATGGCAATCCTAGCGAAGGAAACGGAAATAAATGTGTGAAACTGGGTCTGAACGCAGGGAAAACGATGCGAAGACGTGGAACTAGAGCTGAGAACGGCTTGGCAGAACGAGGAAACGTGGAACGAGGTACTGAGGGCGGAGTGTTGAGAATAAACGTGGAAATACGGAAATTGGCGATGATACTGAGAGCGAGAATGGAAATATACTGGTGATGGTGGGGTACTGATCCTAAACGATACGGAAATACTGATGTCGATATCGAGACTGGTCTTGTGCTGAAGCGATCCTATCTTATGTCAAAACTAACCTTCAAGTCCACTCTTGGGACTGTCCTATACAAAAACTATGCTGAAACTGGTCCTATACTGATGTGAAAATGATCCTAAGTCTGCTCTGAGACTACCCAAGTGGGCGACGATACGATGGTGAAAGTGAAACATGAAAACGATCCTATGCTTGTGAAGTTGAAACGATAACAGCTGATAAAAGATAAATGTGGATGAGATATGGCATGGCAATCATGTATTGGCACAATATGAGCATGTACCAATAGTGTCAAGAGCGAAGAGCGAGTGTCAAACGACCCTTCACAGTCAAAAACTGTGGAATAACTCTGGTGAGCTTAAGAATTGACGTGCACTTCGAGAATATGCTGGGGTAAACGGTGTATTGCCGTGGAACGGTAATAAACGTAGTAGACTCGATGCATAGGGGTAAGCTGCGATCTATGCTCGAGGTAAGCTTAGCTAAACGACGTTTTTCTAGCTAGTTTTTATACTACAAGTACAAATTTATAAATAGAGTAATTATGCGCAACTTAGTCAGGCTGCAAGGCCGTGGCTTAGTAGATTTCATAGCAAACATATGGTTTCTTGGCTTCCAAAGTAACAGCAACTTGTCGACGTTGCCGTGTATGGATGAAAACCATATGGTTTCTTGGAGCGATGAATGGATCGTGAGGTGCTGTTTAGCTGCGGACTGGTGAGGTATGTCTTTTGTACTGAGGTGTACGCTTGGGTCTATGTCGATTCGAAGTCTTGGCAAAGTAACAGCCTTAGTAAAACACGGTCTGTAGTCGCCGCATGCTCGAAATATCTTGGATGGATGAGTGGCCATGGCAATCACATCATTTCATTAAGTGATTGATTGACGCGTCCATGAGGCTATGAGAAGTGATGCGGTAGTTCTGTTTTAGGATGATTTGTGATCGAAAGTGCCTTGCTGTGATGGAACACGGCAATTATGATGCGTAACCAGATGAGATGGATAACAAAGCATGTGAGGAGTCGTTGCCATAGCATGAAAGTAGTATGAACTTGTGTGCAATCTTTGGTTTACTGGAAGTCCGCTGTGTGGACAGGAGTGGCAATTAGTGCTTAAAATCCGTGAATTCTGAGCATACAGAGCCTGGAGGCTCATCACCGATTTAAAATCAGATGGTTGATTCAGAATCCCAGACCTCTAAAATGGTAGGACACATCTGCATACTCAATATTAGTGTCCAGACAATTGCTGGAAAAATGTAAAGACCTGTAATAGAATATCAATAAAATCTTTGATTGACTCCCACGGGCCAGGGTGACCTCTAATCAAAAATCGGACGGTGGATTCGGAATCCCTGACCTTGAAAACACCAGGACACCTCTACCACGTTAATTTTGCCATCCAAACAATGCTCATAAATAATAAAGGAAGTTTGGACAGAAAATCAAGAAAATCTTCGTTTGCTTACCACAGATCCGGATGACCTCCGATCACTGATCGGACAGCGGATTCGGATTCCCCGACCTCTAAAACCCTAGGACACCCATTTTACCAGTGGAGAATGATGCAACTGCAGATGTAAAATGAACATCTGCGGATATACTGAGTTGCTCAAGCCATATCCGCATCCAGTGGATCCGGATGCCACGGATCCGGATATCCGGGCACAGCCACATCTGCAGGTATTTTTTCGGATATCTGCGGGTCATCCGGTGTCACGCCTGCAGTGTGTCTAAGCGTGTAATTTTGTGAAAATCAATAAATTACACTTAGGCACTGGGCAGACCTAGCAAGCTTGCTGACAGTGCAAGTGGCACGAGAAGAAGCAAGGTCACTGAGTCAGATTACCCTTCTGTCAGAAAAAGAAGTCACAGAATTTAAAACATAGGACTTCGTCGCTGCACTGCACCTCACGGGCATGCACGGCAAGAAGGCCGACTAGCGAGCTCGCTTGCAATAATATCTGTTGGCATTGGGGATTCAGACTTGGTGGGACACGCTTGTACTCGGACTGAAGCTAATTTAGATAACTATGCATTGATAATCAATGATGCATAGACCCTGGAGATCTGGAGAAGCAATACCACATGAGAGATAATCAAGAGAACCACTGGGCATGGTCTAGAAACAGGTACCGGCCGAAGGGATTAGCGAGCGGACTGGAATTCCGATGTGTCTCTTGGTTACCGTGTCTAGACTATGACACTGTCACCTTCAGAGTAGAACAGAGAACCAAGAATGACGTGTGATCAATGATCGCACACTATACAGCAATTGAGTGCTAGCCCGTGGGCAGCCACTGCTGTCGGGTGAGCAACGTCAGTGCCACCCAGTCCTTTGAGACTACCAAACCGAGAGAAAGCGGTGCTCTGCCAAGAGAGCTGTAACATTTCGGATGAGGGATTATCGGCCGACACAAAAAGTATTTTACTAATAACTCGTTTGTAACAATCAATCTCTCGTAGTATAAGTAGGGCAGATTTTCATGTATTAAAGCAAGCTACCTACCCCCCACGTATAGCAATAAAGTTTCAGTCTGAATCTAGACTTGTCACGCTGCGTAAGAGTTAGTAACTTCAAGTCTCGGCTATACCAGAGAGTTAGCGAGCTCACTAGAGAAATAAAACAGAGAAATAATTTGGATACAAAACTCCGGTTTTACTTGAGAAATGAACGAGACCCGGTAACAGTGAAGCTGCGCCGGTCTCTAGAGAAAACTGAGAAAATATCTGAGAAAACCTCTGTCCCATTTTCTGGTTCAGGAGTAAGAGAGAATTGAGTTGTGCCAGCCTCTGAGTAGGTCTTGAGAAGTAGTATGAGAGAATCAGCCAGCTTGAGCTGTTCTAGCAGTTGCACAAAGTGTGACAGGTGTGCGCAGTTGGACCTCGCGGCACTGTTGTTAGAGCGAGTGCACTGTGTGTGAGGACTCGTGGGGACGTTCTGAGAGATTATATTGTGTATTGTGATTGAGAGTGCCGAGGGCCTCTATCACGACGAATTTGGGAGTCAGGCTTAGCAAGCTAAGAAAGGAATTGAAGTCGCGCGCAGTTGAACCTAGCGGCGATTCGTACTTAGCGAGCTCCCTGAATGGATTCGGTCGTTTTGCAGATCTGAGTGTCCGTGTGTATTTTCTAGTGAAATATCACTTGCCTTGAGGGTTGCGTGGTTCGCTGTGCTCTCTTGTAAAAAGCTTCGAGGAGATAGAGAATTTGAGATTTGCTTGACAATTGTACGCGATCACATTGCATTACTTAGCGAGCTCTCTAAGATAATTTGAGATACTGTCAGGGCGCAAGTAGAATTAAATTCCTTGCTCCCTTCCACACTTATAGAGATTGTGTGTGTGTGTGTGTGTGTTAGTGGGATTGAGTAGTGGTTTAAGGGTGTTGTTCATGCTAGGCTGCACTTAGTTTCACAAGTGCCTGTAACCAGCCTCATCACCGGATCTGTGCTATGCCTTAGCTGAGACTACTGTTGCAAAGGTGTTCACACATGGTCAGGCCAAAAAGGCATTTGAATGACTGGGATTCAAAGATGTCCCATCTGACTCAGAAGAGTTTATACTAGAATACAATGCAAACCTCGCTACTATACTTATTGGAAGGTGCTTCCTATCTCCAGAAAACACAGGAGAAAATTCAAAAGTGAGCATGAACTCTTTTGCAGAGCAAAAGGCTGCATTACATAAACACATTGAGAAAGGGAAGAAGAAGGCCACAACCCGGTGGCTCAATGAAGAAATTGATGTCAAGAAGAAGAAGACGCCCCCCCTTGATGAGACTGCTAACATGGCCCCAAAGATAAGAACCAAGAAAGGTACTATTCAACCTGAAATTAAGATCGAGAAGACAGGGAAGAAAATCCCCAATCTTGAGGAAGAAGAGATACATGCCATTAAGGAAAAGGTGATCCTTCAGTGCATCAGAAACAGTCAACTCAGAGATGGTATGAAACCCACTGTTCCTGACCAAGGAATTATATTCAATGAAAACAACAACCCTTGGTTGAAGCCTGATTTTGCTGAGACAACCACACCCATGAAACAGAACAGTGCAGGAAATAAGATACATAACTGTGATGGTGGGCCCCCCAATGACAGAGACGACCCCGACAATGACAATGACAAGAACAATGGGAATGGGCGACGAGATCCTTTCATGCCAAGACCATGGCTGAGGAGTACCTCCACAACACCCTTCTCAAGATCCATAGAGGCAAAGATCCAGAACCAAAAGTGACGGTATCAGAAGATCATTGAATTCATACATGCACGAATCTTGAGTGGCGATTGCAAATCCCTGATAGGCTCAAACCTCCAAGATGGGACTCGAAAACCATGACAAAGTATAGCAGATCAGAGTCCAAAGATGTCTTCTGGCAATGGTTTAAAAGTGTTGTATTTGCCTACAGATCGTCACAACTAAGGGGACCTGAGCGTTGATGAGCCTAGACTTCCGTGGCAACAGCAACACCAACTCAGGAACGAGATTGGGAAATTAATATGGTAACACGGCAATCAAGGCGATCGTGTGTGTGAGTGGGTTCGAGGCACCTCTGTGTGGTAAATCAATTCCTCTATACGCAAGTATACACTGCGACTTTTCAGTCAGCGAAGTAGTACTGCTTGGTAGTTGAGTACTAGAAGCTTTGGCTGTAAGCCGGTAGGGATCTCTCAAAACGAGAGAAAACAGAAACAGATATGACATGAATACCATGAATCCATAAGCGAAAATGTGAGAAGAGACTAGAAAATGTCTCTAGATGGCAATCCTAGCGAAGGTAGCGAAGAGAACAGAAATAAATGTGTGAAACTGGGTCTGGGAGCGAGGAATCAATGAGAAAATGTGTGGTGGTGGCTGGATGTGTTGAGAGAAAATGTGAAACAAAGTACTGAGGGTGCAGGGTCAAGAATAAACGCAGAAATATGGAAACTGGGCAATGATACTGAGGGCGAGAACAGAAATATACTAGTGATGGTGGGGTACTGATCCTAAACAATACAGAAATACTGATGTTGATGTCGAAAACTGGTCTGGTGTTGAAGCAATCCTATCCTATGTCAAAACTAACCTTCAAGTCCACTCGAGAGACTGTCCTATACGAAAACTGTACTGAAACCGATCCTATACTGATACGAAAATGGTCCTAAGTCTGCTCTGAGACTACCCAAGTGGGTGACAATATGATGGTGAAAGTGAAAACGTGAAAATGATCCTATATTGTGAAGTTGAAACAATAACGGCCAATGAAAGATAAACGTGGATGAGGTATGGTGCGGCAATCATGTATTGGCACAATATGAGCATGTACCAATAGTGTTAAGAGCAAAGAGCGAGTGTCAAATGACTCTTCACAGTTAAAAAAAACCATGGAATAACTCTGGTGAGCTTAAGAGTTGACATGCAATCAAGAATATGCTGGGGTAAATGGTGTATTGCTGTAAAACGGTAATAAACATAGTAGAACTGTCGATAGTCTCAATGTGTGGTGTAAACTCAATGCATAGGGGTAAGCTATTCCTAAATGACATTTTCTAGCTAGTTTTTATACTACAAGTACAAAATTATAAATAGAGTAAGTATGCGCAACTTAGTCAGGCTGTAAGGCCATGGCTTAGTAAAATTCATAGCAAACATATGGTTTCTTGACTTCAAAAGTAACAGCAACTTGTCGACATTGCTGTGTATGGATGGAAACCGTATGGTTTTATGGAGCGATGAATGGATTGTGAGGTGCTGTTTAGCTGCAGACTGGTGAGGTACATCTTTTGTACTGAGGTGCACGCTTGGGTCTGCATCTTCTCCAGGTCTTGGCGAAGTAACAGCCTTAGTAAACGCGGTCTGTAGTGGCCATGTGCTCAAAATATCATGGATGGATGAGTGGCCATGGCAATCACATCATTTCATTTAGTGATTGATTGACACGTCCTGCAGTGATGGGAAGTGATGCGGCAATTCTGTTTTGAGATGATTTGCAATCAAAGGTGCCTCGTCATGATAGAATGTGGCAATTATGATGCGTAACAAAATGGGATGGATAACAAAGTGCGTGAGGAGTGGTTGCCATAACATAAAAGTGGTATGAGCAAGTGTGCAATCTTTGGTTTACTAAAAGTCTGTGGGGTGGACAGGAGCAGCAATTAGTGTGTAAAATCCACAAATTCTGAGCATACAGAGCCTGGAGGCTCATCAGCATGATGAGGAATAAGTGTTAATATTGGACTTGCTACTTGACGATGAGATGAAACTATGGTTCCAAGAGTGCATAAGCAGAATCAATGAACCTAAACCATCCTTTGTTGACGTTGTCATGCCTGCAGCGTGTCTAAGTGTGTAATTTTGCAAAAACCAATAAATTACCCTTAGGCACTGTGTAGACTTAGCAAGCTCACTGACAGTGCAAGCGGCACAAGAAGAAGCAAGGTCACTGAGTCAGAATACCCTTCTGTTAGAAAAAGAAGTCACAGAATTAAAACATAGGACTTCATTGCTGCACTGTACCTTATGGGCATGCATGGCAATAAGGCTGACTAGCAAGCTCACTTGCAATAACATCCGTTGGCATTGGGGATTCAGACTTGGTGGGATGCACTTGTACTTGGACCGAAGCTAATTTAGATAACTATGCGTTGATAATCAATGATGCATAGACCCTGGAGATCTGGAGAAGCAATACCACATGAGAGATAATCAAGAGAACCACTGGGCATGGTCTAGAAACAGGTACCGGCTGAAGCGATTAGTGAGCAGACTAGACTTCTGATGTGTCTCTTGGTTACCGTGTCTAGACTATGACACTGTCACCTTTGGAGCAGAACCGAGAACCAAGAATGATGTGTGATCAGTGATCGCACAGTAAACAGCTATTGAGTGCTAGTCCGCAGACAGCCTCTGCTGTTAGGCAAGTGATGTCGACACTGCCTAGTCCTTTGAGACTACCAAACAGAGAGAAAGTGGTGCTCTGCCAAGAGAGCTGTGACATTTTGGATGAGGGATTATCGGCCGACACAAAAGTATTTTACTAATAACCCATTTGTAACAGTCATTCACTCATAGTATAAGTAGGGCAGATTTTCATGTATTCAAGCTAAGCTATCTATCCCCCACATACAGTAATAAAGTTTCAGTCTAAATCTGGACTTGTTGCAACATGTAAAAGTTAGTAACTTTGAGTCTCGGCTATACCAGAGAGTTAGCGAGCTCACTAGAGAAATTAAAATAAGAGATACATTTTGAATACAAAAACTTCGGTTTTACTTGAGAAACAAACAAGGCCTGGTATCAGTGAAGCTGTGCCAGTCTCTAGAGAGAAACCTGAGAAAAACATCTGAGAGAAACTCTGTTCCATTTTCTGGTTCAGTAGTAAGAGACAATTGTGTTGTGCCAGCCTTTGAGTAGGCTTTGAAGGAGTTTTATGAGAGAATCAGCCAGCTTGAGCTGTTCTAGCAGTTGCACAAAGTGTGACAAGTGTGCACAGTTAGACCTCGTGGCACTGTTGTTAGAGTGAGTGCACTGTGTGTGAGGACTCATGGGGATGTTTAGTAAGAGAATTGTGTATTGTGAATTGAGAGTGCCGAGGGCCTCTATCACGATGAGTTTAGGACTCAGGCTTAGCGAGCTAGGAAAAGAATTGAAATCATGCGCAGTAGAACCTAGCGGCGATTCATATTTTAGCGAGCTCACTGAACGAACTTGATCATTTAGCAGATCTGCATGTCTATGTGTATTTTCTATTGAAATATCATTGGCCTTGAGGGTTGTGTGGTTCACTGTGCTCTCTTGTAAAAGCTCTGAGGGAACAGAGAAATTAAGATTTGCTTGACAATTGTACATGGTCGCATTGCATAACTTAGCGAGCTCTCTACAATATTTTAGGATACAGTCAGGGCGCAAGCAGAATTAAATTCCTTGCTCCCTTCCGCACTTATTGAGATTGGTGTATGTGTGTGTGTTTGTGGGATTGAGTAGTGGTTTAGAGTGTTGTTCATGCTAGGCCACTCTTAGTTTCACAGGTGCCTGTAACCAGCCTCGTCAACATGATTGTGGAAATGTATAGGTGATTCATAAATGAATCTGCTCAACAGGATGCATGAGACACATTCAAAGAGGTGAGATGGCAGGATGGCAATGGCCGAGTACAGGGCTGGCATGACAAGATATTATAACTTGTTGAAGACATGGACATCATGCCCGATCAATATATGATCAAAGAGAACTTCATGGAGGGCTTACCTGACTCCATTCGACTGAAAGTATTCACGGATAAGATGTCCATTGAATATAATTTACTCAAAGAACTCTTTGAATCCTCTCTAGATAGTGAATACACAGTACAGATCCAGAAACAGTTCTCAAAGTCCAACAAGACTGGATGCATGGGAGACCGACTGGATGAGGCAGATAAAGAAAATCAATCGCCAGAGGACCATTGAGTGAGAGTATCTACATATCAGAGGAACAATGGATGCTTTAAGAACAGCCATCAGCGAGACTCTTGTCCCTCCGGCAGAGAAAAGCAAACTGGGAGCTGGGAAGAAGCAACCTCAAAGCCTAAAAGAGATAAAGAAGCATGCAAAGATGAGGCTTCCCCAAATACAAACCATAAACCATACACACTTAAGGATAAGGCTGACAGACAGAAGCAGGGACCCATCTGCTATCAATGTGGAGGGATCGGTCATGTGGCAGCAAACGAAATTTGCCCAGAGTTCAGAAAGAAGCCAACAAATGCGCAAATCAGAGCTGCACATACAATCATCACGGGTACTATGGAAGGAATTGAAGACAATGGAGACACATACAATAGTGATAGGAGAGGATCATCCCAGAGCAGTGAACATGAAGAGTTTAACACTCTAGAATTCAAAGAGTATGATGGATTCTCAGAAAACGAGAATGACACAGAGAGTGGCAGTCCAGAATGCACATAAGCAGTGTATGACCAAACACCTTCACCAGCTCGAGATCTTGACAGAAGAGAGTCTGACGATGAGATAGTCTATGAGAGAAGAAACATACAAACAGGGGAAATCTTGAAAGAGATCCTCTTATTTGAATTTGGCAGTCCTATTCCCAAAGTCCCAGTCCAACCCACAAGAATAATATGTATGGTGGCAGCAACTGAAATCTGCATGGAGGAAGATGACAAGATAGAGGAACCTAAGAGGGGATTGAAGACCTTCATCTGCATCCTAAAAGAACCTGGATCATGGCCTACATACACCGAGAAGAGGTGTCTTGTCACATACCTGAACATGAATGGGCTGGATGCACTGACACTCTGGGACAGCAGTAGCACATCTACAGCGATGTCCCCACCATTCGCAGATGTGTCAAAAGCATTGGTATTCTGGCTCACAAACCCTGTCATACTCCAACTAGGGACAGTGGGTAGCCACTCACAGATTAACTTCGGCATAAGATCTGACATCGCATCTGAAGGGTACATGGGACCCAGATACTTTGACGTGGTCAATATCGATAAATATGATATTATTATAGGCACCTCATTCATGCATGAACACGGGGTGATCCTGAACTTCAAGATGAAGTGTGTGCAAATTAAGAGAGTGATGATCCCCAAGAGAATTGTAGACTGTGATGAAGTGGACCTGATAGCAAGGAGGCACCGCTAGAAACCTGATCCCCTGCGAAAATGACTCCATGGTCAGACAAGAGTGGAGGATGTGACAGACGATGATGATGAACAGCCAAGGAAAGAAGACTTAAAGACACATTACACAAAAACATCAAACGAGTGCAGCAGGAAGCCAACAGCAGATGTCAGTATCAATGATCAGGACGATTTCAGTAGTGACAGGTAGGAGTACTGCCAACCGACATCGTCAAAGGTCCTGGTTGAAGACCTAGTTACTCATCAGGAAGACGAGGCACACTTTCACGAATACCACACAGTAGACATGAGAGATGAGAGAGATGAAAGCATGAACAGACCAGAAACAGGTCCTACAACCAGACGATTTTGGGACAGACCCATAATACAGGACGATGACCATTGGCCGGGAGATCATAGGATGCCTGAAGAATAGAACATGATGATGGACAATGCATGGACCCATAGGAAGCGTCAACTGACAACTGAGACTATAGATCCTATTGAGTTCATGAGAACATGGTATCCAGACAAGGATCACCAACTATCATTGCAAGATGGGATGAGCATAACACCAGACTAGGGGACAGCTGAGAGCATCCAATTAGCAGTGATGATTGAATGTAACAAAAACAGAAATTATAGAAAGGCCAGAAAGCCAGAGAAAGATCAAAAAGGCAAGCAACAAAGACATGGATATTTAGAAGATGACATACCTGAACTCAAACAGGCATGGTATGATGAATATGAAGAGCTATTACAGGGTGTTCCAGAAACAATGCTGCCATTTCAAACTGTCAATCATGAGATCCCCCTGATTGACCTGATGCAGAAATATCATTACCATCTGCCCCAATGCCCCAACTTGCTGAAAGCGGAATTTAACAAGAAAGTGGAAAAATACACATGCATGGGTTGGTGGAAACTGGCCTCAACCAGTCAAGCAGCACCAATGCTATGTCTGCATAAGAAAGATAGGCACCTATGGACTGTCATTGATTGCTGACAGCAAAATGAGAACACAGTGAAAGATGTCACTCCAATGCCTGACCAGGATGGAATCAGAGAGGATGTTGCCAGGGCCAAGTATAGGTCAAAAATTGACCTGTCAGATGCTTACAAACAGGTCAGAATAATTGAAGATGACATCTGAAAAACTGTGTTTGCTATGATACAAGGGACTTACACAAGCACTGTAATGCAACAAGGTGACTGCAATGCTCTCGCAACATTCCAGAGACTGATGACATCCATATTTCAAGATGTGATTGGAGTGTTCATGCACATCTATATTGATGACATTTTTGTGTTTTCAGATTCAATAGAGGATCATCAGAAACACCTTAGAATTATATTTGAATGCCTGCGAGAATAGCAGCTGTTTATGAAATGGAAGAAATGTGAATTATATGTGAAACACATAGACTGTCTAGGATACATCATCAACAATGATGGCCTCCATGCAGACGAGGACAAGCTGACAAAGATAATGGAGTGGAGAACCCCTCGAACATATCTGGACATATAGAGATTTATAGGTCTGGTGCAATACCTCATGACATTCTTACCGGATATCACAGCATACACCAGACCCCTGCCTGCAATGATGCAGAATAGGAATTCGTTCAATTGGAGACCCATACACCAAAGATACTTCGACATGATAAAGGTGACATGTAATAAGACTCCAATTCTAAAACCCATCGATCCTAGGAAAGAGGACCATATTTGGGTTATATGTGATGCATCCAAGTCTGGGATTGGAGCAATGTATGGACAAGGAGAATCTTGGCAGACTTGCCAGCCCACTGGATTCATGTCCAAGAAGTTTACAAATGCACAACATAATTACTGAGTACATGAGCTAGAGACGCTCACCATTCTAGAAGCACTTATGAAATGGGAGGATAAATTAATGGGATACAGATTACATGTCATCACAGACCACAAGGCTCTAGAGTTCTTCAAAACACAGAGTCAATTGTCTGAATACCAATTGCACTGGACAGATTATATGTCCAGGTTCGACTTTGACATTACATATGTAAAAGGGGAAAATAACAAAGTTGTGGACCACCTATCACAATATTATGAGAATGACACACCTGAGGATGCACACAGCATACATGAATATGTTCATGCTGATATTCATGTTGACTCCACAGGGGAGGATCTGCCTCCAGACAGACTAACAGAAATAAAAGAGAACATGATAGAACTAAAAGCAATGCAAGAAGAGATGAGATGGTGCTCCAAACAAATAAAGGAACGAGCCGATGATATGCTGATACACCATCTACGTGTTCACACTTAGATTTTGTGATTTTGTAACAATACAATTGCATATCTATCCTGTACTAGTGATAATAAAAGGACTATAGCTGAGGCTTCAAGCTGATAGTTACAGCAGTATGTGACTAGTGAAGCCAGGACTTAGATGCGATACCACTAGTGGGTCAAATCTACCAGCCAGCTGTACTAGTGACTTGAATACTAGCCGGACTACTTAATATAAGGCCACTAGTAGATGAGTAACACAACTAGCACACCAAACAAGGAGCAGAATACACAGATCTCATGAAGTCCAGTCACTAGCAGGCCGATCAGGGCATAAACACTTAAGTCAGGTTAACTAGTCATATGGCAATCTCGAAGCAGGACTTAGAAATGAATTAACAACAGATTAACCTTGCATCTAGATCCAACTAGTGCGATCAGATCTGTTACGATCAGGCACGAGGCTAGCCAGACTGTGCTTTTGATCATGGCCAACTGCATTTACGGATGTGGAAGCATGGCTAGTTGTTTATCCTTGGCACTAGTGGCATGTTGCTGGGTTAAGAACGCAACCTAAAACCACTAATGTAGCTCCATGGCTTACTAGTTGTCCAGCAGCAGTTTCTAGACCAACTATTGCATGCTTTTTCGCAGTATTTCATGACTAGCCAAGAAATCTGTACCAAAAATACCCCACTAGTGTAGCTGTTTGTATCACTTTGTACCTTTCTTTACAGTATATAAGTAGTAGAATAGCCACTTGCACAGACAGGCAAGCCATCCCTGCAATTGTGACAGACTAGTCAGTATCTAGTGCCCCCAATTAAAGGCTTTTGTGCTTAACCTCAACGAAGTGGCTGCTAGTCACTAAGTTACTCATAGAATTGAGTGAATTGAAGTCCCTTTTGAGCATACTATTGTGTCCTGCAAAGGCCAAGAGTGTTTCAAAGTAATTCTTGCAATTTCTCAAAGTTAAAGTATTATTCTTAGGCCAAGAGTGCCACTAGTAAGCCAAGAGTGTGAACTAGTCAAGTGTTGATCACTTGTAGGAAGTAGTACAGGGCCAAGATAGCCAATAGTTCAAAGCAGTCATAGTCCCAGCAAGCACAGTAGCTCAAACCAAGTCACTATTCACCCAATTGTGTCTTACCCACCCCACTAGTGCAAGTAGTATGCTTGTAAAACTCACTAGTAACGAATAAAATGCTTTTTGAACAACCTTACTTGATTATTGAAGTTTGCAGAGTGCTTCCATCATACTCAAAACACCCGAATTCAATACATTGGTGATAAGTGTAGAGTGTAGAGAGGTTTAGTGTTGGTTGGTGTTCATTGCTGCCCACTAGTCTTTTGTCACTTGCTGTTACCAAGCACATCACCAAGCTATGGGACATCGAGGCACTGGAGATGGCTGATGCAAATGAGGCTGTCCAGAGCCTGAGAGACATTGAAGAAATTGAGATGCCAGCGACCATCGGGGACATCACCATGGAGAAAATGCTAGGGACTAGACCAGATTTCAGTCACAAGACCATTGAGACAGACAAGTTCATGACAGCGATCAAAAGGGATACGCAGATGACAAGATAATGAGAATAGTCATGGACAACCCTACAGATCACCTGCTATTCAGAATCAAAGATGGATTGATCTGGACAAAGAACATAAAAGGGGACAATATACTATGTGTACCGCGAACTCTCATGAATGACAAATCGATAGCTGGGACGATCATTGAACAGGCCCATAGCACCTTAGGACATTACAGGTACCAACGAACCTTCAAATATATTCGCTGCTGGTACTGGTGGCCGAGGATGGTACATGACACCAAAGAATTTTGCAGAACATGTGAATCTTGCCAAGCATGTAAGGGCAGCAATCAGCCCCCAGCAGGAAAACTACATCCTCTCCCAATACTGACAAAACCCTGGGACTCTGTGAGAATGGACTTCATTAGACTGTTCCCCAAAGTAAAGGCCAACAATGGCAGAATATTTAATTACCTATGGGTCGTGGTATGCTGAATGACAACCATGGTACATTTAATACCAGTTCACATAACAATGACAGCTAAAGACCTGTCAGGCATATACATGAGAGAAGTTGTAAGGCTACACAGCTTACCCAGCTTGATAGTTAGTGACAGGGATCTGAAGTTCACTTCCAGATGGTGGAGAGAACTACATAGGATACTTGGTGCACAACTATTAATGTCAACTTCATTTCATCCGCAGACAGACAGACTTACAGAACACATAAACAGGTCAATTGGCCAAATATTCCGAGCTGAGCTACAACCAGATCAGAAGGACTGGCTGCTCTGAGTGAACATGACTGAATTCGCTATTAACGTGAGCATTAGCAGCACAACTGGGTATGCACCATTTGAGACCAATGGCGGTTTCATGCCTTCCATGATTTGAGAAATAAGAGAGTCCACACTGGTAGCACCAGGTATCCACAAATTCATGGTGACTGCATTGCAAAACCTAGTAGAAGCACATGATGCAATAATTGAAAACCGAGTGTTTCAATCACACCATGCAAATAAGAAATAAGGGAGTGAACCTCAGATTAATGCAGGTGACCTGGTGTACTTATCAACCAAGAACCTTAACCTACCTAAAGGTCACACGCATAAACTTTGCCCAAAATATGTCAGCCTATACAAGGTCGCCAGGGCCCAACCTGAAATGTCAACATATATGCTTGAGCTCCCAATTGCTCTTCAACAACACCAGATACATCCTATGTTTTATATCAACCTATTTTGACCATATCATGTGAACAATGACTTACTGTTCCCTAATAGAGCCCAACCTGACCCTTACAACTTTGGGACTCCCGACATGGCCGAATGGTTCATGGATGAGATTGTAGGCCATAGACATGACGACGACAGAAAGTTGATGTACCACGTTCGATGGAGCATGGGGGACACAACATGGGAACCGCATGCACACTGCAAGGAGTTGGCAGCACTGGACAGATACCTAGATGCAATGGGAGTCAAAATGCCTAGTCAGTTACCAAGAAAGGACTTCAATGCCAGGAACATGGAAACTGGGCTGAAACGGAAGAGAGGTCAACCCCCAAAGAAATAAGCATGGAACCTCAGTGGCAGGTGACTACAAGAGAAAGAAGAAATTAAAATTTCACCCTCAAACCCCCACCACCACCACAAGAATGATCTTCAGATACACAAAAATCTTCACAGTAGTAACTGCCGTGCTCAGAGCTGTAGCAAGTAGCGATAAACTGAACCTGAATGGAAACAGCATCAATCCTTATTGGCCACAGGGCCCATTTTGGAACAGCATCGGAAACACACCCCAGCAGCCAATGGGGAATGAACAGATGTTCTCGATGCCCTTTGGCGCTTGGCCCCAGAATGCCGCAATGAATGGCCAGGGCCTACAGGGGATGCAGATGGCTTGGCCTAACCTGTACATGTACCAGGCATTCCTACCCCCCAGATTCATGCCAGGATCTGCACCCTACTTTGGAAACTTCATACAACCAGGACAAGTAGCTCCCACCATGAATATCAGCCAAACAGCAGATGGAGAAAATGTTATAGCTGGACAAAATGGTGAGAACGAACCTATGACAATAGACAATAATAATGCCAACCAGAATACCATAGCAGAATTAGCACGCACTGGCCCAGAAGTTACAGCCACTCCAAGAATTGGGATAAGAGCAAACATGGTCGCAGGACCATCCCAGCCATACCACATTGAGACATGCCCTCTACATCAATGGGCAGATCCTGACTGACAGAACTTTGGGATGGATAGCACCAGCGAGGACAACAAACCTCATTGCAGATGTGATAAGGGGAAGGGAAAGAAGAAGGCTACCTGCCAAGAACTGATGGAGGAGGAATGCCACTCTGCATGAGTACAACGGGAGAGGGTTAGATGTGGCATGGAGGATATGCATAGGACAATTCAGGACCAATCTATCCCCTAAGAAGTCATTGAAATACAGGAGCGTGAACTAAGGAATATAGGCACAGCACCTCCCAGAGACACCAAAGCCACACTGCGGGATCAGATCACACTCAACCTCAACCTAATGAAGAGGTTCAACGGATTGGAAAAGCTGCTGACAAAGAGGCAGCTCTCACCTAATGGGGAGGAAAACAGCACACCAAAAAGACTAGAAGATAACTGCAGGGCGAATAGCCAAGCTAGATGCCAAAATGATGTTGACTTTGACAGATTCCTCTTGGATGGAGAGGACAATGATGACAGAAACCATCACTCGACCACAAGAGGGAGGGGATGTGGCAGCTGGGGAGGATGGAATAGAGACAACATCTATACTCAGAGGAATCAAGAGACTTGAGACTATCAGGATGGTCAGACTTCAACGAGACCACCCAAGCTCACATCAGATGCGATAACTCGTATACCGAGATGGTGTATCCCTATGGCACAGGTGGAAAAGCACAACCTGTACCTCAAATCATATAATGAGTGAAGATTTGGGCATATAATTGGGGACAGCAGGATGACCTTGAGAGACAGGATCGAGGAACTGTCTGCCCTGCTACCAATGATATCACGGCCAGACAGTACATTCCCGCTGCACATGTTATCATGTCGAGACCTGGAGGAGGACAAGAATAGTGAGGTGTCTGATGACCCACATGACGATAAACTGCCATACATGGCAGAACAGAAGCAGAAATGTTTCAAACACAGGGTTGAACTTTGCCAGAGGCAGACAGGATGACTCTCCACATGGCTTGAATGTTTCAGATTTGCTGATGGATCATTGGCCAAGAGGGATAACTCGTTCTGAGGAATGTATGGGCCTGGGTTCACTTACGACTACAGAAACAACATTATGTATGCGGATACAGAGGCAGTAGAGGCAGCAAAATGTTTGCCTCTCACAGAGAATACCCACTACCCCACAGGATGGGTTGCAGACCCAATCTGAGGGGCTTCCTGATGACGATTCGCAAAGTCAGAGAGTCAATACAATACATAATCACCCGCATGCTGAAATGGCAGACTGTGCTCAGACTATTAGCTGAATTCCAGAAAATAACAACATTGGTGATTGCATGATACCGGGACCTAGCAATGCACGATGTAATCGAGCAATTCCAGGAAGACCCCAGATTGGAGAACCTGGAGAACGACATGCCACCACCAGTGTATATTCCCCTCAACAGAAGGTACCACCTAGCAGGAAACATAGCAGGGGGAGCTAGACTAACTGTATCTGTAAACGGCACGATCAATGAATGGTGTCAGTATGCAGCACACTATTACAGGCCAGGAGGTCTAAACCCACCCATGGGACTCACAATGGATCTATCCTACCGTGTCAGCTATGCGTCGGTGTGGGGGATGCTACTAGTCAGATTCCTCCACCTGCTTGATGCAAGGAACTATTATGCACAATACCTCATAGCCATTGTGTTTAGGCCTGGGTACTATACAGATTACATCGAACAATAGAATAGGGACTGACCAGAAGAAGTACCAATCAAGAGAGCTAAGGAGGTTATCCTCAGAAGAATGATATTTCATGGCACCAAAGAAAACATCACAGAAATAGATGTCATATGACACCTAGCAGAAAATGGGATCATGTAAGAAATGATTGATAGCATGTATCCCTGGGCATTGGTATGGGTGGATCAACACCAAACAATTCACTTTAGAGACTATTATCAGCACCTGGAGAATTTACGGCTACAACAGTTAGAACACTTTGGTGAACTAACAATCATCTCAGAATTACAGGGATGGTGGACCCCAGATCTGGGTGACACACACCGCATACACGCCCTCATATACCCTGACAGGTACAACCACCAGGCAGATGGCCATAACCAGCAACAGGAAAACCTGTCTTGGCTTCTGAGAGAGGAGGACCCGATGTTCATATATATAAACACATTCCCACTAACCACCCCAAGTACTCCACCACAATCAAATGCTAATGTGACGCTTGACCTGACTCAAGAGGACATACAGATGATGCCTTCAGTGGACACACCAACCAACAAGGCTGTGCCTATCACAACCGAAGCCATGCCTAATGCCACCGCTCAGGACGAATCGATAGTCATAGCGCCCTTGGATAATAGTGCAGAACTGCACACTATTCCACTGCCAGCAGAGACTGACAATGAAATGTTTGATGTTCTCACATCCACCTCTATTCTCAGAGAATGTGATCATGAAAAAGTACCAGGTGGGCCTTCGACAACCAAGTGTCGAAATTAGACAGTAATGTCTGTACAAGTACCTTTAGCAACAACTATACAATCACCTGGAGGTGATCTGAAGGGAGGGTATATAAGGGATAGTATGGATGCATAGACATCTTCCATATTTACTCATGTTTGGTATCGGCTTCACTGATACCCTTATTTACCACTGTTACACTTACATAACAGTAGTTCTATGTCTTGTACTAAGCACATATAGTTGATCAATATATGTTAGTCATAGCTATATCATGTCCTTCAAGACACTAGACTTGTTACATAAATAGATGGCTGACAATAGATCATTTGCTCACCAACACACAAAGATATGGTATGAGAGCTTTGAAGAAAAAAACAATTCTAAGAACTTGAAAAGATGTAATACAAGATGAAAGAGCCTTACTGGAGGACTGGCTAGGCCAGGATGGGGTTTTAGTGGGTATTGTGCTAAGCCACAAGTGAGAGTGCCAAAGGCCACTATCATGACAAGTTTAAGACTCAAGCTTAGCGAACTAAGAGAAAAAGGGAAGTCACATGCAGTTGGACCTAGCAGTAATTTGTACTTAGTAAGCTCACTGAACGAACTTGGTTGTTTTGCAGATCTATATATCTGTGTGTATATTCTATTAAAATATCATTTGTCTTGAGAGTTGCATGGTTTGCTGTGATCTCTTGTAAAAGCTTTAAGGAGATAGAGAATTTAAGATTGGCTTGTCAATTAGACATTGTCAAATTACACTATTTAGTGAGCTTGCTGAGATATTTTGAGATATTATTAGTGTGCAAGTAGAATTAAATTTCTTGCTTCCCTCCACACTTATAGAGATTAGTGTGTATATGTGTGTTAATGAGATTGAGTGTTAGATTTAGAGTGTTATTCATGCTAGGCCACTCTTAGTTTCAAGGGTGCTCATAACTGGCCTCATCAATGTTGCTCACTCAAGGAACAGAGATAGTTTATGGACTTGCACTCAATAGCTACTTAATCCTCAATCACTGATCACATGTCATGCTCAGCTCTCAGTTCTGTTCTGGAGGTGACAGCATTATAGTCTAAATATAGTAACCAAGGAAGACTTTGGACTTCTAGCCTGCTTATTAATTCCTTCAGCCAACACTCATTTTTAGATCATGTCTGGGGGTTCTCTTGATTATCTCTCATGTGATATTGTTTCTCCAGATCTCCAGAGCCTATGTGTCATTAATTAGACATGTAGTTATTTAAATTAACTTTGATCCAAGCACTAGCACATTCCAATAAGCATGAATCCCTAAGTCCAACAGATAGATTAGCAAGCAAGCAAGCTTATTAGCTTTATTGCTACACATGCCCATAAGGTACAGTGCATTGACAAAGTCCTATGTTTTTAATTCTGTGGCTTCTTTTCTAACATAAGGGAATTCTGACTCTGTGATCTTGCTTCTTCTTATACCACTTGCACTGCCAGCCAGCTCTCTAAGTTATCACAATACTTAAGTGTAATTTGATATATATTTCATGAAATTACATGCTTAGACATGCTGCAGGTATGACAACAGACTTTCCTTTTCTCCATCTAACTAGCCTGATTTGTTAGAAACACTTGAATACAAAAGATATGATTCTTGGCCTGCTGCTGAGCCTGATTACCTGAAACATGAGACTCTCTCAAGGCTGGCTGAATAGAGATGGGATGTTGCTCATCAACATATTGACCTGACTATCTAGTTGGTTCTGCCAAATTGCTTTGAAGTTCCACTGACTGTCTTCTCAAAGTGTTACAATTTTTCCATTTTTCTTATCTTATCTCACCAGCACCTATCTAATCTCATCTGATCTCGGCACTTACTCGATTATCACAGACTTTGGACCGGTTGCCACACCCATACTTGACGATCTCAGCATTTGTACTATGGCTCACGACGGTCGCTTGCCTAATGTATTGTTCTCATTGTTTCACACACGATGGACATGTATCCACAGGTTATTATTAGCACAGGACTTTTGTATATAAGTAGCATAGTTCTCGCTGTATATTCCTCAGCTTCAAACTAAAGTTTATCTTCACCTTACCTACTCAGCACAAGCACCAAGCGAAACTAGCCGAGTCAGAGTGATTGTCCAAACGTGAGACAGCTCTTAACTTACGCAACATCTTTATCTGGTCACATGTTAGGCAAGGCCTAACAATTAGTTTGAAGCTTCCCTTCTTTCTCTCCACTGCTAGCTGTGAGACAAAAGACCCATGACCCCCGACCTGACCAACACCCAGACTATCGCCCTTAGCACCATCATTGTCAGCGTGTGTCTACTTGTTTTCTTTACCACATTCACTGTCCTCACCTGGAGATGGCAGATCGAACACTTCCTCCATAGACATGGAATTCTCCAACCAACACCCTGACAGCCCACCCTCTTTCCCCTTCACTATGTCCTCCCCTACCAGGGATCCGGATCAATACTGGGCAGACCGCTTGTGGCACCCAACCCCACGATGACCCACCACCGCTCTACCTACCTTCCAAACTCCTCCGATGAGTTTCCCCCAAGGAGGGAGATACCAAGAAATGCAACCCCCAGGATCCAGCAATGTACCCAAGACCCCCTCCCCCTCCCTCATGGACCAGGAGAGAGACCTATGGGCTCGCTACAATAGCTTCCCCCCCCCCTGACTACAACCCCAATGACCTCCCAGTCCCAGAGCGGGCAATGGTCCCAGCCCAACCTCGTCCCAGGATGGGTTTTCCCAACCATCCCCCAGAATGCATATTCATATGACCTGCCCCCAGACGCTTTCCCTCCAATAGCTCCAGCAGCTTGGGGAGCGACTCCGATTCCCTGAACCCCTTCACCAGAGAGCGAAACCCACAGCCCGAGCAGCGAGAGGACAACAACCCCCTCAATGCCCAGGGCACCGACTACGAGTGGCCAGAATTGGCCCAAATCAACCAAGCCATCCTCGATCCCATCCGAACAGAGGCCTGGGAGTGCCGACGACAGGATATTGAAGCCCGCTCCCTCTTCCAAGGACCCGGTGACCGAGAGACCATGGACTTCTACCTCGCCACAGACCGAGGAGATCCCCTTCCCCAATACAGAAGGGAAGCAACTATCACTGCCCGGATCTTCACCAATCGAAACCAGGAGATATACGCTACTTCAGCAGGACATCAGATCACCAATATATGGGCAAGAACCGCCCAGGAACAGTGTGATCTGGAGATCGAACTACACACCCTCACCCTCACCCTGGGCGACAGACCTGACCTGGATGGGGTTGATCTATAATGACTTTGACCACTTCAATTACAATGGTGAGACATTCAGTGATTACACCACTGAGTCTCAAAAGGACTACCGAGAATACGCAACAGGTCCTCAGTACGAACTCCCCCAATACCCCTTCCCGCTACCTGATTCCCCACCCGCTCATCGGGTATAACAGCATGGCCAATACCACAGCCTCAAGTATAGTCACCTGTACAGAAGACAAGGAGACAATGCAGAAGCAGGGGGGAGTCAGATTCCCCCCGACGAGGTAGATGATACTGAAAAAGCGAGAAGAGCAGCGGCAGAACAAGCAGAGATGGACAAGAGAGATGCAGTGGCTGAAGCAGGCAGAAAACTGCAACGAATCGCTGAGCTCGAGAAAGAGTTGAACGAGGAGGAGATGTCCCATTGGGACCATGCCGCATGATGGGGACTTCCCATTCAGACAAAGAGAAAGGAGCCTGATCAAGGGCGACCCACTGAACCACCAGTCCCCAACTGGCGAAAACCCCTCCATGAATGAGGAGACCAATACTCGGTACCGTGACCTCCTCCAAAGTGGAGAAGGCCCGACCCACTATCCAATCCAGTCAGATTCTATGCCGACGATGCCCCCCATCTGGGAATTAAACCAGTAATCCTCCAACTACTGAAGGTCTTCAAGGGAGACCACAATGATATCGAGCGATTTGTTGGTGATTGTACGACCTACTTCGAAGTATTCGCCTCATACTTCCAATTCCCCTTGCACACAATCCTGTTCGCCGCTTTCCACTTCGACAGGCTTGCCAAAGACTGGTGGGTCCACAAGCGACAAGAGTACTGGTCAGACTTGGACTGGGACTCTGAACCCCCCTGGCTACCGATATCCTGAGTGGTGCGAGTTCGTTGCCCTCATCAATCAGCAATTCCGTGACCCTGCTATCAAGGAGGTACATGAGAAAAAGATGTTTGACCTCCGAATGGGCAATGGTGCTGCAACCACCTATTTCCAGGAACTGGAAAAGGAGGCCAAGCTCACTCAACAACTCGACAGCGACAACAAATGTGGAGTCATGGTCAAGGCCATACACCTTGGGATCTCCGAATCATACTCAAAGTTCATTGCCAACACCGGCTTTAATATGCTGCATACATACCTCAAATGGAAGGCATGAGTACTCATCATGTATGAGGAGCGACAAAAGAAGTGGGTCTTCGACCAGACCACCAGCAATCCCCGCAACTCCCGTCGGTCTCACAAAGGCAACACCACTACCGCCACCAGTCTCACCAAGCAGGTGGCATGACAAGTTCGATACCGGCCAAGCTGACAAGTAGTGGCCCGCCACAGGAACCAGGAACGGGGAGATGGCAACCAATGAAGACGACAACATACGGTGGGGCAGGAGAGCCCATGGACATAGGAAAGCTGAGGGCAGAGGGAAGATGTTTCAGGTGCCATGAGAAAGGACACCTCGGTAAGGACTGCCCCAAGAGATGGGAGTACAAGGACATTCAATCAGTTTCTGTGAGCAAAGCTCCCCCGGTCACGGACTCAAAGGTAGAAGAGGTAAAAGATATAGTGGTCTAGGGTCCGATTCCCCTACGATCACCAAGGACTTATACACTGGTGCGTGCTTGTCTCCTGCTGGCTGGACTTATACATCTTTTTTAGTTACATCATGTTTACCTATGCATTTGAATATACCCGCGATTATTGTTCCCCCTGCTTTTAACATCTTCAGCACAACTAGCGCCTCAGTTTCAGAATCAACAAAGAACCGATATGCCTCCCTCAAGATTGAGGGTGACAACAACCTCGACCTCTGCCCCTGGGGTGATGGGCATGATGCAGGTGATGCTGTGGCCGCTACAGAAGGGTCGAGTAGACGGGAGTCCACCAGAGAGCCAGCGGGTGCCCATGACTCTTGGACTCTAAAGTTGAAACAGCCCAGTCCACCATCATCAGGAACAGTCTGGGAAAACATCAAAGGACTGTCACAGTCACCTGCCAGAGCTCAAGCAAAGGTGGTCAATCCTGCTGGGCATGGGGCAGAGAGCCTCACTGACACTAACACCCACAGTTCCCCAAGGGCCATACCTGGTTCTGGAATGGGAATAAAAAAGGGACCACCAACATTGAAGGGAACAGGGGAGACTGGTAATTCCGTGTTCGCGGTTCAAGCCCAACCTGACACGTTTCCTGAGAATGGACCTTTGACAAGACGTGTAACCCCTTGCAGCATTCTGATCCCAAAGCAATGGGATGACGACGACAAGGAAGCGGTTGTCATGCACGAAGAAGCCACAGGATGGAGCCATTAGTGCCCAGACGGTAAAGAGGGGGCATTTGGTGATATGCCATCTACGCGTTCACACCTAGATTTTGCGAATTTGTAACAATACCTTTGCATATCTATCCTATACTAGTGATAATAAAAGGACTATAGCTGAGGCTTCGGGCTGATAGTTACAGCAGTATGCGACTAGTGAAGTCAGGACTTAGATGCGACACCACTAGTGGGTCAAATCTACCAGCCAGCCATACTAGTAACTTGAATACTAGCCAGACTAATGAATATAAGGCCACTAGTAGACAAGTAACGTGACTAGCGCACCAAACAAGGAGCAGGATACACAGATCTCATGAAGTCCAGTCACTAGCAGGCCGATCAGGGCATAAAACGCCTAAGTCGGGTTAACTAGTCAGGCAGCAATCTCGAAGCAGGACTTAGAAATGAATTAGCAACGGATTAACCTTGCATCTAAATCCATCTGGAGCAATCAGATCAGTTACAATCAGACACGAGGCTAGCCAGACTGCGCTTTCGATCACGGCGAACTGCGTTACAGATGCAGGAGCATGGCTAGTCATTTATCCTCGGCACTAGTGGCACGTTGCTGGGTCAAGAACGTGACCTAAAACTGCTAGCGTAGCTCTGTGACTTACTAGTCGACCAGCAGCAGTTTCTAGACCAACTATTGCATGCTTTTTTGCAGTATTTCATGACTAGCCAAGAAATCTGTACCAAAAATACCCCACTAGTGTAGCTGTTTGTGTCACTTTGTACCTTTCTTTACAGTATATAAGTAGTAGAATAGCCACTCGCAACAGGAGGCAACGCCATCCCTGTGATTGAGACCTACTAGTCAGTATCTAGTGCCCCAATTAAAGGCTTTTGTGCTTAACCTCAAATGAAGCGGCTACTAGTTGCTAAGTTACCTATAGTATTGAGTGAATTGAAGTCCCTTTGAGTCTACTATTGTGTCCTGCAAAGGCCAAGAGTGCTCCAAAGTTAGTTCTTGCAGTTTCTCAAAGTTAAAGTATTATTCTTAGGCCAAGAGTGCCACTAGTAAGCCAAGAGTGTGAACTAGTCAAGTGTTGATCACTTGTAGGAAGTATTACAGGGCCAAGAGAGCCAATAGTCTGAACAGTCAGAGTCCCAGCGAGTGCAGTAGCTCAAAACCAAGTCACATTCATTCAATTGTGTCTTACCCACCCCACTAGTGTGAGTAGTACACTTGTAAAACTCACTAGTAATGAATAAAACGTCTTTTGAACAACCTACCTTGATTATTGAGTCTGCAGAGTGCTTCTATCATACTCGAAACACCCAAATTCAATACATTGGTGATAGTGTAGAGTTGTGAGAGGTTTAGTGTTGGTTGCAGTTCGTAGCCACCTGCTAGTCTTTTGCCACTCGCTGTTACCAAGCATATCATCGGTCACAGTAGTAGAAGTCCCAGACAAAGAAGACGACACAGCCTTCCAGCAATGGACGGCTCATCAAAAGAAGAAGGCCCCTCCCTCAGTTGAGGACTCCACGACAAGGAAAGAGGTGACAAACAATGCTCGGTCCTCGACCACGACTCCCAGCCTAACGAGAGGGTGGTGCAAATCCTTTGAGGTCAATTGGATGCTTCGCATGGTTTGCGAGGCACAAAACGACAACGCTGCTCACGCCACGTTATTTGTGTGGACACATAAAGATGAAGTCACCAAACTCACCGACGAGCTTCTTTCCAAACTAAGAAAGGGAGGAGAAATAGCCTGGGAGCAGCTTTATGAGCTCCATGAACCGCCTTGCTACCTATGAAGCAACCGAAGCAGTGACAGGGACTTCATGCTGGATGTTCAGCTGAACCCGTGCATGGGAACCCAGACCCTCATCACCAAGGGACTACTCAACAGCGGCTGTATGAACAGCTCAATCAACTGCACCTTTGTTCAGAAGCATCAACTCGACACCAGAAAGACGGCCGTCCCCCTTCATGTCTACAATGCTGATGGTACCTGCAACAAGGCGGGCGACATCACTTAATTTGTGGAGTTCCGAATGACCATCGGCAACCACAGCGAGCAGATTGACTTTGCAGTCACCGACCTCGGCTCAAAGGATCTCTACCTTGGCCATGACTGGTTGAAACACCATAACCCGGTAATCAACTGGAAAACAGGAAGCATCGTCTTTGGATACTGTCATTGTGTCCAGAACCCCTTCCCCCTCCCTGACCCCGACCCTGACAATCGCTGGGACAAAGAACTCGAGGAAGGCAAAACTATTCTTGCCATCAACATGGAAGAGGAAGTTGTGATTCGTGCCATGCACCATGCCAACGATCTTGCCGCCACCACCAACGCAGAGAAACCAAAGAAGACATTTGAGAAAATGGTTCCTCCTGACTACTGTTCCTTCCAAGATCTATTCTCGAAAGAGAACTTTGACAAACTCCCTGAATGAAGACTGTGGGATCATGCCATCGAGCTCATCCCAAACGCTAAGTCCATGCTAGACTGTGAGGTATACCCCTTGAACCGAGACGAACAGGAACAGCTCGACAAGTTCCTAGACAAAAACCTAGACTCAGGATGCATTCGTCTCTCCAAATCCCCCTTTGTGTCCCCTTTCTTCTTCGTCAAAAAGAAGAATGGCTCTCTCCACCCCATTCAGGACTACCGAAAGCTTAATGAAATGACCATTAAGAATCGTTACCCGCTTCCCCTCATCTCAGACCTCATTGACAAACTCCAGGGAGCCAAGTACTTTTCTAAGCTCGACATTCGTTGGGGATACAACAACATCCGAATCAAAGAAGGAGATGAAGAGAAGGCAGCCTTCCACATGAACCAAGGACTCTTTGAGCTGACCGTCATGTTTTTCGGGCTCACCAATTTGCCTGCCATATTCCAATGGATGATGAACGACATCTTCAAGGACCTTATCGCCAGTGGAAAAGTCACAATCTACCTCGATGACATCCTCATCTTCACTGAGGATCTTGAGGAACATCAACGAATAGTACGACAGGTATTACAGTGAATGAGGGAACACAAGTTGTTCCTCAAAGCAGAGAAATGCGAGTTTGAGGTTCTAGAGACAGAATACCTTGGTGTCATCATCAGCGAAGGATCCGTACACATGGACCCAGTCAAAATAGCTGGCATCGCAGAATGGCCGACTCCTACCAAGAAGAAAGAATTGCAGTCATTCTTAGGCTTCACGAACTTCTACCAAAAATTCATCAAGAACTATTCCAAGATTGTATGCCTGTTAACCCAGTTGACCAGCAAAGCTGAATGGACATGGGGCACAGCACAGAACCAGGCATTCCAACAACTGAAGAAGCAAATGGCTGAGGACGTCATCCTGGCCATCCCAATAAAGGAAGGAAAATTCAGAGTAGAAGCAGACAGGAGCAATGGAGCTATTGGCACTGTACTCAGCCAACAACAGGACAGTAAATGGCAACCAGTCGCATTCATGTCCAAGGTGCTCACCGCAACAGAGCGCAATTACGAGATCTACGACAAAGAGCTGCTTGCAATTATGCTCACACTCTCAGAATGGCGCCACTACCTCATGGGTGCCCAAGAGGACATCGAAATCTGGACAGATCACCAAAACCTCCAGTACTTCTGAAAGCCCCAGAAGTTGAACTGACGACAGGCACGACAGGTTATGGAACTAGTGGAATACCATTTCATCCTTCATCACAAGCCAGGAACCGCAAACATCAAGGCTGATCTTCTTAGCCAAAGGAGCGACCATGATCAAGGTGAAGACGACAATGGCAACATCACCGTTCTCACCCCAGAGCACTTCTGGGCCATGATTATGCCCACCACATTGGAAACACATGAAAAGGTACAGGACATCACCTGACAAAAGGAACTCTGGGACAAGGGCATTGCTACCTCCCTCGAACACGAGAGAGGGATCTCAGGTGAACAAGGTATTCTCCACTACAACAAGCACATTTACGTACCACGACACACTGCGCTACGAGGAGAGATCATCACTCAATGCCATGACCACATTATGGCAGGACATCCTGGAGTTGCCAAGATGAGGAAACTCATGCTACGCAAGTATTGGTGGCCAAAGATGAAGAAGGACATCGAAGCATACATCGCCAGCTGCGAAACCTGCCAGTGAACAAAGACCAGTATGCAAGCAAAAGCGGCACCACTTCATCTGAATGTGATTCCCATGGAGCCCTGGACCCACATTTCCGTCGATATGATCACTAGACTACCAGAATTGAATAGGCACGACACCCTTCTCATAGTAGTTGACCGATTCTCAAAGGCCATCATCCTGATACCCTGCAATGTAGAACTATCGGCCAAAGGATGGGCCTGAATTTTGAGAGATCACGTCTACACATGACACAGTATGCCAACTGTCATCATCTCCGACCGAGGACCGCAGTTTGTCTCCCAGTTCATGAAGGAACTCTACCGAATACTCGACATTACGCAGAACGTTTCCACTGCATTCCACCCCCAGACAGACAGACAGACCGAATGAGTTAACCAAGAAGTCGAAAAATACCTTCAAATCTTCATTAACCATCGACAGACCAACTGGGTCGACTGGCTGCTGCTGGCAGAGTTTGCCCACAACAACCGTGTCCATTCAGCCACAGGAAAAAGCCCCTTCATGATAATCTACGGTCATAACCGGCGCATCCTCCCCGATTCCCCCCATCCCAACAATTCCCAAGTTCCTGCCGCCACTGACTTCTTGCAAACAATGGCCAAGATCCATAAAGAGGCTGAAACTGCCTTAGAAGAAGTGGTGGGATGCATGAAAAGACAATATGACAAGCATAAACGACATGCTAACGAGTACGCCCCCAGAGACCATGTATGGCTAGATGCCACTAACCTTCATCTCCCCCAACCAAAGAAGAAGTTAGACGACAAACGAGTCAGACCTTTCGAGGTCCTCAAAAAAACTGGTGCTTCAGCGTACAAACTGAAGCTACCCCCGCATTGGAAGATTCACCCGCATTTCAATGAGAAACTCCTAACCCTGTACATGCCTCCCATGTTCCCTAATCAGGAACAACCCCCACCTCCACCGCCAGACCTCATCAACAGGGAAGAACAATGGGAGATTGAAGAGGTACTCAACTCAAAGACATGCAAAATACGCGGACAACGGGGACAACCGTCAACCACAGTCATTGATTACCTGATCAAGTGGAAAGGTTGGACCCAGGAAAACAATTCCTGGGTAACCGAGTCAGAAATGGGAAATGCACAGGAGGTAATAGAGGAATACAAGAAATGGACTCAACAACAAGGTCAAGTCAACATAGCAAAAATCGCAACACCCTCGGATCGTGTGCTCACCATGATCCTTGATCATGAATATCTCGACAATGGCGATGTATGCTACCTCGCCCAAAGGCACAACGGGTCCCAGAAATGGATCAAGAACCCCGACGAAACCAAGTTCAAGGAGTTCTTGGACAAGTATTGGGCCAACCAAGCAGACGCACAATATGATTCACCAATAGAGGAGCCCTAGGCAGTTGGGACATCTGCCTTAACAAGAGGGTAATGTTATGATTTTTCCATTTTTCTTATCTAATCTCGCTGATGTGCTCGGTAACGGTGAGTGGCAAAAGACTAGTGGGCGGAAATGAGCTCCAACCAACACGAAACCTCTCTACACTCTACACTATCACCAATGTATTGAATTCGGGTGTTTTGAGTACGATAGAAGCACTCTGCAGACTTGATAATCAAGGTAGGTTGTTCAAAAAGACGTTTTATTCATTACTAGTGAGTTTTACAAGTGTACTACTCGCACTAGTGGGGTGGGTAAGACACAATTGAATGAATGTGACTTGGTTTTGAGCTACTGCACTCGCTGGGACTCTGACTGTTCAGACTATTGGCTCTCTTGGCCCTGTAATACTTCCTACAAGTGATCAACACTTGACTAGTTCACACTCTAGCTTACTAGTGGCACTCTTAGCCTAAGAATAATACTTTAACTTTGAGAAACTGCAAGAACTAACTTTGGAGCACTCTTGGCCTTTGCAGGACACAATAGTAGACTCAAAGGGACTTCAATTCACTCAATACTATAGGTAACTTAGCAACTAGTAGCCGCTTCATTTGAGGTTAAGCACAAAAGCCTTTAATTGGGGCACTAGATACTGACTAGTAGGTCTCAATCACAGGGATGGCGTTGCCTCCTGTTGCGAGTGGCTATTCTACTACTTATATACTGTAAAGAAAGGTACAAAGTGACACAAACAGCTATACTAGTGGGGTATTTTTGGTATGGATTTCTTGGCTAGTCATGAAATACTGCAAAAAAGCATGCAATAGTTGGTCTAGAAACTGCTGCTGGTTGGCTAGTGAGCCACGGTGATGAGCCTCTAGGCTCTGTATGCTCAGAATTCGTGGATTTTATGCACTAATTGCTGCTCCTGTCCACCCAGCGGACTTTCAGTAAACCAAAGATTGCACACAAGTTCATACTACTTTCATGCTACGGCAACGACTCCTCACGCGCTTTGTTATCCATCCCATCTCGTTATGCATCATAATTGCCATGTTCCATCATGGCAAGGCACCTTCGATCGCAAATCGTCCTAAAACAGAATTGTCGCATCACTTCCCATAGCCTCATGGAAGCGCCAATCAATCACTAAATGAAATGACATGATTGCCGCAGCCACTCATCCATCCACAATATTTTGAGCACATGGCCACTACAGACCACGTTTTACTAAGGCTGTTACTTCGCCAAGACTTGGAGAAGATGTAGACCCAAGTGTGCACCTCAGTACAAAAGACATACCTCCCCAGTCCACAGCTAAACAGCACCTCACGATCCGTTCATCGCTCCAAGAAACCATATGGTTTCCGTCCATACACAGCAATGTCGACAAGTTGCTGTTACTTTCGAAGTCAAGAAACCATATGTTTGCTACGAAATCTACTAAGCCACGGCCTTACAGCCTGACTAAGTCGCACATAATTACTCTATTTATAAATTCGTACTTGTAGTATAAAAACTAGCTAGAAAAACATCGTTTAGCTAAGCTTACCTCGAGCATAGATCGCAGCTTACCCCTACGCATCGAGTCTATCTCTATCATCGAGTCTACTACGTTTATTACCATTCCACGGCAATACACCGTTTACCCCAGCATATTCTCGAAGTGCACGTCACTTCTTAAGCTCACTAGAGTTATTCCACAGTTTTTGACTGTGAAGAGTCATTTGACACTCGCTTTTCACTCTTAACACTATTGGTACACGCTCATATTGTACCAATATGTGATCGCTGCACCATATCTCGTCCACGTTTATCTTTTATCGGCTGTTATCGTTTCAACTTCACCAGCATAGGATCGTTTCACGTTTTCACTTTCACCATTGTATCATTGCCCACTTGGGTAGTCTCTGAGCAGACTTAGGATCGTTTTCGCACCAGTATAGGATCAGTTTCAGCATAGTTTTTGTATAGGACAGTCCCCCGAGTGGACTTGAAGGTTAGTTTTGACATAGGATAGGATCGCTTCAGCACAAGACCAGTTTTCGACATCGACATCAGTATTTCCATATCATTTAGGATCAGTACCCCACCACCGCCAGTATATTTCTGTTCTCGCCCTCAGTACCATCGCCAATTTCCATATTTCCACGTTTATTCTCGACGCTCTGCCCTCAGTACCTCGTTCCACGTTTCCTCTTTCTACCAGCCATTCTCAGCTCTAGTTCCATGTCTTTGCATTGTTTCCCCATGTTCAGACCCAGTTTCACACATTTATTTCCGTTTCCTTCACTCGTTTCGCTAGGATTGCTGTCTAGCAACATTTTCTAGTCTCTTCTCACATTTTCGCTTATGGATTCATGGTATTCACGTCATACCCGTTTCCGTTCCCTCTCATTTCGAGAGATCCCTACCGGCTTACAGCCAAAGCTTCTAGTACTCAACTACCAAGCAGTACTACTTCACTGACTGAAAAGTCGCAGTGTATACTTGCATATACAGGAGTTGATTGACTGCACGGAGGTGTCCCGAACCCACTCGCACACACGATCGCCTTGATTGCCATGTTACCACATTAATTACCCAATCTCGTTCCTGAGTTGGTGTTGCCGTTGCCATGGAAGTCTAGGCTCATCAACGGAGCTATGCTAGTGGTTTTACTTCGCATTCTTGACCCAGCAACGTGCCACTAGTGCCGAGGATAAATGACTAGCCACGCTTCCGCATCCGCAACGCAGTTGGCCGTGATCAAAACCACAGCCAGGCTATCCTCGTGTCTGATCGTAACAGATCTGATCGCACTAGTCAGATCTAGATGCAAGGTTAATCTGTTGCTAATTCATTTCTAAGTCCTGCTTCGAGATTGCTGCCTGACTAGTTAACCTGACTTAGGCATTTATGCCCTGATCGGCCTGCTAGTGACTGGACTTCATGAGATCTGTGTATTCTGCTTCTTGTTTGGTGCGCTAGTCGCATTACTTGTCTACTAGTGGCCTTATATTAATTAGTCCGGCTAGTATTCAAGTCACTAGTATGGCTGGCTGGTAGATTTAACCCACTAGTGGTATCGCATCTAAGTCCTGGCTTCACTAGTCGCATACTGCTGTAACTATCAGCTTGAAGCCTCAGCTATAGTCCTTTTATTATCACTAGTATAGGATAGATATGCAAAGGTATTGTTACAAATTCGCAAAATCTAGGTGTGAACGCTTAGACAGCATATCATCGCCAGCACCTATCTAATCTCATCCGATCTTGGCGCTTACTCGATTATCATGGAATTCGGACCGGTTGCCATGCCCATACTTGATGACCTCAGCATTTGTACTATGGCTCGTGATGGTCGCTCACCTAACGTATTGTTCTCATTGTTTCATGCACGATGGACACGTATCCACAGGTTATTATTAGCACAGGACTTTCATATATAAGTAGCATAGTTCTCACTGTATATTCCTCAGCTTCAAACTAAAGTTTATCTTCACCTTACCTACTCAGCACAAGCACCGAGCGAGACTAGCCGAGTCAGAGTGATTGTCCGAACGCGAGACAGCTCTTGACTTACACAACATCTTTATCTGGTCACATGTTAGGCAAGGCCTAACACAAAGATCTTGGGTGCTTTGGAGTAAGATAGAAGGAGCACTTGTGTGGAGTGGAGATGAGAGCTGTGGAAAGATGTGCCCACATCTGTGTGCAGTGAGGTCTTTGATGAGTCCTTTATTCAACAATTGTGAAATGCATTTGCAGTTTATATGTTACAATTTATTCACTTTTTCCTTATCTTGAGCACTTAGCAATCCCATATCTAATCTCAAGTGCCTATCATGGACCATGGACCAATTGCCTTGCCGTTACCAAGCGACTTCAGCAATTGTACTATGGCTCGCAACTATTGCCTGGTTTTCCTTACTTTACACACAACTAACGCATGAACACATATATTATTAGAACACTCCGAACAGTATATAAGTAGCATAGCTCTTGCTGTATTATCTCCAGCTTCGAGCTAAAGTTTATCAATACCAAACTTACTCTTCAACTCACTCTCGCTTAGGCTAAGTGCTAGTCCCTCGATTCTCGGTTATCAAGCAGATACATGACTCATCGGGTGACTGTACGAATGCAATACAGCCTGAGGTTTATGCTTGTTTGTTATACCGGAGTTCGGGTCTAACAATTAGCTTGAAGCTTCTCTCTTTCCTTTCTTCAAGCAATCATACGCTTGTCGAAACCGAATGAACTCAGACACTATTGCCATTGTCATCCCCAGCATTACCGGCATTCTAGCCGTAATCACTCTCATTCTTTTTCTAGTCCATATATCCCGACCAAGGAACCCAACCATCACAAACTTTTTCGATATCCATCAATACATCGTGTCACCAGCTACCTATCCCCCTACCATCCACACCACCCCCACCTATCATGTCTCAGTCCCCTCGACAAACACCAGAAGCAGGACCAAGTCGAGTACTCTCCCCACTGAAACAACTGACCCCGTACTAGTGATCCCCCTCCACCATCTCGAAGACCAGCCAGACCTTGTCAACGAAGAAGAAAGGGATTCTTGCATGAGTATGAGGGTATCTACCGAGTCGAGCCATGCTCCCAGCCCATCAGGAACTCCCATACCCGCTGAGGCACCAGCATCATGATCCCCCTCCTACCATCCACAATCCCCATCCCCAGCTGCCGCTGAGTGGATCACCAGACAGGGAATGGGCTTCCAAGCTCGCAGAGATACTCCTTCCCCAGAATCCCACACAATTGCCGAGTTCTCTCCTGCGCATTGATCCCCAAGCCCAGATGTTCCCATCAATCCCCTTTCCTTCCATGCCTTGCCTCTCCCCTATTGAATCACCACCCCTCCAGAGTCCTACTCCCAAGAACCCAGCCCATCCCCTACTGACTATACTCATGAACCCAGCCCCATCCTCATGGTATGCACCTGGCATGCCACCAATGGAGTCATCGGGGGAGGATCGTAGCCCTTCACAGACTCCAACTCCTCCAATGGATCTGGATGAGGCCATCTGGCAACTACTCACCAAAAGGGACCAAATAGCACTGCCAGTACTACAAAATGCCACCATCGACAAAATATTCTACCATTTCACCGAATCACTCCTTGAAGACCCCACCTGGCTTCTTACAACAGCCGGGAGAGACTATATGCATTTTACCAGAAATACAAGTATAAATGTAGACTATATCCTAAGGGCTGAAGCCGCAGTTCACACCGCCAGTATCTGAAACTGGGTTCATCCCTTCCATGAGCACTTACAAATCCCTCAGGGGTACCAGCCCCCAGACCTACCAAAGACGCCGACTCTCATGCCAAACGAACCCCCCACTCCACCACAACATGCTGAAGTGCCAGCATACCCATTGAAACCCCACACACATGGAGGCGGACCAGTCAGATCGCATCCGATGGCCTGCCAATATGCTGGAGGAGCCGACCCTCACAGTGATCAAAGAGGCTTTGGCGAGCCTGACAATGATCCCATAGACCCATCAAACCCAAGAGATCTGAATCTCCAGTCACTACCATGAGGGCCAGGTGCACCAATGCTGCCTGATCCGCTGGCAGCATAGAACATAGTTGTCCTGCACACCAACCCCTGAAACGAGCTAAAGCCCAAAATAGTTCAAGAACTCACCCCCTTTAAGGGGGACTCTGTTGACATCACTCGATTCTTCAACCACAGTGAAATGTATTTTGAACTACACCAACATTGGTTTGCCAGCCCACCACATCGAGTTGTCTTCTGTGCCAGCAGATTTGAAGGAGATGCCCAAGTCTGGTGGAATCTCCAACATTGCCGATTCTATGACGATGAATCGGGACACTGGAGATACCCCGACTATCCAACCTTCAAATGGTTGGTTCATGCCTGCTTCTTTCAGGATGCCGACGCCAAGCTTAAATTCCAGACGCTCAAGAAACTCTGCCAGACCGACTTCAAATCAGAAGAAGTCTTCTTCCAAAAGTTCAAAGAACTTGCCCTGGAAGCCGACATCATTGACAATGAAGGGCAGATGGCGTAGTTGGTAGAAGAAGCAGTATGCAAGACAGCTAAAGACTCGATCTACATGCAACCTAACTGACTGCCTAACACATACAAAGAATGGAAGCACTGCATCCTCCAAATTGACTACAACTACTGCCTTAACAGGGCAACAGGAGGACTGTCAACCACCAGACCCAACAATGCTGGAACTTCCAAGGGGAATTCCGGCACAACAACTTCAACAGGCGACAAAAAGACTACCACTGGCACCACCTATGGAGGTCATGGCCAAGCCATGGATATCGACACACTAAAAGCAGAAGGCAAGTGCTACCAATGCAAGGAGAAGGGGCACATCAGCAAGAATTGCCCCTTACAGTCATGGAACAAGGGGAGGAAGAAGGAGGTCAGAGCCTCAATGACCGAGCCCACCATGGACTCCAAGATCGAAGAGGTAAAAGACACCACCAGGAAGTAAGTGATTCTACTTACTCAGCGAAAGGGGCTTCTGGTACGCATTCTGGTCATAGTGGATGGACTTATCCTATTTCTGTAGTTACATCTGTTAAATACACGCTGCATTCAAATATATCCGCTTTGCCAACACCAAACCAGACTCATAAGGAATCACACAACCACTACGCTGTCCTATCCATCTCAACTGTCTCAGACGATGAGGCTACCGAAGAGACAGAGAGTCTCGCCAGTGATTCACCGACATCGTTGACAGATAATCACCACGCAAGTAGCTCATCACGAGTGAAAGCGCTTGGCAAAAAGCCACCTACCATAGCAGTACCTATCATAACGGCTAGCCTCACTAGACTGGATGGGGCAGGGGAACTGGGTCCAGACTCACCCCCTGAACAAGCAGCTCCCCAAGCAGAGAACACCGCAGCAAGGAAACTGATCATAATCACCCTGCCACAAGACCTTTCTGACAAGAGCCAGGACCGAACAGGGCAAGAGATGCCCAAGGTACGTATGATTGAGGTACCCGACAAGGAAGATGACACTTCCTTTAGAATGCACCAAGCAAAGGTTGCTGCAACCGATGCAGACACATGTGGGCCATCCCTGAAGTGAAAAAGTCCTTATGGAGATGAGGCAAGACACCCTATTGGCAACGATGCTTCAGCATCAAAGGGTCAGGAGGCTGTAAAGAGTGTGCCCCTGACGGTTCCTCAGGAATGGTTGAAACCCTTTGAGACTGAATGAACTTGGAGAGCTATTGAAGATGCCAAGGACGAATCCACTGCTCGAGCTGTACTGCTCAACTGGATTCACAGAACCAAAGCAGAAGAAGTCGTTGACAGCCTTCTCAAAGGATTATGCAAAGCAGAATGCTTTCACGCCCTCAAATGGCTCAACAAACTTTGAAAGCCTAAACGATACATCATTCAAGCACAAAAGTCCTCTCAGCAGGACCTTCTCGTCCCCGTACAACTCGAAACCCTAGAATCCCATATCACTGTCTCAGCCAAAGCGCTCATTGATAGTGGCTGCACCAGGAGTTCCATTCATCGCAACTTCATTGAGAAACATGGACTCCCCGTCAAAGACACTGCCAGCCCTATCTCTGTCTACAATGCAGACAGCTCCCACAATAAGGTAGGAGAAATCACTGCCTATGCCGAACTTCGTCTCAAAATCGGAGACCACAGTGAAAGGATTGACCTTGCCATCACTGACCTCGGCTCGAAGGAAATCTTCCTTGGGCATGACTGGCTCATTCATCATAACCCAATCATCAACTGGCAAACGAGGAAAATCACCTTCACCCGATGCCAATGTCACAAACAACCATTCACTCTTCCTGACTCTGACCCCAATGACCGATGGGACGAAGAGCTTGAGGAAGGCAATGTTATTCTAGCTGTAGACTTCGAAGAGGCAATTGAGATCCGAGCGATTCATAAAGCCAATGAACTCGCTGCCAAGGCCAATGAGGGAAAGGAAAAGAAGACCTTTAAACAGATGGTCCCCGAGTCATATCATGACTTCAAGGACTTATTCACCAAGGAAAACTTTGATGAGCTCCCTGCTCGTAAACCCTGGGACCATGCCATCAAGCTAATCCTCAATGCTAAAGCCACACTCGATTGCAAGGTTTATCCTCTGAATGGCACCAAGCAGGAGGAACTTGACAAGTTTCTTGAAGAGAACCTTGCTACAGGCCATATCAGACCTTCCAAGTCACCCATGGCTTCACCATTCTTCTTCGTAAAAAAGAAGGACAGCAAACTCCACCCTGTTCAGGATTATCGCAAGCTCAATGAAATGACGATCAAGAATCGTTACCTCTTGCCACTCATATCTGAACTAATGGACAAATTGGGAAGCACCAAGTACTTCACCAAGCTCGACATACAATGGGGATATAACAATGTACGCATCAAAAAGGACGATGAGTGGAAGGCTGCGTTCAGGACAAACCGTGGCCTCTTCAAACTCACTGTCATGTTCTTTGGGCTCACTAACTCACCCGCCACATTCCAATGGATGATGAACGACATCTTCAAAGACCTCATCACAACCGGCAAGGTCACTGTATACCTTGATGACATCCTGATCTTTTTGAAAACTCTAGAAGAGCATCGAAAGATCGTTCACCGAGTCTTGGAGCTTTTAAGGAAACACAAGTTGTTCCTGAAAGCTGAGAAGTGCAAATTCAAGGTACTAAAAACCGAATACCTCAGGGTAATAATCAGCGAAGGCTCAATCCAAATGGACCCCATCAAAGTCGCAGGCATCACAGAACAGCCTGTCCTCACCAAGAAAAAGGAGTTACAATCTTTTCTTGGCTTCACCAACTTTTACCAACGCTTCATCAAGGGCTACAGTGATCTAGTATGCCCCATGACACGTCTCACTGGCAAGGAAACTTGGACCTGGGGGATAGCCCAGCAAGTCGCGTTCCAACGACTCAAGGCCTAATTAGCCACAGATGTCGTTCTAGCCATCCTGACAGAAAAAGGCAAATTCCATGTAGAAGCAGATGCCAGTGAAGGAGCGATTGGCACTGTTTTATCCCAAGAACAAGACAGAAAGTGGAGACCCATAGCCTTTCTGTCAAAAGCATTAATGATCACTGAACACAACTATGAAATCTACGACAAGGAGTTGCTTGCCATCATGCTTGCCCTCGATGAATGGAGACACTACCTCATGGGTGCCACCGTGGATTTTGAAATCTGGACAGATCATCAAAATCTTCAATACGTCCAGAAACCACAGAAGCTCAATCACCACCAAGTGTGATGGGTGACCGAGCTTGCTGAATACCATTTCATCCTCCACCACAAGCCTGGCACTGCCAACAAGAAGGCAGACCTCCTCAGCCAGAGGGCAGATCATGAACAAGGACAGGATGACAACAACGAAGTTGTAGTCCTCCAGCCTGAATATTTCAGAACCATGATCATGCCCACAGTGGACAAGTCCCACGAACACATCAAAAGCATAACCCACGATCATCAGAAATGGGATCAAGGGATTGCTAACTCACTCAACCACGAGAAGGGTATTCAGGAGAAAGACAGACTACTATACTATGATAAGAGAGTCTATGTACCCTGTGACCATGCCATCCATGGAGAAATCATATCATGCTGCCATGACCACATCACAGCAGGGCACCCAGGAATCAGGAAGACAAAGGAACTAGTCCTTGGAGACTACTGGTGGCCCAAGCTTAAAAAGGACATTGAAACTTATGTCAAGGCATGTGAAACTTGTGCCAGAACCAAGTCAAACACCCAGACCAGACAAGCGCCTCTTCATCCAAATGAAATCCCATCCAAACCATGGACACATATCTCAGTCGACATGATCACTGGACTCCTGTCCTCCAACAGCTATGATGCTATCCTAGTTATCGTAGATCGCTTCTCCAAAGCGATCACCTCTGTCACCTGCAACACTGAGCTTTCATCCGAAGGATGGGCTAAGATCCTACACAATGAAGTCTATGCAAAATACGGAATGCCAGTCACAGTCATATCTGACCGTGGACCCCAATTCATATTCAAATTCCTCAAAGACCTCTACGACATGCTCCAGATCAAGGGAAACACCTCTACCGCCTTCCATCCACAGACCAATGGACAAACAGAATGAGCCAATCAAGAAATCAAGAAGTACCTCAGGATCTTCATCAATCATCGACAAACCAATTGGGCTGATTGGCTACCACTGGCAGCCTTTCAACACAATAACCGTGTCCACTCTGCCACAGGGAAAAGCCCCTTCTTCGTCAATTACAGGAGAAACCCCCAAGTCACTCCTGACTCCAACTCCCATACATCTCTTCAAACTCCCGCCTCTGAATCATTCAAAGCAACAATGAAATGCATTCACAAGGAAACAGAAGCCACCTTACAAAAGTCAGTGGAACAAATGAAGACGCAATACGACAAGAAAAAGAGAGATGCGGTCGAATACCAGGTCGGAGAAAAAGCCTGGCTTGACACCACCAATCTTCATCTACCCCACCCAAAGAAGAAACTCGATGACAAGTGTGTCAGTCCCTTCACCATCCTCGAAAAATGCGGCCTCTCTGCCTACAAACTAAAGTTACTGCCCACCTGGAAGATATACCCTATCTTTAACGAAACCCTTCTTACACCATATATGCCACTGGCGTTTGCCAACCAGCAACAACCCTCTCCACCACTGCCTGATATCATCATGGGCAAGAAGGAATATGAAGTTGAATCCATTCTAGATGATAAGCTCTGCAAAGTCCGTGGAAGAAAAGGGGAACCATCAAGAATAGTCACCGACTATCTCATCAAGTGGAAAGGATATGGTCCAGAAGAGAATCAGTGGATGGCCAAAAGATTTTTAGGCAATGCAAAGGAAGCAATTGCTGACTATCTCAAATCCAAGGAAGGCACAGTCACAGTCTAAGCCATTGTGGTCGAACCCAAAACAGCCAGTCATCATCAATGCAGAAAAGTCCAAGACAGGATGGCGCTACCTAGTCAAAAAAATACCGAGCCATCAAATACTGGTACTACGAAACCAAAATACCAGAGTTATGACACCTGATAGACGATGATGAGCCTCCAGGCTCTGTACACTCAGAATTCGCGGATTTTATGCACTAATTGCTGCCCCTGTCCACCCAATGGACTTTCAGTAAACCAAAGATTGCACACAAGCTCATACTACTTTCATGCTACGGCAACCACTCCTCACACGCTTTGTTATCCATCCCATCTCATTATGCATCATTATTACTGTATTCCATCATGGCAAGGAACCTTTGATCACAAATCATCTCAAAACAGAATTGCCACATCGCTTCCCCTGGGCACAGTGATGTGCCAATCAATCACTAAATGAAATGACATGATTGCCATGGCCACTCATCCATCTATGATATTTCGAGCACACGGCAACTACAGGCCACGTTTTACTAAGGCTGTTACTTCGCCAAGACCTGGAGAAGACGTAGACCCAAGCATGCACCTCAGTACAAAAGACATACCTCACCAGTCCGTAGCTAAACAGCACCTCACAATCTGTTCATCGCCCTCTAGAACCATAAGGTTTCCATCCATACATGGCAACATTGACAAGTTGCTGTTACTTTTGAAGTCAAGAAACCATATGTTTGCTACGAAATCTACTAAGCCACGGCCATACAGTCTGACTAAGTTGCACATACCTACTCTATTTATAATTTTGTACTTGTAGTATAAAAACTAGCTAGAAAACATTGTTTAGCTTCAGCTTACAGAGGCTTACCCCTACGCATCGAGTTTACACCACATCGAGACTATTCTACCATGTTTATTACCGTTCTATGGCAATACACCATTTATCCCAGCATATTCTCAAGTGCACATCACTTCTTAAGCTCACTAGAGTTATTCCACAGTTTTTGACTGTGAAGGGTCGTTTGACACTTGCTCTTCGCTCTTGACACTATTGGTACATGCTCATATTGTGCCAATACGTGATTGCCATGCCATACCTCGTCCATGTTTATCTTTTATCGGCCGTTATCATTTCAACTTTACAGCATAGGATCATTTTACGTTTTCACTTTCACCATCATATCATCGCCCACTTGGGTAGTCTCTGAGCAGACTTAGGATCATTTTCGCATCAGTATAGGACCAGTTTCGGCATAGTTTTTGTATAGGACAGTCCCACAAGTGGACTTGAAGGTTAGTTTTGACATAGGATAGGATCACTTTAGCACAAGACCAGTTTTGACATTGACATCAGTATTTCCATACCATTTAGGATCAGTACCCCACCACCGCCAGTATAGTTTAGTTCTCGCTCTCTCTCGCTCATCACCAGTTTCCATATTTCTATGTTTATTCTCGACATCGCACCCTCAGTACTTTGTTACACGTTTTCTCTCGACACATCCAGCCGCTGTTACATGTTTTCTCATCGATTCCTCGCTCCCAGACCCAGTTTCACACGTTTATTTCTGTTCTTTTCGCTATCTTTGCTAGGATTGCCATCTAGTGACGTTTTCTAGTCTCTTCTCACATTTTCGCTTATGGATTCATGGTATTCACGTCATACCTGTTTCTGTTCCCTCTTGTTTTGAGAGATCCCTACCAGCTTACAGCCAAAGCTTCTAGTACTCGACTATCAAGCAGTACTACTTCACTGACTGAAAAGTCGCAGTGTATACTTGCGTATAGAGGAATTGATTTACCACACGGAGGTGCCTCGAACCCACTCACACACACAATCGCCTTGATTGCTGTGCCATCACATTAATTGCCCAATCTCGTTCCAAGTTTTGGTGTTGCCGTTGCCACGGAAGTCTAGGCTCATCAACGAGTACTGGGATGCAAACAACCAGGATGAGGACGACCACGGACCAATTGCCTCACCATTACCAAATGACTTCAGCAATTGTACTACAGCTCGTGACTATTGCCTGGTTTTCCTTACTTTACACATGACTAATGCATGAACACATATATTATTAGAACACTCCGAACAGTATATAAGTAGCATAGCTCTTGCTGTATTATCTCCAGCTTCGAGCTAAAGTTTATCAATACCAAACTTACTCTTCAACTCACTTTCGCTTAGGCTAAGCGCTAGTCCCTCGATTCTTGGTTATCAAGCAGATACGCGACTCATCAGGTGACTGTACAAACACGATACAGCCTGAGGTTTATGCTTATTTGTTATACCAGAGTTCGGGTCTAACATTATATTGCAGATGGATATAACTTATTGCTGTTTTCTTGGTTGTACTTATATCTTTTCAATGCTGTAGTTTCAACTGACAGGATACAAAGCTTGTGGAGAAGCTGATAGCAGAGGCAGATATTCTATTAAAGAGCCTAGAGATGACTTCTGTCACTAGTGATAATGCAGATCTGAAGTTCAAGTTGTCATTCTATAATTATTGTTGGGGAAGCACTTATATGTATATGTTTCCAAATCACTGATGAGTTATATTTAACTTGATTCTAGTTGCAAGGCATTTTTCCACTCTAATCTCACCAGACATGGCTTATCTACAAGAATACTATAAGTTACAGTGGCATATCCAGTAGACAATGAGCACCACTGTCATAAGTGTCACTCATCTACTCTGTTAATTTATTGTTACTAATTCATGGCAGAATACCTTAACAGTGTATTACAGCATCTCTTTTATTGCCTGGAAGTTACTATATGCAGAATACTAAATATTATGGCTCAATTCAGTGTGTCAGTAAATAAGTTGAAGATAGAATTAGCATCCATTGAGGATAAGGCCAGAAAGAGGCTATTTGAATAGAATCATAATGCAGAGGAAGAATGAACTGAGAAGGGAGATTTCATCAGGAAGATTGTAGTTAAATATGGTAATTACTACACTATGAAAGTGACCAGACCCCAACTGAATGTCCAAGAGATACCTTGTCTGTAGATATACAGTAGATGTTCAGTCCAGTTAGAATTGAGGACTGATCTAAGTGAGAATAGTTGTGTGAAACCAAGGTCCATGTTGATATCATCTTGGCATAATTTGGACCTGAGTTGGACCTCAACTCTGTTATCCTCAAACAATGATATCTCTACCTCCAATGGATATACCATGCTCTATCTTATATTTATGGCCTTACAGTTTGATGCAGCTCTTTTCCAGTCTTTTCCTCAAAAAGCCTCCAAAACAGCATTGCTGTCATGTGTTACATGTCTGAGTCATGCCTTCAAGTTCCTATTCAACTAAGACTTTTGTTCTCCTCTCCCTTGATATTGAACATCCAATGTTAACTATCAATGTCTGCCACTCACTGCAAGAAACTCTGCTCCCTATCTCCTATAATCTCTCTACACCTTGATGGGTCTTAATGCATGGGATCAATCTTAACACATCATATAGCTTTTTGCTATGCCACCTGAAGACAATTCTGGTCCAACATCTTAAGCCCAAAGTTGACCTCAACATGTTTGTAATATGATTTCATACTTTCAGCCTCTCTGGCATGCTATTACAGTTATTCTTATGCTTTAATGATTGAGAAGTGTCTAGCAGTTGTTAGACCTTATGGCCATTCTTGAGAGTGGTTATAGTACTGAATCTATAATACTGATGGGTGGAAAATGAAAAACTCTAAGCCTCAATGATGAACATCAACTTCCAATGATGTGCTTGGTAACAGCGAGTGACAAAAGACTAGTGGGTGGCTATGAACATCAACTAACACTAAACCTCTCAAAACTCTACACTATCACCAATGTATTGGATTCAGATGTTTCAAATACAATAAAAGCACTCTGCAGACTTCAGTAATCAAGGGAAGTTGTTTAAAAGACATTTTATTCATTACTAGTGAGCTTTACAAGTGTACTACTTGCACTAGTGGTATGGGTAAGATATAATTGGGTGAATAGTAACTTGGTTTGAGTTACTGCGCTCACTGGGACTATGACTACTTCAAACTAGTGGCTCTCTTGGCCCTGTAACTGCTTCCTACAAGTGATCAACACTTGACTAGTTGCAGTCTTGGTTGACTAGTGGCACTTTTGGCCTAAGAATAATACTTTAACTTTGAGAAACTGCAAGAACTAACTTCAGAGCACTCTTGACCTTTGCAGGACACAATAGTAGACTCAAAGGGACTTCAATTCACTCAATTCTATGGGTAACTTAGCGACTAGTAGCTGCTTCGTCGAGGTTAAGCACAAAAGCCTTTAATTGGAGGCACTAGATACTGACTAGTCTGTCACAATCGCAGGGATAGCTTGCCTGCCTGTGCATGCACCTATTCTACTACTTATATACTGTGAAAAGAGGCACAAAGAGATGTAAATAGCTAAACTAGAGGGGTATTATCAGTAAGGATTTCTTGGCTAGTCATGAAATATGATGAATAAGCATGCAATAGTCGATCTAGAAACAGCTGCTGGATGACTAGTGAGCCCTGGAGCTATGCTAGTGGGTTTATTTCATGTTCTTGACCCAGCAATGTGCCACTAGTGTCAAGGATAAACAACTAGCCACACTTTTATACCTGTAACTACAGTCGGCCATGATCAAAAGTACAGCCAGGCTATACTAGTGCCAATCATAATAGATCTGTATCGCACTAGCTGAATCTGGGTCACTTTGCTTCTTTGCTAAATCATTTCTAAGTCCTATTAAGAGACTGCCATGTGACTAGTCAAACTGTCTTAGGTGTTTAGGCCCAGATCATTCTACTAGTGGCTGTACTTCACAAGATCTGTGTATTATAAAGATCTTTACGATTGCCAGATGTTTGACAGGTACCTGTGGATGACCCGGCATCTACATCTGGCAGGTGAGCATCCATAATGTCACAGTATCTGTGACACCCAGGTGTTGTCCAGATGGTGGGTATGGCTCTGGATATGACAGGTACCCATGACAGGTACCTGTGCAGCAACTGCAATACTCTCTCATCCTACCATCTTACTCTCTCACAGATCTTCCTAGTGTCCAGTAATGGCTCTCTCAGTTATTTCACCCCAGTCCTTGATCTTAGAGCTCAACTCTTAACTCCCACATGTCCACAGACCATATTTCTTGCTCATAAGCTCAGATCAACATCTTGTCATGATGATTTCTCCTTTAGTTTTCACCCATTTTTCTCACAGTCAGAAGCATTCAAAAGCCCTGGCATATGGCTTCAAAATGACCCCCTACTCAGTAAAATCGGCCATATTGTTACAGAGTTATGAAAGGATCATTATTTTGGCAAAGTATGAAAAGCATATTCAAGCTATTTTGGGTTTGGATAGGTGCTTCCCTACATACCTGGTACCATCTAAAAGCTCTATTTTAATACATTCTGACCTCCCTTAGTGTCCCATATCCATTACCATCTCACAATGCTGCTCTCTTATCATTACCATCACTGTCTGACTTAGCTATCATTTTGTTTAGTCCATATCTTAGTTGCATTTTGACAGTTGACAAGGCTGGTGACAGGCACCTGTGAAACTGAGTGTGGCCTAGCATGAACAACACATCAAAACCTACACTCAATCTCACTAATACACATATACACACACACACCAATCTCTAATAAGTGTGGAAGGGAGCAAGGAATTTAATTCTGCTTGTGCACCAACAGTATCTCAACAAATTTCAAGAGAGCTCGCTCAATGGCATAACACGACACAAAGTAATAAGCAATATCTCAAGTTCTCTTTATTTCTCCTCAGAGTTTTTACAAGAGAGCACAGCGAACCATGCAACCCTCAAGGCAAAGATATCTTTCAATAGAATACAAACAGACACACAGATCCACAAAATGACCAAGTCCATTCAGTAAGCTTACTAAGTACGAATCACCACTAGATCCAACTGTGCATGACTTCGCCTTTCTCTTAGCTTGCTAAATCTAAATCCCAACCTGTTATGACAAAGTCTGCTCAGTGAGCTCACTAGTACAAAGTGCCACTAGATCCAACTGTGCACACCTTCATCTTAATCTAGTCTGCTAAATCTAAATCCTGACTTGTCACAAATGAGGCCCTCAACACTCTCAAGCAAAACACACAATATACACAATCAGGTCTTGCACACAGTGAGCTTGCTAAGTAACAAGATACTGCTAGATTTCTTTCAGCCAGCATGCACCTACTACACCTTGTGCAGCTGTCATGAAACAGCCCAATCTGGCCAATTCCTTTACAACACACACTCTCAGCACAAAACACACCACTACTGCACCAGAAATGGAACAGAGCTTCTCTCAGATGTTTTCTCAGTATACTCTAGAGACAGGTGCAGCTTCACTGTCACTGAATCTCATTCTTATCTCAAGTAAGACTGAAGTTTTGTATCCAAAATCTCTCTCTTATTCTATTTCTCTGCAAGCTCGCTAAAATATGCAAACCCAGAAGTAAACTAATGGCTCCCTTGCATGAATACTGGCTCTCAGTACTTGTCTGTTATAATTTCAAAGGCCAGTGACTAGCAGGCTCACTGCACAAGGCAGGAGACTCCCAGATTCTGAGCTGGACCTTCTCAATGTAACTCTAGCCATTCACACAGTTCCTTAGTGGAGAAGAGGGAAAATAGTAACTTGATTTGTACACTAGCTAACTGAGCTACTTATATACTACAAGCAAAAGGTAATTACAAATGGTCCATGAGTAAGGTAAAAAGTCTAGACATTTCAATGATTTTCTATGATTTTCAATATCAGTCCACCACAACTGTAGTATTCCTTGGCAGGTGAGTCAGACTGTCTCTGATTGGTCTCTCGAGGTGTACCCTATGCCCTGCAACACCAGTGCATGTCAAGGGCCACCACCGCTGACTTAGGACCTTAGCAACTAATGAGTAAGATTTTCTATTTCTGTGGCATTTCTCTTCAGCAGCTCATTTCTGGTGGACAACTCCTTTCTTAGGCATATTAGCCATCAGGTCTTTCAGATCTCTAGCAAACTTGCTAATCTCTCAGCTGAAACTTCTTATACTAGGCCTGCCTCATGATATCTCTTCATTTCCATCCTTGCATGAGGTTATCTCCAGATTTTCAGGCACCAGGCTTCTTTCATTAAGTGAACACATGGCTACCATCCTTATTATGTTGTGATCTGGTTCTAAGCTCATCCTACTGATGTGAGCACAGGTCAAGCTTATTGGAAGGAGTGAGCTCACTAATTGGCCTTTCTGTCAAGCATACCTTTCTGGTATAGTGCTATGACCAAGTTCTTAGTTAACTCTGATGTTTCCATTGACATACTGCAACATCACCTCAATAACCTCGCTTAGAACAGGTATCCACATGTCTGCTTAGTGAGCTCACTAACTAGCACCTATAAGCTAATGCTATAACACGCTAAATCGTAAATTTACATGGGTAAACATGCCACAGGCATGACACTGTTTCCCTCAATTGTTGGAGTGTTCAAAAGCCCTCTTTAATACCTTTCAGATGACCCCAGCATGGCCCCATTCTGTTTCTCCTTGCTTTGTCAGTATCACCATAGTCATAGATCAGTCTCTTCTCCTTCTCATTCATCTTGTAGGGCTTAATGCTAGGTAACTCAGTTGATTATATCTTAGCTACATACATAGTGTAGTATATTCAATAAGAATTGGATGGGTATTATACAGGTACCTATGCAAATATCTGCAGGTACCTGTATGTATCCAAGTAGGTGCAGGTATCTGCCACGGATATGGGTACCTGTGGCATGGATGTTACCATAGATGACAGGTATGTACTTTTGGTTACAGGTACCTGTGCTCACAGATGTGGATATACCCGGGTATGCAATTGTGAAGATCTTTAGTGTATTATACTTCTTGTTAGATGCACTTGTAGCTACCCTTGTCTACTAGTAGCTGTTATTCACTGACTCATAACAGTATTCGAGGTACTAGTCATTCTGGCTTATAGACTTAACCCACTAGTAGCATTGTGCTTAAGTCTTGGCTTGACTATCAGCTTGAAGCCTCTGTTATAGCCCTCTAGTTATAACTAGTCAAGGATGGATATATGCTAGTATTATTATAAAATCACAAAATCTAGATATGAATGCATGACCTGTATATCACTGAGGTATGTGATTTGATTCTCTTCCCCTTAGTATGACAGGTCTCTGATGTCATTGTCAGAAACTCACTTACAACATGGCACATGCAAAAACAAATAGAGCAGACCAACAGCAGACATGGTAAGAGCTATATTAATGTCTGCAGAATTGCTTTTCACTGATTCCAGCTCTTATAAGGATTTGTGAGGCAGTATACAGCAGAATATGGCTGACCTACCACTTGGCACTAGCACAAGTCAGAACAAGGCCATCATGAGGACAAGGAGATCAAGATCATGGTCTGAAGAGTTCACTATTCACTGTTTAATGAAGTGGGCCATTGGCAAAAAGAAGAAAACGTAAATACATGTATTATCAGTTGATATGTATTTAATTTAATATTTTAAATATTCCTAGTTTATATTGCTGCCATTATCATGTTTAACAGAAATGAGACAATGTGGAATCTATCTGTACTGAACTGAAATTACAGGTCAGTTCAAGGGGGTACCGGAATGTCGGCCCGGCACACTGGGTAGGTAGGTAGGTTGGGCCGGCAGGCCCGAAAAAAAAAAGTTGACCTCCCTTATTGGGGCCTAAAAACGACTTTTTGGGGGATGTTATAGATAAATTTTGATGTAATAACTATCATGGTGCATGCTATTTACCTCTGAGAATATGATAACTGGCATTATAGACATCTTCACTGGCACTCTTTGGCATCAATGCTTACTGCATCATGATGATGTCATACACCTTAATGAACCAATTTTGCAATATACATCCAATAGGATACAGACTGTGTGCCAAAACATCAGGATATCTATCAAACAAGCACTTTTGTGCGAAAAATGGGCCAAAAAGCGTCAAAATAAGCCTAAATTAAGAAAGATGACATCATAAAGGTCACGTGAAGGTAGGTAGGTCCAGCGCCGATGCACGAAAATATTTAATCGACCCACTGTCTTTTTTTTTCATATTCGGACCCCCTTAGGTCAGTTAGAGGTCATGACTCAGATCACTTAGATGTTATAGGATGACCTGGATTTTGGCTGTCTGCTCATTGAGGTCTATTAGACCTCCTATCTCAAATTAGGGTAAATTTTATTTACATCTGCCGATAAACTGGATGTTGCATAGAGACTATATCTAGGTCGATGCTGTAGTCCAAAACAGACCCTTTCATCACTTCTGCTCAACCTCAGATTACTTCAGCAGTATAGTAACTAAAGAGATTCAGAGATAATACAGTGTTGTGTATATTAATGGTAATATTGTAATATTTCAGATCATATCAATAAAATAGATATGAGGTGAACACTGGTCATGTTGATTTAGAAAGAGTCAGCAATGTATACACTATTGACTAAACTGCTTCAGGAGTGGTGTTATTTATTGCAAGAGACTTTTGTATCAGTAATAGTATATGTAATCAATATAATATTTGTATATAAAAAAACATTAATAGAGTGTATCAATAATTTGGATAAGTAAAACAATAGATTATTATAAATAAGAGATCCAATAAGAGAGAGTCCATTGAAGCATCCATTCAATGATCAACAGTGAGTATTTCATTCTTATCTCCATCTCTCTCTGCCTGAATATCCATGCCACTTCTATGTATGACAATTTGTGTTAAATCTTTCAGAGATTCAGCCATCTGGGAGTGCCTAGTAAATACCCTTTCTTTATCCAATTGAGCTTCAAGGTCATTGTCAGCAATGATATTTATTGTGATGTCCTCCTCAAAGCCTGATTGAATCTGGTCACTTGAATAAGATTCAAAGTGAAGTGATGATATGACACTTCCCTCCCAAGCTTCATCTGGGCGAGCACGACCAGCAGTAATACGTTCAAAAAGAAGTGTTGGAGCAATGCCCTGCAAATAAGATGTTTAGTACATGTCAACTTAAAAATAAAATGAAACATATCTACCCGTGCAATTGCAGCTATAGGATCAAAGTAATATGCCATCTCATTGTCTTTAGCATAGGACACAATATACACAATTAGAATTATAGAGTAGAATGCTGAGGATTCCACCAAGGCCTCAATAATGTGGTGATAAGCTCCTTTATTACCTTGTACTTGCATACTTTTTCTTGTAACAGACCATATACGGTATATAATGAGCAAAGTACACCATAATGTTGTAACCAAGATAAAAGACCCATAAAGCATCATATTACGTTCTAACTGTGACTCAGACTTGCCACTGAGCTTATTGGCATATCGCCGGTATGTATCAATGATTTTAAATACTGCAAAACTTGAGTACAGAAAAGAAAAAGAGATATTTTGTCATACCAATACCAGCAGCCAAACAAAGAGTAGGAAAGAGCACAATTTTCCAGCATCGTCCCCAGACCATCCAGCAACGCCAAATCTAAATTTTGGTTAGACTCAATAATCTATCAGCATTGCCATACATACCAGAGTAGAGTCTGTAATGATAGTACAGATACTACTGATGATACCTGTCCCCTGTGTTGCTGCTGTATTACCAGCATGAGCAAACTTTTGATATATAGTCCAAAGGTTTAATCCTTGGCCAATGAATCCAGAATACATATATGACCAACTGAAGGCAAAACTGATAAGGGACAGGAGATAGAGGAGAATAATAACAGTGAACACAGCTCTTGAATTGGACCATGACTCATTGGTGACTGTGAAGAGTTTTAGTTCAAGAAACACAAAAGATAAGATCTCTCACAAATATTCCATAAGATAATAGCAATAACACCAGTGTATATGCCTATGTGTCATGTCTAAAATTAGACATAAATATCTTCTGGAGTTAAAATAATATGCATACCATTCAAAAGTGAGTAGAAGATATGTGAATTCAATACAAGGTCAAGAACATGAGATATAAATGCTATATCATCAGTAGTAAGATCTGCTGGGATTTCTGCATGAACAGCCATTGATGACCACTGAAGCCTGTACAGAAGAAGGGAGTTGAATGTGAGAATAATACAGAATTATGCTCCTTGTTATATACAGCATCTGCATTACAAAATCACATGACAAAAAAGATAATGGCTGTTCCCAGAAGATCATATTGTGTACCATGATGAAGAGGGGATTATTTGCCAACATCTATGCATATGGTGTACTGAATCAAGAACCTTCAAGGTACAGAGATAAAAGGCATCCAGGGAAGTACCAGCATGATTGTTAAAGGAGATATCAATGCAGTTCCAGAACTCAGGATTGAGGAGAGTATTGCCTAGTATTATGCTCAAGGATTGGTCACCTTGTAAACCAACAGAAGTCATCCATCACAACTTCACAGTCATTGTAACCAAGTCCTTGTATACTCAGATGCAAAAATATCAACTGTTCTTACACCTATCCTTTTTGAATGGTATTTGGATGGAAACATGCACCATTAAATATGCCATAGAATTGGGGCTAATACACCATTACATGAACTATGAATGTTGTAGGTACTGGTGTGATCTTGCCATGGTGTACCTAAGCCTTAATCAAAACCACATAAACATATGCTTGATTCATGCAAAATGCGAGCTGGCAGCGCAACCACCGGGGGAGCTCTTTACATACATACCAACATCTGTATCTTGATTATGTTCTATCGCGGTTGAGTCTCTTGCCAGTACTAGCTTGTAAACAGTTACACAAAAATGATGAAACTCGTAAGGCAAAGAATCAGAATGCATAGCCAAGATGTTTCAGGTGACCACACAAGTTGCGGAATGTTTATCTCTCAGACAAAGTACACAAAGTAAGAGTCTCTCGAGCAGCCAAAAAACTTAAACAACATTCTTATGAGGCACCAAGGGAAAGCTCGTAGCTGTATATAAACATTAGACGTCGCAAACAAAGGAAAAACACGGGGACACATACGTCGTCGTGACATTCTCCTGTTTGAGCCCAGTAACATCCAACGGAATACCCAATTTCCCGAAAATAGTGGCGGCCCTACAAATCATCAGCATCCTAAACACCAACGTCAACACCATCCAAGACCCACCGCAATTTGACGTCTGTATCAAGCAAATCCAAAAATCCCAACGGGATGATGTCGAGCGATGCGGTCACGCCTTGGGTGAGCAACACGTTCTTTATCGTGCCTGAATCCGCGGTACCGAAGATGGGCACGACGAGGGGATCGGAGAACGTGTGGTCGAAGGAGGCGTATTCAGTGGAGTTAATTCCGGCGGAGCTTGTGACGCGCTCGAGGGTGAGCTCGATGGGGAGGGGGTTCTTCACTGTTGGTGTAGGTGTTAGGGAGAAACGGTAGGGCTGGGAAGAGATCGCACCGGTGAATGCGATGCTGAGTTGATTAGAAGATCAGTTTGGGTGTGGCGAAAAGGAAAGGACGACATACTCGACAAGGTTATTGACGAGGGTGTCCAGCTACAAAAACGTCAGCTCTCGATATCGATGAAGCTGACAACGCAAACGTACAGTGATGGTCACGCTAATATTCGACACTAAGCCAATCCCAAGGCCGTTGATGATGTCCCCAATCGAAAGGTCCGTCGAAGTGGGGGCGCAACGGGCCAAGGCAGCCAGGGAGACGAAAAGAAGACCGAACAGCATTACGCGCGGACGGGGGATGCTTGTGCTGAATGCATCCAAGTTATAGGCAGCAGAATGGACCGTATGACGCGACGAAGCCATGTGAAATCATCAGATGATACGAGAGCGTGTGGACCGTGTATCCTTTCATGAGAATCTGAAGGGCGAGGATCATTGAGAACCGGTCCAAGAAGCGAGAGACGCATGTGCAGAACCTCGGAAGGAATATGAGAACAAAGTTTGCTTGCTGGAGGAGTAGAACTTTGAAAACTCGACGCAGGGCTGTTGCACGGTGGAGGTACGAGAAAGAGAACGCGAGCCTCGTGGGTGGCACGTTCTTGATTACCTCAGCATGCCGCCAACTCTGACCGCGGGTGGCAGTGTACCACGACGACTTCTTTGATCTCACGATGGGCCGCTGGACGCAATACGATGAAGTGAGTGACCTTTCTCACGTATTCCTCTCATGCTGAACTCTGCTAGGACTCATACCGCCTGCCAGAAGGCATGGAACGCATTGGCTACGACTCGGACACCCAAACGTACTTTTACCGCGATGCGAATGGAGACACCTGGAAAGGCGCAGAAGGCGCAGAGTACAGCGAAATGACACGTGGTGTGTACTGTTGAGATGCGTATATACCGCTAGCTGACAACGCACAGTATCCGGCGCTTCATCAAGCACCGAAGATATCGAAGCCGCCCCTCGTCGCGCAGACGGTTATCAACAGCTCGCTACTGACCTCGTACGTCGTTCTCGTCACTCAACCTCCCTTCCTCATTATTCTAGAATCGCCCTATGGTCTCCACGACCTACACCCCCAACCCCAGCGCCTACCGCACCCTCTTCCCCTTCTTCCTCATCATCGCCGTCGTTCTCCTACTCGTCTGGCGCCTCATCCTCTCCCCCGGCTTGTCCGTGCCAAAAAGCCCGTGCGCGCAGGATATGCAGGCGTATTGGGTCCAGGCAGGCGATTCGTGCTGGGAAATCGCGACTAGGCATGGGTACACTCTTGAGGAGCTGCAGGGCTGGAACCCGAAGGTGGAATGTGAGGTGTTGATGCCTGGGACGACAGTTTGCTTGCCGGGAGAGAGCAAGTAGGAGAAGGGAGAGTAGGTATCTATTGTGGATCATTTGGTGGATGGATGGATGGACGCGTATCCCGATATTCATGTAGCTTATTCGCATGATCATTCTCTGTAATATTTAAACAATAGACTGTTATAATCTGCTACATCTGGTATTGCATCATCAAGGCTCGTTATAGTTCTCTAGGATGTTACTCGTTGTTTCAAGTGGGGCCGGTGCCCAAAAGGGTAGCGAGTGTGACGCGGTGAACTTTACAAGCGGGAAGTATTTCGAGGTCTGACTATGAGTCCGTGAAGCCAGAAACGAGATGATAGAAGGTAGACATGGTAATGCAAAGGAGAGAAAGAACCCAAAAGAATGTGAGAAATATCCGCCGCGGCTACAAGTCCAAGGTCGGGCGTTGTAGGACTGTGTATTTACACTTCTTTCATGGGGGCATAGCTCAGCTGGGAGAGCAACAGACTGAAGTGTGTTGATTTCTGGAGGTCCCCGGTTCAATCCCGGGTGCCCCCATTTTTGGTGCTTTATGATGCTTTTTTACGATGCAGCCGCCAGCGGCCAGCGTGCTCACTGCTCACTGCTTACTAGTAACTACTTAGAGTCTACACAGCTTCAAATCATCAAACCAAGTAGTTCGAAGTAGTACGGAGTAGCTACTAGCTAGGACTTAGAAGCTCATCATAATAGAGAGCTGAGACTTGCAGCACGCCTTTCGGCCTTTTAATATTTCGTACTGTACTTATTCCCAGGTGCTCAATTCCCGAGTCCTTCATATCACAAACCTGTATCATCGTTAGTTCATATGAAATTACCCTCGCTTTACCGCCACCCTATTACGGATGTTTGATAATTGCCTGATTGTGACGGAGAGCTTCGAAAATCAGTAGATATATTCGGTCTCAAAGTGTTTGCTGCGAGCAGTACTAAGTCCAGGCTGCAAGATTGGAGAATGTGTAGTAATAATATTGTGCGATGGGTTCTTGACATATAGTTCGAAACAGGTCAAGAAGTTGAATGATATTTTTCTGAGAACGTATGGCTTGTACAAAGTAACACCGAATCTGAGGAGTAGGAAAAATGGTGGGATATTTGAGTCGTACATTGGAGTAGGGAGTCTATAGAGAACTACAACAGTGATGTGATGGAAGTGAGAATTGTGACGCGGGGAGTTAGAGAAGGAGACTACATGGAGGAATTTCTATACAAGACACGACGGTGGTGCCGATGGATACGTGGGTCAGTCTAGGAAGACCCCGACGCCTCACCGGAGGACCCCTCAGATGAGGGAGACTGGCTGCTCCTACCGGTGCGTTTGCGAGCACGTCTACCTTCTGGATTGGTGATATCAATGGCCCAAAGACCGCCTCTTCCAGGTTCGGTCACGGTACGCCCCATATTCCTGAAAAGATCGTGAGAAGACAAAGCGTGCTTGAGTGTTTCCTGTCAACGAATGAATTATCAGTTCCTTCAGCCGTCAAAAGCAACATTTGGACGAACCTTCAAGGTACCCTCGTTCTGTTGGAAAAACTCGAAGCGCGCGACGAGGGCAGCTCTGATCTCAGCCGTGGAAGCCTTTTGGTGGGGGTGACTGTAGATCGCGGCTGCAGCCAGTTGGATGATGGTGTAAGGAGGCCTTCCAGCCCTGTCGCGCGGATTAGTGAGGTTTTCAAGACGGACTGGGGTCCCGCGTGGAAGATTGAGGAACTCCCGTAGGTAATCGCCGGGTTCGGGTAAGTCGTATTGGGTATCCGCCCTTGCGAGGAAGGGTGTGGAATCGGGGGATTCGCGTTTGGGGATCGCTTGGGGGGACTGCTCGAGAGTGTGTCCGCGGTAGTACCGCGGTCCGGGATCCAAGGACGCGAAGGGGGATGGAAGGCCGGTTACTGCAGTGACGTATCCGGGGGGATAGGGTGCAGAGGTGGACGGGTATCCGCTGGGAGGTGAGTTCGATCCACGTTGGGAAGGGACAGCTTCGTAGCCCTGAAATTATTGTTTAGATGAGTTCAACATTCATCTATTACCGTGATGTACTCACCGTGCCGCGAGAGTATCCCGAAGCGTCGTAAGTACGCGCCGGTCCCGGTTGTCCTTCATGTCCATAGACCTAGAGAAGTATTATCGCGTAAGCCCGACAGATATTTCACGTCTTTTATAAGAACACACGTACAGGCTCGGGAGAGCGCGTCCACATCTCATCTTGGGCGGGACTACCTGATCCGGACGCCTCTGGGGAACCCTCTTGACCGGGAGACGGCGCCAACGGAGGCGAGTCAGTACCCTGGATTTTGACACCTCCACCAGAGCCGGGCATAAACGGCTGGTCGTCGTCTTCTCCGGCCCTCGCATAGGAACGAGGAATGGGAGGGTGACGGGACCTGGGGCCGCCGTAGGAGGACCTAAATTGGATATGGGAAGCAGGATACCCGGAATACATGGTTCCTGGTATCAAAGCTTAGGTCAGTCGCGTGGATGGATGCCGCAGACACGTACAATGATGTTCGTGCAAGGCTGAATGTAAGAGAGGAGATTTAGAGAAAGAGTAGCAGATGCTAGAGCGGTGTTGTGGGACCACTGTTGGGGACATACCGTGCCCCCACAGCTGGCTTTTATACCGATATGACCAACATCTTTTGGGCACTCCATAAATGGCTATGTTCACGAATTGGTTTCGAACCGGTATCCGACGATTGGCTCCGAGCAGTTTTTCTTGATAAGCTGCTGGAAAAAATACCCTATCAAGAAGTTGATGAGAAGGACACGAGGCAACACTTTCCGGAGTTGGAGGATGTTGTTGGGGTTCGTTGGTGCATATGTACATCGCCGAGGTGCCGAAGGTGAGATAGCCATATCTGTACCTTCCTGTCAAGGTAATTTCGGTTGGAGGAGAGGTTGAAGTTTGTCGTCCGCGGTGGAAGAGCAGGCTGAGCCAGAAAGAGGCTTGACGTGAAGAAAAAGCTGAATAGAAATACTGTGGGAACGAGGATACCCTGACGAAGTCCCTTGCAGCACCATTCTGCTTGACGAAGTGGGTCCAATTAAATAGCGGCGGTGATAGCAAGGTGCCCCTGCCGAAGTGGGGCCTCATTCGCAAGCAATCCTAAGCGAGACCCGTGGTACCAAACCTTCGAAAGCTTCAACGCTCGCCTATTTCCAAAATTTGTGCTATGATTTCGTTGGGAGAATACCCAGGACTAGTTTCGTGAATTTAATAGATATGTGGTAACAAAAAATGTTACGAACCGTGCTGAGCCGTACTGCGAGAACAGAAGTGTTGAACTGAGAGACGTTGAGAGCTTTGACGGGTTAGACCCCTAATTAACATCAAAAGGGCCCTCATCCGATCTACCTCTGCATTTCTGTGCTGGGTGCTGGGCCATTGCCTCTGTGTCGGACATTCTGCGTACGTGGATGTCGTAGTTGTTGATCAAGGTCGAGTCGGCCCGAGAGCATCCGACTGCAAGCACGCGTACATAACGCACCTGTGGCGCAACCGTCGCGTAAAATAGATGGCCTGTCTACTCTCCACCTTGAGCTAGAAAATATTACAGCATAACTGTAACTCAATGCGCTTCAATTCCAGCTTTGCACATCCAATGGGTACGGTATGCCTAGTTAAGACTGATCTACTGGTCAACTCTTCCCCTGAGATACAAGCGCAAAGGGTATGGTGCAATGGTCGGGACCAACACTTGGTTTCATAAAGTCCTAAGTTTAAGGAGACAACGTGGGCCAAATCAAGTAGGATTACCGATACCAATCATTCCACAACTAGCTCGGCAACTATGTTGGCTACCTCCTTTTTGCTCATGTCCTCTGATACAGGACTCATGGGATCCAACGTAGGGATGGGACCCGTGAACCAGTAGATGCCACCATGTTTTGGGAAGTAGTACCACGCCAACGAGAAAATCGTCACACCTCCCAGCACCACTACGGAGTAGTTCATGTCTTGTACAGTCGTTTGAGGAGTCGTAGGGAACATGAACACTACGCTCGTGAATGCCATGAATAGTACAGCTATCAGCGCGATCGGAAAGCTCTAAACAATGAACGATCGTCAGAAATGTGTAAAAGAAAGCGCGATTCGTGGAGACTAACGAAAATTCCGAGATGAAAAGGTCCAGGCTTGAAGTCGTTCTGTCCAATAAAGCGGGCAGCAATCGGGATGCTGTATGCGACGTACAATGAGATGACCGATATGGAAAAAACAGCGTTGATAGCATTCTCCCCGGCAAATGAGAGTAGGCCTAGTAATATTGCGAAACCGGCGTCGAAAATAACAGTGTTAACCGGCGTTTCCGTGTAGCCGTTCATTCGATATAACCAATTGGAGAAGGGAAGGGCTAGCATATGATATGTGAGTCTAATCTTAAGACGTCCATGATGAGAATATCATACCTCGATCTCTGCTAAACGCGTATGTCTGTCTGCTGGCTGCTAAAAGCTAATGAATGAATGTCAGAAAATTATTCTGCTTTACCAAGGATGGGCTTACAATACTGGACCCCATCATGTACCTGCCAACGTAAAGTTAATGTCGCAGTGAGAGAGATGAAAGGGTCGACGCACTGTACCAACACAATAATCGCCCAGATACCTAACGTCCCTTTCTGCCCAAAACCGTTGAACAGAATCTGCGCCATAGGCTGGGCACTATCATATATCGCCTGAAGATCCGAGCCCATACAGAAAGCAAGGGTCATGTTGATTGCTGTAGATTCAACGTGAGTATGAATTATTAGTATTCGCAAAAACGCATACCCCAGCCCAACACTCCAGCAATGCCTACCGCCAATACGATTGCCCAAGGAACGACGGTGGTAGCATTTGACGCTTCCTCACTTATGTGGACACTGGAATCGAATGAACCTACAACGCGATTATTGATATGTTATTACATTTTGCCGTTGTAATGTAGGCGTACCGATAGTCCAAAGCGGTGCCAAAAAGCTCAATATGAATGCAAAGCCGTCTGTCCATCCGTTGACTATGCAAGAAATGATAAGCAGAGTATAAACCGAATCCCTAAGACAACGCACGATTGACAAATTCGCCCAAGGCAAAATGTGCGGTGTTCTTAAATTCCGACGGAGTAACGATAGGCAGGGCGATAATAATCCCGAAACAGAGCCTGTCAACGTTATCGTATCAGAACATCAGAATGATGGAAAGCGCTATCACTAGATAAGAGAATAGGATAGAATACGTACAGGACGTTGAGGGCAACGTACACCGACTGCAACCTTGCCAAAACAGTTGTGCCTAGACAACAGCCCACGACGTGAGTGAGACTTATAGCTACATATACACCACTGGCAGACTTGGATTGAGAGTACCGTAAAAGAGAAAAAAACGAAGATCACGCACAAAAGCTGGGCATTCGTTGGCTCGAAGCTTTGGTTATGAGACCCAATCTTGACCGCAGCCATGACTTGAACGGCGCATCCCCAGTTAATTGAAGCTACACCTGCTATAGATCCGATCGTGTTCATATCTAGGTCGGCTGTGTAAGGGTACACATTGTGTGAAGATATATGGAGAAACTGACAGCCGACTATCCAACAGAGCAGATTGCGCCAACGGGGTGACGAGAATGAGTAGGTCCAGTAGTACAATCCTCCAGAAGTAGGAGCGGAACTGGCTAATTCGGCCATTGCCAGCGCAACACATAATATGAAAATACCCGCAACGGCCCACTTGGGTTCTTTATCAGTACAGTCCATTATGGGAGTGAAGGCAAGAGAAGCGTACCCCCCAAACCATGGCGGGCCCTCCTCCGTTGGGAATTGCGTAAAACAGAACCGACGATATTGAGGGCACCAGACCGATGATCGAGAATGCGATTCCAAAAACCTACAATGAGGTTGGTCAATACACTGGTTTTAACGAGAAAAGAGATGAATAAGACGCGCCTCAAGAGGGGTAAATGCACGCTTGAACTCTTGCTTATAGCCCAGAGCCGCCAACCGCGCCTCGTCCGCTGCATTTACGGCGTCTTTTGAAGACATGCCGAAAGATGAAAACAGAGTTGTAACGTTGCGCTGGGTAGACTATATGTAGAATCATACAGAGACCGATTACGCATCATTTTTCCAAGCAAACCACATGAGAGATAGAAGCCAAGAGACAAGGGTCACGTTCAAGTCTGAGTATAGATAAGCCTGCTACCCCAGATAGGCGCCGAAGAGATCATAATACAAGGTCCTCATTCTCTCCGCAGGAATGGGAAAACCAAACATGTGGGAGGAAGGAAGGCAGGTACATATGTATGTTTTTGTGGAGTGTTCAAGCTGAAGATAGACGTACAGCCACCGGCAACTTTCCAAAACCGGGAATCAAATTTATTTGCCGCAACTTGGAAATATCCACTACATACGCGCTACTTAAGTTCTTCGTCTGTGTTCAAAGCACAAAAAACTCTTTCGTGACTGTCCGTAGATGTCCGACTCGCAGCTCCGCTACCGGTTGAGATCTCAGCCGTGCCGTGGCAAGGAAAAGGGCGGTTATACGTGCGGATACATGGCGGACCTCCTCGCTTCCTCACTTCCCATCCAATGGCAGCAAACTGATGATCAGTAATCGGTGAGTGCCCGGTGCATTTAACCCTTTACTTTCCGCTAACCGTCTTCGAAATTTTAGTCAACTGTCAATGAAAGCTGCCGCGGCGAACCGTGATAAGAAGTCATGGGCACAAAAGACTCAATTGGTGCCGCATTGCCTCCTATCTCATGATCAAATTCCCGTAACCAATGCCGGGATAAGATTGAAAGGCAAGGAGAGGCTGAGAAGCACTAAGGTTACAGCTTCGACCACCGGAAATTGGGCGGAATCCATTTATGATAATCTCGCATCTCGCGTTCCAGTCAGGTGATCTTGCCATGACTGCTCAGTCATTCAATTGGAGCAGGAGTATTTCAGGAGCCGTGATACGACGTTCCCACACCGTCAATGGCTTCTACCACAGTTCCTAGCACAGCTACGGAGGTCCTGAGCTCCCCCCATGTTGTCCCGACTGCCTTTAAGCATCCTTTGGACCCATTGACTCCTGACGAGGTGAGTTTACTTCGAATGCGCCTGTCTACACTGAGATAAACCTTCGCCTCAGATAGCAGCTGTATCACTATCGGTCCGACACCACATCGCGAGCAAGACAGAAATCAAAGCTGTCAAATTCATCACTACCTACCTCTTACCGCCTCCCAAGAAAGCGGTTCTTGCCTACCTTGGGATTCCTTTGACTCCCGGCGGGCAACCTGAGGCACCCACCCCAATTATCCGGAAGGCCGAAGTCGATGTACGTGCTATGACTTTTGCTCACGAATGAAGCTGATAGACTGACAGTTCCTCAATGTCGTGAACGGGTGCGTAGACTCAGGTTCGGTATCTACGAAGACTTAATTCATCGATTACAGTGACGCCTATAATGTCATCCTTGCTCTTGACGGCGGGAAATGGGGCGTTGAGAGCCTCGAGAAGCTTCCGGAAGGCACTCAGCCCCAGATTTCTGTTCAAGAACTCGTCGCATGCGAAAAGATTGTGAAGAGCGACGCTCGGGTGCAGCAATTGGCGAAAGAAGTCGGTAAGTAAACTCAGACCTCATATCTGGATAGTTATACATCTCATTTGTTCGTAGGTGTTCTTCCCGACCAAATAGTCTGTGATGGCTGGTCTATTGGCTACGACGACCGTTTCCCCCAGAAGCGCCGCATTCAGCAAGCGTTGATATTTGCGCGGCTTTCTGAGCATGAAAATCTATACGCACATCCACTAGTAAGCACATAGTTGCAACTGTCATACACCATGCTAAGGGATTCTCGTAGGATTTCATCGCCGTTGTAGATGCGAATGCTGAAGAGGTCCTACATATAGGTATTGTCGCGTCTTTTTTGGGTTTCATTTATTCCTAACATTTCAGCTCAGATTTCCCACCTCATTACAAGAATACTGCTAACGGCGCGGCCCTCAGCGCACCCAGCACCAAGTTTCCCGAACTTTCTGAAGACTCATTTGCCGCGACAAGTCGACCACGCATCCCTCCTCCCCTCAAGTCGTTTGACTTCCTTCCCGATCTTATGGAGAAGAACGAGGAGAATTTCAAACCTAGAGATGACATCAAGCCCTTGCACATCGTCCAGCCCGAGGGTGTCAGCTTTAAGCTCGATAGAAATGAGCTGGAGTGGCAGAATTGGAAGATGCATATATGTAAGTCGTCATGGTGCTCTCGATCTCACTCTGCTAATCATGCGACGCTAATAGCCTTCACTCACCGCGAGGGCATAGCCCTCTCTACGATCACTTACAATGACAATGGCGAAATACGCCCAATTATATACCGTCTATCGTTAGCGGAGATGGTGGTTCCTTATGGAGCCCCAGAATACCCGCATCCTCGGAAGTTCGCCTTTGATTCGTGAGTTGTCTCTTATCCACTTCAATAACCAGAATGTCTGATCGAGGCAGAGGTGAATACGGTATGGGAACAATGGCCAATGAGCTATCATTGGGATGCGACTGTGTTGGTCAAATTTACTACTTGGTACGTAGAGTTTTGCTGCCTGCCATGGAAAAACGTCGTCTGACAATGAGTGTAGCCCGGCGCCTACGTCGGACACGATGGAAGTGCAGTTGTCATTAAGAACGCCATCTGCATTCATGAGGAGGATAATGGTGTTCTTTGGAAACACACCGATTATCGCCCTGGTGGGCGTACGCAGACTGTTCGAAGGAGACGCCTGGTTGTTAGCATGGTCTGCACGCTGGCCAACTATGGTTCGTTCCATATTCACACTACTACTACAAAGGCTAAGACTGAAATCATTACCTACAGAATACATCTGGAACTATCATTTCTATCAGGACGGCAGCATCGAGCTCGAAGTCCGCCTGACTGGTATTCTTCAAGTTTATGTAGCGGAGACCGACGAACCCATCAAGTTCGGCACCAAGGTCGCACCTAACGTCAACGCCCAGTACCACCAGCATCTCTTCTCGATCCGCGTAGACCCTATGATTGACGGAATCAACAACTCCGTCGTGGAATCGGACGTCGTTCCTCTCCCCAACGCCTCAACCGGCTCTGACCTCAACTTTGCCGGGAACGCGTTCATCCAGGAGGACACGGTGTTGAAGAAGGAGGCCGGGAGACATTGGGATTGGGAGAAGGAGCGGAAATGGAAGATCGTCAACCCGGCCAGGAAGCATTATAGTAGCGGTAAGGATGTGGGTTACGTCGTTGGGATCAAGGGCGGTGTTACGCCGATGATGGCGAGGAAGGATGGTTGGGCGCTGAAGAGGGCGCCATTTGTGAACTACCCTGTTTGGGTTTGTAGGGACGTGGAGGATGCGAAGGGGAGCAGGATGTGGCCTGCTGGAAAGTATGTTCCGCAGACCAGGGAGAGCCCTACGGATTCGATCGGTGCGTGGGTGAAGGGCGAGCAGAACATTGAGAATGAGGATATTCTAGTGTATTTGACCGTCGGTGAGTACTTTTACGCCAACTCTGACATCCCTTCATGCTGACTCTGGTACATAGGAACAACGCATATCCCTCGTCCGGAAGACTGGCCAGTGTACGTCTTTTGTGTTTTATCTTACCAAAAATGTATCTTACATGTTCATTAGGATGCCTGTTGAGCATCTAAGCATCACTCTCAAGCCCCAGTCGTTCTTTACAATGAATCCTAGTATGGATGTTCCGGGGACTAGAGATCCGAAGAGTGTCGCTGCGTTCTCTCAAGGAGCTGCCCCCAGTCATGGACACGCGGGATGTCATTGATCTTTTTGAACGAATGTACTCAAGGTGTATTTCAGGGTCTATGTAGTAGAAATTCTAAATGTAAAACAGTGAATGATTTCCAGGCGACAAACTGCGACCCTCGCGCAGTTCTTTATTTTCTTACACCTTGTCACGCGACGACTGAATAAGTTTGAAAGCATGTCAGCTTAAGTACCTGTGTGCTTTCCTCGTCTGAATACGGAGAGTCCGATCCTACTGCCAAACAAAGTGTAGTTGACGCTTCTCCCATCTGGACATCCACTCGGCTCTGCAAGGAACGAAGGGGATTGACATTAAGTTGTATGATTACGATGAATACACGAAGCTAACAAGGAGTGTAAGCCGCACAAACGCGGAATGAACGAGGTTGAAGATACGAGATACAATATTGCTGCATAGACGGAAAAATCCGAAGACGAATTAGATATTAGTGCCCGACTTAGCGTCTGCGATAGCATGATCAGCATCAAGAAGGGTGTAAGGATATTTCCAGTACATACCTTCCGTGACAGACATCGCTATCGTCTCCACGGGCGAGGGCTCACGCTCACGCTTTGGCATTTTTGACTGCAGTTGAGCATACAGTGCCTCATCCTTTTCACGAGCGCGGTCAATGTCAGCTTGGACTTTGATTTTTATTCGCTCGTGATAATCTGCTTCAATTCTACGAAAATCAATACATCACGAGGAAATTTTCAGCCATGGATAACGGGACGCGTACCTTTTCAAAGCGTCGAGCTCGCGAAAGAAGTTCCATGGGTCATTGATCTGCTTTACCGACTCGATGTCTTCTATTACTTCGATAACAGGCATGGTATCTGGAGGAATGGCGCCGAACAGGTTGAAACCCTGGAGAGGATCGCCGGAGAGGTCTCCGTCGTAGTTTTCAAGGTCTGGGTGCAGACAGGGTATCCACTGCAAGACTTTGCCGAGTACCGAGCGAAAGAAAGTCGACAACTTAGAAGAGCGTTTCGACACGATCGACGGTGCTCCACTAGCTTCAATAGTTTTATGAACCGGACCACCGTACTGGCTTTCGGCGTCGTGTTCCGATGGAAGAGGCAAAGTGACCGTAGATGCTTGGCGCTCGTCCGGCCGGGCATCTTCGGCATCATCACCAGCAGCATCTCCCGCGAGTAAAGCTTTTTGTTCGTTCTGGAGTGTATCCCTACGCGCCACATCTTGGAAGTGGTAGATCTCCAGAAGCCGTTCTTCGTGCTTCAATTGATATTTGGGATCGGGCCACGGGTCCCCAACGGTAAGATCGTTTCGAACGCGACAATGTGTCGCGGTAAGGGTAGGGTGGTAACAGTCTGGCCAGGGGAGAGGCAGCGTAGGATTCAGTGGCGGTCGCGAAAGCGGATTGGAACTGTTCGGCAAGATCGGAACAGCCATGTCTGGGAGTATAAACCGATCTGGCTGGCCATCAGAAAGGCCTTGTGAGACCAAGGTCATGGACATCGATATATATTCCACGCCAGGCAAGGGGAAACAGAAGAGCTGGGAGACGGTAAAGGTTAGTTGAAGGTGAACCTCTGCAAGCTGGCAACAAACGTACGTGTGTGACGCATGCAACATAAACTGTAGTCTTTAATGCCTCACAGGCTTTGGTAACCTCCGGATCCTTGAGATATTTGAGGGAAGCAACTGGATCGAGCTTGAAAGCTATGTAGTCACCGAAATGTGGGACGACCATGACAGTGCAGCCTAAGAATGGGAGTAAAATGTTTAAGTGCGAACGTCGAGTTCGCTTTTTGAGTCCTGAAGAATAGGGACGGGCGGACACCAAATTCGTGCATTGTTCTTAGAAAGACAAAGGTACGACAACCGAATCATCGGACAAGGCGAACAAAGTGACGGCAATTGCCGATTGGGACAACACGATGATTGGGCCTGACCACTGATTTCATTGTCTGGAATGAATCACATCCTCACAGCAGAAATTCGGACCTTTTTTCTTCGTTCATTGTACCCAGGAGCTGGACTTTGTTCCGGTATATAATAATGGTCTCTTGACAAGCTTTCTGGCCCGTCATCTACTTGTCCATGTCATCCTCACTGGTCTCCGTTGTACCTCCTCAAAATTCTGCCATCGAGGCTCCAGGAATACCTTCCTGTGGAGATATCTTTGTTGTCAAAGAGTCGTTGTTGACTCCCTACCATAATTTACTTGCGGCTGCTGCAAGAACTCCGTCTGTGCGAACGAGCCCCGCGTGCCGGAAAATCGTCGAAAGCATTTGTTCCTCTTCTCAGTCCTCCGCTGGCGGAAATGGTCGACGACGGCCTGGGATCATCTGTCTTCCCCCCGCAGGAGGCGAAAGCCTTTCTCGCCAGCCATGGTTGTATCTTATGGGCACCTTTGACGGCTACGACGAAACAACACTTCCCAAGATACTCAAAGACTTTGCCATCACTGTTCGTACCAATTCTGCCGAGGAGGAAGGCAAGTTCACTATCCGAACGTCTCCGGACTGGCGGATATGGCCGACAACGAAGACGCAATGGGTGGTAGTCATACCCATGACTCCGGAGAGTGGCAAATTTCCTGTTGAGCCGTGGATGTGTTTTGGCAACCACAATATACCGTACACGATGGAGGCTTCCGAAATCGAGAAGCTCGACGCGTATAGCAAGGAAAGGCTGAGAGATTTCAGTTACAAACTTGTGAGGGATCATGCATATCTCACAAAAGTCGCCATTGCCCTCAGAGACCATGAGGCGAAAGTAAGACTTCGAACTTCTTTCCGTGTCAGTACAGACTCGACATCCACAATGCTCTTTTCTAGTACCTATCCCAGAAGAAACGCCAATACGCTTCTAGTCGTAAATCATTCGGCTTGCAACGCCTCACACAGGGGATTAAGGTGCGTGCTAGTGTCCTGTGTATGCCACCAGAATAAATGTCGACATCTCGATTCAGTCGATACGGTTCACCGACACAACTAATACTGTCTCCGTGAGGGGGATGTCCTTTTCTCGGGTAGTTCTGAGTCTTCTAACAGTTGCGCCTCAGGATCGTACCTCCGGCAAGCCTTCCTTTTTTCCGAAGAAGACGGCTGCCTCTGTCCATAGCAGGTCCTCGGCACGTGTAGTAGTTCTCTAATTCAATGCATCCGAACGATAACTTTATGCTTATTTATTTGCATCCTCTGTACGCTGAATAATTTATAATCTCTTCGAGCTACATTACTGGCGCCGGGGCCCTACTCAGCCTGACGAACTTGTTACTTAGAATGGTATTGGTATTGACACTATAAAGTTCTCCGTTTATTATCTAAGCCTGGCGCCCTCCCGTAAACCATGCCTCGAAACAAACCCTAAGGTTTGATTTATTGAACCGACTGAAAATACAATCACCATTGGAATACTGTCTCGACTTCCTCTTGCTGAGCCTCTACATCGTTGTTGTATACCCTCTGGGGGCTCGTCTGAACATGCCCAGAGTCGGGCTCATCTGTTCGTTCCACGGCCACCGGAGCTTCAGGATCATCATTGAGGTTGATACTGAACAGGGCATCCTGCTGGATGCTTGTCTGACTCTGACCTTGCCCAAAGCGGAGCGAAGACACGATGCTCCCATGCCATGAGTCGTCAGGGCGAGTGTGGCCCGCGGCGACACGTCCAATGAGGAGGGTCGGTGCAATGCCCTAACATCGAGTGTTAATCACATATGAAAATATTGTAGAAAGAATACAATTTCCATACCCTGGCAATTCCCGTTATGGCATCAATGTAGTCTTGTCCCCAGCTATTGCTAGCATACAAGGCAGCGTAGAAGATCAAACATACACAATAGAAGGCCGAGGATTCCACCAGAACTTCGATGACATGCCGGTAGGCTCTGAGTCCACCCCATGGTCCACCGTTTACCCATCCTACACTCAGAATACGGTAGATGATGAGTGAAGTACACCATAACGTTGTGACCAGTGTTAATGACGCGTAAACTGTCAGACTGTGCTTATCAGGGGAATTTTCATCCATGAACACTAGACTGAAGTGTGAGTCAAAGGAAGCAACAGAATGAATGTATGGCTTTACCAACACCGGAGATTAGGCAAAGAGTTGGAAGTACAACAATCGGAAAGTGCTGTCCCCAGACCGTCCAACAACACCAAATCTGGAGTTTCGATGGAAGTAAACCATAACCCAGATTTCCATTATCATCGCACACACCATGGCGCAGTCAGCAAGGATATTACAGATGACACCTGTGATACCCAGCCCTATTTATTTCATGATATTGTTATTCCCGACGGCCCTCAGATATCTGGTCCAGATGTTCGGTCCATAGGAAATAAATCCATGGCAAAATTAACGAAAGTCGCAATGTAGAGGAGGATAACAACCACAACCATGACTTGTCCACTGCGCCAAGACTTGCTAACACCTGGATGGCTCATTTCAGCCTAATAACACAATATACACGACATACACTCACCGATATTCCACATTGTAACAGCAAAAATGCCAGTGTATACACCTATATGCGTTCAAGATCGGATGCTGAATTAGAAATTTAGAAATCCGAACATCGATGGATAATGCCCACCAAACAATAGAGAAAAGAGCATCCTCGAATTCAAAGAAGCATCGAAGAAAGCTGTTAAGAACGCTATATCGCTGTCGGTAAGCCATGCTGGGATATCGGTCTGAGTGGCCATCGGAGACTTGGAAAAGGAAAGACAATTTGGAACGGGAGATGTATTTGTGAGCATACAATACTCCTTATGATATAGGACGTGCTCTGCCGAAACGTTCCTATTCTTTGAAACGGATTCGAGCCAGGGCCCAGGGCGACCGTCCGGTGTTGATCGTACCGAAGGAAGAGCGTGGATATAGACTCATAATAAAGAACCTAGCCATATGCATGAGCACTTTCGTAATGGAGAGCAGGAAAGCCGGGATAAATCAATCACACCTGATATCTACATATATTACAACTGACATCGCAGTCAGCAATGATTAGCATTGAAGGAAAGTTGAAGGGGTCGACGGGATCAACATGTATCGAGAACCCATCCAAAAGCAGCCGCAAACGATGACCGTGACAACCTGCTCTTGTACCTCTTGGAACTCACCGCACCATTATAAGAGGATGTAGCATTCTTAGACGGTATACATTGATGCTAATACCAACGGCGGCAGATGTGAAGGGCTTGGCTATCATACATCCCAATCATCGACTCAACGCTATGATTCCATCGCGATCTTGAAAAGAGAGGGTGGTCACAAGGACAGCGCGTTAATCACGGTCGACGTCTGCCACATTTCGGATTATCATTCGCACGCATGACAGTTTAGCTTCGGAGACGAAGGATGAATCCATGGCTTCACGTAGGCGCCGAGACGAGGAGAGTGTTACGTTGATGCACGAGCGCTTTGGTATTATTGTCGCTGTTTGGCGTAGTTAAGCAACAACTGAGAAGAGAATGCGTATAGCTGTACTTCGAGAATTTACCACAAGGTCAATTTATTGTATTGTCTGACCTCCGAAGTCCCGAGGCAGATGAGTCGAGGGTCCTCGTGTTATCTTCCCAAGGTTGTACCGCTGGCCTAACACTTTGAACTGATATAGCGAAACCGCAGAGTCACAATATCGAAGTGCATGAGTCGCAAGATAAATGAGCTCTTGCGGCTCTCCGAAAGCCCGCGTCGCAGAGACAAAGTCTACGGCTTGCGTTTCAGCGTCAGGACATTTCTTTGACATTCCATATTCCCTGCCAATGCTTCCAGAGAAAGCGCCAGCGTGAGCATCTCCACTATTAAAGCTCCACGAGGGCACATTAAGGCCATATGACGCGAAGGAAGTACCTCAGATGCAAGCCCATCTACTTTTGCTGAAACACGGAGCAGTGATATCAATCCGAGGATCAGAAGGGAAAGACGTACACATGGACCAGGGAAATCACGGGTGAGACCACTCGCTACAGGAATCTGAGAATTTGGGCGCCGGTGTTGGTTGTAGTGCAGCGGAAAATGGTTCGGAGTCGGATGTCCGATGCGTCGGATAAGCCACGAGTCACGTTATTCCAGATATTCCAGATCTCCGGCAGTGGCGGTGCATTGTCTCCTTCTCTCTTCCTCTCGACGTTGTTGGGCACAGGTCCTCTATTTCGATGACAATCAAGCTCAGTTGACGATCTTTACCAAGAATTTTACTCTCCTCTGGGACTACGCCGCCTTGACTGCGACTTGGGCGCCCAGACCTAACCGAAGATGACGCAGAGGGCGCCGACTATGGCGAGATTTCAGTAAAACTATTATCCAGGATCCTTACAGAAAGCTGACTGTCAGTCTCCACAACCTCATGCTTGCACCTCATCACAGGATCACGAAGACTTTAGCGTCGAACGTACTAGAACTTGACAAATTTTCAGTAACGGCCGCCTACTACACGACCCGTTCTCTCACTCGGGTTCTCTTGCCTTCCGAACTTGCACCTCTGTACGATGGATGGGGATTTGTGGATATCTGCATAGGTACGCGTAACCTGACTTCTCCAACTGATCCTCACTGATACGTAGCCCTCAGCGTTCTCGAAAAAAAATGCAGACGCGATCCCCTTCGCTGCCTATAAATTCAATGCGTCGGACACTGATATCTCATCCGCATCAATGTTGTTTGGTTTCTTCTTTCTCTCTGTCCTCGCCTTTGCCTGTGGTGCTCCTACCTCGTTGACTGGGGACCTCATTGACGCACTGGGCGGCCTCATCTCCAATATCAGTGTCACGATAGCTGTATGTCCTTCATTATGAACCTCATCGATAACTAACGTCCGTGCAGCTGGAATCTCTCGTTACCAACCTCGCAGAGTACGTCTCGCTACCTTTCTTTTCCTCCTAACACTTATCTCCGCTCGATTTAGTCTCTCGTTCAATGGTACGCTCTTTCCTTTTCCTTTCCTATCCAGTGGTGTTGATGGGCAGCAGTCACCAACCCCCTCCTCGTCGAGCTTACCCTCGAGCGCGTTGTCCTCTCCGCCGGCATCAACACCACCGAGTACATTTCCTTCGACCACACCTTTGAGGATCCCATCGTCGTTCCAATCCTGGGCACGACCGATTCAGGTGTCATCGAGGATGTGGCTCTCACTCAGGGTGGGTTGGCCACGTTGGATATCGTCTCGCAGGGGTCTCTTGACCTCATCAATCTGGATGTTTATCTACGGTAAGTATTCCACGTCTTTGTTGATGTACGATATGTTGACTGTCCGATTGTGTAGAGAGGCAACGATTAATGGCAAATTGGGTATCCCGGTGAACGCTACGGGGCTTACGCAGAAGAACGTACCCACTACGTGCGTGAAGTGAACCTTTTTTTCACCTGGCTTCAACTTATTTCTCCTTGACAGCTATGATACACCTTTCGACAAGCAGGGCTCTTCTTAATGTGTCGTCTCCCGCATTGGGCTTTGTGCACTACAAGTTCCGTAAACATCGACTTACGTATAAGTTTTGCATCTTCTGAAGTTACCAATCGCAATTCTCTCTATTTTTCCATCCTGTATATGACCTTGATCTACCTCGGGGCTATGGCCGCAACTGTTCTCTCTGCATCGTATTCATCGCCCTGGAAGTTATCGTACGGTCCCACCAACACCGCCCTGCTAAAGATTCGACTTGGAAATTACGTTGGGCCTAGGTGGTTTGATTAATCGCCACCGTGATGTTTATGACAGATCTTCTCTCGTGCCAAGTTTTCAAGTTCAATCACTACCACCCTCCATCGCTGCACCCTTAGCACGTCAGTCAAGCTGCGAATAAGTGGTTCTACTATTCACCTTTACAGAAATTAGCCAAGTCGTTATTTGTATGGGGATGGTGTGTGAGTGCTGAACCTTGAGCGTACATCGGAAAGTGAGTGGAGCGGTAAGCAGCTGCATTCACACCTTATCGTTTCCACCCTGATCGTCATGTAGCGCGCCATGTGGTGATATGTCGAGCCAAGATGTGTGTTGCCAACACCCACATAGCGTAAATCTCACGCGAATCAGGACCATGCTCGACGCTGAGGCGACGTCCCCTCGTTCAACCGCGTTCACATTCCAAATGAGAAGGATACTGGTTTGTATTTCCGAGCGTGAACTGATGTCGAAGGGCTCCAGCAAGGAACGTCTATGCTGGTTCTCTTGGCTGGACGGGAAGGATTCACATGCATCATGTCAAGGAGCAGATTGACATTCCCTGATATACGTATTCGCCACGATTCTTGTCGTCGAGGGCTTTTCGCAGCTGGACATATATATACTTTTCATCAAGAGAAGGACAACTGGTGATCAATTAATCATCACCGGTGACCTAGTGCGCGGACCGCTATATACTCGAGACCACGCAAAGCGACCCTCACGAGCCATCCCTCTCTTCACCATGCAGGCGAGTCTTCCACCTGGTCTTAGCGATGCCGATAAAGCAAAGATCCTTAATGATCTTGGCTCTGAGATGGACAGAGTGATCCTCGCCTCTCTCTTGCAGGGTACGTCGTACGCGTCCACCAATGCCTCAAATATAAACTAAACTCGCTTAGGCTTGTACACTGGTATCATCGCCGTCGCCCTGTGGAATATCTGTGAGGAGCACCCGTCTCCACATCTATGACCCTAAATCTCAATCCCCCCTCATGGCAGATATGCACAAATCCCGAACGATCGGACCACCTATGATTATCGTCATCGTCGTCCTCTATCTCACGACATGTGCAAACCTCTCCCTCGATTGGTTAATCGTGCGCACGGCCCTGGTCACCAACGGACAGAACCTTCTGACGATATTCACAAACTTTTCTAATCCTCTGAGATGGATAACGGTGGTGACGGGGGTCTTTGGTGTTGTCTGCACCATACTTGTTGACGCCACTATGGTGAGCTCCATCCGTCAGCGCGCGTCGTTTTTGTAGCTTATGGTTTCGATAGATCTGGCGATGCTGGTTGGTCTGGGGACGACACTGGCAAATCGTCCTTCTCCCTGCGCTCTGTATGGTTGCCGCTGCAGGTACAGTGACTTTTCTCTTCCATTATCATCTCCTTTCACCTATACTACGTACAGCCTTAAAAATCTACGTAACATGCCAACCGTACTCCGCGTTACAAAGCTACTTTCAGTATCTAGTGATCTACGCCTCCCTCACTCTGGCTACGACGCTGTGGTGCACCTTGCTTATGATCTACCGGGTTTTGACTGTTGCACAAGGCGCGGAGGGCGCGGGGGCGTATCGGCATGTCCTTGAAGTCTTGGTGGAGTCTTCGGCTTTGTATGCTGTGCCGTTGATTTTTTATGTGGCGTTCTTTGCGCGTCGGAGTACTGTGTTCTACTACCTCGATCCTATCGCGGGGATCATGCGGGTATGTTTTATCTAGGCTCGTTTGAAAATAAATTGATGCATGGTTGTAGGGTATTGCCCCGACGCTGCTTGTAGGGCGCGTCGCAGCGGGCCATGCTCGTGCGGACGATTCTTGGAAAGGAAGTGTGATGACTTCGCCGTTACGGTTTGGGCAGGATAAGACTGAGAAAAGTTCCCAGGAGTATTCTATGGCGGTTGATGACGATGTCGAAGCTCAGTCGGGGATGGAGAGTGATAGTCGTGTGGACGAAGAAGAGGAGGGCAGTGATAAAACAGAGAATCAGTCTGAAGATCCTATCATTGAGCTGAGGCGTTGAGAGTTTTGGCGAATAATGTTATATGTATTTGATTTTAGTATCTGTTTTGTTCTACGTATTCTGTATGGTTCATAGATATATATTTAGGTGTACTTATATGACTGTGGATTGGCGAAGCAGGAAAACGGTCTGGATACGGTTCCTTTCTGTCGAAGGCACCCGTTTTACCCAACGCCTTTTTTCCCCTAGTTTATTCGCGGGATGAGAAGGATGACAAGTTCGTCTGCGAGCTGTTCGTGGAGATCATCGATATCGAGACCTGGAAGGATGACTGTGACGATGGCAAGGACGGTAAAGGTAAAGACGACAAGGATGGTAAAGGCCGAAAGGACGACAAGAAGGATGGAAAGAACGGCAAGAAGTACTACGACTCTTCTTGCTGGAACGCCCACTACGAATATTAAATCCGACGAGCCTTCTTATCGCGGTGACAATATACATTTGTAACTCTGTATGTATAATGTCATATACCTCCAATGCAATATGCATATGGATCTCAGTTTCTTGAAGTTGGCCGGACATATATCATCTGACGGTTGTACCTTGCATTCCCGGGCTTTCATTTCCTGATCCAACAACTTGAACTTTGGCCTTCGTCTCTGCTCCTCTCGCATCCTCGGCTCAACATACTAGAACAGTAAATATTACTAAAGGCTAGTTCCGTCAGGCTGAGCTAGCCTTTAATTGATCATTAATGACAGGAAACCTAGATTGATTAGACCGAAGTGTGCTGGGCATCAAAATCAAAGCTGATCCTTTCCCTCCTTACAAATATCTGTGCAGCCGTCAACGTGTGCTGGAATTACCTTGCGTAATATTGGACCGCAATACTTATTCACGGTCTCATCTAAGCGCTTGACTGTGGTAGAAATAGTGACTAGTCCGAGCCGGCCCCGGGCCTGCGTGCGCCGATCATCAGTATGAATAGACAAGGGCCATCAACAACGGCAATCTCGATTCTCGTCACAACAACACGCGTTCATTCCTCTCCAGAACAATAAACTGTCGGAACTATTGTCTTTGCAATGTCCCCTTGGAAGATGCGACAGGCGGATAAGGGCAAAGGGCTTCCGATTAGGGGCACGCTTACGAGTCACAACCAATAGCAATACCTATTTATGACAGGACCCGCTATCTCTCTTTCTCTTCGCTTCCCCTTCGACACACGGACATGTACACCGACGAGTCTTTCAGAATCAAGACAACGCGCAAATACGGAAAAGGCGAGCGAAGGATCGTCAAAGATCACAGGACTCAGTTGGATGTCAAGGAGCGAGAAGGGTACAAGACGCCTGTCGTCAAGCCGTATGTCGTCCCACCTTTTTTCTTTGTGGGTCTGTTGACCACTTTTTTCTTAGAGGCACATCTGGAGACATCGATGGACAGCCCGTGGGTACGCGATACGTGAACAGGACGTTGCTTTTGGAAGCGGGGATGCATGGGAGTATCCGTCGGGGGATCTATTCGTTCAAAGAGACTGCGCGGTCTGTTGTATTGTGAGTAACTGGCGATGTCGGTTTTTGCTGCTAACACCGTAACCCGTTGCAGGTCGGATGGGTACGAAGAATTTAACAAGGATAAGGGCAATAAAATGTACGCAGCTCATGTCCCCGTCTTCTAGTCCAATCTGACGTCTTCTTTGTAGCCGCTTGTGCGGCGAAGGTTCGTTTTGTTGCCTTTCTGCATTTGTTAGGCGCTGATTAGATGTTAGGTGGACGAAGCAAGGACGGGAAGATGCAGGTAAAGGACCAGGAGTACACTCACGGAAACAAGGCTCTGCAAGTATGTGCTCTTTCATCTCCTTTGCCTTGGCTGATATCTCTCAGAACACAATGCAATCTGGCGAGCCTGTGCGCGTTATTCGGGGATATAAACTTGATTCAAAGTACGCCCCAAGGAATGGGTACGTGCACTGTTCTCTTTTCGTAGCAATGATTGACTTGCGGCTAGGTTCCGCTACGACGGCTTGTACATTGTGATAGGATGCTACGAGAAACGGGACGAAAATGGATACAGGATCATTTTATTCAAGCTCGAGGTGCGAAATTAGCCTTCTATTGCCCTACAATGCCTAAATTATATTATAGCGCCTTCCTGGTCAACTCCCCATCGGAGTTTGGGGCGCGTTCTGGGCCTACCCTGACTCTGATGTTCCCTCAAGGACGTCCTCGCTCACCCTCCCGTCTGATTGGCAGCAAATTTCCGTGAACTGATTGTTTCCCACTCGTTGTCGCTTGTCGCTGCAATCGAAGTGGAGCACCCTCAAGAAAACTACTCAAGAAAACTACTCAAGAAAACTACTGTGATGATACTCTGCAGTACTCAGTCGAATTGGAATGCCCATACTCCGTCCCGATAGGGAGTCTCCGAGTACTTACTCAGGATAGCAACGCTAAATCGACGTTGGCCGCTATCTCCATCCCTACATCCTACTTCGAGTCCTCATCTCCCGCAAGAGATCAGGAAACACCGTCGGCGATCCTCTTAACCGCAAACGCCGGAAAATGTTCAGCACCCTCTTCGTTACAGCCGAATCTCCGTCACCCTTCTGCAGGAGATCGGGTGGCGAGCGTGGTCCTCAGAAGGGGAAGTACAACGATATCAAGGACCGAGCCTTTCTTTACAAAACTCTTATTCTGTCTACCATCTTGAGCTCATCACTTTCTACTATCTTGTACTTACTTTCATCTCGGCTCCACCCACATGGCTACGCACTCTTTACTTCTCTATATCTTCCTTCACGAGAATACGGCATGGTATCTCCAATACAATTCAAGTCATCCACGTTCCTCGCTACTCGAGACGCCGTCTGATTGATGATGGAAGCTTCCTTGACTGCATGTGAATACGAGACCCTGGAGGCGCTTAAGAACCTCCCTCACGAGGTGACCTCGAGTCATTGCCTTGAACTCCCACCTACCACACACATCAAGCCCCGCCTTTCCAACTACAACGCACATATACTCTGCAGACGAGTATTTGCATTGAACTCTCGCATATCTTTTCTTGTATACATCCACCCCAATGCCAAGACGTCGCACTTGGATCTTCATCGGAATCGGCGCAATCGTTGGTGCCGCCTTGACGCCTGTCATCGTGCCCCCCGTCTTGGGCTTGTTCGGCTTCGGTGCAGCAGGTCCCGTCGCTGGTGAGTCAAAAGAGTTATCCATGTCCTATCCTCCAAGTGATGATTATTGGCAGGCAGTATTGCGGCGGGAATCCAAAGCGGTATCGGTAACGTCGCTGCTGGGAGCTTCTTCGCGCACGTGCAGTCTATGGCGATGGGAGGCATCATCTCGGCCGTTCCGTATGTGATTTCGGGGTTTGTTGGAGGTGGTGTGGGATGGGTTGTGGATCGGATTCTGAGATGGTTCGGTTGGTGAGGGTGAGTTTGGAAACGTGTTTCCAATATTTCAACCTATGTGCTGAGTCAATTTTCAGTATTTCTATACTGGCCGCCTTCCGTGCATCGTCCCTTCTATCCTATGCGTGCTCAACTTCTGTCGGTATTTCGATGCTGCTTCCGTGCTCCTATCATGTCTTTCTTTCGCCTCCGCTGGACCATTACATCTGCACCTTTTTTTTTACATCATTTTATCTTCCCAACTGAGGACATTCGTGTCCTCCGAGTCTACATCCCTAGCCGTTCAGTATCTCGGTACTGCTTCCAGTTTCGTCTTTTCACAGGTGCTCAACTTTGGGATATTAGTATTTCGCACCGTTACATTTGCACCTTTCTTACGATGTTTCACCTTCTTATTTATGAAGCCCGGGACATTCGTGTCCTCGCCTGTATGTTTTTGGACTTTGTTCTTTGAATAAAACTGTGTTCTTCCTTTCCACCTTCGCACCCTGCAAAGATACTGATGCACTCAACGGTATGAGCCTTCGCACATGTCATTGTCTGGACTGTGAACCCACCATCTCCTCCCTTCTACGTCCACACCTATGAACCCTCGAAAACGATCACCTAGTTTTGAGTTCAACACCTCAGTGGATGCCATTGAATTTTTTTAAATGAATGAAAAATCCTAATGTAAAATAGCGCGTCCCTCTAACCACAATCCTCGAAATATAGTGCTCCAAGACTGAGGATACCGCAATTACAATGTGGACAAGCAACTCCCGTATAGCACCGGCTCAGTAGATAGGTTGCCTTGCAGCGTCGTTCTGTTTGTTAACTCGTTAGTTACAGGCCGTGAACTAGTGAATGGCGGGAAGCCAAGGTAGGCAGGCTGTCGTCTAACGGTGAAGACAGTACTGACCCGTGTCGTAGGGCCCTAGAGTACGGGTGTGGCGTGCGCATGGCATAAGGGTTTCAAGTTGGTAGTATATTTTGTACAAGGCAGTCGACGACTCGCAGCAGATAGCCATTCATTTCTTTCGGTCTCCACCTGTCTAGCACATCCACGTCAACCTTGGGACGTATCCTTCGGAATTGGAGGCTGGTTCGGGAGTGCGGTCAAACCCGCTGGATACTGACACCTGGTGGAGAATGCGTTGGTTCGAACTGAGCAGCTCCCCCGAAGAATAACGAAATAAGTAGACGAAGCTGGATAAGAGAAGGCAACATCAATTACCAGTCCTCCCGAAAAGGATAATCAACTCCGAGTACATGCAAATGGTTGATGGATATGATGAGATTATAGGCCAGTGTAAGCGAAATATATGAGACGCGATTAAGATAATACACTATACTAGGTGGTGGAATCAAAGAGCGTGGACGGTGACGCGAAACGATTGGTTCGGGGGGGAAAAACCTCAGTAAGATTAAAAGCCGAAGAGAAATAGATTAAGCATCAGCACCAGGCTTTGTATCTACGATAGCGTGATCAGCCTCAGGAAGGGTGTAAGGATAGTTCAGCACATACCTTCTTTGACAACAGACAATATGGTATCCTCGGACGAAGGCTCACGTTGTGGCATTTTTGACTCAAGTCGGGCGTGTAGTTCCTTATCCTTTTGGCGTGTGCGGTCAATGTCAGCTCGGAGTTTTGCCTTCATTCGTTCGTGGTACTCCGCTTGAGTCCTAAAGAAAGTAAAGGATCAGCATATTTGTTTTAACAACGGATGATAGCTGGCGTACCTCTTCAAGACGTCAAGCTCGCGAAAGAAGTCCCACGGGTCGTTGATCTGTTTGACTGACTCCAGATCTTCCAAGACGTCTATGACTGGCATGGTGTCCGGAGGAAGCGTGCCGAATAAACTGATACCCCAGATTGGGTCGTCCGAAAAGTCCTTGACGTCGTCATCGTCCAAACGCGTGTGTATACACGGCACACAGTGCGAAACCTTCTTGATGAGCCCCCGAAAGAGTTTGGATACCTTCGAAAACCAGCTTGACGTTGCCGGTAGAGTATCGTCGACTATGCTGGCTGGACGAGGGTGAAGGCTTTCATCGTCATGTTCAGAAGGAAGTGGCAAGGTTACCACAGATGCTTCACGCTCGTCCGGATGGTCACCAGCAGCACAGTCATCTCCAGTTAGCGGCTGGTGTTCTTCCCGCAGAGCCTGCTTGCGCTCAGCATCCTCCCAGCAGTAGTCTTCAAGAAGGCCATCTTCCGTTTCCAGCTGATACTTGGGATTCGGCCACGGGTTGCCGATGGTGAAGTCGTTTCGGATCCGACACCTTGTCGTAGCCTGTGTTGGGTGAAAGCAATCCGGCCAAGGGAGAGGCACGGTGGGATTGAGTGGCGCGCGCGACAAAGGGTTGGACGTGTTAGGTAAGACTGCTACGGCCATGTCTGGTAGGATGAAACGATCGGGCTGGCCAGGAGGGAGACCTGAAGAGAGCAATGTCATGGCGACCTGTATGTACTCGACACTGGGAACGGGGAGACATAGAAGCTAGAAAACAGATAAAGAGGTCAGCAAAATGGATGTTGTGAATAATGTTAGTGAACGCACGTAGGTAACACAGGCGATATAGGTCTTGACCTCCAGAGCCTCGCAAGCTTTTGCTACCTCAGCATCCTTCAAAGATTCGAGAGAAGCGACGGGGTTGAGCTTGAAGGCAATGTATTCTCCAAAATGAGGGATCATGACCGCAAAAGAGTAAGGTGAAATGGTCGGATATTCGTACTGCGAGCTTCGAGTTCAAGCGTCAAAATATGGATGTCGCTGAGTTTCTGCATTGTTCTCAAAACAAAGGAACAAGCACAAAGACGAGGTAAAGGCAGTGCGGCAACTGCCGAGCCAGAAATGGCCCTCAAGGCTCAAGCTCGCAAGGGCAACTCACCTATTACACAACTGACGCGGTATTCCGATATACAGCGACGTTCAGCATCAGAAAATACTCTTATTCACGAAACTTGCAGCCAAACTGACCGTACTTGTAATACGAGCATTGAAGGACTTTGATCATGATAATCACGGGAGATCGATGCAAGTGCGAACGAACTTAAAAGATGGCAATAGATTACGATTCAACAATTGTGTGTAGGATATCGATGAAGGAATGTCAGGGGTGTAGTGCAAGGTAGAACGAATGGCTGTGAATTAAAGATGTTATGGTGTATGGAACGTTTCGCTTAATAATCAGGCATTGACGGCTGACGTCGCATCTACAATGCATCAACGACAGCTTCAGTATGGATCAGATGCTCAAGATGTACGGCGCGCACCCTTCGAAACAGAAGAAACAGAGGCCCTTGACGTGTCCCCAGTTATAGACTCGTGTTGGGGCATTTTCCCTTGCAGTCGGGCATGTAGCTGTTCATCCTTTTGACGGGCAGATTCAATAGTAGCTTCAGTTTTAGCCTTGACACGCTCGTGATGTTGCTCTTCAATTCTACGCGACGATAAGCATACGCATGACGGTGAGATGGGATCACAAACCTTTTGAGAGCGTCCAGTTCGCGAAAAAAGTCCCATGGGTTGTTGATTTCTTGCACCGACTTTAGATCCTTCGACACGACTATCACTGGCATGGTGTCCTCAGGCGGAGGGCCGAATAGGTTACCAATGACTGCGTATGGGTCGAAAGATAAGACTGAAGAACCGTCATCACCGCCGAAAGTTCCCCGTAGGCATGGCACACAGGGCAACATTTTGCGGAATAGTCCACGGAAGAAAGACTTGAAAGAAAAAGGTCGATTTTGAGTAGACTTCCGCGATTCGCAACCTTCGCTCGCTGCGCTTGGTGACTCGGAATACTTGCTTTGCACGTCAAAGATTGCTACACTGCCTTCATCTTCGGGTTCTTTGATTGAAGCACCGTAGTCGCTGTGGGCGTCCGATTTGGGCTCGGGGAGAGGTGAGATGACTGAAGATGCTTCTGGTTGGTCAGAACTGGATAGAGGCTCTTGAGCTTGCCTCAACGCCTCCCTGCGATCGGCATCCTCGTAGAAGTATGTCCCGCCAAGGAGGTTCTGTGCGTGACCGTCGATGTGGCACTTCGGAGGCGGCCACGGCTTCCCAAGGATGATATCGTTTTTGATTCTGCACGTCGTCATAGACTGTGTGGGATGGTAGCAGTCAGACCAAGGTAGGGGAACAGAGGGCTCCAACGGTGGTCGTGACAGTGGGTTAGACGTGTTCGGTAGGATGGCTACCGACATATCAGGCGTTATGAAGGACTCTGGTAAACCTTCCGGGAGACCTTTTGATACTAGAGTAAGAGCCACGGACACATATTCAGCACCGGGAACGGGGAAAGAGAGGAGCTAAGGGTGGAGAAACTTTTAGTGAACATGAAGATATCGAAACCGTGCGTAGACGTACATTGATGACCGATGCGACATATATTTTGCCACTGCCCAGAGCTTGGCAAGCTTCGGTTACCTCGGCATCATTCAACGATTTGAGAGACGCGACCGGGTCCAGTCTGAAGGTAAAGTACTCTCCAAACTGAGGAAGCATCATAATTTAGGCCTAGAAGGGGTAGCTTTAGTAGGGATAGTTTGGGCGGGAGCTCAGGCTCGGTTTTAAACGCTGAGGTAATGAAGCGTTGGCGGAGGTTTTGGATCATTTTTTTCGAACAAAGAAACAAAGAAACCAGACACGAATAAAACAAAACAAAGGAAACATTCAAGTGGCCGCACGGGCCCGGAAAGATAGCGGAGCTTCAAGTTGCCGAGATCTGAATGAATGCTGATCGCCGATCGGCACCACTGCCGAATTGTTCAATATCACTTCAAGCTACGTTCTGCCACCTTTTTCCATTGTTATTGAGGCTGTATGCACCGATGGACATGGTCCAATGTTCAACGTACATATGGCCTTTCTCTGTCGCAATTGTTCTCTGGAGCTACTGCTTGTTCTCGGTAAAGTATCCTCAATCCTTTAAAGCTTAAGCCTTGTGAACCGCCCCAGATTCGTTCTAATCTGCCACCTATGCCATCGTCTATCATCATTATCCCTCGCCGAGAACCTGCCACTCATAAATCTCCTGATGCATCGCATGGCGAAGTCTACCGCGTCTACGAATCTCTGCTCCATCCATTCCATCAACTGTGCATGTCGGCACTCGATAATACTTCCATCAAGACTAGCCCCGCCTGCCGAAGAATCATAGAAAGCATATGTTCTTCCTCTAATCTATCCACCAAGCCTGGTATGGGCCGACGAGGAAAGGAAAGACCTGCAATCCTTTGTCCTCCACCTGCCGGCTTGCCACATCGCGCAAACGAGCCTTGGTTATTTCTTATGGGAACCTTTGACGGTCAAGATGCGACGACACTCCCCCAGATTTATAAGGACTTCTCTATCACCGTCTGCACCGGTCCCCCGACAAGGATGGCAAATTTTGCATCAGAACGATTCCCGAATGGCAGACATCTTTCCCGGGCAAAACCCAACATGTTGTAGTGATACCTGTGACTCCGGAAAGCGGGCTATTTCCTGAAGATCCTTGGATAGTGTTCGGAACTCGGAGCGACACCTACCGGGTTGTTTCTGCAGACTTCGCTCGGCTGGTGGGCCATAGCAAGATAAAGCTGGGCCAATTCTACCAGAAGCTGAGTTCAAACCCGAAATATCTCATCAAAGTCGCCAAGGAACTTAACAAGCACGAGCGGCAGGTGAGACTTTGGTTTATGCTGCCTTCCCCAGTGATACTTACGACAACCTTTTCATTAGTACCGTGCCCAAAAGAAACATGCATACGCCACCAGTCGCAAGTCTTTCAATATGCGGCAGCTGGAGCGGGGCATGCAGGTACGCTTGACAGTCCGTCCATGCTCTCTGCGTTAATGACTTCTTCTATTTCAGTCGATGCAACTCGTCGACTCGACCAACACCGGTTTTGTTAGTGTACACTTTCTGCCCATGAAAGCTACGTTTCTGACTTCTCCCGTAGGACCGTGCCTCGATGAATCATTCATCATCTGACAAGAAGCCCGTTTCCTCAGTTTATAGCAAGGCCTCTGCGCGTGTGGTCCTTTGATAGAGTCTCGAAAGATGTCCACGATTCCATAACTTATTATTATCTATACAGTACATGTGCATGTACTTACTACTCTTGTGTTGAATGTTAGCTTACCGTGTCTTTCCTTGCAATTTCGCTTCTGAACTACCAAATCAATCTTGAGACAAGACTTTTTAATACTCAATTCACAAAATCACACACTTAATGTACAACGATGTTACCGGGACTTCCATTTATGTCTCTTCGGCCGTCGCTGTCCATCTTTCCGCTTCCCAACATACTCAACCTCCATTTTTGCCATTAGCTCAGTATTCAGGGTGTCGTTCAATTCATTGTCCAGAAACGCATTGGAGAGCTGTGCGATGATATTCATGAATCTGAGGCTGGTCGTAGTCCGAATACATGGCAAGAGAGGGTAATCAGAAAACGATTCATGTCTGGCGCGCGCTAAAGAAGAATTATAGATAGTACTATAAAGAAATATGAGGGAGGCTGGACATACCTAACGTCAATAAGCGTCCATCAGTACCCCAGGACCTCACGATGTTCTCCAGACGTTCGAAATGTTCCTTCCAAAGAGTGAACTTCTCTGAATTGACGACTAGAAGTCTGGGGAGCGAGTTTTTACGCTTCATTGCATCCTCGAAAGATATGACTTCCGACGTTTTAAGATCTTCACTAGGATATCCAAGAGATGGTAAGGCCAAAGGATCTAGCCATGGGTCAAAAATCAGCGCATTGGTAACTGATATTGGAGCAGCCCATTCAGGAGGATCTGTGGATATGATATGGAACTGTTTCGTATGATCAATCCGAATCTGCGTGAAAAGAGATCACGATTCTGCTTACTGTAGTGCAGCCTCCAAATGAATGCCCGGCAAAGGCAACGTTTTCAATGCACTGTACGGGTTCTGCCTCGTTTTCGTGGACCCACCAACTGTCGCAGTCTATAACAGAGCCGTCGATAGTTTCCAGTAGTAGATTCTCATCTTTCCGTACAAATGAAGAGAAGGCGGAATGTGCAAGGTATACTTCATCCTTCCTAAATGTCAGCTGAAGCTTCCTGAGAGGGTAATGAGAATCGGATAGGTGGTCCTGTTCCCACCTATAAAGTTCAAATGTCAAGACTTCAGCATTTTGTTGTAGGACTCACTGTACATCTTTCTCTCGCAAATATCTTACTACTCTTGGCATACGGATATTGTCGGTAATCCATTTTCTGGTGATACAAGCAGGCGCAGTACCGTCTCGATGTTCAATGGCTAGGACAACACGCCCTGAAGCGGCTATCCGCGAGCATATCTGGCTAAAAACAGAATCATCAACGTTTGATTGTCAGGGAAACATGATAATTGATGTTTACCTATAAGCGGTACTGGTGCCTGCGAGCTCATGAGAGAAGACGACCAGGGACCATTGCTTCGTTCGAAGGAGTGGGGCATTGCGATACACAGGAACCTGCATTCACCTCAGTACCGCATGACAAATGATAACGCTATCATCCTAGTACCTGGATAAATGCTGCAAACAAGTACACAAATGCCCACAGAAGCCAGGATGGGAAACGTTCTGTATAAAGATGAGCGTAGGGCATGAAACTATTTGCAAAGCTTACCTGAAGCAAAATCAACAAAAAACCATGCCAGGTATCGTTCAGAGGTCTGTTCGACCAGTCAATTACAAGTCTCGATGTCCATGATTTATCAGCCCTGTTGGCGGGATAGTACGCGGTGAATGCGACTTCGTCTAGGACAAGAGCAGGCTGCCCATTGGGCAATCTTGCAGAGCCGTATATGCGAGATGGTCTCACGGGAGTTACAAAGGTTGTTGCACCGACAGGATAGGGATCATGGCAGTCAGGAAGATGGAAAGGCATCTATGATTGCTGGAAAGCGCAGCTATCAGCGATACTCATAAATGATCGAGAATTTTTCCACGCTCCACAATCAATGACAAAACTAAGTACATACCAGGGAGATAGTCTGAGAGCTACTTCGAGTTCTAGTACCTTTCACTGAACGCTGTGGTAACAATGCACGAACAGAGGCATCGGTTCTTTTCTTTCCGAACAAAAAAACAAGGAAACATTGAACAGAGTGGCCGCACGAGGCAAGAGCCCCCTCGATGGCGGACCTTCAAGTTGCGGGAATACTGATCGCCGATCGGCACCGCTACACATCAAGTCGACGAGGAAACGAAAGACCACTAGTGCAATTCTCTGTCCTCCACCCACTGGCTTTCCACATGTACATCACGCAAACGCAAAGCAAACGAGCCTTAGCTTTTTCTTATGTGATCATGCGACGTCACTTCCCCGAATTGTGGGAGAGAATGCACAATATAACATTAATCATAAATAAGTATCCCCAGGACGGCATGGGATTAGCTGAACTTGTTCGTTCTTCAGCCTTTTGTCGCGCGAGTTCAAGATCCGTGGCACGTCTTTGATTTCACTCGCTCGTAGTACTCTGCTTCGATTCTAAGATTGTCAAATAGTCAGACTCTACATCCCGGCAACGCTAAATGGCTGACATACCTCTTCAAAGCATCCAGTTCACGAAAGAAATCCCAAGGATTGTTGACTTTTTTGACCGACTCCAGATCATTCGATACAATCACCACTGGAATACTGTCAGCGGTGACGACCGGGTCAAACGATGATGTCGAGATATCATCGTCATAGGAATAGGAATAGGCCGGGGAATGAGAAAGACGGGGAACCTTCGCGAAAAGGCGTCGGAAGAACGACGAGACGGGAAAACGTCTTCGAAAAGCGGTCGATAGTTGAGAACTACCAGCATTCTTACCCAGGCCAGCTGGATAAGAGGTCCTACTCTGGCCTTCATGGGCTGATCGACAGCACTCGCTCTCGATATCCTCCTCAAACCAAACGGGAAACGTATCGTTGGATCTTCGACACTCGTCCGATTCATCACCAGGAGATGCTCTGCCAACAGCATCAATGCCACCACTGGACGAAACTTCTTGTCCAAGTCGCAGGGCATCCCTACGGTCAGCATCCTGGCGAAAATACTGGTCGAGGCGAAGGCGATCAGTGGCGAGCTCCATTTTATATTTGGGTTCTGGCCATGGATCCCCGATGTTGGTATCGTTTTTGACGCGGCATTTTATCGTTGCCTGTGTTGGGTGGTAGCAGTTTGGCCAAGGAAGAGGATTGGAAGGTTTCATTGGCGGTCGCGAAAGTGGGTGGCAAGTGTTCGGTGATATTGGCACAGACATGTCGGGCAGAATAAATCGTCCCAGGTCACCGTTAGGAAGGCCTTGTGAAACTAGAGCCGCAGTAAGGGATACATATTTGGCGCCAGGTAAGGGGAAGGAGCAGAGCTAATGTAAATTGATGTTGGTGAGGTTAACGCTCCTAAGCAAACGATGAACGTACATTGATGGCACACGCAACATAAGTCTTGCTCTTCAATGATTTGCAGGCCTTCAATACATCAGGATCGTTCAACGACCTGAGCGAAGCAACGGGGTCGAGTTTGAAAACGACGTATTCTCCAAAGTGAGGAAGCATGAGGATGGTAAAGATGAAAGGTCAAACATTGGAATTCACGTTCGTTGGCTTATATGAACACTTTGCCTTTGTCCTCGAGTACTATTCGAGAGAACAAAGGCTAGCGACAAAGGCATGGTGGTCAACAGTTTGAAAGAGGCGGCGGCATTTGCCGACTATGAGGCGCTGCGCGTGACGCGTCCGCTAATCTCAGTGGACTGAAATTATTATAGCTTGACTGACAAGGACGTGTCGGACGTGGTGAACCGTAAAGACAGCTCTGGAAGGCCCTGACACTTGAGATATGAGACGCAGCCGCAAGGGAAGCGAGGAAAACTGTAGAAAGTGCTCGTGTGCGAATTTCTTTCGACGGACCTAGCACTTGAAGTAACACATCTCTTGGTTTCGATTGCCTTGCAGCCTTCCCTTTGTGTGCTGAGCTTGACAAAGATATTTTCTAATTTCTCGAAAGTGGGGAATTTAATGATTAAGGACGCGACCTTGCGAGAAGGATAAGAAGAAAAGACGCCGGCATTTACCGTCAGTGTTCTTTTCCTCTTGACATCCCACTATGTGATCAGGAAGCAAAGAAAGTGCACTCATATTGATGTATACAAGACTCAGACAATGCTCACCAGAAGATAGAACATACCGCTCAACAGCTAAGCTACTTCAGCGCTGCGAATGAAGGAGTGCAATGATGCTAAGTAGGACATCTTTACATAAGACGAGAAATCAAGTGTTAGCATCTGGCTTTGCATCCATGATATCAGTAGCGTTGTGGCTAGTACTTGAGGTTCTGAGTAAGATATACTACGCCATGCAAGCTAACGACCAAGTAATATTTCCACTACCACAATAGTGGAATATCGAGGTCACCACCACGCTGATCTGCAACCGCATGCTTTCCAGACGACGGAAGGATACGTGGGTTGGCATTTGATTTAAACTGGTACCTTACTACGCGCCAACTAGTCAGATGAAGGAATGACGATCAGCAAAGTAAGAGCTCACGAATCCTATGTTCCCCCGCATCAAAGGCATGACCAAAGTAGTCTTCTGCATGATAAGCTCTCTTGGGCCAACATTGGGGTGGCTGAAGTCGAGCATCAGCTTCGGAAGTGTTATCATCTTCCTGTTTCTGCTCCTCTGTTGAATCCAAATCACTGGGGACATTCGCCCATCGATACCCAAAAGGTCGTCCGTCACAATCCACATACTCACACTCCGTTGCTGCATAGAGACAATTCCTCGTCTTATCCCAGGCCAATCCACGTACAGCGGTATTTCCTGTCGCCAGCTCATAAACCATCCTACGTCCTCGTACGTCCCACACCTTTATCACCTGGGACTTATCACACCCACCAAAAATTGCTATAAAACACCCCAATTAGCCAGATAGCAAGTCATCCCAGGGTAGACTACGCACTCGGTATACCATCAGGATACGCAATAACCGCCTGCGCAGCATCTTCGAACGTAGCAAATGTCACCACGGGTAACGGGTTCCGGACATCATACATCCTGGCATATCTATCTCCACAGCCAGTAACGAAGATGTTCGGGTCGCCTGATGCATCAGTGCTCATGCTTGAAATATGCCCGCCATGTCCGAGATACCTGGTCGATGCCTTCCCACCGTGTTCCAAATCCAGGGCGACACACGAAAGGCCACCCGCACCCGCACTGAGCACAGTTCCCGGCTTTGACGGATGAGCGGTCCACCTACTCGGCTCGAAGGTGCTGTCCTGGAACTGAACGGAGGAACACGCGTTCGACCTTGAGTTGATGTTCCATACATCGACTCTCCCGCACCCTGCACGAACGAGCCTACCATTAGGAAGTATGGCCAAGGGTCCTGTGCATTCTTGTCTCGAATGCAAGGTGTGCGTTAGACGTTCTGTCTCCCAATTATACAACTTGATGTGAGCCGAGTCTGAGAGACAGATGAGTCGGCGTTCTTCATCAGTCGTCATGTGAAAATCGAAGCTCGGAAGTTTTGTCTTGACGTGGTGCAGTGTCCAGAAATTGTCCCCAGTTCCGGGGAGGAAAAAGCGGAGCATGATCGAAGAAGTATGGTTGGAGGAGAAGAGTTCATAGGGTATGGCGAGGCACGAGTCATTAGAGGATAAAGAGAAGCCGAGCGGAGGGTCAATTCGTTCGCTATAAACCTCACAACGCGCTTCATATATGCTTGTGGATAGACTTCCTGCATCACAGAATGCCGACGCTCCGCTGCCAAACCTGGAGAGAAGTGAGGTGTAAGAGCTGGGCTTAAAAGTGTCTCTCCAGGGCTTTGGGCGCGCGATTTCAATGTTGGTTGCTGCGGCACACTTCGAAATCAACTCACTTGATGCCTCTACAAGCCCAAGATCAGTGTGCGAAATGAAAGAGGGGAATAGATGAACATACGTGCAGGAAAATCCATGTGTGTCTCGAACAGATTTATAATTATCTGTGACATCCCCTCCACGACACACCGATCACGTTCGGCTAGAAATAAATGAGCAGTCCGCCTTATTATGAAAAAAGAGGTCAACTTTACGCAAAGTCCTTGACGCTGAATCCTCCACAAGATCTTCATCAGCGACATGCGCGAAAGAAGGTATATGCTCCCACAGCGCGCGCCTCCTAGAGTAAGTGCTACCAGCAAGAGCATTACTTCCAACAAATGAATTCAATGTCCCATCCACACGTTGCAGGACTTCCTCAACGTTGTCTGTTCCTTGACTGTGAGCCTCTCTTGCAATGGAACACAAGTCCGAAAGAATCTTGCGGGTTTCTTTTTTCTGCCTGTCGGTTCGACTCTCCAAATTGAAGTCGCCTGAATTCGGAAGCTCGCCTCCTTCAATCTCGTTCAACGAAATTGATCTCAATCGCTCCGCAAGGTATTCTAGAGATTCCAGGGAGTAAGACATAGAGGTAGGAATAGAATGAAAAAGCAGTGCCCATTTGAGAACAAAAGACGCCTTTTATGAGAATTTAAGAATTTGAAAATCGGGGTGTTTCGAAGCACACATAGTCATGGACCATATCTGGACTCACGAGTCACAGTTGAATGAAATTCTGGAAGAAGGAAACGTCAGTAAGGACAAAAGGTTGCCCTGCCACAATGGTTAACAAAAGGTTTACGAACCGGGACCTGCGAGCAGCGCGGAAAGTTATTCCTCCAAATCAAAAATACCGCAAGACGGCTGTGGTTCGGTTTAGGATGTCAAGATGGCTCCAAGGAAATCAAAAGCATAGCATTAGCCACGCTTCATTCGATATTCTGTCCGATAGTCTTATCTTTTCAAACACTTTCTCGCCGTAATAACCGAGAAATAGTCGCATGCGTGCCAGCAGCGATGTTGGCCTCTTGTCTATTCGTGCCGGTGATCCGCGATGCCCTCGTAGACTTGTCATGATTGTCAAACGTCTTTATGAGAAACAGCGAAGTAGATCATTGATTTGGGGCGGACATGGAGGTACCATGATAAGGCATCGATAATAGCGATAACTCAAGCATTGAAATGGGAATCAAGGCGACACATGATTCCAGGGCTTTACGTATCTGCACTGTTCAAGAGGTACCCCCAGTCACACCCATGTCTAGCTCAATGGTGCTACTGTCGTTGGAAATAGTGGCCCAAGCCGAAAGTCCCTGACCACTTGCCACTTGCCATTTGTCTGACCACCTTGTCGCTTCGTAGCTGCATGAGTATAATGATGGCCATGCTGTTCCTGGACTGGTCATTGGTTGTACTGGACCGGGATATAAGTATCATAATGAAGAGGGCCGAGAAGAAATTAATACTCACAAGCCTCCAACAGTCAGATTCGCATGACAACCGGTGAAGCCAAAACATCAGCAGCTTGGCGCATCGACCTGGCAGAATCGAACTCGGCCCTGCAATAATGATCGTACTTTTACCGATTCGCTTCTGCTGGGCAGCGCTACTCAAGCTAGCGGAAATTCCAGGGCTGAAGATGATATCCTTAATCAGAATGTCCTCAACGGCGGCACCTCATTTGTCGGCGATGTCATTAACAATATCGGTAATTTTGAATGCGATGGCTTCAAGTTTGGTAACAAGAGGTTGAACAGCGCGTACCAACGAGATGTCGGAGCGTCCAAATGAGGGCTTGTTGAAGGTCAGTTATGGCGCGAGAAGGATTGCAGATTTGGAAGTAGATGTCCAAGTCGCTGAGGGAAGGGAAGAAATCAGCACATAGCACTGTAAACGATCGTCATGCGCGCAGTGTCTCGAGTACTGTTCTTTATGTGAGTACGACGCAGGGCAAGCATCGACTTGGACATGAGAGTCCATCGTTTTGTAGAACATCGAAACGAGAGATGACTCCCACGGATCCTGGAATAGGCCGTTAATGATGGTCCTGTGAAGCTTCGAGATAACGGTGCATCTTGCTGGACATTTCGGAAAGGATTCGGACACGCGCGGGAAGGGGCGGAGCCTGCTGACTGTTGACTGCTAGCCAACTGCTAGCGCTGATCCCCATAGACACCATGCGTAACCTTCACATGTAAGACTTTGAATACGATATCAAACAGATCTCGTACCTCTCCAGTTCCAAGATCCTGTACGTACGAAGGTTTGCAAAAGGATGGGTATACACCAGCGTCTCGCTCCTTTTCAGCAGTTGGGACTTGGAAGATGATCAGGTGGTGCTTTAGATCCACCAGTTTCCTCGGACTGACTGGGACGTCTGCCGTTAAGGAAATCAGCTGAACAATATTGACCACCAAGGCAAGCATCGAGATTCACAACCTTCCTTGCCGAGCTTTAATCCTCGCTAGGGGAAGGGATGTGGTCCTTGCGGCCGATTCTGTTGGAAGATATTGGCGATAAGAGCGAGAAGGTGAAGAGATAGATGGATAGATAGATAGATGGATAGATAACCGGACAAGGTCCCAAAAAGGAACGCCGGGGTTCTGTGCCGCCACTAAGAGAAGGCAATTAATCGAGGAGGTCAAACCGCAGTAGCACAGCCTCTCCACTGTGCTAATTGATTGAAACTCCGCGAAACTGCTTCGAACTTTGCATCAGCGAATTGGACAGAAATATATATGGCCATATAAGCCCTTGGCAAGGCCCGAAATGCATGACAACGTCCAAAATAATTGCGGTAGCCTTATATGCCCATATGAACATTGGAGGAATAAAAATCTGCATGTATCATTATGAGTATTTCTGATGCCGGTAATGCTTATTTGACACCATACGCAGGTATAACATGACCAGCATCATAAAACGAGCTATACCTTCTCAGGTGGCTAGGACCCACTTCATATACTATGAATATTTTGAATTTTCACTCTTGGAGGAGACGAAGAAACTTGAAATAGTAGATTTATTATTATTATTGTATTATTATCGCCGTAAACAGAATACAAGTACGTCTAAATAATACAGTTTATACAAATGGCCTGTTGGCCGGTTGTCCAGGTCCTCGTCTCAACTGGATCGACAAAGAAGCAAGGGACCATACCTTATCTTGAGCTCGAGATTCCGTGGAGATCCAGACCATTAACCAAAGGGTGACATTGTATGGAGAAGGTTGCACCTAACGGCTTAAAATTTCCCTAAGATGCTAGACGGAGCTGATTCCAAGAGATTTAACTCACCGATCGTGACGATTGACTCACTTGACCTAAGTACCTTTCAACACGACCACTTCCTCCTCCGACTCTGCACTGATATGTCACTTCAGAAGACCTTGGATGTTTGAAATGGGCGTACCGATGCCTGAGAAGAGTTGCGTAAGCGAGGAATTTGTGATGGCTAGAGGCGATGATATCCTGCCCGAGACGTTGGGGCTTTCAACTCTGTTGGCTACTTCGGACTGTATTTATGTTGAAATAGCTGACTAGATTCTTGTTCCGGCTCGGAAGAAGAAGTCCGCATCGGAGAAGATTGGGTCTAGAGAAGTCTTGTAGGCAACTTGTAGGGTCTGTGTCTGATGGATGGACCATGCGGAGAAAACCACATGGGACGAATGGACGCGTAGTACTCTATGACGAGAAGGAAGCAGACATATGATGACACGTCACACGTTCAACATTGCTGCCCAGCATTGATCTGGTGATCGCGAGATCTCCGACTCGGATGCTCGTTTTGTCACTCCATGAACCCTGTCTCGCATGGTTCTCTTAATGACCGAACTTCCTCTCCCTTGCTGCAGCATTCCCGCTGAGACGGGCTGGGGGTGTGGCTGAAAATTCAGTAGTGCACTACTACATCTGAAGGACTCACAAGGACTCACTTCCGACTTCGCGAGAACCTCTGTGCAGCCAGTATCTAAATACGGGGTTGAAGTAAATCCAGGCAGGCTTCCACACACAAAACGAGGGCCACCAGACGAGGCGATGAAGCCACCAAGGAAGAACGCTCAGAGGAAGGCGATGGAGACGATGGTGAGGGGCTTCCCGAAGAAGACATCAAGTCTGATGGAGCGGCAGATCTGGACATCATAGATATAGGGTTTGCCGGCTCGCAGTACATTTAAATATGTCGTCATTTTGGGCACCTAAGCTTTTCAGAGTCGAAGAAAATCAGTCTGCAGAAACGAGACTACATTTTATTGAGCTTATAGTAGTGATATATGCGCTGGAAATAATTCTATGGAATCTTGAAGGCTAAGTTATTATTCTGCGAGGTTCTAATAGCATATGAAAAGGACGCAACATTGTGCCCCGGTTATATGAACTCTGTAAGGCCTTGACAAGGCGAATAAGAATTCCGCCGGACCGTGGTCGCCGCAAGCCCCAGAAATTTTTTTCCCAATCTGCTGATGTGATAATCGGCGATGTCGATCGGATGTTCACTACTACTCCAAGGTAGAAAACCTGGATTCCCGGGGTAGTAATGGCTGGTTCAGCTATCATCGATTCATCTATACTCTCCGAGTCCATTCTACCGAATTACCACCGGCGAGTCGAGACTGCCAATAAGTACATTCATATGCATGAGCTGTCTTCTTAATGTCGGTTCTCCCGAGGCTGCCCTTCAAATGGAAGGCTGCCGATTGGACGCTTTCTCGTCACTTTTAGGCACATGAACACGATATATACTACGGCGAATGCTTGCTCCTCCATACGTCCTTATCCCTTTCCCTGATGGCGTCGACAAACGATGAAAAAATTTCGACGGAAGAAAAGAGTAATCCCCATCTCATCGAGGTCTCTGCCAATCAAGTAGATACTGGGGCGGTGCTCGTGATAGGTAAAACTGGGCTCTTGAGCCGTTCTGAGACGACAAGACTCAGGTACATCATGTTCACCTCCTCTCCGACGGTATCTCACGATAAGTCATAATAGGAGGAAAATAGATCGCCATATCGTTCCACTAATGTGCTGTGAGTCTCGTCTTTACGGACAGGCCCTTGACTAGAATGATGATATCCTAACTAGTGCTATATGCGTGGGTGACAGTGGCTATTGCCTCGTCGTCGTCACGTTCACCACTGGCTGTCGTTGTAGAATCCAATACATGGATAAAGCCACATTGGGAAATGCCGCCGTCCTAGGTCTCCTGTAAGCCCGCGATCTGTATCGGATTGTGTTCTGTATGAGAACTCGCATTTAGTGAAGATGCACATCTAAGCGCCGACCAGTGAGTCTTGAACAATACCTTGAAATTTCTCACTCAATTCTTCGGTGAAGATATAACTGGTTTGACATCCAATTTTATGATTCATTGCGTCTGCTTAGTTAAGGCCTCAGGCTTAGTACCATCTTTTATCTCGGCTATCTCGTCTTCGAGTTCCCGCAGAATCTGTGCCTGCAACGCCTGCCCGTGGGGAAATGGCTGAGGTATGTCGTTTTCTGAATTAATTGTTCTCGTATGACGTATATTCCTGGTAGCTTCAATATTTTGGTTTGGGCCATAGCGTTATGTATGCACGCAGCGTGCAAGAATTTCGCCGGCCTCTTTGTTGTCCGAATGATCCTGGGAATGTCTGAAGGTTGTATCACAACGGGATTTATGATTGTCACTTCCATGTTCTACACACGAACGGAGCAGACTTTGAGAGTCGGGTACTGGTGTAAGGATACAAATTCACTATCTTGTATATTTACTCACTCCTTAGGTAGTCCTGATGGACGGTAGTGGTAGGTATTTGTTTTTTCGCACTTGAAGTTAACCAACCGGTCTTAGCACAAATAATCTCCGGATTCATTAGCTTTGGGACCTTGCATATGAAGACCAATTCATTGACAGCCTGGCAATGGTGCGAAGCCTTTTCGTATCTATCTATTTCTATGATCCAATGTTTAGTCTATAGGCTCATGATAATCTTGGGCGCGTTGACCATGGTGACTGCGGTCCTTTTCTGGTACCCTATTTTCTCCTCGTGCTCTACAGGGTAGTTGATTTTTGATTCAGGTTCCTGTTTCCAGATTCTCCTACAAACGCGTGGTTCCTTACCCCAGAAGAACGCTCCTCTGCAGTTCAGCGACTAAAGGTCATTCAATATTCCTGCCCTCTCAAAGTTATAATAACCCTCCTTTCGAAACAGGAAAATCAAACAGGTGTCGAGAACAAGCATTTTAAGAAAGAACAGTACGAAAACCCCATCTTTTACGCTTGTCGTACTTCTACTCAAGCGCCAAACTCTAGGATGATAGAAGCGCTAACGGACATCAAGACATGGCTATTCGCTCTCTTCTCCGTGTTAGCTAACATTCCGAATTCGCTCGCCAATCAGCGACAGCTAATCATCCTGTCGTTTGGTTTCTCTAACCTTAACACCACTCTCCTGGGCTGTGTTCCCGGTGCTGTAGCGGTCTTGGCAGTTTGGACTGGCACGACCATCGCAGCGCGGATACCAGACAGCCAAGCGTGGGTCGGCGTGGTGTATTTGATACCCAATCTCGCTGCCGTGTTCTTGATGCTCTTTCTAAGCTGGGATAATAAAGTTGGTTTACTAATGACGTTGTTCTTTGCTGGTGAGATGCTTCCGCCTCTTCGATTCTAGTACCGCTTACCGATAATGTAGGCCTCGGGGTGACCGCTTTCGGTATGTCTGAATTCTCTCCTCACCACGAGTATCAAGACAGTTGCAGTTCTTTCCCTTTCTTGGCTGTCGAGCACTACGGCGGGACACACGAAGAGAATAACCGTCAATACGATCATGCTAACCGCGTATTGTATCGGCAACGCGGTTGGTCCTCTAATGTGGAGAGCGAAGTACAAGCCTCGGTGCGTCTTCCTATACGCTAGTAGTACCTGTCTTTCTATGCTCATGGGTATGTGAAACTAGTAATGTCGTACCCTGGATAGTAATCGGAGTTTGCGTCGTTCTTCGGATCCTGACTTTGCTCGCGATTCGGTATCTGCTATCAGCCGAAAATCAACGTAGGGATGCAGAACCTATTGATACTGCCTATGACAACGTGTATATTGAACGATTGGACGAGGATGGTGTTATGGAGAAGGCTCGCGTCGACAAGGTCTGTCCGGTCCTGTGCTGAGTGCATCTCGTACGCATTCTGACTGCTCTGCAGGAGTTTTTGGACCTGACGGACAAGCAGAATCGAGATTTTAGATATGTCCTCTGATCCTTTATACATGCGATCGGCACATATGATCTGCGATAGAGTTTAACGGACCAAAAGAATGTTTGCAAACAGCAGTTAAAAGGGATGGGCTAGTTCGCGTTTGGATTTTGGAATATCGAATGTCTTTCATTACTTGGGAAACGAGGGAATAAGACGAAGGAAGGAGTAAAACAAGCGGTAGGAACCAGAAGGCCCTTGCCGAGAGCCCATCCATAAGTAGTGGGAGATCAACATTTACTCTCTTCATCAGGGGCATTAGCTAAATGGGAGGGAGGCGTTGTAGCTTTGGATAATCTAAGTCTTGTCCTGCCTAGACTGAAAAGACTCCGGGAACGTTTTGTCCTTTTCATCGCACCTGGAGTTTGTGAGGTCGAGAAAGACTAAAACTATGTGTGCGCACCCTTTGAGATAGATTCAGCTACAGGGCTTGATGCTCGTGCCTTTGACATCAGTTTATCATAAAGGGCATCATCCAATTCTCGCGTCTTTTCCACGGCCCTTCTGATTCGTTCATAATGCTCCTCCTCAATTCTGTTCCAAAATTTGTCAAAGCAACACCGGCGGTGAGGAGAGCATATGTACCTTTTTAACGCCTCAAGTTCATCATAAAACATCAACGGATCACCAATCTCTTCAGCCGGGAGAGATGTTAAATCGTTTGAGAACACAGCGACAGGCATGGTGTCGGAGGGAGGTGGACCAATGAGATACATACCTCCCTCATCCTCTGAACAGATGGAAGAAGCGTCATTGCTGAAAACAGAGGCGGAATCCGTGACAGTCAAAGAGTTCGACTACCCGTCCGAGTAAGGCTCGCCATAGGTGGAAGAAGACCGACATTTTTGTAAGAGGGACGTGGACATCGGTTTCAGCATCAGCATTTTGCGGGGCATTTGTAGAATCGTCGTTATCTTTATCTTTGTTCTCAGAGCTACGTTCAGCGGCCTGAGTGTCGGAAAACAACCGTCTCCTCCAGTTGCCATCCTCAGAAGAGAGCATCTACAGTCGTACGGACTCCTGAGAGGGTAATTCATATTTTGCAGGTGGCCAAGGTGTCCCTAGGACGTGGGAGTTCTTGCAGCGTACTTCGCTGCCCAGCTGTGTGGACTGGTAGCAATTCTTCCAGGGAAGATCTTTTGAGGGCATAAGGGACGGACGCGAGAGAGGATGCGACGTGTTTGGGTGAATTGGAATGGACATTTCGGGCAAAAGGATTTTCGTTGTAACCCCATCTCCGATACCACTGGAAACCAGAGTGAAGGACACCGAGATGTACTCCGCCCCGTGAAAAGGAGGTACAATCTGAGGCGTCATGAGATCAGCCGTTTCTTTTAGTATAAACCAGCCTTACCCAAGTAATGCAAGCCACATATTTCTTGAGCATGAGAACCTTGCAAGCCTCGGTAGCTTTTGAATCGGCAAGTCCTGCAAGACTAGCAACTGGATCGATTTGAACGATAACATATTCACCTAGGTGGGGGATCATGATTGCAGTTTTGAGAATCTGCTGCTTAGCGGTGGGTAAAGATATAGATATAGGACCAGGGAAGAGGGCGACATTGTTCTCGAATTGGAGAAAAAACAATATAGGAACGGGGTATTGTCAGATGAAACAAAAGTAACAAAAGACAGGACAAGCTGACCATCGTGAGAAACAGGGTTTTCGATCTCCCTTGCCTACGGCCGAAATCGGAAATCCACGATGGACTTTACCCTAAGGAGTAAAATTGGCTAGTGAGGGTACCCACACGACCACGTGCTGACTTAAGGGCAGGTCGTGTGGCGTTCCCTGGCATTTCTCGACAAATGTTAAAACGTCAACCAAGCGATAATGCCTTCAGTTCCATGTGTGCAAACGAAATGAACTACAAATTTTACTGGTTACTCTAATCTTACTGTTGACATGCGGTGCCCAAGCCAATCAGGACTGAGGATACCAACCCCGATAATTGTTTTCGCTTTCGTCCCGTCCTGGAGTTTCTGTCGCGCGTTAATCTCTTCTATTTCTTACTAATATATATATATATACCGGGCTGCCTGGTCTGCAATTGAAGCGCAGTCGTCGTAATAGGACGACACCGATTGTCAAGGGAGCTGTGTACAGCCAAATGAAGTGAGGCATGTTCGTTGGGTTTCAATTAAGTACATTGAAGATGGTCGCGTTGCGACATAGATTTTCCATTGATGACGCTCTTCAATTCTGCGTGACTACTCAACTATGATTCGACATATAAATTCAAGTTCGGGCTATTGTTTCCCTCGTCCAAAGTAGTCAAAGATCAGCTCTGGGCGATTAGTCTAGGACACCATCGTCGGCTATATTCAGCGATATTAAAGTCATAGAAAATTTGCATACCTGCCGAATTAGAAGGAGGTAGCTCCACCGTCTCCGCTGGTGACACGCTTTGGCATCTTTGATTGAAGCCTAGCATTGAGCTCTTCATCCCTTTGACGTGCACGGTCGATCGCAGATTGAGTTTTTGCCTTCACTCGCTCGCTATAATCTTCCTCGATTGTATGAATTAAGAGAGTCAGTGAAGAGTTTTTGGAGCACAGCACGACAATCATACCTTTTCAAAGCCCTAGTTCTCGAAAGAAATCCCAGGGATCGTTGATCTGTTCGGGTTTTATCGTCTCAAGGTTGTCCAGCACGACGATGACGGGCATGGTGTCTGGAGGGCGCGCGCCGAATACGGGATGGGACTAGATTGGATTGGAAGGCGATATCGAGGCGACCTCTTCATGGTTATTGATGTCTGCTCGTAGACACGATATGCATGGGAGGTCCTTTGAGAGGACAGAGAGAATAAAAGTAGATACGGTAGCTGGTGATGGCTGAGTGACATGACTTTGGCTCGCTTCGTTAGCAGATTCGGAATGTTGGCATTCAGCGTCGAGCACCGAACAAGAGTCTCGACCGCCGACCGGCGGAGACAACTGACTCGCAACTTCGCTTACCGACTGGCAGTATTGGCTTTCTGTGTCCCGCTCCAGAGCCAAAGCGACTGGAGGTGTTTCGCGTCCGTCGGATACATCGGCAGCAACATTGTCACCTATGCTAGAATCATTTTCCAATGGCTTTTGCTCTGTCTTCAAGAGTACCCTGCGGTCGGAATCCTCGTCAAAATAATCTCCGTTAAAGAGGACCTGATCTTCGCTGTCCGGTCCATACTTGAGCTGAGGCCACGCTCCGTCAATGATGACGTTACGAACTCGGCATTGCGTCCTGGACTGCGTTGGATGGTAGCAGTCAGGCCATGGAAGAGGCGTTCTCGGTTCTAGGGGCGGTCGCGAAAGTGGATTGGAAGTATTCGGTGATACGGGTACCGACATGTCCGATGTGATAAGACGATCCGGATCATCCTTAGGGAGACCTTTTGAAAGCAGTGTCTTCGACACCGAGATATGTTCGACGCCAGGTAAGGGAAAGGAAAGGAGCTAAGAAACGACGACTGTCAGCCAATGCACGCGCTCAAAGTAATAGTCTAACGCACATACGTTACACAGGAAACATACGTCTTCGTCTCCAAGGCCTCGCAAACTTCAGGGTCGTTGAGGGCCTCGAGGGAAGCGACTGGGTCGAGCTTGAACGCGATATATTCTCCAGAGTGAGGAAGCATGATGTCGGGCAGTGTAGAGGATTATCAGGTGATGAGGATACTGCCATATTTTTCTTCATCGGGCAAAGAAAGGAAGAAGAACAAAGAGTCACGGTACACCTAAGATGTCCGGGCCGAATCTGTCCGGATGAAATTTCGTTCATTCATCGTTCTTTCATCAACCACCGCGCACGCATGTCTATGGCCCTTGAAATACCTCTTCTCTCTGATTATGAGGCCACCTATCGAACTCATAAGCACTACTTGCTCTTCTCTTGGCCATTCCTGACACACTATGAAAAATATGCTACTGATCTTCGGCTCTTTGGCAGAGAAGATGAATGGAACAACAATAACAAATTTCGCTACGTGCGTCTGCAAACTTTCTTTTCAGAGATGGAGGGTTTCTACACGGTGAGCAATAATTTCAGGTTTATTATGCGGTGATCTTGACAACCCAGAAGGGATGTTTGGATCTGAGAGGACGGCACAGCGCTGTGCGTAGCTGATCCTGTTGTATGGTCCATAATTTCTGAGTGATAGGTCATTTTTGTAGCGGTTCATTTACCTCAAATCTGTCTGGGATGAATTTCTCGGCGACTTTGAGAAGCTCGAACCACATGTTGAGGGGAAATCGCTGGGTTATACCGACGAACCTAACATGATAGAATACCTATCTCAGAAGGTTTCGCTCTGGGAAAAGCTTCGATCCAAGTGGCTCATCCATGAAAATGGATATGAGTTTGTAACGTGTTGGGTGGGTAAGTAAACCTTTGGTCCCCGAGGCGCTCACGTTCTCTTCAACTGGTTTAGATAAAATTCTTGGGCATATGTCCGATGCTAATTCTACGCCAATCTTTCAAAAACATTATCTTTTGGACCTTCCGGAGGAATTGCTGGAGCTCATTATGCAGAACGGACGTCTTGAAGACGTACGAATCCTTTCTGCTACTTGTAGGCGTCTGCGCGCCATCTCCCAACCTTACATTTTTACCGTACGTTTCGCTTGTCATTTTCTTCTTTGGGTGCATGCTAATCATCCTCATAGTCGCGACGTCTGGTTCTGAATGCGCCAGATATACAAGACGTACTAACTATTCCCGAAGAGACAAGAAAAGCTGCCATGTTCGAACTCTTCCTCAAACTCCAAATTCAAAGCCTATCCGATGTTTATTTCCTACTGTCTCGCTCTGATATCATCCAGAAAATCAAAACAGTTCACATACAGATTCTCGGCGCCGTCAACGACGAAATAAAGCAACATAAGATCGACCTTGATCTAGGGCCCCACATTCAGTCCATCGAGCATGCTTTTTGTATGGTGCTCGCAACCATGCAGAACCTTACATTCCTCTCCGTATCTTCATTCTCTCTCATACATCGGTTGCTCCCAGTGATAACCTCTCTTCCCCACCTCCAAACTCTGAAGCTCGCGACAAGCTCATCATTCTTTATACACTTTCTTCCATTGCCATCGAACGTTATCAACCGGATCGAGAACTTGGTCTTGACATTACATCCAGGTAGTACCCTGGCTTCGGCGCTTTCAGAAATCTGGGCAGATTCTCTCAAAAACTTGTTCATCTTCTACCCACCACGGTATAATCCTGCTCCGGTTTTGAACATGTGCGCAATGGAGCGAGTCTCTCTCTCGTGTCTTCCTCGTATATGGGTCGATGTTGTAGAGGAGATGCTTCGTATCTCGCCTTCATCTGACGCTCGTCGGCTGACACACCTCAAATTGGAATTCTGCGAGCCTATCTCAGATGGGGACGTGGACACCCTGCTGTACGCGCTACAGTCGTATCCGATGGAAGTGCTAGTGCTCGATGGGTTTCTCCAAGGATATTCCACCGTCATCAGCGCCATCGCTCAGCGACTCCCAGACTTATTGGTTCTGACCCTTTTCCTCCGTGGCGGCTCAGCTCAGAGCATCAGTACAGGCTGCGTGTGGCCTGAGCCAATATGGGCATATGCACCTCATTTCGCGCAGTTCACGAGACTGCGGCATTTTGAATGGAACTACCTATACAATAAGGAGGAGGTCGTAACTCCGTGGTCCCTGCTGCTACTCGAAGGTCATGACAATCAGGATGTATCCGTGCTGCCCTACCTGGCTGGCAAGTCTGACGACTACGAAGATACAGAGGATGTCCTGTATGTAGCATCAGTGTTCAGGGCATACTGTCGCGCGCCAAAGTTAAGAGTGGTGTATAATTGCACTCACGAACCGTCCAGGTGTTGGCAGTGGCATGTCAACTCGGACAACAGGCCTGATCTGGATTTTCTGGATTTTGAGTGGAACCCTCGTCAACATGGGAGATATCTGGATGATTCTTGTCAGTGGTGGTAGTTCTCAGATATATCATGGGCAGTATCAATTTTGACAACTTCAGCCGCAAACTGTTGTTTTACTCGTATGTATGCAGTAAAATCATCTCGTTAAATGGATCCAAATAGTCTGACTCTCGCTTTTCCAGTTACATCTAGAAGATCAAGTGTACTGAATGTTTATCGCGGGCTATTAGATATTAGGTCCAGTTGACTGTCCATCAACGAACACAAGAAGGTGTGATCCATATGATTTAACTTTCGAGTGGAACCCTCGGATGTGCAGGGGATAATTGGGCGACCCCCAGCAGTGGCGGCAAGAGCAAAACATCCCGACGTAGGGGCCTCAGCCACGATAGCCGTCACTTCATTCATGTGTGTCTAGTTTTTAAGTTTCTACTCATTCTACCAAGTTTCTTCGCATTCATTCCGCGTGTACTCTACATCCTGTGAAATGATAATACATATGAAGGACTCTGGACCATCTAATTTCTCGCACTTCCAGATGCATCTAGAAGATCAGAGGTACTGAACTTTACTATGGACAGTAGGTGCTGGCTGGCGCTTCTTATGGGGAGTTGACTTTTTCATCGAAGGCTTAGCATGACCCTGTGCGAAAGGTATCAGATCCACCGCTTTCTGGTTGGGATAGATAATCAGCTCGCCAAGGACAGAGTCCCGAAGTTGCATCGACTGCCGGGGAAACAGCGTGTTAGCAAGGAGCTAGAGACTGCGACGAAGGCACTCATGTTCGCTCCGTGGGCAGCTTACTGTACTCTCTTATAGCGGCGATACTAAGGGGGCAAGTTGATCCTAAGAGCTTGATTTCTTGCTTGAAAAGTTCGAACACGACATACCTTCTTTTCAAGATCACTGGTGAAGATGTCCAATTGGGCTGGATCGATTACAACAGGCATGGCGATTTCACCCTCCTCTTCCTTTGAGTCCTGGCCGTCGGTGCGAACAGGGATAGCGAATTCTCTGTAAATACGAGGGAGCGACACCTCGTCCCGACTGTCAAAGGTTCCCATGAGATATAGCCAAAGTATGGAAGGCCCGGCGGGACTTCCGAGGATGGTCGGAGGAGGACAGATAACTCCGGTCGATCTTTCCTGCGCCGACATGTCGTGATAGATAACCTGGATTCATCGACAACAAACGTTTCGCCATAAGACGGTTTGACTACAGCCGGTGTGACATCTTCGTTACGGGGGATGTCAACCATCCGGGAAAGGGCATGAGGATGCAGGAGAGATTCGATGGGCAGCAAATTCCGACCCATTCAAGGTCTTATGCCCGGAGCCAGCGAGCCATCACCGCGTCGGGCGCACCGCGGCCTGAACACCTGGTAAAATTTCAGCCAAAATACTTAACCAAACGTAAGAACCGAGGGTACATGAACGTATAAATACGCACCATTCTATCCAACAGGCTGCCTCAAGTGCATTGAGTTGGCTGAACACATCCTGAGTCCTACGAGACCTGGAAGAGTATGTACGGCGTAAACTTTCTCCGAGCATTTATCTGGTTTACGGCAGCTGAGGCTGCGATCCAGATAACCCATGTAAGAAAAAGGCCAGGGGTGTCCAGGAATATGGAAGTGACGCATATGGCAAATACAATATGAGGTGAGACGCGATGCTAGTGAGCACTGATCCTGTGGCGGAATGCAAGAATAGAACCATGTAGAATGCGTAGAATACGTTGAGGTGAACAGGACGTATCGAACACGGTCTCTTTGTGATACTCCGTTCTGATGTCCATGCAGCTTGTTGAATTGAAAAGTTAACCACGCGGATATTGAGTGCTGTGATAATATAAGAACGATATCTGCAGCGTCAAAGAGACCGGCTTACTGTGATGATTCCGAACAGAACGAGGAGACCGAATATGACCGCAGATGCGAGAAGCTGTCAACGCACTCGGACGACCCCGTCGTATGAGCGAATCAAGTGACGTTTCAAAGTCGTTACTGATGTTTCTATTACACCCCGCCCCGTCTACTCCTCTCATATATATGACAAGCGAAAGTATATACAGACTTTTACATTGAGGTAGGGGAGAGCGCGGTTTCAAGTTCAACATGACGTCACTCCAACTTTTTATATACAGATACGAGTTCCGCGAGTATATAATAAAGCGGCTTGCCAGGCTACAACTTCAAGGGCTAATATTCGTTCGTCACGTGACTAAACTCACGCGCAACCTGTATCTCTTCTTGAAGTTCTTCCCGTCTTCTACGCTGTAGTCCGTGACACGTTTTGTGTTGGCACAGAATACTGGTGTTCCGTTTTGGTACCTTGTATCTATCTATCTTCCATCTCGGCAATCCGCCAGTAATTGTCTCTTGAGGAACGTCCGGTCTCTGACGGGGAGTCTGGCATGGAAGCAGAGTAAGTCAATTCAAATATCTCCTCGGACCGCGTTGATGATGAACAGGAACGCTAAAAATACTTCCGATGATGTAGTTGAAATACCATCAATGCATCGCCTCTTGGCGTTCACGTTCATCCACCATGACCTCCTCCAAGCCACAGTACAATGTCGCTCTTCGCGGCGATGCGATACTCACCAGTTCCAGATGGAACAAGGGCACTGCGTTCACCATGGCTGAGCGCAAGGCCTTCGGTCTCACTGGGCGATTGCCGTATCGCGTCAATACCCTCGACGAGCAATGCCAACGCGCTTACGACCAATTGCAAGCTCGGGACTCACCTCTACGCAAGAATTCCTTTTTGCAGAGCTTGAAGAATCAGAACTGGGTGCTTTACTTTGCGTTGTTATCGAGGCATCTCAGCGAACTTGTGCCTATCATCTATACACCGACCGAGGTGAGTGTTCCAGACTTGCACACTAGCGGGCTTGCCGCGTCGTCTCGATACGCGGGAACAGCAATTACCTGGTCTTTGTTTGGCCATCAATATCACCTACGCAACCGGCATCTTCTTTCGTCAGGGAGCGTCAAAGACGCGCCCAACTTTCTGCTTTCAGTAAACTCAGGGCAACAAGGGAGCACGGAATGATGCGGTTCTATTCAGTCATCCATCACTGCTGGAAACTCTGTAGTCATATCTTCTCTTCGGACTACTCGGTAACATCCGTCGTTGAATTCCCTTCCATTTCGCAGACCAGTTCTACGTACCATTCACACTACATCTGGCTATCCGCGATTGTGGCAAGCCCATCCGCAGATAACTGACTTTCTCTCAACAGGCTGATGCAATCGCTAGCTATTCCCATCTCTTCCGGAGGAGCGAAGGATTGTATCTGACTTTTCCTGATCAAGACACTATGGAGCAAGACTTTCTCGAGCAGATCAAAGGCCGAAGCATCGATCTGATTGTGTGCTCCGACGCCGAGGCGATTCTTGGCATAGGTGATCAAGGTGTCGGGGTATGCTTCAACACCTGTTTGCTATATCATCGTGCTGATTTTGTTGCAGGGAATCGGAGTAGGTGTTTGAGTCACGGTTCAAACCATTGGATTTATCTGTTTTGCAGATTTCTGCCGCCAAGGCGGTGATATACACGTGTGTCGATCACCAAAATTAAACAGTGGATACCTTCGATTGATTAGATATTAGACTCATCGGAGGCATCGACCATTCCAGAGCTCTTGCTGTTACGCTTGACGTCGGGACCAACAACGAGGAGCTTCTCGATGACAAACTTTACGTCGTAAGCATACCGTGACCAAACACCAGCGAAAACTAATTTTGATTTAAGGGCTGGCCCAACAAACGTATCAGGGGAGAGCAGTATGACCAATTTATCGACAAGTTCGTTCAGCTGGTTCGAAAGTACTTCCCTCATTGTCTACTGCACTTCGAGGACTTCGGCGTAACGAATGCTCAACGTATCCTTGAACGCTATCGGGACACTCATTCAGTTTTCAATGACGATATGTAAGATGCCTGAGTCGTTGATATTATTGTTTTTGACCTTCTATCTATTAGCCAAGGAACCGGCGCAGTCACGCTCTCTTGCGTCATGTCTGCCATTGGCATAACGAAGACCAAGCTCTGTGATCAGCGATTCATCATCTACGGAGCAGGCTCCGCCGGACTGGGCATCACAAAACAGCTGCGTGATGCCATGGTTGCTACAGACGGCACGCCAGAAGAAGAGGCTAACGCCAAGTTCTGGCTCATCGACAAACACGGACTCATCAGACAGAGCACACCTGATGTTCGGGAAGATCTTCGCGCGTTCATTCGATCGGATGAGGAGTGGACATCATTCACCGGCGAGGTCGGACTCCTGGATACAGTCAAACAAGTCAAGCCGACGGTGCTGATTGGGTGCTCGACTCATGCGGGTGCTTTCACGGAAGAGGTCGTGAAAACGATGGCGGCGCACTGCGAGAGACCGATCATCCTGCCTCTGTCGAACCCGAGCCGATTGGTTGAGGTCAATCCGGGCGACGCTAATGAGTGGACGAGGGGGAAGGCGTTGTTGGCCACGGGTAGTCCATTCCCTCCAGCTAAGATGCCGAATGGGAAGGATTATATCATCGCTGAGTGTAACAGTATGTCAGTTTTCTTGTTTCATCTACCTTTGTATTGATCGTCCTCTTAGATGCGCTGATCTATCCCGGGCTTGGGTTTGGTGCTATGCTCTGCCAGTCTCGCAAGATGACAGACACGATGATTATCGCGGGAGCGCGCAGACTGGCGTCTTTGTCCCCGGCGTTGAAAGATCCAGACGATGCGCTTTTGCCAGACTTTGGGGATGCGCCTCAGGTGAACTTTGAGGTAGCCGTTGCTGTTGCTGAGCAGGGGATCGAAGAGGGGAGTGCGGGTGTAGACTGGTCGAAGGAGGAAGTGCGAGCGAAGGCGAAGGCAAAGTTGTGGGAGCCTGTATATGCGGAGTATGTGTATGACAAGGACGGAGAAGCCTAGACATGGGGAAGTTGGCGTATAGTGTACAATTAGAAGAACAATTATTGTCGCATAGTGTGGTTTTGCAAATTCGGATTGTTTCTTTGACTTCAACCATGGCGAACGTGGAACAGATGCTGAGCCTTGACCAGGACAATACCACCCCATGTCCACCCTCCATGACGACGGGCTCGAATCGACATGATTGTATCTGGGAGGAGCGGCCAGCGTACCGCTTTCTGCGCACTTGTGAGACCTAAAATCGTGAAACAGCTGGTATGTTATTCCCACGCTGGTCGGTCGCCTCAAGCAGACCTTTAAAATATTTTTGACCTTATATGATTCTTTCGGTTTTTGCAACCCCCTTGGCTTACGGCGGGATGTTGAAGACGAACATGAATACCAACCATCCCTCGGCTTCCCTCAAGAGCAGGCTCCATTTCTCAGAGCGCTCAAGTTCAAGTGCGAAAGTTGTCCTAGAATGGCAACGTATTTTTCGTCTTCTTGTTCCATTTTGTCCGTAACTACTAACGAGTGTGCTGCAAATATAAGATAGTATCCTTGTTCTAATTCTAGACCACAAAATTTTAAATATTCAATGTCTTGCCCTAGAATTTATGACTCTCGTAGCATCTGAGACGTTATACTTGAACGCGATCAAAATAAAACGAAGTAGGAGTTGTTGTCATTTTACCGTCACGATCTGGATATGGATTCTAAAAGTCTAAAAAAATCTACTGACTCGTCTACGCTCTATGTGGTTCCTACATCCTTGCTCCGCTCAGTCGACTCGTCGTGTCCTTGGTACAAGCGCCCAGACACCCACCAGCGTGCACATCATCGAGACAACTCTAAACACAAATTTCAGTTTCAAACTTGTTGATACCCGAGAGTACTTGGCACTTACAACGGCTGCAATGACCGAATTCCATAACGAGATGCCAATAGACCTGTTATGAACGGCAGGGCCGCCGATCCCGACATACCAATCCCGGTGATCCACCCGACACTTTCAGTGAGTAACCACGCAGGTAGGATCCGTGTCGCGTGGACGACAAGTATCGGGAACATGGGACCCAGTAGTAAACCGACGAAAGAGATCTAGGAACACGGTCAGGTGAGCAGTATTATAACACGAATACAAACGTGCTTACTGCAACTCCGTTCTCGATGATGGAAGGAACAAACCACACGGTTAGTTCCAGTCTGTTTTATAATTAGCAGAGAGTAGGAATGGGTCACAATACTTGACCTGACTTACGCTATGGCGAGTAGAGTGTATACAAAAATGACACGGTGCTCTCCGACCTAGTCAAGAAATTTGAGTCTACTTCGGCGACTGGGACTACCAGGTACGAACCTTCTTGCTGAACCATATAAGAGACAGTCGGCCCAGAGTCAGACCTGAAAGAGGAACACCTTTAACAAAATACCAACCAAACCAATACGAACGATGCTCACCACCGAAGAACCCAGATGAGACGTATCCCGCGCTCTTTCCACCTTCTCTCTCGTTGATTATAAACGTAACAATCCAACCTGATAGAGCCATGTGAGCACCAGGCGAAGATCTTGAACGCGAATGCACCAACCACCCAGAGTAACCTCAGTTCCGATATAGATGAGAGCAAAAAAGGCAAGGAAATGCACGGCTTTGATGTTAAGGATCGAGCTGTACAAGTTTGCACCCCGCGATCCTGCAGCATCGGATTCTCCAGGCGCCTGACCTGCTTCCGCGAGGAGAACTGGAGATACGATCAATTTCTGACTCAAACCTCGGACCATGGCAACTCACCTTCCTGCGTCTTGAAGCGGAATACCAATGCGAGGACAACCGAGTTCGAGATCGCAATGCCGGTGGAGATGATGAAGTGATACGACCAGTGACGTTCATACGAAAAGTGGGTGGCGACTAATGGAGAAACGAACGCGCCAACTCCTAGGAAGTTCTGAGTGTAGGTCCGTCACCCGATGACGATAGATTGTTCACCGTATGCAGCATGAAGCATGTTGAGTTTCGTCGTTTTATGCTCTTTTAAACTGCCAACGAGGCCGTTGCCTTGAGCGTTCTGATTAAACGAAGGTAAGCGTATGAAAAAACGACATGTTCTCCTAGATATCTACCTGTAATGACATGCCAAAACCAGCCAGAGCGTATGCCATGACCATAACCGGGAAAGGTGGTTGCGGGCTCTCCATCGCATACGCTACGACCTGAAACAGCGAACCGATGAACATAATCTGTTCGAGGTCTGCTTTCAAGCTTGACGAGCGAAAGGAGAGTAGACGATACCTTCCCCAAGCCATATCTTTCATTAAGATATATATTGGTTCCAGCACCAAGGACAAATCCCTGTTTAAGGTTGAGCTGCTATAGCCGTCGTACTAGGAAACACTCACAATGCAATTGAAAACGAAGAGTAAAGAAACGATGGCAAAATTGATCTATACTCTTCAGTTAACGTATCAGGTAAGTGACATTGAGGACCAGACCAACGTGATAAGACTCTTGAATGACAGGGATCAATGGACCCGTCGTGCCATCGTTCCACCCCTCTGTAAAAGCTCAGCCTTCGGATGAAAAACAGTTACCAATGGTAATAACATACCCAAGAAAAAACACCAGCAGACGGCAGCGAACTGAAGATTCGCCTGCCTCCGGTAGCTCTTTGACCTTTCAGATTCGATGATCTGAGCTCGATGGTGGATGGCCGGGATGGCCACTCCCGTGCTCGGTGCGGTCGCTATACCGTTACGAGACTTCACATGGGCATCCTCGAGAACTGGTAAGGACTGTTTTAGGACGAGATCCTTGAGGGTAATGGTATCGGCAGTGGAGTCGTTGCGGAGGACAGAAGGTCTTCTGGCGCGTTCAGTAAAGTATTCCGGAAGAGGATGCAGTTCGTAGTTTCCTCCATTGTCTGCGCTAGTAGAGATCTTGCGAGCTTGGCGACTAGGCGGTGCGGTATAATCGATCGACTCGCTAAGATCAACAGCTTCTTCGTCTGCTGGGACTAATGAAAAAAATATCAGTCATCTTTAGATGAGTGATGAAGAATCGAGAACTCACGGTGGCTGGGTCGCTCAACAACAGGCTTGACGGCTACAGAGAACGACGACATGAGGCAGGGGAGGGACAATGACTCAGAAACTGAGACGGCAGCTATTTCTGCAAGCTTATAGAGCCGCTATCGGACCCCGGGCAGACCATGAAAAATCAGCTGGTCCTTACCCTGTACGGGGCTTGTTTACAGCCCCCCTCTAGGCTAGTTAATGATAAAAAAACTGGTTCGATGATGCCTCGATGTATAATATCGACGCCGGGCGGTCGACGACGATTGGTCATTTTTTATACAGTGGGAAGAGATAGGCTGATTGGTCGTTTCAATCAACTCGATGGATCAGCGCGAGCAATAGAGTTGTTCGAAATGGAAAACATCAGTTCCGCCCGGGCCTGAACAAGGTCATGGGTAAACCTCGGATAATCTACTGGTCCTCTTCATGTCGTATCATTCAGGTCAAAGGGTCAAGAAAAAGGCGTTAGCATGGATGATACGTAAACGGAAACGGGGTAGTGGTGCGCTGCTCAGCTCACGCGCCTCGTTTTCGGAATCGGAACTGAACATGAAGGCTGAACTGATAAGCAATTCAGAGAATGGGGCACCATAGAAGGATTGAATAACCTACAGAATGATCCATATCACGAGGTCAGAATGCCCATGACCAGAACGGAAGTTTCTCGCACTGAAAAGCGACGGAAAAAAATGCGCGATGCTACAGTCCAGTCATCAAGCCTTTCGCAAAGACTGTCAGGGTTAACGTTCACCGGTCACTGTTTACGCGACGAGCGACACTATTACACAATAGAAACGACAGGCGTAGAGAAATATGACACGACTCCTCTGACCTGTCCATGGGAAAGTGTCGTTAGAGAACGGAGTCCCGGTGAGTAAACGATTACTGTGGACTCACTGCCATCAATTGGACTGAGAAAGATAATACCTTTGTTCGATACCGGACTGGGGATATGATGTACTGGAATGGGCAATTGCTGAAGCACCCAAGCTGGCAATATGGATCGATGAGAAGGGAGCTACGAAAAGTCTGGAGCCTGGGTAGGTAGGTAGGTAGGTAGTATTACACGGCACGGTCCAACTGGGAACGCCGGGCGTAGATAATACATGATTGGTACACTAACACTCTAGCATCACAATCACATACTTAATTATCCACTGATACCTCCAACCGAACCCAAGGCCGAGCTCACGGTCAACTTTACGCTGCTGGGTAGAACCTAGGGTCCAGTTGAAGGCCTCGGGGGCCTGCTATCTGCAGCCCCTCATTAAATCGATGCGTCGGTAGCTCAATGGGAGGCACCTCAGCCCGTGAAGCGAAGCCATACTCTCCGAAGAGGTGATTTGAGCCGTTGGTGTGCGCTCACAAAGGAAGTTCGGCAATGGGCGGTGTACTGTACAGCTGCCGAGCTGACACAGCCTCAGAATTTTTTATCGCGGAAATTGGGGATGCTGTAGTCGACTAGTCGTCGAGGAAAATCAACGTTCCACAAACATCTTGAGGAACGCAGGGATGGCAATCGGTGCAGAGCACACGCAGATATCAAATCACGAAGGCTGGAGCCTTCGAGGGGGGGAAATCACGAAGGATAAGTCCTTCGAGGAGCAATCAGACAGTGTATCAGCCTGGATTTTTTTCAATTTCGCTGCAGAGCAGTGTGGTAGCGCGTAGACCAATTATAAAGAACAGTAGCCAAGGTAGACAGGGAGTAGGGGGGTAGAGAGCGCTGCAATCTCAGTCGCTGTCAGAGATGATGGTGGTTCCGGTAATATGCATGTATGGTGTTGGTGTTGGTGTTGGTTAGGGAGAGAAGTAATATTTATGTGGCTGTGCTTTTCCTTTCTCCTTCCGCTATGTCGACCGGTGTCGACTTTGCGACTGCTGTCAAGCAAGAGGCTGCCTATCTTCGTCTTGTGCATCCAACTCCAGATGATATTCCTTCCTGTTTTCGGTTGATGGAGCTCGCTATGGGCTGTCATGGTACGGCGCTGTATCGATGCTTGTTGACCAGCCAAGCTAAAGCGTAGTAGGCATTCGTTCGCAGGTGAAATCTTGGTATCGACACGGAGAATCCTCACGGTGCGCGCATAACCACGACGACTTCAAGTTCTGCCTTAGCATGAAATGGATGGAGAGCGACCAGCGGTACGATGCATGGATAAATAGACGGGCGGAATGGTGGGCGAAGAGAAGGCTAGATAAGAGCAGCGAGGATGTATGGGCCATGCGAACGTTCGTTTATTTCTCTATCTCTGCACTGTAAATTCACACCAGCACTATCCAGAGAGCCTCGAAAGGCATTCCCCCGGCCTGTTACAGATGAGGAGATACGGCAGGTCCTAGAAAACACGGAAGAAACCCTCATGTAATCGGCCGGATTTCTGTATTTGTTCACTCGACTTCCTCTAGCCTTAAAGCGTGCGAAAGCTTGGTTCCTGCTTCTATAATTCTGTCTTTCTGAATTCCTTACGCTGCCGCCGAGGAGAAGGACTCTCAAGCGCTCGATGATGAATATGATACCCGGACGCAGGAAACAAAGGCCTGGTCTTCGAAGATGCTGCTGTTTAAGTACGTATCAACCCCTTGTCTACCTGTATATCCTCTGAGAAAAATTATAGGATATCAATGGTTGAAGATTGTAACGAATCTAATAATCCCTAAACGGCCAAGCGTCATTGTTACTGAGTTTCCACTCCCTCTAACCAATGTTTATTGGGGGCTATCTCTGGAATGAGACAAGACGACAAAACGGGTGAAAGAGCAATTCATTCTGCGTTGACCCTTGGCTAGCTATAGTGTTGCCGTGACTCGGCTAGACTCGACTCGGCTAGGCTTACGCCGACTTTGGTAATTCTAATTAGTCAAGTCGGCTCAAGCTGCCGTGAGTCGGCTTGAGCCTCGACTCAAATCAAATAAGGAAATCAGAAGTGCGAAAGATGCTATTGCTCGATGACGGCCAGCATTTTATCTGAAATCAATACCTGACTTCGTTGATGAGTGAATACAATATTTGTGAGGGTCAAATTTGCCTTATACTTGTGGCATTAATCAGATTGAGCAATATTCATAAATTCTACAAAATCTTCACATGAGAGGACTGAGTCAAGAGCCAGAGCAGCAAATCGAGATGGCTTTGCTCTAATTGTTGCAAAGACTTGGAAACTGCAACAAAGGAAGTCTTAGAAGCCTTGAATGGACCTAAATTACTCAAATATTGATGTAGCTGAATCATTGAAACATAACTTGGTTAGACAAGCCTCCGAGCACCAGAAAGTCTCAAGACTAGTCAATAAGTGTGAAAAAGCACTCACCTGGCAATATTTGCTGCACTATTCAAGGTTTTCTACTTGGTAACTACTTCGAAGCCTGTTTGAAATTTTTAGCTTCGAGTTGAGGATAGGGAAATAGCCAGCTATAATAATTAGCCTTGGAGGAGACCAAATACATTTAAAGGCGTCAGATTATGATTTCAATTAAATACTACGCTGAAAGACGCAAAAATATGAACAGAGAAACGACAATAGCGAAGTGCGTGAGGATGCATGTCCAAATTTGGACACACTCAGGCTAAGCCGACTCAAGCCGAGCTTGAGCCGACTCCGTTAAAGTGGGCTCAAACTCGGCTTAAATGGACTCGGCTTACCGGCTAAGTCGCTTTGAGCCGAGTCGCGGCAACACTAGCTAGCTATCTTCTCAACTTCAATCTAACGCGACAAGTTGGTATGTTTGTAGCACGTTGCGTTCTTTCCAGAGCCATCCTTGGGCCTGACCTGTTCCCATCCTTCACGTTACCCGTCGTTGCGAACAGAAAACATTCACCCCTCCCGTGGGGCGCCTAGACCTTGTTTCGGCGAATAAGTACAAACCCTACCATCATCCGCCCCGAGCCCGTAGTTCAGGGCCTATACGACCGTCAGCGAAAATTGGAAATGAAATTCGGTCAAGTGCGCTTTTCATTAGGGCTTTTATGCTCGAAGACACCACAAAGGATTGACTGACTCAGGATAGACTCGGGTATCTCCTCCTGTGCTTCCAAGTCCATAGTATCCCCGGGACGATACCGTTTGATACTTTGAACGCACTAGTCAAAATCCAGTGGGATGATATTCTTTTCTCTTCGTTTCGAGCCGCAGGCAAATGCATCTCAAACGCGTGGTCTGGACTATGGTGACGGCCGACAAAAAGGTAAGGTACATAAGGTATCACTGTGGCACTGTTTGCTTCAAATCTGTAAAATGCACACGATGTGATTTCGCAAAAATGGGGTGCCACGGCCAAGGTATCTGTCGAGTCAGGTTCAGCGAGTAGTCGACGGTCCCGAAATTCTCCTCCTCGCCCCGAAATGTAGGTTTACATCACAGTAGACACCCGGGTCTGAAATTCTCAGTAGTACGTTCGTCATTTCTCCTCCCTTTCGTCGACTTCGTTTCTGAAATGTTGTCTAGTTGAAGTCACACCCGAGTCGCCTTCCCGTATAGACTACTATTACACGAGACTACCTTCCAGTTATGGCATCATACGTTTTAACGGGGCGCCTGTTTTCGGAATCATCATCAGCAAGCTTCGGAACCGTTTGCGGGCCGATGTCTTTGCGAATACTCGGGTTTGCGCTGCGATAACACATGTTTCCATGAGCAGTTTCATTGGCGACAGGAAAAGTTCTTGAGGATGAACAGGTGAAGTGACAAAGGCTCTGGCAGTGTCCCGGTGAGATTTAGACACTGATTGCCTCCTCGATGCTGAACCTGATATTCTAGATAGAACAGATGATGTCTGATAGCATCAAGTCTCATGTCGATTTCTACCATAAGCTCTGGCCTGAGCCCTAGCCGAGCCCCAGCCGAGCAGGTTTGGACTCAAGGCTCAGGCTCGTTGTTTGAGGACGCTTGGCCGGGGCCCTCTGCAAGCCCTTGAAAGCTGGGCCTTTCAAATAACTAGGTCCAACTCTGCATGCCAGTGGACGACTCTCAACCCACTTCACCAGCTACACCTCTTCTCTGCTGCCCTACCCACAGTTCGTAGATCTTCCATGTCCAATTATTTCATTCCAGTGTTTGTCAACGACAACAGACCTCCTGTTCCTCACCCACTCGTTGATGTATGTGGCGTTGGCGTTTGCTCGATGTTACTACCTCCCTCAGACTTTCCGCTTGCTGACATGAGTTCCAGAACTTCCCTGCGACAACAGGATTTACCGAGCAACAGTATTATTTACTTAAACGCTCCTTCACCTTGGATTCCAAGAACAATCTCACCTATGCGGCAGCAGGACGAATTTGGGAGGATTTGCTCGAATTCACGCGGCATCCGTTTCTCCTCCTCCGCGTTGCGGATATGCGATTTGTGCTCAATCATGAATCTGCAGCGATGAATCTATACTGCGAGGTATGTATGAATAAAAATCTCTGATCTCCTCGCGTATCCCAAGGCCCTGTCTTGAACCCATAGCTTCAGTCTTCTATAAGAAATCCTGCTCTGGATAAATGGATCGTGGACGTGGGAGGTCAAATCGAGAAGCAAGTCTGGGAAAGACGTGTGTCTGCATCTCTTTAGTTGGACATATGCTGACGCAAACTCGTTCCAGTGATTCGCTATCGTTCAGGCGTGGACTACGCCCCAAGTCAGAGATGGGCTCCCACAGCGGCGATTGTACCATTTCCCCACGCATATCTCATGGCATCTCAACTGAATTCATTGAGAAATCTTTGGGCAAGTTTCCAAGATCCAGCCAAAGCCATGAAACAGTACTTGAACTACCTCTGCCTCCAAACTAACGAGATAGAAGGGACGGTCATTGTATCTCGATCTGCAGGTCCCATATGTGATTCAGCTGCCTCTTTGGATAGCTGACGTCTTTCTGATACAGGCGAGTACCATCCTTGTCGAGCTTGGTTTCTTCAACCAGATGAGTATTGACAAAATGGACATCACGGGAGGCCAAATACGCGATCCGGAAGGTGCCGTTTCCCTTCTCCGAGACACACACAATGTGCGTCCTGTGAAAATTCCGTCAATCATTGCTGCATCACTGAGCATAATGTTCATTGTCAGGCTCTCAGTATGGTGTTCAATCTGTTACAACGCAATTCTGCCACGTTCAATTTGACCATTGACGATGTTTGCAAGATCCATCATATGCTCATGAAATCTAGCCGATTAGTGGCATGTACAGGTAGCGCAGGTCCCTTCATCACATACACCAGTATCGGTACCACCCGGGCTAGGACTAAGATCGATGTTACGGTGAGGGCGCTAAACGGCCACAGCATTCAATTCTGCCCCTGGCCAGAAGTCGAAGAAGAATTGAAGATATTTTGCAAAAGATTCAATGTGAGCATAATTCATTTATCCTTTTTATCTTTGGCTCGAAGCGCTGAACCTTGGCATGAGGAAATCATGGGACAGTCAAACTTGGACCCTTCTGCAGCTGCAGCATGGATCAACCATATTTTCATCTCAATCCATCCCTTTGAGGTGAGCTTCAAACTCCTCATAGAATATGACTAATTACCGTACATTCTTAGGATGGGAACGGCCGACTAGGTAGAATTCTGGCCTCTGTCCCGCTTCTGAGAGCCCGACTGCCGCCGGTCTGTATTACACAGGACCAGAAGACGCAGTACAACAACATCCTGAATTCTGTCAGTTAATGCACATTATAGTACCATGTCACTGTTTCTCTGATAAAACTTTTCAAGATGAGATCCATGCCCCGTAATACGAACGACTTTGAGCTACTCATGGGCAATATGTACGCGTCCACCGTCCTGGCATTGAAGCAGCTGCCAGTGTCACAATAGAGCAACAATAGCGAGTTCCGAGTCCCATGTATTTAGTCATTATTGGTGCTCGCTCATCTGGGTCCTGAATAAGTAATTGTAATTGTGGTTTTTATGACGAGTACGCGTGCAAGTGACCTAAATGGACCGTGGGAAAGACGGAGGACCACGAGCCGTCTTTCATAAGCACAAGATCGATGGTCTTGTTAAGTTGCTTCCACCACCATCATAATGGCTCGCCTGAAATGCTTTCAAACATCCGGTCCGGACCTGAAGCATTCTGCCGTTACTGTTAGTTTTCTTCCTTATATTTTCCCTTGATCGATCTGATGCATCGGAACCAGACCCTACCCACCGACGTGATGGATGCAGAAGATAGCTCGAAACTGGAGGCGTCGCTACTTGTCGATAATACAAACCTTTTGGCATGTGCTGCCTCTGCACGTCTGTGGGAAGGCCTCCTCGAAAAGTATCGAGTTCCGTTGTTGCTATTGTTGGTTGCGGATGTGCGCATGACGTTAGGCCATCCATCTATAGCACTGCCTCTTTATCATGAGGTTTGTTGGATACGAGTTTTGTCAATATCAACTGATATTCCGTCAGTTGCAAATGGTGATCCAAGACTCTAATTTGGCTTCTTGGATCAATGAAAGTCATGAAACAATCAGCTTGACGCGACGCGTAACGGATAGTTGTACGCGCCCTCTCTTCCAACTTTTATGACCGTGGCGCTAATCCATTTCCATAGTGCGATTGCCGATAGATTATGCACCTGGCCAGAACTGGCGGCCTGAACGCTTGAGCAGACCTTTCCCTCTTTTCAAATTGAGTAAGGAAACACATTCGGAGATAGAAAATCTGTGGAGCGAAGTAAGCGAGTTGGAGAATGCTGACCGGAACCTCAAGACTTTTCATTGCATACATACCAATGACATTGAAGGCGTGGGTACATTAGCGGACTCCGTAGGTCGTGACGAAACTCTTGCAAACAATCATTCTATGAGGCTAATAACAGTCGTATCTGTTATTGTTGACTCACGGTCTTTTCTCTCCCAACACTAGAAGAGAGACTGTGGTGTATACTGGCGAGCTCAAGGACCAACCTGAACTCTTTCTACGCGTCCTACGGGGGACGAATAAAGTCGGTCTTACAACTTGTTTGTTACCTACACGCTGCTCATAGGATAATTTACTCTCAACAGGCTCTCTCGCGTGTCATGGAAATGGCCACTTCTGAGCATCTAACGCTGACACCCACGATCATATGCGAACTTCACCGTACGATGCTGCAGGGTACGCAAACGGTATATCTCAACGATCGGGATACGCTCAAGTATTGCGCCGTCGGGATGACGCGTCAAGCGACGCAAATCAACGTGACGGCACGACTCCCTACTGGGAAAATGATTCAGTTCTGCCCGTATACCGAGGTAGACTCCTACACGGCATACTTTTGCCATCGGTTCAATGTAAGTGAATTTTGTCTAAATACGTGAATCTCTAACCTAGCAGGCTCACGTGTAGATGCTGATGAAGAGCCTGGATGAAGACCAACTCGACGTGTATGCCTGTGCAGCCTGGGTCAGTCAGAATTTCATTGACATTCATCCATTCGAAGTAAGCTTTGACGTTTACTGTCTCCACACTGGCACTTACCAAGCAGGACGGCAATGGCCGGCTCTCGAGAATGCTCGCATCCATCCCCCTCGTGCGTCGTGGTCTTCCCCCCCTTTGCATCACAATGGGCACCAGGAGTAGGTACATCAGTGCACTGAATACCGTGGGTCTCCCTCTCTTTTTCATGGTAAGATTGATCACAAATTGTCACTTCAGACGCGCGCCGACACAAACACTGATTACAAAAACCTGACACAATTTCTGGCGTTTTCAGCGGATATATCGTTAAATGTATTTCGGAACATGGTGGGTGTAAAATACAACGAGACATATTTAGAAGACAGCTGTTATCGTTGGAAAGAGGAACTAGAGGGCAAGGCTGAGGTGGAAGAGTGGGGGGAATGGTAGTAGGAATAGTTGTATCAATATGCTGAGCTCTCCCATATCGCCTTGCCGATTCATGTCCGTCTCTAATTTTTGCTTCCATAGTTTGGTGAATAAGTAATTGGTTGTGCTCGCAATGGGCGGGCGAAGTGAAGGCTGGATAAGAGCAGTCACTAAAGATGTATGGACCCTGGAAACATTCGTTTATCTCTCTATCTCTGCATCGTAAATATACACCAGTACTATCCTGGGAGCCTCAAAAAGCATTCCCCCAACCAGTGATAGATGAGGAGATGCGACAGGTCCTAGAAAACACTCATGTAATCGGCCGGATTTCTGTATTCGTTCGCTCGGCTCCCACAAAATTTGATATTGAAGCCCATGGATGTTTGGCTTCTGCTTCTACGACTGCCCTTGTGACAAATTTCCTACGCTCATTTCCGTAAGGAGCATCTGCCTCGCAATTCAAGGTCGTTCGATGCATGAATGTCCTCCATCGTACTTAGGGTAGATAGGTAGTATTACACAACACGGTCTAACGGGCGTAGATAATACATGACTGGTGTACTAACACCTAGCATCACAATCACGTACTTAATTATCCACTGATACCCTCAACCGAACCCAAGGCCGACCTCACGGTCAACGCTGCTGGGTAGAACCTAGGGTCTAGTTGAAGGCCTCCGGGGCCTACTCTCATCAAGCCGATACATCGGTAGCTTGTAAAACATTTTTCAGCGCTCGGTAGCAGGTCATCGTGCACACCTCAGTGGGAGCCGCCTCATCCCATCAAGCGGAGCCATGCTCTCCGAAGAGGTGATTTGAGGGGTCTTTGGAGTTTACACCCGTTGTCAGAGATCATCGATATATTGTACAATAAGCTACGATTTACAGATCAGTCAATTGAGTGGGCTACAACAACACAAATAAGTCAACTTGACCCTTTCCTACGCCTTTGAATCCGTTGATACCGCTATAAACAACACGTTGGTGCTGCAGGCCGTTCTTAAGATCTGCTATCTGTTTCTCCATCTCGCACTAGAGGAATTTGTGCCCAGGTCAGTTCCATGTTTAACGAAGGGAGCAACACGTACATCACCCTCCATGGTGTCATGGACTATTAGCACTGACTGTTCTAAAGTCGTTCGATTTTCAACGAAGGCGAGGCAGTGACAACCATCTTTGAACATGAACGGTATACCTTTCGGGTTTCTCAACCAGCGCTCGATGTCATTGGGTTCTCGGGCTCTAATGACAAACCGCGCCGAAGCACCTGACTTCCACGTAACACGCACAGGAACATTGTTCCCTCTCGCAAATGAGATCAGCCGATAAGGCTGCTTGGTCCACGAAGGAGCATCTCGGTGGAAGTTGAAAATATCATCCAGTACACATCCATCCTCTGTTCCCAGATAGTTTATGAATGTCCATACCATGGACCTTTCAAATTTGTCCTTCTGAGTTGGCATTCCCGCATCAACGGTCATGGCCTTTTTCATACAGTCCTTCACACAGTCCTTGAAGACAGAGGTGTCGGAAGATCCAAGGAGTGACAACAACGATGCCGCGCCATACGCCTCTGTCAAAGAAACATCGTAGCGTACGTTCAACATGAAGCAAGCCGGTGGTCGAGGATCGAGAGAAGGGAGAGGGGTGACTCCTAGTTCAAGAAGTTTGGCGGATTCGTTACGTTCAAGTTTAAGAGCTGAAGGATTGCTAAGGATCCGTCGACAGAGAAGCCAGGAGACCATCTCCATAAATGTAGAATCTATATGGCCGTCAGCGAAAATTAGTAACAAAATATGGTCAAGTGCGGTTACCACTGAGGCTTTTACGTTCCAAGACGCCACACCCAAAGGATTGACCGAGGATGAACTCGGGTATCTCCTCCTCCTGCGCTTCCAAGTCCACAGCATCCACAGGCCGATACCCCGTCGATACTTCGAACGCACTAGACAAAATCCTGTGGTACGGTATTCTCTTGACTCCGTTTTGAGCAGCAGCCAAGTACATCTCTATCAGCTTCGCAACAAGGCGTGGTCTGGACACCAGTAAGCGGACAAAGTTCGACAATAGCACATCGGACTCACCGAGGATACAACCACATCTTGATTCTCTCAAGAAGCCCAGGAGGCACCGCCTTCAGATGTCGGAGGATATACTCTTCCAAATTATCACTGGAGACGTCGGGTATTCGACGCGTAGCTCAACCTTGATCCCGGGGATAGTGAACCGATATTCAACATATTCACAGACAGTTGCGATGCCGCACACACAATCGCCTTTGGTCGTAAACAGGAGTCCATCATCTCGAGCATCCGCGGAAGGAGTGAATATCTATGGGAAAGCCAAGGATCACGAGTGGCTTTGTGCACTTCATCAAAGGTGAGGCATAGGCGCGGCGAGTCGTTGGTGCCATGCAGGACTTCCTTGATCGACTCACAAAGCTTGTTTGAGGATTGCCCGGAGGCGCGGCAGAGTGTTTCGTCATCAAATGACTGCGCTACCTTTGCGATATGGACGAAGAGATCCTCCGAGTTCGCGAGGCGTGGCGGACAGGCTTGGAGCAGCAAGAGACGGCGGCGCGCATCGAAGGGGGCCACATTGTGTGATAAAATCAGGTCGAGGAAGTTGGCAAGAACGTATATCCTCGCATAGATCAGGACGTAGAATGCTCTCTCTGCTGCGTCGCCCCCAAAGGTACTTTTCAAAGTCGGGTCAACGGTTTCCACCACCCATTGCGCATCGCCTGACCCCGATGCCCAGGTCGCTTTCTCCTGAGAACAAGTGAAATAGATCAAAAAGTATTTTTCAACTGCTTCGAACAGCAGTCTGGTCTTGCCATATCCAGGTAAATCGATGACCGTCCTAATTCTCATTAGAATGAAGGGGTTTGGAAGAGGAAAGAGAACTACGTTGAAAAAGACTGCCGCATAACTTCCTCGTTCGGGCGATGAAATACGTCTTTCCAGCTGGTGAGGCTTTCGTTGGGGTCCCCAAGGTCAGCAAGGACGAGGTGGACTCTGTCCGCGTCTGGATGGTAGACATTGGCGTGGGGTCCTTTCCCGTCGTGCTGAGACGAGAAGTGATAATCGAGGCTTCCCTTTGCATAGTCCTGCAGGACATCAGAGAAAGCGTCTATAGCTTTCTTGGACATCCTCTCCAGCTCTTCTGCGTCTGTTCTATCCTTGATGATTCCTTGCAAGACGAAATGAGTGACAGGTCGACATCGGTGACATTGGGCAGATACTTTTCGCTATTTGTAGATCATTATTCTTTATTTCTGTGGAAACAGACGGTGAGTAAGAGAAAAAAGATCAGAGCTAACAACGTACTCTCCTTCAATCTTCTACCGATAAACCACGCTGTAAGAGAAAGTATGAGCGCATATACGAGGACCAGAAATGACAGCGAAACTCAACGGTGTCTCAACAGCTTCTCATAATTCCCTTCCATCCTTCCATGTTGCGTGAGGTCGAATAATTCTTCTGGTTCTTCCACAAGGTCATGCCTTGGCTCGAAGAGAAGGTCCTCTATTAATGCGTACAACATTATAGCAAACACTCTTGTGCGTATGCCGGGTTCCTTGGCTGTTGGTAAGTTTTTTAAAATGATACTGTTCAGGCGATCTATCTGTTCTTCCTCAAGAGAAGCGCCTTCTTGTGCGACCGTTGCCAAATGGTTAGAACATGTTACTCCAAGGAGAACGTAAGGGCCTACCTAGTACATCTTCTGGCATATTGACATGGTCTTCCCCGTTCATTCTGTTCGCTTTGCGTGCTTCGAGCACCTAGAGGACTGATAATCAGGTGGACACTACAACATGAAAATATACATACGATTTCAGTGGGATCTGTTCAGGTCCCTCGGAGTCGCGACTTGTAAAGGTAGTTAGTTCGACATCCGTCATTGTCTTAGTTTCTGTCTAGCTATCCGCAGCTGCCGATCGATCAGTGGTACGATACCGCTGTGTATTATTCGACACTGAGTACCTAGGTTTGGTGACGGGGAATCCTATAGGCCTTACAGATCCTGGTGACATGCGATTCCTGAGCTCAGTCGGAAGAACCCGGCGAAGTCAAGAGTCCAACGCGACAAGTCACATCTGTGACACCTCGCGTTCTTCTTCTCCGCCTCTTGTCCTCTTGGTCCTGTCAAAAATGTCGACGTTCCCTATGGAAAAAAATTCCGAAATCGACTCCTCCTCACGTCCAGTACACAAAAGAATTAAAATAGCCTCTTCGAATGTCCATGAAGCGGTGTGCAGACAAACCTCGACGCGTCGCGTCGTCAATCTTAAATGGCGAGCAAAACTGTCGATGCTTCCTACTCTGCCTCTGGATATTTTGTTTGAGGTACATTCTTCATCGTTCTTCGCTGGGATATGCTCACAAAGGCTGTTCAGATATTCGGACATCTTCATCCATTAGATTTGCTCCATCTGACCCGGACGACGAAGGAATTTCGGCGCGTCCGTGCGTGATTTTTTTGTATTTCCCCCCGATTCCTCTTGATGAGTGTTTGTACAGTCACACACAGATCGTCAATGACTGTCTGGAAATCTTCGTTGGCTAATGTTCCCGGATTGCCACTGTGCCCAGAGGACATGTCCCACCCTGCCTGGACCAGCCTGGTTTTTGACCATTTTTGTCATGTATGAGTTCCTCAAGTCAGTCTGTGCACTCCACTGAACATATAACACAGAAATGCTTCGCGCCGAATATTCGCAACGTCGACTGGTGCCTACGTGTCCGACTATGCTCAAAGTGTGCTAAAACTTGGTAACGTCACCGCTCTTACTCCATTTATGGTATCCTCATTGTTCCTTTGTTTCCTTGTTTCCCAGTCTATTGTCCGAATCTGGATTTGACGAGACTAACAAGAGCGACAAGATTATCCTTCGTTCTGTCCCATTCCATAGCTGGCCTGGTCGTCATCGTAGGCGATATTATTTCTGCGCGAAGGACTTGATGCTGATAAGCATTACTAGCGAAAGAGAAATTCTGCTTTGTCAAAGAAAAGGATGCTTTCGTGAAGGCCTTCAATGCCTGTCAAGGGAAGGACGCGAGGAAGGAATTTCTGGGGAAGAGAAAAGCGGGCGTAAAGGCTCGTAAGGACGTAAGTACGCACTTCCCGAAAACCCTCCCGCTGCTGACAAAAGACATAATCAAGCACGCGAAAAAATGCATAGAGTGGGCCGATTCCGTGAGCGAAAGCCGTAGCAAAGAGCTCGATGACATTCGAAAACAGAGGAGCAAAGCGTGAGTGGAGTAATATTCGAGTCTAAGTGGTTTATTGACATCCTGCTAGCATCGAGACTAGACTGACGTCTTTGGGACACGGCAAAGAGATTGCATATCTGAAGGACCTCGAAAAATCTGGTTCTTGGTCTGCAAGGAGAGAGCTGACTCTCTTCTCTGACCAATTTGAGGTGAAGCAGCCCAAACCTCTCACCGACAGAAGTAAGCCCACCTCATCCCTTTCCCCGAAAAGTCACCAACGATTCTTGACTTTTTCCAGACTGGAACTCCATCGAAGGCATCATGCTTGACTACATGAAGGACGTTAAGTCGCACCGCCTCAAAAAAGAACGAACGGAACTGCTCACCACTCGCCGATCTCTCGTTGCAGCCGAATGGCGCTCATGTCGCTCCCCACCGGACAAATTCCAACCAGGTCTGCTGGATGTGTGGCTGTGGGAAAAAATGAAATACTTCATCGACCTGCCGTCGTGCATCGTCGTGACACCAGAGATGGTCAGAAGCGTTATGACGGTGCGGCTTCCTGCCTTCATCGCGTCGTGGTGCAATAGTAAACACATCCAGCTGTGGTCTATGCTGGATTACGAAATCCGCAGGGGGCACTTGGATCTTATGAAGGATATGCAGCTGGCGACATGCGTGTTTGCGTGTACGGATCGACACGGGCTGCACCGCGATATGGCGAAGGCGGGGTACGACACAACTGCGTGCAGTATGTGGTTCCCCGAGTATCTGCACCACCCTTGCAACGCGAGGTGCACGGTCTTTGATGAAAGCGACGAGGATAAGATTGGGAAGGGTGTGTGCGACCATAAAGAGCTCGCGCTGACGCATGATTCGGAGACACGGATAACGCGTAGAAGGGAATGGTCGACAGACTCGCTGGTGTTCGACTACAAGGCCTCGCGTGTCGTGCGGAAGATCCTCAATACCTGCAACTTGAACCCCGATACTACAGTGGAGGAGCTGGACAAAGCCGACCCGCGTGTGGTTTGTCTTAAGTGCAGCTTTGGCGCCAAGTGTGATGGGGAGAGGATGTTCCCTATCCTTACTTGGAGGACTGCGGTGGGTGACCAACATGGGCCATTGGAAGAGTATCTGATCTTTTTTGGTTGTAGGTCCACCATTGCATGAGGAAACACTGGGGAGACTTGGCGGTTGCATGGCAACAGATTTCCGACGAAGAGGCAGCGATGGCGAGGGAATTGGAGAAAAAGGAACCGCAGAAGCGAGGTATACAGCCAAAGGCTAGGAAGGATTGGCGCTGCTCAACGTGCACGGGAACATCTTTGGACAATGGACGGTTGACTTTGGTGGATGTCAAGACACATCTAGCCAACGAGTGAGTGTCTTCACGTGCAAACGAGTTCGAAAGTTGATTCAGTTTTTGTCTAGACACGACGCAGATACTCCGGTCGAAGGTGTCGACTACTTCCGTGCGCTTGACTGGCCGCCAGAGCAACCTTTAGTTGCGAGGATGGTTCCTAAAGCCATACTAAGTTCGGAGTAAAATGGCCGTTGAACGCTCTTGAACGATAATATCATCATTGGACCTGTATATACTACATATGTCATCCTATGCATCAATAAATTCTTCAGAATATGTTTACTTACCTGGCGCTCAACAATAAAGATGACCGGAGGTGACTCAAACCAATTTGGATCGAGCCCCGAAACAAACAGATACAAACCTTCATCCTTCCTACTTTACTGTCTACATCCTCTATTTTCGATTCGACATGGCAGACGTAGCGATCCAACCACCGCCCACCGACACCATGGAAGGCATCGACGCCGTCCCCGAACCCACCGAACCCCCCAAGCCCAAATGTGAAACGCTCTACGTTCAGAACCTCAACGAAAAGATAAAGATTGACGGTACTATGCAATTTCCTTCTTGCCAAGGACTATATTACTGACACGGAGAAATGTTCAGTGTTGAAATCTTCATTACGGGGTCTGTTCAAGCCGTACGGGGTACTAGACGTGGTGGCGCATAGCAATCTCCGGATGCGGGGGCAGGCATTCGTGTCGTTTGAGACACCAGAACAAGCTGAGAAGGCGATGAATGACGTTCGCGGGTTCCCTCTGTATTCCAAGTCCATGGTGCGTTAATTCTCGTCTCAAATGTGTTTTCACATACTGAAGAAATATGTTTGCCAGCAAATATCGTTCGCACGGACACGGGCCGACGCGGTGGTGAAAAAGCTGGATGAGGAACATTTCGAGGAACACAAGGCGCAGAGGGCAGACCATAAGAGTGCGTTGTTGCTTCTGCTGGTGGCGTCGTTGGCTGATTAGTGGTTAACAGAAGCGACGCGGTATAATAATCCGCTGAAGCAGAAGTTCAAAGCAAAACGGATGGCGGCTGAAAGTACGTTCTTCTAGGTTTTTACTTGAGTTACGATGTGCTAATGATTTCCAGTCGACGGTGGTGCCGCCCTACCTATATCGAAACGTCCCAATGTCCAAATGCCGGACGAGTACCTACCGCCGAACAAAATTCTCTTCTTACAAAATCTTCCCGAAAGTGTCACGAAAGAACAGCTCGTCACCTTGTTCTCCCAGTGCGTTACTGTCTTGTTGGATATATGGCATGTTACTGATCCTATGCTGCAGATACCCCAATCTTCACGAAGTTCGTCTTATCCCGTCGAAGAAGGATATTGCGTTCGTGGAATACCTGGACGAGGGAAGCTCGGGCGCTGCAAAAGATGCATTGCATAACTACAAGCTCGATGGGGAGAACAAAATCAAGGTCCGTTCGCCGTATGCTCTTGAGAGACATTTAACCATTTTCTTGCAGATCACCTTTGCTCGCAAGTAGGCTTCTGCGCACAGCTTATCTTATTCTGTTTGGGTGCACTGACTGTATCAATACTTTGTTTTTTAATGATATTTGTTCAATCGCTGCAAACGTCTGACACAACAATAAAGGTAGCTCGAGATGTTTTGGTTGCATGATAACATAGCGACGACATATACAACGAGCATAAAGTAGGAGGCGCGTACATCTACTCGTCTTCCTCATCGTCACCACCCTCCTCCTTCTTGGCAGCGGCAGCAGCACGCTTCCGCTTAACACGGCCGGGTCGGCCTCCACCATATGGCGAGGTGAGAGCGAAGTCGATGTGCTTCTGGGAGTCCAGACGAACAACGAAGGAGGGAACGTTGACAATCTGCTTGCCAACCCTATAGAGCCTGTGAGTATAATATAATATACAGCGCCTCTAGAAGACATACCGAATGTGCCGTTGCCTAATCAAAACCCGTGCATGATGAATGCTTTTAGCCAAACCAAGCTTGAAAACCTGGGTCTGGAGACGCCTCTCCAAGAAATCCTCAATCTTCAGAGCCAACACGTAATCGAGACGCATGCGAGCCTCATCGAGCACACCGATACGGACGAGACGACGGATGAGAGCATTACCCTCGAAAAGACGCTTGGGGTCCTTGTCGTCGAGCTTGAGCAGCTCACGGGCAGCACGACGAATCTTGGAGAGGGTGAGGGCGATACGCCAGATCTCACGCTTGTTACGGAGACCGTATTCACCGGCGAGCTAGATAAAAAGATGTCAGAGAATAATAGAAATGTACGAGATAATCCAACCTTTAGCTCGGCATCGAGACGAGCTGACTCGAATGGTCGACGAGGGACCTTGTAGCTGTAAAAAGCAACATGGGGCACGGCTTGTAATCAGCACACTGCAACCCTCCACACAAGGTGGATCTTGAGGAAACTGGATGCTCACGTCTTGCTGTGGTTCCGAGGGGCCCTACACAGAAAAAATCAGCACAAATTACAGACGCCTAGAAGAGCATTACCTCGGCATTTTGTTTCTTGAGGCGGTTAGTGGTGGAAGGGAACGACAAAAATTAATACCACCGACGACGGTTAAGTGGACAGCGTGACGTGTCACAACTGTAAAGTTGTTACTCAGCCACCAAAGTGACCGTACGGCAACACCCGAGAAAAAGTCCTTACTGACCACCGACAGCACTGTGCGTAACTTGCAATAACTCTAAGGGCACCCATCTCACCTCCCGACAGTCCTCAAGATGCCTCACTCTTTCGGTTACCGAGCCCGTACGCGGCACATGTTCAAGCGGGGATTCAAGGGTACGTCTTGCACGAATCGCCGGCCAGGAGAGTCCAACCAATATTTTTCGCAGAACATGGTGCTATCAAATTGTCGACGTACTTGATCAACTACCGTGTCGGTGACATTGTCGACATCAAGGCCAATGCGGCCCAGCAAAAGGGTATGCCCCACAAATACTACCATGGGTGCGTAGCGTAGCGTATTCTTGGGAGGTGGTGGTACTAAGATCTCTTGGCGCAGACGAACAGGCATTGTGTACAACGTCACCCCCAATGCCGTCGGTGTCATCGTGTACAAGGTCGTCGGCAACCGATACATCGAAAAGCGTGTGAACCTCCGTGTTGAGCACATCCGGCACTCGGGCTGTCGCCAGGAGTTCTTGGACAGGGTGAAGCGCAACGGCGAGGCCCACAAGGAGGCCAAGGAGAAGGGCGGTATGTGTCATTTTGCTTATACGGATTTTGGTTTATGTTACTTACTGTTGGTTTTAGAACGTGTTGAATTGAAGAGAATCCCTGCTCTTCCTCGGGAATCCCGCACCGTGTCGACCTCTGGCAATGTGCCCCAGACTATCACGCCTGTGCGCTACGAGACCTTCATTTAATGGATTGTACTGCGTTGCTTTTGCATGTCTTTATTGCTGCCCATGCCTACATGCCGTCTGAAAATATGAAACCCTTTAAAAACATCTATTGGTGATACTGTCAGTGATCACGATGTGAAAATGTCGGTTTGCAGCATATTGTAGCCATTTGTTGGCTTCGAGATCTTTTGGATAGCTCGATGAAAGTGTACAACTAATGCTACGAGTATTTATCTGTAGCCCATGAGAGGATGCCTTGCAAGGCCGCAGAAACTGACCGAAATTAGCTTGTGATCGCCGAGCGGTGAGTACGTCTTCGCTGTGGATGATAGGGATCGGGCTGGCACCAGCTGGCAGTAGCAAACCTTGAGATGACTTTGGGGTATGGAGACTTCAAAACACACAAACAGGCCTACATACTTACCGGCGGCAAACCAGACATACCGGGCGCGGCAGTTTCTGTGACAGAAATATGGCTTGCTTCGCTTTTCCCTTCATGATTCAATATTGTACATTATACACTTAAAATATTAGATATTTTGTGTCCTCTGAGTCTGATGCGCGTCCCAAATTCGTTGCCGGAATCCCATCAGACTTGTAATAACTGAGTTGGACGGTAGACTCACTACAACCGTGACCTCACCCCACCGTAGTCGTGTATTTTGCATCTGTCTACGAGACTAGGGATTTTTGCGTGTGGCGGTTTTTTTGACGCTTGTACCTCGCCACCGCCCGACACCTGCTCTACCAAATGGATTCTCCCCGAATTTTCATCTTAACATCCAGGAAGGTAATTCTAAAAATTTCGAGGAAACAGACGGGTAGGTGAGAGCTACAGAAAATCGATCATCGAGAGAGTATACACATAGCAACCACCTACAGTAACGTTAGCGAGTTTCCCGCCTATTTTCGCGGGGAATTAGAGTGGACTTTCGAGTTGTGGCGGCTAGCAAACTCCAATCGTCGCTTCCGCAGAACATAATAATAACCCATGACGCGCGACGGCGACAAGGCTACTTAAGAATGCGGCTAGGCCGACCTGGAGTGTTCACATCATGTCAACGGCAGTCCGAGTCGCTTCTTCACTTCGTGGACGAAGATTGTTGACCCTTGTCTCCAAAGTCCTTACCCCAGTACGTCTGCACGGTTATGTCGCAGTGACGACTGAATCCTTACTCTGGTCTCAGATAGCACCTCGCCGCAGGATGGCCCAAGATACAGACCGCGCCTCAGTCGCGACCACAGTGGTAAGAGCGGCCTTTGACGGTCTGTCACCACCAATAATTGATTATGTAATCGTAACAGCGAGAAGGCAATTATGAAGACAACCAGAGCGAGGTTGAAACACTTCGAGTTGCGCACAAGATTATTTCATTCCGTGTGGAGAGTTGACAAGGACTTCCTAGGAGGACACAAGACCGGTGCAGGCGCAGGTCCTAGATAGAGAAGACCAAGCCTGGGATGCTCCCGACTGCCCCTGGTGTGGCATGTTCCAGCGATGGAGGCTCTGTTGTTCCTCGAAGAGACACATCTCACATTCGAGGCCCAGGACTGCACCTCGTAGTAGAGGCGTAAAAGTAAGTCGTTATTGTCCTTGAGCAAGAGACAGACGATGACAAGGAACCTTAATCCACAGCCGGAGCTTCTGGATCCCGACGACCGCGCCTGGTGAAAGCACAAATTGCCATTAACGTACATCATCCAAATCGCTGTTTGGCCAGCTGTTGGAACATAGACATCGTAGCGCTCTCTTTCTCCTTTATAGCTGTAGCTCGTTCGCGCATAGCTGCGGCTTTCTCTTCTTGTGCTTGTTGATACCTCTTTTTGCCAGCATCGCGTCTGGCAATCCTGTATGATATTATAATCAGTTTTACCCTTCCTACGTGAGATAGCGGCGAACGTACCGAGCTTGAAAGCTATCACCAGCGAACAGCGCCGATTCATCGAGCTCTACTGAGTCGTCACCCTTCTCCCTGAAGGACTTATCCGCATCCCTCCTCGCGCGTTTCTTCTCCAACATTCCTTCCCTCCCGACCTCCCTTGGCCCAACCATATCCTCAATACGTTCCTTGTCCTCTGCACGCTCCCTCTTACGCTTATGTTTCCGCTCCTCATCGCGGTACTCTGCATCCATTTCTCTCGCTAGAACCAAGTCAGCCGGAGAAGGAAGCGTCGGCCCTTGCACACGCCCCGCGGAGGACTCTGTGAGAGGGCGGCTTTGCGTGGCAGCCCCGACGGACTCGCGTGCCGCACGGAGTGCCTCCCCGTCGGACTTGGAAGCGAAAGACCATTTGTATGACGTTTGCGAGGTAACGGGTATGGAAGAACTGTCTACACCAGCATAGAGTTTTTCTGAGATGGATGTCAGTATTGTCAGCGAGAATGGTAGGAATGTATTTACTCGATAGTTTCCCTCGATTCCAAGCCTAGGTTATGTTTGGGTTAGCGCTTTACAGAACGTAAGGAAAGGGTGTATTGTACCTTTACAAACTTGCGAAAATAGCTGTGTTACATATAAGATTGCATCGAACGAACATGGAGATGACTAACCTTCGGGCCCTCTCTCCAGATAGCTCATCAAAGTACTAGGTATATATTAGCGTATGCCCAGGGTAAGCGGAAGATTATGTAGGGTACCTTTCCCTTCTCGTCCTTTAGCCAAATCCTGAATTCGTCGCTCTTTTGAAAGTAATCCGACTCTGATATTGGCGAAGCATTGTGTGGTAGACGACGCTCCTCGTCTTCTGAATACGAGCGGGACCGTTCTCTTCTTCTCGAATGGCCGGGGGAGCGCGAGCGCGAACGCGAACGGTGAGAGGTCATTGTGAGAGTAAGGACAGCGACTCGCGAGTCGCGCAGGCAAGGGCGGCAAATGCCGAACGCTATTTCCTTTTTAGGTACCATTTGCCGTGCTACTTAGGTAACCAGCGCCCCTTCGACCACGACCACGATCTACCACCAACGCGACCGTCGCGACGAAGACGGCCTCGCCGTCGACGCTGGCCTACATATACTCTCACTACGCCGGTCTAGTTCGAAATGCCTTCCTTGCGACCTCTAGCTATGATACCTCTCGCCATTTTCGTCTATTTTATCATCCACCTCGACCTTCACATACAGCTCGTCAAAGCGTTCTCTCACAATGACGATACTCGAGATATGATTACATTCTCTGTAGAAGAGGAAAGACCTCACTACTTGAATGTTAATGCGCCGAAAACCTTCTCTCGTCACATAGTTGCGGTCGGAGACCTTCACGGCGACTACCCAAGCGCGAGCAAAGTCCTGCAGTTGTCTGGTGTTACAGACGAAAATGATGACTGGGCTGGGGGGTAGACTTCTTTGTTCAGACTGGGGACATCATCGACCGGTTCGTGGTTCTCGCTTTTACCTTCAAATTCGAATTGCCGACCATGCTCTAGAGGCGATGATACTACACTACTTTTCAAACTCATGGACAAACTCCGAGAGCAAGCCCCCAGAAAGGTGGTGCCGTGCTTTCACATCTTGGAAACCATGAATGGATGAATGTAATAGGCGACTGGAGGTATATTACTTGCTCCAAGTTTGGGTCGCGTCTTCTTTCAACTCGCTTTCCAGATACGTATATCCCAGCGAGATCAAGACCTTTGGCACTGTCGAGAACCGGCAAGAAATTCTCTCCACTGGCTGGCTAGGACGTTCTTGGGCAGCAAATTACACCACAGCCTCTCGACTTCCTCTTCATCCCTCCTTGGGTCCACCGAACACCCCTTACCCTCCAAGTTCCTCTGGAATGTTCGGTTCGCTCTCCCACTCCGCGATATCGTTTGTCCACGGCGGTCTATCACCGACATACCACGGTCTATCGCCGTTCCCCTCATACATCAACTCCCTCTCCGATTCTCTCTTGAGAAAGCTTCAGTTTCGGGTACAGCCTAAACCGCACCCGCCTGGTCCTTATGTCGGACTTCCTGCTGGTCGGTATTCGTAGTGAAATAATCATGATAGCAATGGCTAATTGTCATTATTAGGTACCACGCCCGAGGAAGCAGAGCTCTATAGTTCCAATGGACCCCTGTGGTATCGAGGATGGGCAACCGGGACCGAGGAACAGGTCTGCAATGATGTCGAAGCTGTCCTTGAGAAGACTGGAACTCGTAGAATGATTATGGGACATACACCAGACTTTGAAGTAAGCGGTCCATTCGACCGTTGACAGTATTGACATATCTTCTCTTGTAGAATATCAAGTCCCGCTGTGGTGGAAAAATTATTATCATCGACACAGGTGTGCCTGAATGTCAAAATGCGTTTATTTCTGCTGATGACCTTCCCCAAGGGATTTCACGCGCGTATGGCGGTGCTCTTTCGGCGTTGTCCGTTCATTACACACTCGAACCGATCGGAACGGCAGATGATCCTGAGAAACAGCAGTGGGAAGAACGTGAAATCGTGGAAGCCTTGTACGCCGACAGAAAGGAACTCATCTCAGATGATAGAAGAGAAATTGCGGGCGATTTCCACTTGCGATGATATGTATTCGGGACTTGAAATTGCACATGTAAATTATCATATTGTCAAACCTCGATCAGTTCCTGCAAATCTTGTCCAAGGGCTAAACGTTTATCTCGAACTTTTCCTTCTTTCCTTATTCACCATCACCATCACACGGGTACAATTTGGGCACAAGTATCATCGCCGTCATTGGGGCAAGAATGGACCCTTGTTCATCGTCGATGATTTGAAATACTTACCGAATAGATCCCGTTCAGTACTTATTGGTTGCTTAGTATTGGCTGCGAACTTCGATAACTTTCCCACTTTGACTCGAACTACCATCTCGAGTTCATGGAAACTGGAAAAGATGCCGCAGCAAATGGCAAGAAAAAGCTTGTCGTACAGAGGGCCTGTGATGTCTGTAGACGCAGGAAGAGTATGTCTCCATTCCCTGCTCTTTGCTCTCCGTAAGCCTTATATGTCTTTCCAGTTCGATGTAGGGCGCGTTTATTTTCACCGAAATTACAGGGCTGAGATCGTATCATGCGGCCAGGTGACGGAACTCGGACATCAGGTAAGCGATGTTCAACGTGTATCGCTGGTAGGTTGGATTGTACGTACATCGAGTCCATCAAGGTGAGTGCGGCGACCCGGCAGTGTCCGGATTTCCCACTAATGTTGGAACTTAGGGCGCACCGTCTAAGCGGTCGGTTTTGCTTCACATTCTCTCTGACATATCATTAAACGTTCCGTTCAGGTACGTCAGGAGCCTGGAGGACAAGGTAGAAAAGATGGAGAACCTTCTTCGCAAGGTGCGTACCGAGGTTATTCCATGCGGTGGAGTAGATATCAACCGGCTCTCGCAGATCCTTCCCCCGGAAGCGGATTTGAAGGAGGAACTCGAGGCCGTTCAGACACTTCCAGAGGACGCTCCGAGTATGTTACCTGCCTTGGTACACTCCCTGAGCTCCGAAGATCCCGAAGTGGAGGACCGTGACCATGCACTGGAGAGAAACCTCGAGGAATTCGAGGAATATGTCGTGGGCTATCGGTATCATGGGAAGTCAAGCTCTCTTCAATTCGTTCAAGAAGCGCTAGATGTCAAATCGTGGCAACCAGGGACGCTATTCAATATCGCGAGTTTCAATTCTTTCCGACCCGAGTTTTGGGAATTCCGTCCGTGGAACAATCCCTACCGCTATGTCTCGCAAGGGATGAACCTCAAATTTCCGCCTGGGGATCTTATGCCGACGCTCATCGACGCGTACTTTATGTACCTGAATAACTTTCTTCCCGTCCTCCACCGGCCGACGTTTGATAAATCCTTAAGGGAGGGGCTACACTATAGAAATTTCCAGTTCGGGGGAGTCGTTTTGGCCGCCTGTGCACTCGGGTCCAAATTCGTAGATGACCCCCGGGTTCTCATCGACGGCGAGCAGTCAAAGTCGTCGAGTGGATGGAAGTGGATATATCAGGTTACTAGCCGGCGTCGCTCGTTTCCGTCCTTGGATCCTCCAAATTTGTATGATGCGCAACTCTGCTGTGTAAGTCCGATATTCCTTCCTCTTTATACGAGCTTTTGATGGAAGTGACAGCTCCTCTGCGAATTCTACTTGGGTTCCTCAGCACCGCAACAATCCTGGACATTGGCGGGCGTCGGTCTGCGAATCGCGCAAGATGCAGGGGCTCACCGAAAGAAGACAACACGTAACAATTCCGTAAAGAATACCGTGGAGGCCGAACTGTGGAAACGCGTATTTTGGTACTTCATACATTCGTCTCCTGGTCTTTGTTTACCTCTTGTGTCAGGTGTCTTGTAAGTATCGATAGGACCCTTAGCTCGGCACTGGGTCGAGCGTGTGCCATTTACGATGAGGAGTGCGTGTAATCTCCCTCTTTACCGAGACTTGAACTGATTCGTCCTGTAGTATTGACATCGACCTCCCCACCGAATGTGACGATGAATATTGGGAACATTCTGACCCCCAGCAGGCCTTCAAGCAACCTCTCGGCAAACCGTCAACCGTGTCATTCTTGAACTGTTGCCTCCGGCTGACACGGCTGATTATGGTATGCATGCGCACTATCGTACGTCCACCGGCTTTGCTCCCTCGAATAATCCTTGGCTTACCGGATGAAGTACTCAATTCATAAATCAAAAGTTCTTTTTGTCCTCAAGAAAAACTGGGAGCATCAAGTGATCGTCGAGCTTGACTCGGCATTGAACAAATGGGTAGACTCTATTCCTGAGCATCGTAGGCACACCGCCTTGTCGTTTTTTTAGCTCCTCACTCTGACCTCATCTAATCCAGTACGATGGGATCCCGACCGTGCTGACTTGGTGCATTTCCATCAGTCCGCGTCCCTTTTGTTGCTATATTACCATCTCCAAATGCTCATCCACCGGCCCTTTATCACGGCGCCACGTAGCGACGTTGGTTTCCCCTCCCTTGCTATATGTACGAATGCCGCACGCTCGTGTTCTCACATCGCAGAGCTGCAAAGTCGGAGGAATGGTGGTTATTTCCCTCCTATATCCGGCGTAAGTCTTTCCACCGGCCTTTTGAATTGTACTTATTCGAGTACGTAGCTGCTGTCCTTCAACGCAGGAATCGTGCTCCTCGTAAACATCTGGAGCGCACGATATTCAGCATTGGCATTTGACGTCGATAAAGAGATGGAAGATGTGCACAAGTGCATGAGAGTACTCGCAGAACTGGAGATGCGGTGCGTACCCATTGGTCATGCTCTACTTCGTGGCTGATTACAGGATGGAAGGTATCAATATGCTGGTGTATTATGGTATGTCTTTCTCTGAATTACTACTAGGCTACTGACGAAGGTCTTTCCGTTCTCCAGGGATATCCTATACGAGCTAGCGTCTGCTAGCGATCTTCCGCTTCCTGGTTCTAGAGAAAAAGAACCCACTGAGACCTCCGAATTTGCAAAGAATTCAGACTGGATGCCGTACGCTGATCCTCAACAGCAGCTATACACCCTACCGATAAACAGTATCGACCTTGGACGAATGCCCCTTCACGGAGAGGTTCCTCACATTTCTGATTGGTACAACGCTAATCCGTACAACTGTACTCCTGTTACTGCCAGCGAACTTGATGATGTCATGACAGCGATATGGGATAGGGCTCCGAGTGGATTAGAGTACGTTCCTAACTTCCTGTTCTATTCACATTGGATAGGGTGAACTGACCTTGGGTGTCATAGACCAGATGACTGGAGGGACTATGTGGAGTTTGCGCAGAGTCAAGCTATGGGAAGGGAGTTTTAGAGGTGGTTTGTTTGATCAATGATGCTTTGGTGGCGTGGGCGGGATTACTGCAGAGCGCGACCTACTGTTGGTCTTGGATAATTGTATCATTACAGTGAAGGAACCTTGTATTACTATAGACCTCTGTATTCTTCGATCGAAATCTGTAAGTTTTTACTATCTACAATACAGTAATCGCACGCGAGTCGACTTTGTCCGGAGTGTCGTCGTGATCGGGCCGGTCACGACCTCCCGTCTCGCTGTACACTGGCATCGATATCTTCGACGGCCTCCCCCACTATCGAGACACGTTTGTACTCCTCCCCGCCCTCCGGAGGCTCCAGCATCATCGTCACTGAACTCCAGAGTGATTCGGTTCGGGGCTACCCTAAGGGTCCATATATCGATTGGGGTTATTTTCCTGGAGCAGAATACACGTAAAGGAGGCATTTCAGACCTTACCGTCAGTAAGGTCAAACGCTCGCATTTGGCACATATGTAAATGATTTTTGTTTCTTGCTTCCCCCAAGCCCTTCCGAACCGACCTCGAGGGGTACGGCTTAAGACCGTCACGAGCAAGGTCTTACCTGGAATTGAAAAGGGTAGGATTGGAACGTAAATGCACATCTTCTTCCTACATTGTCCGGATGATATATCCAAGATATATCAGTCCGAAGATACGCTTTTGGAGTATCGCGACCACTGCGCCTGATCCCGGATACGCGAAAACTGAGCGACACATACTTCAAGTTCCTCTAAAAGCGTGAAACTTTCGTCAACAAGTAGCATGGATTTGGTATCTCCTGTACTGTTGGACAGCTCTCAAATTCGTATGTGCGTTTGAACATATTGCAGTGTCCATTTGATTATCAGTCCGCACCTTCCAGCATCGTCGGTGAGCAGAACGAAGGAAGAGGATGATGTCGACATGGAAATCGCAAAAGGAAGGTCAATACATTTTCCGCGAGTGACAGATTCTCACCGTTTCGCAATAGCTGCACAAGAGGACACGTCTCTTGAGGACGATCAAACAGAACACCTAAACGTCATAATTCTGGACAGTCTATCATCAGCCAAGGAATCGAGCATACCGTACGTACAAGAGCGTACGATATACGGCTGTTTACAAGAATAGAATATCTTCTCTTCAAGCCAAATAATTACCATGACGATATTCCAGAGGAACTATACGACCTCACGGAACAGGGAAGGATGAATGGGGATTTCAGTGAACTGTTAAAGAACCGTTGAGTTTCATCTTCACTTTTGGTCCATAGATGCACTCATATTTTTTTTCAGGATGGTTTACAGGCAGAAAACTGACTCTGGGTATGTCCTAAACTCCTATCCTCCTTCTCTCGCTCAATGCCTGCATCTATAGACACAGGGAATAAAATTTTCGAAATACGGAAAAGTATCTCCCTCCAATATCGCCGATATCGACCTATTACTCATCTCGTTTTCCAGAAGAACTCGAGAGAATGTCCAAGAAAGCCATAGAGGCTCTCGCTGGTGTCCTGCAGGACTATGCAACCGGACGACTAGATTATCACTTCTCATCACGGCACGACGGAAAAGGACCCCACGCGAATGTCCATCATCCTGACGCGGAGAGGGTCCACCTCCTCCTTGCCGGCCTCGGTGACCCCAACGAAACCCTCACTAGCTGGGAAGACATATTTCATTCCACCAAGGAAGAACCACAAGCTGCCTTTGCAACGTACTCCCTTTTCCTCCTTTCCTTACCCCTCATTCTGATCATACCTAGGACGGTCATCGAATTACCTGGATATGGCAAGACCAGACTAGTCTTTGAAGCAGTCGCACAATATTTCTTGATCTATTTCACTTGTTCCAAGGAGAAAGCGACGTGGACATCGGGGTCAGGCGATGTCCAATGGGTAGTGGAAACCGTTAACCCGACTCCGAAAAATATGTATGGGGACGAGGCAGCACAGAGAGCGATCTACGTTCTTATCTATGCGAGGATGTATGTTCTTCTCTACTTCCTGGACCTGGTGTTATCACACAGTCTGGCCCCTCTCGATGCTCGCCGCCGTCTCTTGCTGCTCCAAGCTTGTCCACCATGCCTCGCGAGCTCAGATGATCTCTTCGTCCACATTGCAAAAGTAGTGCAGTTATTTGATGATGAAACACTCCGTCGTGCTGTGTAACGGTTCGTCACGCTTACTTAACTTCTAGTCACTCCTTCCGTTTTTGTATACCTTTTTCCGAGCCTATTAACACTCCTTTACTTATACCACGGCTCTCCGTCCAACTCGTACCACTCTCATTCTATTCAGTTATGTTCCTTTTTACTCCGGCTATTTACATGTGATACTTTTGCTATAGTATATAGGCAGCTTGTGTATGTGTAGATATCCGGTTTTGAATCTTACACCAATACCTTGTCTTTTGCCGGAAATCTAAGCTTATCTCGAAAGTCTTATCTTATCGCTTATCTCATTTACTCTCGTGTGACTTCAGACGTGTTACTCATCATGCCTCCGTCACATATTTTGACAAGTTCGGTTAACTCTACGCTTTTTTCTTAAACTCTACTCTCTGTCGCCCACGGATCCCCCCTGGTCTGATCAACCCGGCATTCCTAGTCGACAACTATACCAACACTTTCAACAATCTTATTTTCGACAACTTGTTTTATCCAATCTACTACTATGGCTACCAGCGGCAAAGTGTACTATCTTCGTAATAGGCGAACGGCACAAGGAACTCCCAGAGCTAGAAAACAGCAAAGGTCGAGAGCCGTACAGCCTCTAGGTGCGTCGCCTTTTAATTCCCCGCTTACCCCGCTACCTGATGATACCCCCTCGGTTAAACGAGAGTCGAGCAGCCCTATTAGGCTGTTCAGTCAGGTTGCGTCTCCCACTCCAGTCGTGACAGGTGCGGCCTCGCCGTCAGTCAGGTCTGAAGATGGGACGGCGGGCTTCGTTACCCCCTTTATCACTTCACCCATTGGCTCTGACGCCGGTGGCTCTGATGTTTCTTCATCCGTACCTGGTAACGGCTCTGATGTGCCCTTCGAGGAGGAAGATACCAATCCAACTCCTTGGAAAGTAGTACAATATGGATGTCGTAAACGTACCTTTAGTCCTGTGTTAAATACTCCCAATTTATCTCAATTTTCGGGATCCACTGTGACTAGAGTCAGAAAACAAATGCATGCAAGTATCAATGATACTAAGAACCTGGGAGTACAAGACACTCCAATTAGCGCTGCTAAGGCCAAGCTAACCTTAGCTGAACAAGAGCTCATCCATAAAAGGATGGAAGCTGTTGTTATCATCGATGAATCAGGAAACGAGAGTTCCTGGGAGACCGATTCCGCTTCTCGTGGGGAGGGCCCATCCTCCGGAAAAGGGAAAGGCATTGACCCAGGTAACTGGGGAGCAGTTCGTCTTGATAAGGGCGAGACGGACATGGATGCACAACGGAAAGCATTCGCATTTTGGAACAAGGTTCATAAAGACAAGTCTAAGGCATTACAGCAAGCCTACGACACTCAAAAGAAACAGTTCCCATCGGCGCCTCCACCGACGCCTGAGAAACCTTCTGCTGAAGCTTCTCGACAGCCCAGTGCAGGCGTAATAACTCCCAAGCCAGTTGTTCCTTCACCCTTAGTTGGACAACCGGTAACAATGCCCTTCGAAACCAGTCCAGAGGTTACTCCACCTACACCAATTCTTCAGAGTGAGAACATCCCGAAGCCTAAGAAAGCTAAGGAGAAAACATCTAAACGTCCCACAGTAACACTCGAGGAAGTGATGGACGAGGATGAAATTGAGTACCTCGTGAGGAATGCGAAGAAGCAACAGCCTTCAAAGGCCTCGAGTCGTGAGCCCTCAGTAAAACCGAGGGCCTCGAGTCACGAATCTTCGGTGAAACCAAAGGAAAAAATTCGCGAGTCGTCGAGGCTGCGAAGCTCCTCGGCTCGACTCTCTAGTCTGATGGAGCAGCAGATTGAACAGATCGTGCACAAACCCTCGAAGTCGAAGAAGTTGAAGCCTTCCAAAGTACCTAAGAAATTCGTTAATCCCAGTGACCAGATTGACCCTGATAGCCACTTAGGCAGAGTATTAAATCCGGTCGGTCTTCAGGCCACCGGAGGTGATCCTCCCAGTGATTCCTCTAACTCGTCCAGCTCATCATCGAGAGGGTCAGAGTCTGACTTCTCGACTGATGATGCAGGATCCGTGCCTCGTAATTCCTCAGGTTCGGAGGAAGATGGTTACCTGATCACTGCTAATCGCAGCCTTCGTCGTCGTCGTTCGCAGGAAGAGAATAGATCTCACCGTCCTAAACGAAGGATGATCCTTAAGCCTGTACCCCCTGCCAAGTATAATGGCGAGGCGGACTCGCGTTTATTCTTGAAGTTCTTGAATGATGGGACGGCATATGTTCGTGAAGGTGGCGTTCCTCGTCGAGAGCGCGTTCGAAAACTTGGGGCATTCTTGACTGGCGAGGCCGCTGATTTCTATGAGGATTTGGTAGAAGATAATGCCCGTGAATGGCGTTTAACTTCGTTCTTCAAAGAGTTGTATAACTACTGCTTCCCATTGACATATAGGATGGAGCAGCGCCGTAAATTGAAAAAATGCTTTCAAAATGAACTCACGGTCAAGCAATATGATGCTACCCTTCGGCGTCTCTGGAACACTATTGGAATCACGAGTGAGCGTGAACGGGTGGACCGTCTTTGGACGGGACTACGTGTAGAAATACAGAAAGGCCTCTGGAGGGAGAAATTACATCCGGAGTTTTCAAAATACAAGGATGTCCTTCGCGCGGCGGAGTTGACTGAGGTGATAGAGTCAATTGATAAACCGAAGGGTGGATCAAAGAACAAGGCTCACAAATCGGATCCACAACCGTCTTCGGGTAACCAAGCGAGTGGATCCCAAAATCACCGGCACTCCCATTCGCCTAAGACTCATTACAAGAAGAAGCGTCCTTTTGAAAAGAAGATGTTCTTCAATAAACATGCAGGAGGTTCGAAGCCTGGCAAGTTCAATGGGAGTTCGAGCAGGGAGGTCCCACCTAAGCGAAAGGAATTGTCAGAGCAGGAGAAGGCACGCTTTAAAAGCGAGGGTCTTTGCTATCGATGTGGTAAATCGGGTCATATGGCTCGCCAATGCCCTGATGGGAAGAACATACCTTCTGATAGAAATAATAAACCTCCAGGTTTTTCGAGCTCCAACGTAAACTTTGAGAACTTGCGTGGGTTGGCTGATACAACCGAAGACTTGCACGAGCTTAAGGTTGGGATGATGCGTTGGCCAATCAACGATGAATCAGCCTCCGATGAAATCGACTCCGAGGACGATTGCCCTGACCTTCAAATGGTCTCGGCCTCGAGTGAGTCGGACTCATCTGATGATGGTTCTTCAGCGTGGCCAGATGGTGAGGACTCGTCTGTCAACGAGGATGGAGATTCCTCTGATTGGGAAACTGTTGAGTCATCTGAGATTTCTTCTGAATCATCCCAGTGTGATTGTCATACATGCGTCGAGTGCCATAGCTTGAATTGGTGTGAGACGGACCCTGGTGAAGTGAATGAAGGGATTCGGCGTCGAATCCCGTATCAAGTATTGTTCAATTACGTCTGGGATCTGTTGGGTATGGATGCCTTGGACGAAGAATCTGACGTTGATGTAACATCGGTTCGCGAGATGCTGTTGAATAGTGTCATCAGTTATTTGATTGAAATGGACACCGAGTCAACGTCACCAACCGATGTGGATTTGAATCATGAAGACGAAGATTTAGTTGAAATGCTTGATTATTTGGTGGCTGAAACAGCCCTTCGTTTGGATCCGATCCCAGAGAGCGTTGAAGTCGTTGACGACGCTCTCGACAGCACGTCCGATCCGAGTGAGGAAATCGAAGCTTGGTGGCGTGCAGTCGAATCGTCGAACGATGATGAGTTGGACCTTGACATTGTCCCTCTCCTGCTGCCTAGTCCACCGTACGGCGATTGGGATGATAGAGAACCAGTCATTAACATTTGGGATGTCTCTTTGAAACACGGGCTCACCTCGATTGAGCCTCCGCAACCTTGGGATGAACGTGATGAGGAGGAGTTGGAACGGCCTTCTCCCACACATTTGCTACCTTTCGTACCTAGGGAGTCGATAGAACCGGAAGCCCGAAGGGGTCTGTGGTTTTATAGTGAGCTCAGCAATGATTACCCACATAGTTTTGAAGAGAAGTTCTCGTTTATAAATTCATATGGACGCAAGGAGAGCTGTCGTCCACGTTCGTTTGGGGATACAGTGGCTCAAAACGCGCAATGGGTCCTGGATTATCATGGACCGTACCCTGGAGACCATCCAAATGTACTGAATAACAAATGTGATATTGTTTCCCCTTGGGGACACTTCCAAGTGGGAAGATACTCTGATACGCACCATTTGATTGTTGACAGACGATACTTGGGGACACATCTACCTTGCGAAACTCTGATTTGGACCGACTGGTTAGAAACCGAAAACTTCCCGTTAGCCATGTGGTATGCGCAGGAAAGGAGCATCATAGCTGGGATCCCCTCATCAGACTGGCCTGCCCAGAGTCACTGGATTTCTGGTGAGAAGATGCGACCACCATTTAAATCTGAAGTGATTACTTACCTCGCGAACCGTTGGTTCCCTGGGGATCATGAGTTTGATTCCTCCGAATGGAAAGAGTCCGAGGAAGGTTGCTTCCGCATCATTGACTTCGATGATACACCTGACGATTGGCCTCATGCTCGGTGCGAGCCCCCAGACTATGGGGATGAGTGGGTGATCCTGGAGGACAGGCATCGTAAACGTTTCGAGGCTTTGTCTCGATCTTTACTTCGAAAATTCCACTTTGATTTGGATCGTTGGTATCGGACTCGATTGGCTCATGAGTATCGTGATGCGAATCCGTGGGATATTTGGACTGATAGCGAGGACCCAGATGGCCCTGATACTGTATGGGGACATCTGTTGAAAGTTATGAATGACATGGATACCGAATTAGCTTCCTCATGCTTACGCGCTGAGAAATCTAGGGCTCGTTCGAACGTTCAACAACGGTTTTTTGAGTGCCTCGAGCTCAACACCACTCAGGCTCGACGAGGCGACTTCTCAGCAGTGCAGCGTAATTCAGCTAACGTCCGTGATGCGAGGAGGAAAATTCCCCGTACTCTTGTGATCGTTGTGAAGATTAATGGGCATCCGTGCCGTGCATTGATTGATACTGGATCAATGGGAGATTTCATATCTACCACCATTGTCGATCAGTTAGGGCTGAAAAGGATAGTGCTGGCTGTACCGTTACCTTTGCAAATGGCAGTCCAAGGTTCCCGATCGAAGATCAATTGTGGTGTCCGCTGCGAATTTGAGTACCAGACCATTAAGGGCGAACGATATTTCGACGTTGCGAATTTGTCGAGCTATGACCTTATCTTGGGAACTCCGTGGTTGTATCAACACGAAGTGACCGTGGGTTTTAATTCTTCAAGAGTGATTATAGGGTCGGTAGCCCCCCGACCGATGCAAGGTCCTGCTGTTGGGATACTGGAATCCCGAGCTACGGTGATCTACGAGGAGTCGTTAGCAGGGTTCCGTGAAGAATTGATTGCATACGTGTGGCCTTTGTTCAAAAAGGCCGCCGAAACTCCATTACCGCCTCTGCGAGCGATAAACCATCAGATCCCTCTGATAGAACCTGAGAAGATTTATCCTTGGCGACCCTCTCGTTGCCCGGAAATGTTTCGCGAGCAATGGGACGCTAAGCGCAAGGCTTATATCGAAACGGGTCGTTGGAAGGTGACTACCGCTACGAACACGGTCCCAATGTTGTTGATCAAGAAGCCGGCCTCGGTCCTGTTGAGGACTGTAGTCGATTTGCGTGCACGAAATGCGAATACAAAGAAGTTGGCGTCACCTCTGCCCGACATTGATGGTATCTTGAGACGCGTAGCTTGCGCAAAGTATTTTTCGTTGATGGATTCAAGCGATGCTTACGAGCAGGTCAGAGTCGAACCAGCGCACGTTGAAAGGACGGCCGTTTCGACTCCGGATGGGAATATGCTGAGCTTAGTGATGCAGCAGGGGGATTGCAACGCCCCCGCTACCTTTCAGGCTATAATGAACCATATTTTTTCGTCGTATATTGGAAGATTCATGGACGTGTATTTGGATGATATCATAGTCTATTCCAATACCCTGGAAGAGCACATGAAGCACGTCAAATTAATCATTGATATCTTGAAGAAGGAGAAGTTTTACCTTGGTGAAAACAAGGTGCACTTTCTTGCTAAGGAGCTGAAGGTGCTTGGTCGCATAGTCGACCACCACGGTATTCGCATGGATCCGGACAAGGTCGATGTGATCCTGAAGTGGCCAACCCCCACGAACAAGGACCTACTACTGAGCTTCCTTGGTTCGTTGGGTTGGTTGGCGGATGATATCGCGAAGATTCGTATTCCTATGGGCCAGCTGTCAGCATTGACTGGCTCAACGACGCCGTTTCGCTGGACCTACACGGAACAGCGAGCGTTTGAAGAAGCAAAGGCCTTGGCCAGCGCGTGTCATTCGAATCATAGAGTGCCTATTGATTATTCGAAGGATGCAAAGCCGGTGTGGCTTGTATCCGATGGTTGTGGCACTGGAATAGCTGCGTATATTATCCAAGGTGAAACCTGGGGAAAAGGCGTCGTTTGTGCGTTCTATTCTGCGAAGCTAAACCCCGCGCAGCAGAACTATCCTGTACATGAGATAGAGATGTTAGCGGGGGTGGAGTGTATGTTGAGACACAGAGATATTCTGCAAGGACTGCACTTCACCTGGATAACGGACCACAAAGGTCTCGTACACCTCTACAACCAAAAATCCCTGTCCGGCCGCCAGGCTCGTTGGATGGAGAAGCTTGGGGAGTTTGACTTCTCGGTTGAGTATGTCCCCGGGGCGCAGAATGTTCTCGCAGATGCGTTGTCTCGCCTCTGGTCCAACGAGTCTCCTGGCACTGTTCGTGCTCGTGGTGTGTATACATATCACGACATTATCGACAATGATTCAATCGAGACGCATGGTGTGTCCATGCCTGTTCTCGTTGGAGTTGAGGCTGCTTGCCTCGTGCCGGAGGGCGTTCATTTGAACTTGAATGCCATGTCGCTTCGTACAGGTCGTCAGCCATCGGCGCGAGCGAGAGGTCTTGATAACGAGATCGTTCCTGGGAAGCTGGAAGCTCGAGTTCGTTCTGCGTCTAGTCGTAGACCATGGAAGGAGGGCGAGGGTGCAACGCAAAACGCACCTAAACCAAGACCTAAACCAAACTTCAATCCCAAACCCTTTCCCAAGTCCAAGACTAAGGCAACGGCAGTGTCAGAGAATGAGGCTGTTGAGCCTGCGAACACGCAAGACGAAGTGAACGTACAAGACGAGGCGAAGCTAGCGGAAGCTATTTCGTCCTCGTCGTCGATCGAGCATCAAGAGCCCTTAACACAGCCACAGAGCAATGACAGCGAGGGCTCGTTGGAAGACGTGCTAGCTAACGGCAGCTCAAAAATTGACCTTACTTTTGTACTTCGGAATCGTTATGCGGGAGACGTGTTATTTCGCAAGATTCTGGCGAGGCCAAAGGAATTCCGAAACTTTGTCCTCAGAGATGGCCTGATTTTCCTTAAACTAGAAGACAGGGAACTGCTATGCATTCCAGACTACGTACACAAAGGTCGTGGTATCAAAGAAATTGTGATCGACGAAGCCCACTCTCTACTGGCTCACTTGGGGACTAGGAAAACTTTGACTTACTTGCGAGATCATGTATGGTGGAAATCCATTGCACGCGACGTCGAAACCTACTGCAAGTCTTGCATAACTTGCAAACGGACTAAGGATAATACCCAGAGACCGTATGGTTTATTACACCCTTTGACGCCGCCTACATATCCTTGGGAGATCATCGGGATAGATTTCATAGACTTCTTGCCCGAGTCAAGCAACCGAGATGGAACGTTTGACATGCTTACAGTCATAATTGATAAACTAACTGGGATGGTACACCTTGTGCCTAGCAGAATGAACTACAAAGCGAAAGAGGTCGCAGAACTGATCTTCGAAGAGGTCTACAAGCTTCATGGCCTTCCTAAAGGGATTGTCAGTGACCGTGACACTCTCTTTACGAGTATATTTTGGTCTCACCTGCATAAATTAATTGGGACCAAGTTGAAGATGTCGAGCGCATACCATCCTGAGACTGACGGCTCCACGGAACGGGCAAATAGGGTCATCGGCGCAATGCTGAGGCAATGTATCTCGGCTGATCAAAAGAATTGGGTTGCGTTGTTACCCGCAATTGAATTCGCCATTAATTCGGCTCGCTCTGAGATAACTGGATACACACCCTTTTTCCTGAACAATGGAAGAATGCCGCGTTCCATGATTTGGGACAACGCCGCGAAGACCGAGTACCCAGGAGTACGAGTCTTTGCTATGCGGATGAAACAGGCTATACTTTCGGCCCATGATTCAATACTGGAATCACGGGTGAAACAGACGCGGGACGCTAATAGGAAACGGCGTCCCATTCCTTTCACGGAGAAGGACTTGGTGTATATTTCCACCAAGAATATCTCGTTCCCAAAGGGTCTCGCCCGCAAGTTGAACCTGAAATATATTGGACCATATTCAATCTTGAAGGATTTCGGAAATGGATCGTTCCGAATTGCGCTCCCGTCGCACCTGAAAGCGAGAGGAGTGCACGACGTATTCCATTCATCGTTACTAAGGGTACACATACCTAACGATGATCGTTTGTTCCCTGGCCGTGCAGAGAATCAGGTTGGGTTGACAGACGAAGTTTCTGGAGAATGGGCCGTTGAGCAAATAATAGGCCACTCTGGTTCAAAGACGGACTCACTATTCCAAGTGAAGTGGAAGTCTGGGGATATTACTTGGCTGCTGTATGAGAAAGCAGACCATTTGGATGCGCTAGGAGAATATTTCGACGCGCTGGGAATCTCGGATGTCTCACAGCTTAGAGACGGCCGAGCACCACCTCCTGAAGACGATGAATATGCCGTCGAGGAGGTGTCGGAGGTTCGGGTGTCCGCTATAGAATTATTATCTGTAGGGAAAAACTCCTCCATTGGTTGGGCCATTAAAAGCAACGGCACGAAGCCAACCACAACTCACCTGAATTCCCAGTTCTCCCTCTCTGCATCTCTATCCCCCAGCACCATCCCTAGCCACCCTTCCATCCCAGCATTCCCTCTCGTCATGCCTCCTTCGCTCGCTCCCGTCGACAATCGCCTCGCCATCATAGGCCTGAACGCGTACAACCCAGGCCTGTGGACCGTTAACGATCGCGAGGAAAGCACCAAATTCCTCACCAACAGCGAGTCCATCCACATGTGCATCTTGCTCAGCGAACGTGCTCGTACCGGCGCCTTCGATATCTGCCGCGATCCCATCCCTGCCATCTACTTCCCACTCGCTCGCGTCTTTAACAACTCGGCCATCGAAATGGACTACCCTCAGCGCATGGTTTGGCTCCCGCCTGATCGTGTCGCCTCCAAAGTCGTAATCGAGGGAGAGCCAGTCCTTTTCGAACACTTCTTCCACGACGAAGACGAGTACTCCAAGAAAATCCGTGGCGACCCGAGTGGCGTGGCAGACGACAAGTTCGACACCATCTCCGCGTATATCTTCGAGCAGATCGGCATGAAGGGCATGAGCTTGGCGGACGCGAAGTTGTATATTCACCAGCTGCGTCAGGCGTCGAAGAGGCAGGCCAAGTTCGAGGAGAGTTGGAACAAGAGGCAGGCGGAGAAGCACTTCATGGAGTCGACTGGTAGCAAGCCTTCGGGGTCCAAGAAACAGAAGACCCGCGCTACGCCCGGCATCAAGGGTTTCGATGGGGCTTTCATGCGCCCAGCCAAGCCTAGACCGAAGGGTTGGAAGAACATGACCTTGGTGCAGAAGGTCGCCGCTGCCGAGGCTGAGGAAGCTGCCGCTGCGGCCGAGGACGAAGAGATGGTTGACGAGATCGAGGGAGATGCCTCCGCTGAGGCTGTGCAGTGATCGGAGAGAACTCGGTGACTTCTCTGGAGGGCGAATGTAACGGTTCGTCACGCTTACTTAACTTCTAGTCACTCCTTCCGTTTTTGTATACCTTTTTCCGAGCCTATTAACACTCCTTTACTTATACCACGGCTCTCCGTCCAACTCATACCACTCTCATTCTATTCAGTTATGTTCCTTTTTACTCCGGCTATTTACATGTGATACTTTTGCTATAGTATATAGGCAGCTTGTGTATGTGTAGATATCCGGTTTTGAATCTTACACCAATACCTTGTCTTTTGCCGGAAATCTAAGCTTATCTCGAAAGTCTTATCTTATCGCTTATCTCATTTACTCTCGTGTGACTTCAGACGTGTTACTCATCACGCCTCCGTCACATGCTGCCGGGCAATCCTTGGATAAGTTTCGCCACTCCATCAAGGTAGTTCTACATGGTACCACTGACTCGCCGCGTATACACTTCACCTTTGATGAAGTGCACAAAGCCACTCGTGATCCTTGGCTCTCCAATAGGTATTCAATCTTTCCGCGGATGCTCCAGATGGTGGATTTCTCTTTGCGGCCGAGGGCGATTGTGTGTGCGGCATCGCAAACTTCCGTCAATATGCTGAATATCGGTACACTGCCCCCTGGGCTGAGCTACACGTCCAATACACAACGTCTCAAGAGGGATAATTTGGAAGAGTATATTCTCCGTCATCTGAAAACGGTGCCTCCTAGACTTCTTGAGAGAATTAAGATATGGCTATTTCCTCGGTGAGTTACTGATGTACTACTATCGATTCTTGTCTGCTTACTATTGTTGTCCAGACCACGCCTTGTTGCGAGGCTGATAGAGATGTACTTGACTGCTGCTCAAAACGGAGTCAAGAGAATACCATACCACAGGATTCTGTCCAGTGTGTTCAAAGTATCGACCGGGTATCGGCCTATGGATGTTATGGACTTGGAAGCGCAGGAGGAGGAGATACCCGAGTTCATCCTTGGTCAATCCTTTGGTTGTGGTGTCTTGGAGCATAAAAGCCTCAACTGTAAACACTCGACTATATGTCATCATCAACTTTTGCTGACAAACATACCATAGATCCCACATTTATGAGGACGGTCTCCAGGCTCCTGTATCGGTGGATGCTTAGCAATTCTTCAACTCTGACGCTTGAGTGGAATGAATTACCCAAACTCATTGAATTAGGAGTCACCCCACTCCCTCCTCTCGAGCCTCGATCACCGAGCTACTTCACGTGGAATGTGTGCGACGACGTAGCATTGACAGAGGCATATGGTGCAGCATCGTTTATGGCGCTCCTTGGATCTCCTGACATCAACGTCTGCAAACTATGTATGACAAAGGCCATAATTGTCGACGCGGAACAACCAGAACTGGAACAGACTCAGAAGGACGTCTTCGAGAGATCCATAGTATGGACACTCATGAACAACATAGGAAAAGAGGATGGGCGTGTACTCGAGGACATTTTTGACTTCCACAATGATGCTCCTCTGTGGACCAAGCAGCCTTACCGGCTGATCTCGTTTGCGAGAGGGAACAATGTACCTGTTCGTGTTACGTGGAAGTCGGGCGCATCACCTCGACTTGGCTTTCGAGCCCGAGAACCTGATGACATCGGGCAATGGTTGAAGGACCCGAAAGGTGTTCCGTTCATTTTCAAGGATGATCGTCATTGCCTCGCTTTCGTCGAGAATCGAACGTCCCTGGAACGGTCAGTGCTGGTAGTTCATGGCGTCCTGGAGGGTAATGTACGTGTGTTGTTTCCTCCATTGTGATGGATCTTATTGGGGATCGATTTCTACAGTGCGAGATGGAGAACCAGATGAAAGATCTTAAGAAAGGCCTGCAGCACGAATGTGCTGTATACAGCGGTATCAACGACTTGAAAGGCATGGGAAAGAGTCAAGTTGGCTTATTCGTGTTGTCGTAGCCCACTCAATTGACTACGTTATAATATACATTGACGATCAAAGCATGCGAGCATCATCCTGACAACGCGCGTAAATTACAAAGACCTTACAAAGGATTCACTTGAATTGCCGGGCAGAGATAATACTATGACTTGCACTGAATCGTTACGCGATCTTAAGCCATGGAAGGAAGGATGTAGTTTTTATTAGTGGCACTCAGACATAATAAGGAAATCGCATGCCAAGGATCTGTGAGACCTATAGGATTCTCCGCTGCCAGCCCTCAGTGTCGAGCTATGAGAACACCGACGTCATGTCTAACTCAGAATCTAATGAGTTCGAAAGTTAGATGCATGCAGGAGCTTAGGCTCTCGTATAAAGTGATAATGAATATCCATATACTTTATGCAAGACGTGGAAGAATTAGAATATGATCCATCGACTTCGAGAGATGCTCTCGCATTGCACCAGCTCACCTCCGCCGTCAATCTACTTCAGTCTGAAACGGTGAAATCAAAGCGAAATCATTAGGTTTGAATTCTCTATTGTCATTTGATCGTGCTTTCAATGCCAACTCTCCTCTTCAACATCTTCAAGCCGGGTTAAGAGGGTTTCGACTGCAACTTCAACCATCCTCCTTAACAACGTGGCTTCGAGCCTACATAGAGGTGCAAAATGCCAGCAGCACGAGCTTCTTCTACCACTTCCTGTACGGCGCTGGCAACAACAGCAGCAGTAGGTCTGTCAAAAGCATCTTCTGCGGTCATAAGATCGAAGAGCGATAGCAGCTTCTTTATGATACTTTTAAGCGCGTCGTCGCCATTCTCCTAGTAGCGTTTATAAGTCATAACTGTTATATGATGGCGATCGAACTTACCTTGACTAAGTAGGACGACAATTCACCTCCGAGGTACCCCTGAAAAAGTTTCCCCAAGTGGAATATGTCTGTTTGGAAAGGAGAGTAGGGCTCAGAACTAAGCATTTCACGCGCTACTGGCCGTGAATAACGCGCAGGAGTGCGATCCTCAGGTAACCCTATGACAGTACAATCCGAGAGAGCAGAATTCTCATCGAAGACAGCAGCCCACTCCCAATCAGTGATGTAATATCTAATGGGAAATTGGGACCTGAATCTGTGGACAGGATCCCCGGGTCGATTTGTTGGGGTGACGAACCCGCCAGCAAAATTGCACAAAATGTTGGAAAGGGCGATATCCTGTACCGGTCGTTGGAGTGCCTGTACGAGGTAAAGCAGATACGTCGACTCACCCTATGCGCTACACGCTTCTGGTGGCAATATTGAACACCCTATATCAGGAAGCCGCGGAGGTAAGAAGGGAGAACTTTTGATTGTGATGTAAGTATACCTGGCAAAGCTGGGTGATAAAATCCAACATCTCTCCAATATCATAGAACCAGGGCAAGCGTGATACGGTAAAGACCAGCGGGAATACAACAAAGTGAAAGCGATCGAGTGTCAAACGATTGAGAACTGGAAGCGTGGGGTTGAGCGCTTCGTATGAAGATCGTCCCATTATGGAAAGTCTAACGGTCGCGCTATGTACCTACCTTATATGGCTGCATCAGTTCCTGAGTACCCCTGGGACACCGGAGGGTTTGAAATGAGGAACGATGGCATATATCTGCATATCGATCAGATTGTAATTTGAATTAATATTGTCGTGCAGGATGTACTCTTTTTTTCTCTCAGATACGGATACTTAAATTAAATATTCATATAAATATTAAAATATAAATAAATACAAAAGTTAATCTATAGACATGGGATTGCGAGCAGTAGCATACACGGTAGTGGGCATAGCCATGCATGGAAGCCCCCATTAGGCCCCTCCTCATCTGAACGAGAAAACGGCGCCAAAATCGGGGCTGCACAACCATGCAGAACCCGAAAATGGGAGGTATGGGGGCGGGGATGGTTGGCAGCGTCGGGCAGGCTTGCGGAGGATAGCTGCATGCTATCCTCGGTTGGATATAGCCCAGGCCACGAATTGGCGGTAGTGGCATGGGCTAGGGATGAGCTAGGGGATGAGGTAGGGATCAACGGGGCCATAGAGCGTCATGGGGAGCTCGTGAGGGGAACGACAGTCACCATCGGATTCCCCGGTATTGGAAACGAGGGTAGAGGTTCAATGGTGCTTGTACGGTCAATGGAGGGCGCAGGATGCGGCAGGAATGGGGATCCGGAGTTGTTGTTGTTGTCAGCGGTGGTAACAACATCGGGGGAGAAAACGGACCTGATATCCGTGATCCCCCATATCGAAAATGGGGGATACATGATGGAGGGGGAGATTGGGGGCCTGGGGCAGGCAATAGGACCCGATGTTGGTATCGGGTGGGGGTGGCAGCGGCGGGGCCGTCAGTGCTCATGTAGCTGCCATTTTTATCTCGTTCGACACGTCCATGAGAGGGTAATCGACGCCCAAAGCTGCGTTGGTGTCGCTGCGGCCGTTGGACGTCGGAAGGTCGATCTTGCTCCCACCCTCCCCCTCGTACCCTTGTGCCCTCCTGTACCTTCCCCAGCACGTCCTCCTTACACAGCGCCCGTATCCCACCATCCTCCCCACACCTCCGTCATATTTGGACCTTCCCCACTATCCCCGTCATCGTCGTCGTCGTCCTATTCGTCGTCATCGTCGTTCCCGTTGTTGTACCCTCATTCCTGCCCCATGCTTGCAGATGGTATCTGATCCTGAATCCTGGATGGCGTATGTGGTCGATGGATCTTGCAGATTGACCGTGCGTGAGCGATTGGCCCCGATCTCGATGAGGGGGGTGCTGGGTAGGGGATGGCGGGGGATAGCACCAGTTCCCAGGGTGGCGGCTGGCAGGAATAATCATCGTCGTACTCGTGGTCGTTGGCCTTGGCGGCGGCAGTGTTGTGTGGGCATCGTACGCAATGGTGCCTCGCATGAGGGTTTAATGTTTAAGCGTGGGTGGGGGTTGAAACGTTGAATGGTCACTATCCAGGACTCTTGGGGCCACCGGATGCGCTAAAAAGACCTACGATAGAGTTAGAAGTGATAAAATAAGTAAAACTCACAATTTGTACGCAATTCGAGCTCGAATTGTGTATGAGATGGCCGTACTGCGAGGAGACGATGGTGGTGAGAAGAAAAAGAAGCAGCACCGCCACTCGATTGCTGCACGGACTTACGGTCCGGGGAGATCGAGCGAGCGGAATCAGCACTCGGGATGCTTCCACTGCTCGATGCATGCACTCCGAGGCTCCGGAAATGGTCGGGAATATGTTATGAATGTATCTTTGACATTTTTTTATAGTTGCATCTTGTTCACCGTGCCATTATAGCACGATAATTGCCATTTATTCTCAATTACCCCGCATTTTTGTACTTTTCGAAGCATATATCCAGGTTATACACTTCGATACTACCTGTATCAGCATAAGTTCCACTGGATATACTTTAATATACCTCCTAGTGACTAAACTACCAGCCCGATCCATGCCATGTACTTCATTATCCACTTCTTGACTTTAAGCGAAAGTGGATGTAACTGGAATCTATGCTCATTCCATATCCTAGGTATCTCTTTCAAGGCAGGCAGATTTACCAATACGTGCTGTTCCTAGGTGGCATAAACTACCCTTATTTGAACATTATATTGAGATTTGGATTCACAGCTCATCATATACCCTTCGAAGTTCGAAACATTGAATTTATGTCATTCTGATGACTTCTTTTGCATTCCCCTGTCCTTTAAGCAAGGGTTTGGACTGAGAGGTTTATATACAAGTATTTACTGTTGTATGCTAAGTGTATATAATATTTATACACCATAGCAAAGCCTCGGAATCCTTAAACGATGAGAGGATTGTGTGCTGTCGGCTATTTTAGTAGGTGGTCTTGGCAAAAGCAGTGTTGGTCACATCATGGGACTGTGACCGTGAGTTCGAGCTCGGACTCACGGTCACGCTTATGTAATGTGTTAGCGTGAGTCCGAGCTCGAACTCACGCTAACACCTTACATAAGTGTGACATTATCTCTACAACACTATAGCTGAGACGTTACACTATCTGTTAAGGAGTATTCTAAGTTCTTAATGCAATACTGTATGTGCATGTAGGGAGGAGACCGCCAAAGGAGCATGACGGTCCTGATTTTCCCTCAATAGGAAACCAGTCCCAAATGATGCATGACAGTGCTGGAATTAGGAAACTGGGCATCAAAAATGCTCAAAATTGAGTGTTTCCACTGAGGTTTTGAGGCCGTCATGCATAATATTGGGAAACCGGCCCACCAAGATGTGTGATCAGGCCAGTATTCAGAAACGAAACTGGGGGACCGTGATTGCATGATGGTTTCCTCCTTACATGCATGTACAGTATTGGGTAGGTCGGATGTTCAAGACTTGACCTCCTCAATGGTATCCCTTTTTTTTGGTCTCATCACTTGCATCGGGGGATTCCAATTTCCTGGCAGTGTTCACAAAAATAAGGAGTGAAAGTAGTGAACAATGTCTATTGGCCTCAATGTGCAAACACAAGCCTTGAGTGAGACCCGTTGGGAAGGTATCGTTACATTGGAGGGTAAGCATTGCCAGATATATCAATGTGAGATCGAACAGAGAGGTGTGGAATTATGATTGGCCAGGGTATACATAATACATATGAGCTATGTACAAATCGGGACATAGCTCTCCCCTGTATGTGATATTGATGTTTATGATTTGTTTAACTATGGTCTCCTAACTGAGGACCCCCATATGGTTGTTTAATTTACTTCCTTAACTTGTTCCTGTAGTGTTGCGCTCCCCTGGGTCCAGTTACTATATAAGGTGTCATTAACTGTCGGAATGACGTAGGTACATAGCGCGACCGTTAGACTTTCCATATCCCATAGACAGATGTTGCAGAGCCTGGATGTACTGGTCACCCCATGCATCACCTTCCACAGATGCCAGTCGAATGAGAACGTCCTGATTATGGATTGTGCGGGCCGGAAAATGAATATGTCTCTTTGAAGATTGATGAATGTTATCTTTAGTACGATGCACTCCGCGCAACTTGTGAGGAAAACATACATCAATGAAGAAACTCTGGGTGATGTTCCCTCCATATAAAGCAACATAATTGAAAGTACGGATGGGGCAGGTTTCATCTGGCGGGATGGCTTGAATGAAGTTACGGAGCTTCCACAGACGGTAACCTTGCTTCCAGAAGAACGTCGAAAAAAGAGGGGTCAACCACAAAGAAGAAGAGGTATTGCGGTCGATAGGTCGACCCTGGGCTCGCCATTCACTTAGAGTTTGTGGTAGAGACCCTCGGAGAACAAGGAGCGGCATGAGGTTGTTACTTTTGTGACGTGTGAAGAGAAACACAAGAAACGGCGGCATGGATAGAAGTGCAACTGCAAGAGTCGCGAACTTGGTGAACAGCATGGGTAGGCGCCTGGAAAAAATGAACTCGCCGAGGATGATAAACATGACTGGAACGACGAGATGTCTTGATAAAAAAAATTGTCGATTATAAATCGCAGTATGCACTTCCAGGTCTCGATCCTCGCTCCGAGTCACCGGCTTACTTCATGTTGAACGTGCGCGACGACGTGACTTTGACAGACGTGTACGTTGGTGGCATTCCTTGACTTTCCTGGAGCCGAGGTCTTCAAGAATTGTGTGAAAAAGGCCATACTTCAAGTTGACGCAGGAATGCTGACTCAGAAGGAAGTTTTCGAAAGATCCATGGTATGAATATTCATGAACATGGCAGAGGATGCTAGGATTTGTACTTATTCGCTAATATTCTTGTTCTGGGCATCCAACGGGAGGGGCGAGGGTCGTTTCCTGTTCGGCAACGATATTTTTGACGGACAGGTTGAAAAGGATGGCCCTTGAAAAGAACACGTCAGAGACATGCCGGCTTGAGAAGATAGCTGGCCATGGGTTAATGCAGAATAGAACTGTCTTTTCACATATTGATATCTTGTATCTCGCTCCAGAGACAGTCCCCAATAAAGTCTGGTTAGAGGGGAGTGTATAACCGGCAGCCATGATGCATGGTCGTTTTCCTATACTTTTCTCAGAGGATATGTGTAAAAAGAGGTGTTGATACGTACTTTCACAAAACAATCTTCCACGACCAGGTCTGGGAATCACGTTGATCATAAAGCGCCTGAAGAGTCTGCTCCTTAGCGGCAGCGTAGGAAATCAGAAAGACAGAAGCAGGGGTCAAGCTTTCGCGCACCTTGTGGGTAAAGGAAGTCGAGCGAACAAATACAGATATGCGGCTGGTTACATGAGTGTTTCTTCCGAGTTTTCTAGGATTTGTCGTATTTCCTCATCGGTAACAGGCCCGGGGAAGGACTTTCGAGGCTCCCTGGATAGTACTGGCGTGAGTTCACGATATAGAGATAGAGAAATAAATGAACGTTTGCATGGCCCATACCCTCAATGTTCTTATCCAGCCTTCCCTTCGTCCACCATTCCATCCATCCATTAATCCATGCATCATATTGTGGTCGCTCTCCATCCATTTCATGCTCAGGCAGAACTTGAAGTCGTCATGCTTATGGGCGCACCATGAGGATTCGCCGTGCCGGTACCAAAATTTCACCTGGGAACGAATGCTTGCTATGCTTCAGCTTGACTCGTCGACACGTATCGATATAGCACCGTACTATGACAGCCCATTGCGAGTTCCACCAACCGGAAACAGGAAGGAATATCATCTGGAGTTGAGTGTACGAGACGAGCCGGAAAGCACAGCCACATGAATATTATCGTTCTCTTTGTAACTATTACCTACTTAGGCTCTGGACTTCTTGTTGCTCCCTTCGCTTCGGCCCGTATTGTCAGCCCGAGCAATCGCCCCTTCCAGTACATCATATCTCCAGTGCGTTATCGAATAACAATAGGCTTCTCCTTCCTGATTCAAGATGACAGTAAGTACATATTTGCTGAATGAAAGTATTTCTGACGTCCCTTCTGGTGTATTAGTGCTTCTATCACAAGGTGGGCACTCAACAAGAACCACTGCAGTCAAACGATTACCGATGTTGAGCACCTGAACCGTAATATGTTATCAACAAATTTTCAGGAATCAGAACATCGATTTACCCCCAATATATCTAGCCATGAAGGAGAGTAGCGAGCACGCCAAAGGTGACAGTCCCGTCATTCCCTGGCTATCCCTCTGGTTTGTCACCGTTCATAAGTACTCGAAGAGAAGTATACTTGTTCAAAAACGTTCGGGCATATCCCCTTGGGATTCTTGGATGGTGCCATGCTCGTCCTTGTTGACGTTAAAGGTTATCGACCTTCATTTTATCTCGCTATTAGGCCACTGTCTTTAATCTGGATGCCCAGCTGACTCATGGTAAATTGTTTGCTCACCGGAAATCCGTTCTCTAACGACACTTTCCCATGGACAGGTTAGAGGATTCATATCGTTTTCATTGTGTAACAGTGTCGCTCGTCTCGTAAATAGTGACCGGTGAATGTTAACCCCAACGGTCTTTGCAAAGGCTTGTTGATTGGACTGCGGCATGACTTATTCTTTGTCGCTTCGAGTTTTCAATGTGAGCAGTTTGCCTCTGGTCACACGTAATCTCGCCTCGTGATATGGATCAGTCTGTAGGACATTCAATCCTTGTATGGTGTTGCATTCTATACGATGAAGAGGACCAGTAGGTTATCCAAGTCTCACCCACGTCCTCGGTAAGTCCGGGCCAAACTCATGTTTTTCATTTCGAACAACTCAATTGCTTGCGCTGATCGATCGATCCTTCGATTTCCCACCAAAAATGAAATCATTGTCGCTTGCCCGGCCTCGATAGTTTGCATCAAGGCATCACTTTTTGTTGACTAGACCAGCAGAAGAAACGAAATTCGTAAACAAGTCACGTACAGGAGTAAGGACCAGCTGATTTCTCATGGTCTGCCAGGGGTCCGACAGCGGCTCTATCAGTTTGCAGAAATATCTGCCGTCTCAGTTCTTGAGTCATTTGCCCTCCCCTGCCTCATGTCGTCATTATCTGTGGCTGTTAAGCCTGTCGTCGAGCGACTTGACCATCGTGAGTTCTCGTTTCCTCATCACTTATACACAGAAGACTGAGCTTTTTTTCATTAGTTCCAGTGGATGAGGATGCTGTTGATCTTGGCGAGTCGATCGATTACATTGCTCCACTTAGTCGCCAAGCTTGCAAGATCACTACTAGCGGAGAGAATGGGGGAACCTACGAACTGCATCCCCTTCCAGAGGGCTTTACTGAACGTGCCAGGAGACCTTCCGTCCTCCGTAACGATTCCACTGCGGATACCATCACCCTCAAGGATCTCGTCCCAGAACAGTCCTTGCCGGTTCTCGAGAATGTCCATCTGAAGTCTTGTATCGCCACCGTGACGTGTCCGGGAGTAGCGATCCCATCTATCCACCATCGAGCGCATGCTGTCGAATCTGCCAAAGGGTCAAAGAGCCACAGAAAGCAGGCAAATCTTCAGTTCGCCGCCGTCTGTTGGTGCTTTTTCTTGGGTATGTTATTACCAATCAATACTGGTTTTCAATCGAAGGCTGAACCTTTTCAGGGGGGTGGAATGATGGCACGATGGGTCCATTGATCCCTGTCATTCAAGAATCATACCACGTATGTCTGCACCTCAATGTCACTCAACTATGCGTTAACTGAGGAGTAAAGATCAACTTTGCCACCGTTTCTTTGCTCTTCGTTTTCAGTTGCATCGTGGGTGCCATGTCCTACTATCACGGCTATAGCAGCTCAACCTTAAACAGGGATTTGTCCTTGGTGCTGGAGCCAATGTATATCTTAATGAAAGATATGGCTTGGGGAAGGTATCGTCTACTCTCTTTCGTTCATCAAGCTTGAAAGCAGACCTCGAACAGATTATGTTCATCGGTTCACTGTTTCAAGTCGTGTCGTACGCTATGGAGAGCCTGCATCCACCCTTCCTGGTTATGGTTCTGGCATATGCTCTGGCTGGTTTTGGCGGCACATTACAGGTAACTATCTAGGAGAACATGCCGCTTTCCCGTGCGCTTAACCTCGCTTAATTAGAACGCTCAAGGCAACGGCCTCATTGGCAGTCTAAAAGAGCATAAAACGACAAAACTCAATATGCTTCACGCTGCATACGGTGAACAGTTTATAGTCATCCGTGACAGACCTACACTCAGACTTCCTAGGGGTTGGCGCATTCGTTTCTCCATTAGTCGCCACCCACTTTTCGAATGAACGTCACTGGTCGTATCACTTCATCATCTCTGCCGGCATTGCGGTCTCAAACTTGGTCGTCCTTGCATTGGTGTTCCGCTTCAAGACGCAGGAGGGTGAGCCCCCATGGTCCGAGATTTGAATCAGAAACTGAATGTATCTCCAGTTCTCCTCACGGAGGCAGGTCAGGTGCCTGAGGAATCCGATGCTGCAGGATCGCGGGGTGCAAACATGTATAGATCGATCCTTAACATCAAAGCTGTGCATTTCCTTGCCATTTTTGCTCTCATCTATATCGGAACTGAGGTTACTCTGGGTGGTTGGTGCATTTGCGCTCGGGATCTTCCCCTGGTACTCACATGATTTTATCAGGCTGGATTGTTACGTTTATAATCAATGAAAGAGAAGGTGGAAAAAGCGCGGGATACGTCTCATCTGGTTTCTTCGGTGGTGAGCAACATTTGTATTAGTTTGGTTAATATCTTGTTAAATGTGTTCCTCCTTCAGGACTTACTCTGGGCCGACTGTGTCTTATATGGTTCAGCAAGAAGGTTCATATCCGGTAGTCCCAGTCGCCGAAGTAGAGTCAAATTTCTTGACCAGGTCGGAGAGCACCGTGTCGTCTTTGTATACATTCTACTCGCCATAGCATAAGTCAGGCCACGACTCATCCCGGCTTTGCACAGATCTATTAATTGTATCATATCCAGACTGGAACTAACCGTGTGGTTTGTTCCTTCCATCATGGAGAACGGAGTTGCAGTACGCACCTTTCTATCCGTATTCTGACACTGCTCACCTAAACGTGTTCCTAGATCTCTTTCGTCGGTTTACTACTAGGTCCCATGTTCCCGATACTTGTCGGTCATGCGGCACGGATTCTACCTGCGTGGTTGCTGACTGAAAGTCTCGGATGGATTACCGGGATTGGTGTGTCGGGTTCGGCAGTCCTGCCTTTTATAACAGGTCTATTGTCCTCTCACTATGGAATTCGGTCATTGCAGCCGTTGTAAGCTCAAAGTAGTCTCGCGTATCAAAAGGCTTGAAATTGAAATCTGTGTTTAGAGTCGTGTCGATGATGTGCACCCTGGCGGGCGTCTGGGCACTTGTACCGAGGGCGCGACGCGTAGACAGTGGTACAGGAGCAGCAAAGATGTAGGGTCCTCATAGAACATAGACGAGTCAGTAGATTTTTTCAGACTGTTATATATATCATGTGCGGAAAGTGACGGTACCAATGCTTCGTCTGATTTTGAGGACATATATTTACAGTACTCTCGTTATAATAATTCAGACTCTAGAGCTTCCTTATGGAACAATAGAATCTAAAAGTATCAAGCGTCAGGTCTTCAGGACTTAATCTCTCCATCTACGATGAAACGATTAGGATCGGCAGGGAGAAACACTCTGGAAGCTGACAGTCTTTGCAAAAGCCTTTGCTTTTCAGTACGAACACTGGTTGTCCCTCTGGTGACAGGCATTCTTGCCTCGCGATATGAATCAATCTGTGGGCTATTCAATCCTTGTGTAGTGCTCTATTTTCATTGCTTATCAGTTCAGTCTTCATGATGGCTCCAAGAGTGAGCCGTGGGAGCTGAGCACACCTTTCCATGCCAACGCCTTTTCCTTAACCCAACTTGGCCTAAACGATACGACATGAAGAAGACAGTAGGTTATCCTAGACTTACCGGTCACCACGATCTTCGCGGGCCAGAGCCGCACTCATGTTTCTCGTTTCGAATAAGCCAGATCTTGGTCAGACCTTCAATCGTAAAATTAAGTAGAGCAGGAAGTTATGGCTGGTGCATGTTTCCTGACATAACTAGAGTAACACGCGAGCTGAGTCTGACCGTTTGGTACAAGTGGAAGGAGCGGGCTTCTTTTGTGATGAAGAACGTCCCCTGGTATGGTTCTTCGAGTGCGACCCTAGTACAGAGGAGTCTGAGACGTAGGTTGCTGAGGAATGAGAAAATGACATACTTTGACCAAGTTCGTGGAGTCATTCAATCTGATCGACTAGAATACTAGTTCAACGGTACGGTGGCAAACTACAAAATGTGACAACCTACCATCATTCCTGCTTCAAGCTGTTGAACATTGGTCTTGGCTGTCTTCTGACTAGCTGCATAATCTTTTTGCTTCTGGCGGCAATACTGTCATCGGCATTTACACCTTCGATTACAGAGCGTGAAAAGTAAATGTGGGACCCTACCTTGACTTTGTCGTCTCTGAGCGCTTGGGCAAACATTTTTTAGATAGTTACGGTCATAAAACAACTTCTGGGAAAATGCTGTGACTCTCTCTGTGCTGAAGTCGCCAAGCTTCTCAAATTCCTCAAAGTCCATTGAGTAAGGAACGCTCGGATTTCCAAAGTACATCCACCAACCCGGAGGAATGATCCCAGTTCCTGTGGTCAAGGGTAGCGGAATGACCCACTGCGTCTTCTCCGGGCTAGAAGTGTGCCATTCTGGGACCGTTTGGATGCAGAATTTATCCTTGTCGGAATCCTTGGGCAGTCCCGTCGCAACGAGGACCGCGAACTCCCGGTATACTTCAGGAAGGGACGACTCATCATGACAATCGAAGGTCCCCATGAGATAAAACCATGGTCCAGGCTGGTTCTCTCCTTCAGGGGAGGGAGGGCAGAGTATCCCGGGGTGTTCTTTCTCTCGTGGAGTACCTTTTCTCGATAAACGAAAGGAACAGATGCTTTGGACAATTCGTCGACATGCAGGAGTTGTTCTGATGGAGACAGAGTCGAGTGCTGTCATGCATAACTGATGGAAGGGAATCGTCAAAGATTCAAAGACAGAAAAGATGTCGCCATAGGATGGTTCGACGAGATCGTTGGTGGCAGAGTCGTCCCGAGGGATGACGGTCACGGAAAACGGCATGAATGGGGGACAGTGGGCAGAGAGTAAACAATATAGCAGCGTTTAAGACCATATTTTATATACCCTTGGGAGAACAAAGGGTACATATATCTGAGACTATGGTCTTCATGACGGGGATGAAAAAATCCAGAGAGAATTCTAGGTAGTAGTAATCACTGATCAGGCATGCGAGGAGCGAAGGTCAAAGGGACCAATCTCGGTATGTTCCGGTGGCGGTGTCCGAGTCCCAGAACCCGAGTCCGCCAATCCAACTTCTTGTCTCTGGTTCCTTTGTTTCTTTGAATGATGAAATGCAAAGTGTCAGCAGCACACTATTCTCAGGAGTATTTATTTAGACTGGACCTTGCCAACGTTCAGCTTCTCGTCCGACTCGACCAACATCATGCTTCCTCACTTTGGAGAATACGTTGCCTTCAAGCTTGATCCAGTCGCGTCCCTCAAGGCACTCGACAATCCTGAGGTTACCAATGCCTGCGAAACATTGGAGAGCAAGACCTATGTTTCCTGTGTAACCTACGTGCGTAGACTTGTAGGCCACATCCATTTCAGCTAATCCTTACCGCCTACCAGCCCCTCTCATTTCCTTTGCCCGGTGTTGAATACATCTCAGTTTCGATGACTCTTCTTTCTAAAGGGCTTCCCAATGCCGACCCTGATCGCTTCATCACTTTGGACATGTCTGTACCGGTCTTACCGCAGTCGCGACCACCGCTGGAGCCACTCATATCTCTCCCTTGGCCAGACTGCTACCACCCAACGCAGGCAAGGACGTGGTGTCGTGTACGGAATGATGTCACCATTGGCGGTGGCCTGAGCCCAAGTATCGACTGAACAGCCACAATCAGATTCTCCTTGACCGGAAGTATTACAACGCAGATTCCAATCGCAGGGAGGTCCTCAAGAGAGGGCAAGAGGTTTCTATGGATGCTGACGTTGTGAATCATCAGGCAGACGAGTGCAAGACATCGGTTACCTTACCTCTCTCTGCTGAGCACGATGCAAAAAGCCAGCACTGCCGTTCTATCAGCGAATGCTCTCATTCATGCGAGGCCGGAAGTGAACATTCCGACAACATCAGCGAGGTTGAGAGTCAGCACTCTCGTTCTGCAGGCGACGCCGAAACCGAATATTCGCATTCAATCAGGCAAGCCAGAGAGAGCCATGCCCCTGAGATGACATCTTTCGCAGCCTCTTTCTTTAGGTCGCTATTTTCAAAGCTGCTTCCGTGCTTACCTTGTCTTCGGGCAGACTTTCATGACGACGACGACATAGCCTCGATTTCCCCTTCCGACCCAATTTGGTCCCATCCCATATTCGGTGCACGCCCTCCAGATATCTTGCCTGTCATGGTCGTATTGGACAATCTCCAGTCAATAAAAGCAGATCAGATTAATGATCCATGGGATTTCTTCAGGGAAATCGACTCTTTGAAAAGGTACGGTCATTAGCTAACGTCGTTCAAATGCGCCATCTGACCTCAGACTTGTACATAGAGTCGAAGATGATTTCAAAGAACGAATGAAGGCCAAAACTCGAGCTGCAATAGAGCGTGCGCAGCAGAAGGACGAAGCACTTTATGCTCATCTTCAATCGAAGATGCCAAAACATGTCTCTCCGCCAGAGGATACAGGAGTACAATACATCGCTTTCGATTCAGATAGTATGTTAGCATCACAGAAAAGTGTTTCCGAAATTGACTATATCGTATTGTAGCCTAAAAATCTCAACTTTGATGCTCCTTGAACCAACCTTGAACGTTTAGGCCGTAGGAGACGTCTAGACATCCTCAGAGAACGAAACACTGCTGTAGAATGATTGCAATAAATATGCGTGTATGCATCTATCATTCTGTGCTCATTTTGAGGGCTTACCCTTTTTCTTGAGCTCGCAATTGCTACCTAACTTCTCCCTTGCAGTCCATGTGCTTGCTTCCAGGCCGAGTTCCGACGATTTTGGTAAGAAGGCTGTTCCTGATTGAGACCTTGTGCCAGTACCATTGCCAACACCCCGACGCCTTAGCTCTCCACTTGCATGACCATCACACAACTCAGACTCGCTTCCGTCCTTCTCGTTGCAGTCAGCGCCTTAGATTTCGAGACTAAGGCTGGTTTCCCCGTTATGGTTGCACACTGAGAAATGCAGATGCCGACCTTGACAAGAGTAGACTCTGGGGACTCTGAACCGCGGCAGTGTAATCGTTGGGAAGAAATCCAAGACGCTGTACACTCTTAAGAGAAGTACCGGCGATATATGGGCTTGATTCCATTGATGACTTTGTCGATGAGCCACAAGTCGATAAGGTTCGTCTCCCGTCACTCCGCGCATTTCTATCAACCGACTTCATGAACCCAGACTCGAGAGCCGATTGCAGGTATAAATTTTATGGGGACGGCTGGGATTGCGGCGCACCATATTTTCCCAATCTCGAACACTTCTCCATTTCCAAGCGGGTGTATGAGATGTACATATCGGGATACTGGGAGTAGGTATGAGTGACTTCTGAGGCGGACGATGATGGAACGAGCTCAATTCGGCGTGCTTGGTATGACCTATTCCTCTTTGTTCATCAGAAGCTGACCATAGACCGCAGTGTTCGAGCGACGGCAACCTCAACTGTGGCATCCAATTCTATGAACCTGAGACTGATTCGGAATACACTACGAGCTGAGATTCTGCTATCTTTGGCACGAAGCGACTATACACTCCTCCTCAAGTTCATGAGGTGGGCAGTGCACTTTCCTCGTTCCACATCGGATCAATGGAGTGGATCCTGCGTTACGACAGCCAATATACTTTGTGTCCCAGGCTAGCAAGAGGATAGGTATAGCCTACACTACGACTGTGTCGGTGCTGGTTGATAATCTTAAGCCATCTACAATCACCACGAGACCCGTGGCTATTCCAGGACAGTTTCAGAATCCCGCTGTCTGTCAATTTCTAGGATGATTCTTCATCAAGAGGAGAATACTTTACGGGATTACGAGCATTGTATGTCAGAGGCCTCCCTCGAGTCAAGGTGATTGTGTTCAATGCTTTCCTTGTCAGACATGGAGTATGTGTTACTTCTATTTAGTACATTGCTGCACAGCGAATTTCTTGTGCTTTGTGACATGTATATTGGACTCCTTTCTTTGTGACAGCAACAATGCTCAAAAAAATCAGTTGAGCGGCTTGGTTCAGTATACATTGATACCCATTCATCTTGCGATCGAATCTCTAAACGCCTTTGGATATCAAAAGATCTGATCAAGCCACACAAAGTAATCATCTTGACTCCTTTCAATACTCGATGGGTTTTTGCTGTGTTGCTGTATGCTATATGACGAGGGGTGGACCGTCTATATCCCCTCAGACCGTGTCCTCGCTCATTATTCTATCTTCACTCAGACTTCCTTGATGGCCATTCAGACCAATATTCCTCCAGATCTCACCGATGTTGAGGGGGCTTTTATACTCCAAGAACTCGATGATGAATTAAATTCAAGGATACTTTATGTTCTATTGCATGGTCTGTGTGTTCATTTGTCCGGACACAGGCATCTAATCATGGCTGCACATAGGCATATATATGGGAATCACTGCTGTCACGCTGTGGAATACATGTAAGGGGAACATTCCTACTATTTTGTCTAAGTTGAAGTAAATGGCAAAGTTACAGGCAAGCACCAGCCAGTTAGACGAGCCATGGTTATCGTTATAGCCCTCCTCTATATTGTGACCACCATCAATGTTGCCACCGCTTGGGTATACACCCGCTTGATATTTGTCAACAACGGGCAAAGTTTCTGGACAATGTTTCTGTATTATACTATTCCTAGTGAAACAGTGGTAGTGGTATCTGGTACCACAGCTGCTGTCTGTACTGTCCTTGCATCCTCCACCATAGTGCGTAACATCCTACTGGGAATTTCACTACAGGATCAAGCTGTCATCTAAACTGTAGATTTGGCATTGTTGGATGGTCTGCAGACAGCAGTGGTTCATCATTCTGCTTCCTATCCTTTTTCTTGTTTCTGCAATCAGTGAGCTCACCCAAATCTCTCGGTTGGCTGGTTTACTCAAGCTTTAGTGCAGTGGTCCAAATTATTGTCATATACAAAATTTGTGCTGCCCCTTATGATCCATTCGTTCTTGGGACCGTACTTTATGCATCATTTATCCTTGTTACAAACTTATGGTGCACCTTGCTCATCATCTACCGTATTGTCACTGTTATACGAGCAGGAAACAAGGGGGTCTGAAAATTTTATTTTATTACACAGGGTCGAAATATTTTTTAAGGTGGTCGGAAGGGGAACCTACCTACCTCTATGATGTCATTGTGATGTAATATATCCATATAAGGTATATATTTGTCATCCAGCTTACTTCGGCTTCGCTGCCATTTGAGTCACTACGGTTCCTATCCTTGTCCTATCCCTACTTATGCTTTGCTTAACATCAATGTTCATCACTCATGCATCATGTATGGACTCCTCAACATACATCTATGCCATTCAATGACTTATAATAATTATCCTTGAATATTTCCACTGGTTTCCTGAGATGACCTTGAATCAACACTCACGACATGGAAAAATAAATATCAGAAACAACACCTTATACCAGAATGAGTAGAATAACAGTATAAAATGGTATTTTACTATTCTACATACATCATTTCATCCAAAGTATAAACATCTTTATAAAAAATCTGGCCCTTCAAATATTTTTTAATGGCCTTCGGTAGGAACCTACCTACCACCGGCATGTACCGGGCTGCAATTTCCGGACCCCCTTGGCAGGAAACAGTGCAGGAGGTGGACTTAGAACTTATCACCATGTTATTGAGCTCCTGGTTGAATCAGCAGCTCTTTATTCCATATTCGCTATCTTATACGTAGCCTGCTTTGCTCGTCAAAATGCTGTATTCTATTACTTCAATATGCTAGCTGCAATTGCAAAGGTATGTTCATATTCTTTCTGTGTCTTTGCATTTAACATGCATCATATAGGGAGTTGCACCAACACTCCTCGTTGGACACATTGCAGCAGGTTATGCTCGCCCACATGATTCTTGGCAGGGAAGCATGATATCTCGCTCGCTTCACTTCAGGACGCGCTCTAGGGGCCAGAACTCCCAACAGGATTCTATGGTGAGTGAGGACCTCAAAGGCTTGCATGACCATCACATGTTGACAGGCACCTAGGATGATATTGGGATTGAGAATGGCATCCATGAGGATGATCCCATTGCCCAGCCAGAGGATAGTCATTGTGACAACAAGGAGGTTGACAATCATAGGGATGACCTCGAGGATACTAGACCGGAGGACGATCCCAGTGCAATAATCGTATGAGCTGTGAAGTTGGCTAGGGAGATTTCTAACCCCTACCATCGACGAGAGCTTTCTCCACCTATGAAAAAATAAAATTTCCTAGAGTCGTTGTTCGCGCGATAGGGAGTAAACCAAGACTAGTCATTTCATAGAAGAAGACAAGGAAGACCAGACATAGTATACGCAGCTATCAGATTGCGTCTATGAGGTATTCGCTGGTAGTACTAGGTATTTCCTCAAATACGAGCGATCCCTCCTGCTCCTTCAACCACTGAACACCATCCATGAAATACATATACGCCTCCGCAGATCCTCCACGCCCACTTGCTCTGCCTTTCATTTCCGAGCCAGCATCTGGGCGCATGAAATCCGGTTGAGCGAGTACTGCAGTGTTGTTTGCATGGCCATGGACGTCAGGACACTCGTAGCGTCTGCTGTGAGGGTGACATCCTCTTCTTGGAACCTGTGCTCTCGTCAGACACCTGTGCGTAAAGGACAGCCTGTGTTTCCGTACGTACCCTATTTGTATGAGTTGCTGGATGTCTTTGTCACTGTACGACTTGGTGCTGATAATGAGGACACAATTGAGGAGATCCACAGGTAAGCCACGAGGACTGCGGAAAGTTGTCCCTCAAATACGAGCCAGGCCTCAATTAGAAGCCATAATGACCAAAGATTTTCCAAGGTGCAGTTCAAGAATGAGAAGCACTCAATGCCTAGCATGTGAACCTCGTCGATGAAGGGGACCTATAAGATTCTCTTGTTAGCGCATACATTGTGATGCAAGGTGCACATGTACACCCGGAATGATTTCGGCCTTGCCCTCCTCGCGCCATTCCGCGACCTTGATGTTGATCTGATTCCATAGCTCTGGCTTGATTTCACCCGTGTCGCCCGCGAACAGAGCCAGGAAACCCTGTGTCCTACTATTGATAGCATCTATCTCGTGCAAAGACACCGTATGCACGACCTCCCACCGTTGCTGTATTTCACCTTCAGGGCATTGAACGAATTTAGTCTACGTACCGTCAGTCAGTTCAATGATCTTGCCGAAGAGATAGAACATACATCAGCGCCCATAGCATCATAATCTCTCGACCGTGCGAACGAGCGACCGAGTTTAGTGATTTTACCAGACGTCTTGTCGATGGTAATGACGTCTCCTGCTAGGACTTTCTCCTTCGAAAGAGCATCAATCATTTTGTACCCAAGTCATAGATGGTCTCCATGTCGGTAGCTTTGATAGTTAGTTTTCCAGTTTTGTAGCCTGAAAAGCGAAAGCTGTCAGCGCTAGAACTTTATTGCCTGAAAGTTTCGTGCATACTCCAGTAAGACTCCGGTCAACTCGACGACCTCTCCTTTGACGAGTTCTGTCTCTTCCTTGATGCGTATACCGATGCTCCACCGGATTGCCTCCGTCTTTGACATCTATAGCGAGAATACCTCGCTGGTGGCGATCGTGGCGAAGGGTAGATCTGGGTCCAGTGACTGCGCCACGCCTGTGTCACATATTCAAGAAAGGATCACTCGCAGAGGGTATTAGAGACGCACCCAATGCAATAGCAGTCTTTCCCGTCGACGGAGGCCCAGCAAATAACATCGCTCGTCCTGCTATCCGACCTTCCTGTACCATTTGAGAATTATACCAGCAGCCTTCCTGGCCTTGGCCTGTCCAACCATTCCCTGAGAATTAGCCCTTGGCTCTAACCGGTCGGCGGTCGTCGAGTCCCAGTCCGTGGATATGCGAATGGACGCCTGCAAATCCTGGTAAGAAATTTTCCAAAGGACACGTCAAATATCCCAACCTGTGCGCTCCGTCTTGGTGACATGCCAGAGTTCAGACGTCCCTGCCGTGCCTGTACAGAGGTGAGGGGGTTCATTTCAAGCAGAGGAATGGGTGCATACCATGATGCAAAAAGAATAAGTGCCGTTGCGTCGTAGAGTAGATGTCCCCAGTTTTTCTTGTAGACAAAAAGAACTTTTGCAATTTATGAGTTGAATACTACATCCGGTAAGCGAAGCATCATTCGAGGACTCGGATAGTGCGCAGTGAGAAGGAAACCAAGAAGCATGACATCACCTGGACCACGCACCTTGATCGTTGATTTGTTTCCTCCTAACCACGTTATCGACATGTGAATTCAAGTGAATTACGGTGCCCCAAGGCAAACACCTTTTCACTTGGCATTCCCTTCACCTCTTCGCCAGGAAATAGTACGTATCAGATTATTGCCTTCATTTCGAGCACTCATTACGATAACAACTTGAAGAACATCATCTATACCAGTTTGCGGCGGCGTGATGAATGATGAGGGTAAGTCAGTCGGCAGGCAAGCAGGAAGGAATTGACAACATATTTTCAGTATCCCGAGGTCACTATCTCTGCCCTCACTGAGACGGGCCAAGAGGAATCGACGATTATCGTTCCATTGCAACGAGCATACACCGGTAGAATACCCGTGATATCATCCCACCTCGCGGACAGTCCCTGCGCTACCCTCGGTGTTCAAGGCCTCTTGGATCAACTTAACACTGCGCTTGCAACGTCATATAGCCTGAACAATCCATTCCTCTCCTCCCTTCTTGAAGACTGTATCACAAATGAGTACGACGTGGGCATGGCATATGGCCGCCTTCGCGGAATATGGTACACCGACAGCTGGAGCACGACACGAGATACACTCTGCAGACGAGAAGAGAAGGACCGGGAGAAGCGACAAAAAGCAATCATTGGTAACCGGATCATTGATACAGATTTGCCGCCTCGACGTGTCTGGGATCTATATAGCAATCGAGTGGTGCCATTTTGGTTCATGGACATTGCTTTCGATGGCTGGTGGCCTCAGCCAATATCGCACGCGTGGATAGACGAAAGGGAACGCGCCGTTGTGCTGACTCCCATCAACGGATATGAATGGCCCGTTCCCATCCCAAAGGATGCCGACCTCAACTTGATTCGCATCGAGATGCTCAATCTCGGACTGGAGTACGCATGGTTAGACGTTCTCTGTTTGAGACAAGTGGGCGGACGGAGGGAAGACTTGCGCACTGAGGAGTGGAAGCTGGACGTTCCCACCATCGGAGCAGTGTATTACAACGAAAATGTGGTGTGCTACTTGAGCGGGCTGGGTCGGCCTTTGACGTTGAAGACAGGCGACCTGGAGAGTGAACAGTGCTGGTTTAGACGCGCTTGGACACTCCAGGAGGTTGGTGAGGACTGGGTGATTGCCGGGGACACACCGGATGGACCGCTGCACGCCGAGTGTAAGGACGGAAAGTACGAGACTGAGCTACTAACCAAGTTTCACAAACAGCTGCAGTCAACGCATGAAATGTGGTTTGAGGTGTCTGAGGCACTGGAGAAGATGCGGCATCGAGTATCGACGAACCCCGTGGACAAGATTGCAGGACTGTCATTTATTCTTGGGTCCGAGTCGATACCGGCATACTACGAGAGCGCGTCTCTCGGGGAGGCATGGACAGCACTCGTGAATTCGATGGCTACGCCGCCTCGGGGGAGTTGTTCTTCTTGTGTCCTGAACCAGGAAATGCAGGCAAGAAATGGCGGCCTTCATGGGAGCAGGTTATGATGCCTCTGCCCGCATATAAACCCTACCCCGAGGTCTATATTGATCGGGATGAGACGAGAGATGAAGACTCGTGTGACGATGTGCGGTGCATTGAAGGGTTAGTACGGGGGTTGGCTGTTGTGGAAGGGGGTCGTCGACGCGGAGAGTTGATTGTTGAAGGCGACAGTGGCGGGATAGAACAATTCAAGATCAGCACTGCCCACATGTACCCGATACCTGAAGATACTTACACGATGATTTACGCCTGCGAATTTGAGAGTTCACGGGGCTATGGTTGGGTTGTTGGGCGAAGCCTACCAGGGGGAAAGTTCGAGAAAGTAGCGACACTGGAAATTTCTCGCAAGGAACAGCGCAGGTTAGAGGATCTGCGTATTACGAAAAAGCATAGATATATTCTTATTTGATCGAGTACACTTTGCGTAGTCCGAATTATGCTACAAGGCACTAATTCTTCACATATCCATCAAAATTATACAAAGGAGGAACTGGGAATGAAAATATCTTGGTGAGAAGAGTCAACAGCATCAAACGTCCTTCTATAGCATGGTGCGTCTTGCTTATTCTAGATATTTTTGATCGCAATCTCTGCCAGAAAGTAGTCATGCAGCCGGCAAGTCGAGAGATGGCTCTCAATGGGACGACCCTCAACCCAGAATATCTTGTAAGGGTCCTTCCTGGTAGGCTGTCGAGTCTCGACACTTTAACACGTCCACTCTCAAACAGACGCTGAACGATCCGCTTATCCGGAAATAGCCAATGTCCATCTACAACGCCCCCTTCAATCCTTCGTCCCGCAAATGGTCGAGATGAACCTGTATCTCGAACCTGTCTGGTTTGTCATCTGCAGCGCAGTGGATAGACGACATTATTTCCATGACGGAAAGTCGATGACAGGTTTGGTGGGTGCGTATTCGACGATGGTGATCATGAGGGAAAGGAAGTGCGAGATTGTAGATGGATATCCGTGTCCTTCCAGGCCGAAGCACCCAGAGACAGCAAACTTACTCATCTTAGGCAACCCACTGGGTCCCAGTTTCCCTAGAGCTGTCATTCGCATGGTGAGGAGTAAACAATGACTAACCATATCATAGAAGACAAGAAAGGCCAGAGTATACGCAGCTATCATGAGCTATCCATGAGTTACTCGCTAGTCGTTGGTATTTCTTCGAATACGAGCGATCCCTGCTGCTCCTTCAACCACTGCACATTTCGCTTCTCATGAAATACGTATACGCGAAAGAACGATGAATGAACGAAATTTCATCCGGACAGATTCGGCCCGGACATCTTAGGTGTACCGTGACTCTTTGTTCTTCTTCCTTTCTTTGCCCGATGAAGAAAAATATGGCAGCATCCTCATCACCCGATAATCCTCTACACTGCTCGACATCATGCTTCCTCACTTTGGAGAATATGTCGCGTTCAAGCTCGACCCAGTCGCTTCTCTCGAGGCCCTCAACGACCCTGAAGCTGAAGTTTCAAAAGCTTGCAAGGCTGTAGAGACGAAGACGGATGTTTCCTATGTAACACATGTACGTTGGACTATTACTTTGAGCGCTTACATTGGCTGACAGTTGTCATTTCTTAGCTCCTCTCCTTTCCCTTACCTGGCATCGAATATAATTATATATCTCGGTGTCGACGACACTGCTTTCAAAAGGTCGTATCACCGAATACTTCCAATCCACTTTCGCGACCGCCCCTAGAACCGAGCACGCCTCTTCCATGGCCTGACTGCTACCATCCAACGCAGTCCAGGACGCAATGCCGAGTTCGTAACGACGTCATCATTGGCGGAGCGTGGCCTCAGCCCAAGTATGGACTGAGCAGCGAAGATCAGGTCCTCCTTGATGGAGATTATTTTGACGAGGATTCCGACCGCAGGGAACTCTTGAAGACAGAGCAAAAGCCATTGGCAAATGATTCTAGCATAGGTGACAATGTTGCTGCCGATGTATCCGACGGACGCGAAACACCTTCAGTCACTTTGGCTCTGGAGCGGGACACAGAAAGCCAATACTACCAGTCGGTGAGCGAAGCTGCGAGTCAGTTGTCTCCGCCGGTCGGCGGTCGAGACTCTTGTTCGGTGCTCGACGCTAAAAGCCAACATTCCGAATCTGCCAACAAAGCGAGCCAAAGTCATGTCACTCAGCCATCATCTGCTACCGTATCTACTTTCATTCTCTCTGTCCTCTCAAAGGTCCTCCCATGCATACCGTGTCTACGAGCAGACATCGATGACCATGAAGAGGTCGCCTCGATATTGCCTTCCAATCCAATCTGGTCCCATCCCGTATTCGGCGCGCGCCCTCCAGACACCATGCCCGTCATCGTCGTGCTGGACAACTTGAGGCGATAAAACCCGAACAGATCAACGATCCCTGGGATTTCTTTCGAGAACTAGAGGCTTTGAAAAGGTATGATTGTCGTGCCGTGCTCCAAAAACTCTTCATTAACTCTCTTAATTCATAGAATGGAGGAAGATTATAGCGAGCGAGTGAAGGCAAAAACTCAAGCTGCGATCGACCGTGCGCGTCAAAGGGATGAAGAGCTCAATGCTAGGCTTCAATCAAAGATGCCAAAGCGTGTCACCAGCGGAGACGGCGGTTCTGATTCGGCAGGTATGCAAATTTTCTATGACTTTAATATCGCTGAATATAGCCGACGATGGTGTCCTGGACTAATCGCCCAGAGCTGATCTTTGACTACTTTGGACGAGGGAAACAATAGCCCGAACTTGAATATATGTCGAATCATAGTTGAGTAGTCACGCAGAATTGAAGAAGAGCGTCATCAATGGAAAATATATGTCGCAACGCGACCATCTTCAATGTACTTAATTGAAACCCAGCGAACATGCCTCACTTCATTTGGCTGTACACAACTCCCTTGACAATCGGTGTCGTCCTATTACGACGACTACGCTTCAATTGCAGACCAGGCAGCCCGGTATACATATATATTAGTAAGAAATAGAAGAGATTATTGCTATTTCGAATAATGATGGGATTCCGGAAAAGAAAAAAAAGTTTTGATACTGCCTGCTCGGTTGGCTCTCGGTGTGCGCCATCTGAGACAACCTATGACGTCGATCGTCATAACCTCTGGTTGCGCGCTCGGAGGTCTTTCAGCGGGGACCAAAACTTTTCAATTCTTTTCAGGAATCCCATCATTTTTAAAAATAGCTATAATGCGCAACGGAAACTCCAGGACGGGACGAAAGCGAAAACAATTATCGGGGTTGGTATCCTGATTGGCTTGGGCACCGCATGCAAACCGTATGTCACCAGTAAAATTTGCAGTTCATTTCGTTTGCGCACACATGGAACTGAAGGCGTTATCGTTTGGTTGACGTTTTAACATTTGTCGAGAAATGCCAGGGAACGCCACACGACCTGCCCTTAAGTCAGCACGTGGTCGTGTGGGCACCCTCACTGGCCAATTTCACTCCTTAGGGTAAGGTCTGCTACGTTTCTGTTCAGGAGCACTGATGACTAATAAAACCTACTTCCTTCTTTCCATCGTGGATTTCCGATTTCGGCCGTAGGCAAGGGAGAGCGAAAACCCTGTTTCTCACAATGGTCAGCTTGTCCTGTCTTTTGTTACTTTTGTTTCATCTGACAATACCCCGTTCCTATATTGTTTTTTCTCCAATTCGAGAACAATGTCGCCCTCTTCCCTGGTCCTATATCTATATCTTTACCCACCGCTAAGCAGCTGATTCTCAAAACTGCAATCATGATCCCCCACCTAGGTGAATATGTTATCGTTCAAATCGATCCAGCTGCTAGTCTCGCAGGACTTGCCGATCCAAAAGCTACCGAAGCTTGTAAGGTTCTCATGCTCAAGAAATATGTGGCTTGCGTTACTTGGGTAAGGCTGGATTATACTAAAAGAAACAGCCGATCTCATGACGCCTCAGATTGTACCTCCTTTTCACGGGGCGGAGTACATCTCAGTGTCTTTCACTCTGGTTTCCAGTGGTATCGGAGATGGGGTTCCAATGAAATTCCTTTTGCCTGAAATGTCCATTCCAATTCACCCAAACACGTCGCATCCTCTCTCGCGTCCGTCCCTTATGCTCTCAAAAGATCTTCCCTGGAAGAATTGTTACCAGTCCACGCAGCTGGGCAGCAAAGTACGCTGCAAGAACTCCCACGTCCTAGGGACACCTTGGCCACCTGCAAAATATGAATTACTCTCTCAGGAGTCCGTACAACCGCAGATGCTCTCTTCTGAGGATGGCAACTGGAGGAGACGGTTGTTTTCCGACACAGGCCGCTGAACGTAGCTCTGAGAACAAAGATAACGACGATTCTACAAATGCCCCGCAAAATGCTGACGCTGAGACCGATGTCCACGTCCCCCTTACAAAAATGTCGGTCTTCTTCCACCTATGGCGAGCCTTACTCGGACGGGTTGTCGAACTCTTTGACTGTGTCACGGATTCTGCCTCTGTTTTCAGCAATGTCGCTTCTTCCATCTGTTCAGAGGATGAGGGAGGTATGTATCTCTTTGGTCCACCTCCCTCCGACACCATGCCTGTCGCTGTGTTCTCGAACGATTCGACATCTCTCCCGGCTGAAGAGATTGGTGATCCGTTGATGTTTTATGATGAACTTGAGGCGTTAAAAAGGTACATATGCTCTCCTCACCGCCGGTGTTGCATTGACAAATTTTGGAACAGAATTGAGGAGGAGCATTATGAATGAACCAGAAGGGCCGCAGAAAAGACGCGAGAAGTGGATGATGCTCTTTATGATAAACTGATGTCAAAGGCACGAGCATCAAGCCCTGTAGCTGAATCTATCTCAAAGGGTGCGCACGCATAGCCTTAGTCTTTCTCGACCTCACAAAACTCCAGGTGCGATGAAAAGGACAAAACGTTCCCGGAGTCTTTTCAGTCTAGGCAGCATAAGACTTAGATTATCCAAAGCTACAATGCCTCCCTCCCATTTAGCTAATGCCCCTGATGAAGAGAGTAAATGTTGATCTGCCACTACTTACGGATGGGCTCTCGGCAAGGGCCTTCTGGTTACTACCGCTTGTTTTACTCCTTCCTTCGTCTTATTCCCTCGTTTCCCAAGTAATGAATGTTATTCGATATTCCAAAATCCAAACGTAAACTAGCCCATCCCTTTCAACTGCTGTTTGCAAATATTCTTTTTGGTCCGTTAAACTCTATCGCAGATCATGTGCCGATTGTATGTGCCTCTTCACACATAAGAAAGGATCAGAGGACATATCTAAAATCTCGATTCTGCTTGTCCGTCAGGTCCAAAAACTCCTGCAGAGCAGTCAGAATGCGTACGAGATGCACTCAGCACAGGACCGGACAGACCTTGTCGACGTGAGCCTTCTCCATAACACCATCATTGTTCAATCGCTCAATATACACGTTGTCATAGGCAGTATCAACAGGTTCTGCATCCCTACGTCAATTTTCGGCCGATAGCAGATACCGAATCGTGAGCAAAGTTAGGATCCGAAGAACGACGCAAACTCCGATTACTATCCAGGGTACGACATTACTAGTTTCACATACCCATTAGCATAGAAAGACAGGTACTACTAGCCTATAGGAAGACGCACCGAGGCTTGTACTTCGCTCTCCACATTAGGGGACCAACCGCATTGCCGATACAATATGCGGTTAGCATGATCGTATTGACGATTATTCTCTTCGTGTGTCCCGCCGTAGTGCTCGACAGCCAAGAAAGGGAAAGAACTGCAACGGTCTTAATACTCGTGGTGAGGAGAGAATTTAAACATACCGAAAGCAGTCACCTCAAGGCCTACATTATCGGTAAGCGGTACTAGAATCGAAGAGGCAGAAGCATCTCACCAGCAAATAACAACGTCACTAGTAAACCAACTTTATTATCCCAGCTTAGAAAGAGCATCAAGAACACGACAGCGAGATTGGGTATCAGATACACCACGCCGACCCACGCTTGGCTGTTTTGTATCCGCGCTGCGATGGTCGTGCCAGTCCAAACTGCCAAGACCTCTACAGCACCGGGAACACAGCCCAGGAGAGTGGTGTTAAGGTTAGAGAAACCAAACGACAGGATGATTAGCTGTCGCTGATTGGCGAGCGAATTCGGAATGTTAGCTAACACGGAGAAGAGAGCGAATAGCCATGTCTTGATGTCCGTTAGGGCTTCTATCATCCTAGAGTTTAGCGCTTGAGTAGAAGTACGACAAGCGTAAAAGATGGGGTTTTCGTACTGTTCTTTCTTAAAATGCTTGTTTTCGACACCTGTTTGATTTTCCTATTTCGAAAAGAGGGTTATTATAACTTTGAGTGGGTAGGAATATTGAATGACCTTTAGTCGCTGAACTGCAGAGGAGCGTTCTTCTGGGGTAAGGAACCACGTGTTTGTAGGAGAATCTGGAAACAGGAACCTGAATCAAAAATCAACTACCCTGTAGGGCATGAGGAGAAAGTAGGGCACCAGAAAAGGACCGAAGTCACCATGGTCAACGCGCCCAAGATTATCATGAGCCTATAGACTAAGCATTGGATCATAAAAATCGATAGATACGAAAAGGCTTCGCACCATTGCCAGGCTGTCAATGAATTGGTTTTCATATGCAAGGTCCCAAAGTTAATGAATCCGGAGATTATTTGTGCTAACACCGGTTGGTTAACCTCAAGTTCGAAAGAACAAATACCTACCACTACCATCCATCAGGTCTACCTAAGAAGTGAGTAGTTATACAAGATAGTGAATTTGTATCCTTACATCAGTACCCGACTCTCAAAGTCTGCTCCGTTCGTGTGTAGAACATGGAAGTGACAATCATAAATCCCGTTGTGATACAACCTTCAGACATTCCCAGGATCATTCGGACAACAAAGAGGCCGGCGAAATTCTTGCATGCTGCGTGCATACATAACGCTATGGCCCAAACCAAAATATTGAAGCTACTAGGAATATACGTCATACGAGAACAATTAATTCAGAAAACGACATACCTCAGCCATTTCCCCATGGGCAGGCATTGCAGGCACAGATTCTGCGGGAGCTCGAAGACGAGATAGCCGAGATAAAAGATGGTACCAAGCCTGAGGCCTTAACTAAGCAGATGCAATGAATCATAAAATTGGATGCCAAACCAGTTATATCTTCACCAAAGAATTAAGTGAGAAACTTCAAGGTATTGTTTAAGACTCACTGGTCGGCGCTTAGATGTGCATCTTCACTAAACGCAAGTTCTCATATAGAACACAATTCGATAGAGATTGTGGGCTTACAGGAGACCTAGGATGGTGGCATTTCCCAATGTGGCTTTATCCATGTATTGGATTCTAGGCAACGACAGTGGGTGGTGAACGCGACAACGACGACACAATAGCCACTGTCACCCACGCATACAGCACTAGTTAGGATATCATCATTCTAGTTAAGGGCCTGTCCATAAAGATGAGACTCACAGCACATTAGTGGAATGATATGGCGGTCTATTTTCCTCCTATTATGATTTATCGTGAGATACCATCGGAGAGGAGGTGAACATGATGTACCTGAGTCTTGTCGTCTCAGAACGGCTCAAGTGTCCAGTTTTACCTATCACGAACACCACCCCAGTATCTACTTGATTGGCAGAGACCTCGATGAGATGGGGATTACTCTTTTCTTCCGTCGAAATTTTTTCATCGTTTGTCGATGCCATCAGGGAAAGGGATAAGGACGTATGGAGGAGCAAGCATTCACCGTAGTATATATCGTGTTCATGTGCCTAAAAGTGGCAAGAAAGCGTCCAATTGGGAGAACCGACATTAAGAAGACAGCCCATGCATATGAATGTACTTATTGGCAGTCTCGGCTCGCCGGTGGTAATTCGGTAGAATGGACTCAGAGAGTCAACAATAGATGATTCAATGATAGCTGAACTAGCCATTACTACCCCCAGAATCCAGTTTTTCTACCTGGAGTAGTAGTGAACAGCCGATCGACATCGCCGATTATCAAAGTTCGAAGCAGTTTCGCGGAGTTTCAATCAATTAGATAGATAGATAGATAACCAGACAAGGTCCCAAAAAGGAATGCCGGGGTTCTGTGCCACCACTAAACATGTCACAGACTATAACACCCATGCTGCTGTGATACCCTCAGTTGCGAGCCAAGGACGTCTCATGGGTTTAAAGTGTTATAGGGACAACTCGAAGGGAACATCATAAAAAAACAAATACAGCACGATGCATTCTGCAGTAACACGCCCTATCCATCAACCATACATATATACATCCATAATTAGCAGTGAGCTCAGTGGGGAGGCTGTGCTACTGCGGCTTGACCTCCTTGATTAATAGTCTCGTGCCCATCCGTTCTGGCGGTTCATCCCACGTGGGTCCCACGTTATGCAGATGTAAATTTTTTGTGCAGAGGAACCGCCAGAACGTCTGGTGCATTTCGTATCGATTTGACACCTTCTGTCATGTCATGCTACCCCACCTCGTAGTGCTCTTTCATACAGACCTTTGAGTTGTGTCCATAATTGTACCTCGAGTGACCTTTAAAATTCATCCTTAGTGCCCTGTAGCCTCTTAAATCTTTACCCAGGCTTCGTAGTGAAGAAATCATAGCTTAACATTGTACCCAGTGATGTTCATGGGAGAGATCACTCTATCTTATGAGGACGTTTTAAGTGCTTCAGGGACCGGAATTGCATGGGGGAAAAATGGACTCGGCAGAAAACACCTCAAGTAGTAAATCTCTCACTAACATGTGGTGGAAATAGTGCACAGTTGAGGCAGTAATAGGGTGTGACAGGACGTGCGCTCCTCTATACAAAATGCACCAGACGTCATACACTGCTGCGATTGATTCGTATTTTTGTGGGGTCAAATACTTTGGCGGATTTTGATCTGGTTTTGGCACGCAAATCGAGCGTGGCAAATCCGGCAGCAAAGCCAGCGACATTTGTACATGTATTTAGTGTCAGTTTCACCTTCGGATTTGGGTACGAAATATTTGTATGAAAATATACCGTTTTTGCATATGTATTTTTTCCTGCATATTTGGGGTTGAAAACCGGCTGTCGGGATTTGGGTCTGAAATCCCAAAGGGTAAATCCTGTCCCAAAGACAAAAAGGATTTCTCATGGTATTTTGGGAACAAAACTCACATTTGAAATCCCATCAAAATACGGATGCAAATATAAAGGGATTTAGATCAGGATTTAGGAACCAAATCCTGAGAGGCACCTGCTTGAAGTCCAGGATTTGGTTCCCAAATCCTGATTCAAATCCCTTTGTATTTGTGTCAGGGTTTTGATTGGATTTGGGATGTGCGCTTTGTTCCCAAAATACCTCGGGAAATCCCTACGGTCATTGGGAAGGGATTTCCCCTTCGGGATTTCAGACCCAAATCCCGACAGCCGGTTTTCAACCCCAAATACGCAGGAAAAAATACATATGCAAAAGCGGTATATTTTCGTACAAATATTTCGTACCCAAATCCGAAGCACTGGACGAAAACCAAAGTTTTTGTACGTACAAAAATGGAGAAAATATTCAAAGTTTCTTCTCAGTTTCTTTACTGAGAAAACTACTGAAAATATTTTGAATTTTTCACTGTTTTATACAAAACCTGCAGAATACGGTGAAACGTTCTGAATAATTTTATCAATATCTCAGCAAAATTACTCAAACGAAACTTTACGTATTTTTTCTGTATTCATTAGTAAAAATACTCAAAATTTTGCCCAGTGAAGGTGAAACTGACACTAAATACATGTACAAATGTCGCTGGCTTTGCTGCCGGATTTGCCACGCTCGATTTGCGTGCCAAAACCAGATCAAAATCCGCCAAAGTATTTGACCCCACAAAAATACGAATCAATCGCAGCAGTGATAGTGATATTCTCGTTTTCCCTTTTTCAACTCCGCTTCACGTGGACCGGTCCGATCATTCCGAGCGTTAGCAAGGAGGGGGGAACGAGACTACTCGATTAATTGGGCGGCACAGAACCCCGGCGTACCTTTTTGGGACCTTGTCCGGTTATCTATCTATCTATCTATCTATCTCTTCTCGCCCTTATCGTCAATATCTTCCAACAGAATCGGCCGCAAGGACCATATCCTTCCTCTAGCGAGGATTAAAGCTCGGCAAGGAAGGTTGTGAATCTCGATGCTTGCCTCGGTGGTCAATATTGTTCAGTTGATTTCCTTAACGGCAGACGTGCCAGTCAGTCCGAGGAAACTGGTGGATCCAAAGCACCACCTGATCATCTTCCAAGTACCAACTGCTGAAAAGGAGCGAGACGCTGGTGTATACCCATCCTTTTGCAAACCTTCGTACGCACAGGATCTTGGAACTGGAGAGGTACGAGATCTGTTTGATACCGTATTCAAAGTCTTACATGTGAAGGCTACGCATGGTGTCTACGGGGATCAGCGCTAGCAGTTGGCTAGCAGTCAACAGTCAGCAGGCTCCGCCCCTTCCCGCGCGTGTCCGAATCCTTTCCGAAATGTCCAGCAAGATGCACCGTTATCTCGAAGCTTCACAGGGCCATCGCTAACGGCCTATTCCAGGATCCGTGGGAGTCATCTCTCGTTTCGATGTTCTACAAAACGATGGACTCTCATGTCCAAGTCGATGCTTGCCCTGCATCGCGGATGTAAAAGCCCAAATCAGTCCTACAGGCAGGCAGATGGTGATGTAAGTGTTACTTCTCAGAGCCCAGTCCAGTTCACATAAAGAACAGCACTCGAGACACTGCGCGCATGACGATCGTTTACGGTGCTATGCGCTGATTTCTTCCCTTCCCTCAGCGACTTGGACATCTACTTCCAGATCTGCAATCCCTCTCGCGCCATAACTGATCTTCAACAAGCCCTCATTTGGACGTTCCGACATCTCGTTGGTATGCGCTGTTCAATCTCTTGTTACCAAACATGAAGCCATCACATTCAAAATTACCGATATTGTTAATGACATCGCCGACAAATGAGGTGCCGCCATTGAGGATATTCTGATTAAGGATATCATCTTCAGCCCTGGAATTTCCGCTAGCTTGAGTAACGCTGCCCAGCAGAAGCGAATCGGTAAAAGTACGATCATTATTACAGGCCCGGGGCCGAGTTCGATTCTGCCAGGTTGATGCGCCAAGCTGCTGATATTTTGGCTTCACCGGCTGTCATGCGAATCCGACTGTTGGAGGCTTGTGAGTATTAATTTCTTCTCGGCCCTCTTCATTATGATACTTATATGCCGGTCCAGTACAGCCAATGACCAGTCCAGGAACAGCAAGGCCATCATTGTACCCATGCGACAAGGTGGTCAGACAAATGGCAAATGGCAAGTGGGTCAGGGACTTTCGGCTTGGGCCACTATTTTCAACGACAGTAACGCCATTGAGCTAGACATGGGTGTGGCTGGGGGTACCTCTTGAACAGTGCAGATACGTAAAGCCCTGGAATCATGTGTCGCCTTGATTCCCATTTCAATGCTTGAGTTATCGCTATTATCGATGCCTTATCATGGTACCTCCATGTCCGCCCCAAATCAATGATCTACTTCGCTGTTTCTCATAAAGACGTTTGACAATCATGACAAGTCTACGAGGGCATCGCGGATCACCGGCACGAATAGACAAGAGGCCAACATCGCTGCTGGCACGCATGCGACTATTTCTCGGTTATTACGGCGAGAAAGTGTTTGAAAAGATAAGACTATCGTACAGCATATCGAATGAAGCAAGGTTAATGCTATGCTTTGGATTTCCTTGTCCCCATTTTGACGTCCTAAACCGACCCACAGCCGTCAGCTTGCTGTATTCTTGATTTGGAAGAATATCTTTCCACGCTGCTCGCAGGTCGCCGTTCGTAAACATTTTGTTAACCATTGTGGCAGGGCAGCCTTTTGTCCTTACTGACGCTTCCTTCTTCCAGACTTCCATTCGACTGTGACTCGTGAGTCCAGATACGGTCCATGACTACGTGCGCTTCGAAACACCCCGTTTTTCAAATTCTTAAATTCTCATAAAAGGCGTCTTTTGTTCTCAAATGGGCACTGCTTTTTCATTCTATTCCTACCTCCATGTCTTACTCCCTGGAATCTCTAGAATACCTTGCAAAATGCAGAGCGATTGAGATCAATTTCGTTGAACGAGATTGAAGGAGGCGAGCTTCCGAATTCAGGCGACTTCAATTTGGAGAGTCGAACCGACAGGCAGAAACAAGAAACCCCCAAGATTCTTTCGGACTTGTGTTCCATTGCAAGAGAGGCTCACAGTCAAGGAGCAGACAACGTTGAGGATGTCCTGCAACGTGTGGATGGGACATTGAATTCATTTGTTAGAAGTAATGCTCTTGCTGGTAGCACTTACTCTAGGAGGCGCGCGCTGTGGGAGCATATACCTTCTTTCGCGCATGTCGCTGATGAAGATCTTGTGGAGGATCCAGCGTCAAGGACTTTGCGTAAGGTTGACCTCTTTTTTCAAAGTAAGGCGGACTGCTCATTTATTTCTAGCCGAACGTGATCGGCGTGTCGTGGAGGGGATGTCACAGATAATTATAAATCTGTTCGAGACACACATGGATTTTCCTGCACGTATGTTCATCTATTCCCCTCTTTCATTTCGCACACTGATCTTAGGCTTGTAGAGGCATCAAGTGAGTTGATTTCGAAGTGTGCCGCAGCAACCAACATTGAAATTGTGCGCCCAAAGCCTTGGAGAGACACTTTTAAGCCCAGCTCTTACACCTCACTTCTCTCCAGGTTTGGCAGCGGAGCGTCGGCATTCTGTGATGCAGGAAGTCTATCCAAAAGCATATATGAAGCGCGTTGTGAGGTTTATAGTGAACGGATTGACCCTCCGCTCGGCTTCTCTTTATCCTCTAATGCCTCGTGCCTCGCCATACCCTATGAAATCTTCTCCTCCAACCATACTTCTTCGATCATGCTTCGCTTTTTCCTCCCCGGAACTGGGGACAATTTCTGGACGCTGCACCGCGTCAAGACAAAACTTCCGAGCTTCGATTTTCACATGACGACTGATGAAGAACGCCAACTCATCTTTCTCTCGGACTCTGCTCACATCAAGTTGTATAATTGGGAGACAGAACGTCTAACGCACACCCTGCATTCGAGACAAGAGTGCACAGGACCCTTGGCCATACTTCCTTATGGTAGGCTCGTTCGTGCAGGGTGCGGGAGAGTCGATGTATGGAACATCAATTCAAGGTCGAACGCGTGTTCCTCCGTTCAGTTCCAGGACAACACCTTCGAGCCGAGTAGGTGGACCGCTCATCCGTCAAAGCCGGGAACTGTGCTCAGTGCGGGTGCGGGTGGCCTTTCGTGTGTCGCCCTGGATTTGGAACACTGTGGGAAGGCATCGACCAGGCATCTCGGACATGGCGGGTATATTTCAAGCATGAGCACCGATGCGTCAGGCGACCCGAACATCTTCGTTACTGGCTGTGGGGATAGATATGTCAGGATGTATGATGTCCGGAACCCGTTGCAATTTTTGGTGGGTGTGATAAGTCCTAGGTGATAAAGGTGTGGGACGTACGAGGACGCAGGATGGTTTATGAGCTGGCGACAGGAAATACCGCTGTACGTGGATTGGCCTGGGATAAGATGCGGAATTGTCTCTATGCGGCAACGGAGTGTGAGTATGTGGATTGTGACGGACGGCCTTTTGGGTATCGATGGGCGAATGTCCCCAGTGATTTGGATTCAACGGAGGAGCAGAAACAGGAAGATGATAACACTTCCGAAGCTGATGTTCGACTTCAGCCACCCCAATGTTGGCCCAAGAGAGCTTATCATGCAGAAGACTACTTTGGTCATGCCTTTGATGCGGAGGAACATAGGATTCGTGAGCTCTTACTTTGCTGATCGTCATTCCTTCATCTGACTAGTTGGCGCGTAGTAAGGTACCAGTTTAAATCAAATACCAACCCACGTATCCTTCCGTCGTCTGGAAAGCATGCGGTTGCAGATCAGCGTGGCCTCCGCAGATCCTCTACGCTCACTTGCTCCGCCTTTCGTTTCCGAGCCAGCATCTTGGCACATGAAATCAGGTTGAGCGAGTAACGTAGCGTCATTTGCATGGCCATAGATGTCAGGACGCTCGTAGCGTCCGCTGTAAGGGTGACGTCCTCTTCTTGGCATCTGTACTCTCGTTAGACACCCCCGCGTAAAAGATTTCTTGTACGTACCGTATTTGTATGATTTACTCAACGTCTTCTTCGCTATACGGTTTGGTGCCGACAACGAAGACACGATCAAGAAGATCGACAGGTAACCTGTGAGGACTGCGGAAAATTGTCCCTCGAATGCGAGCTGTGCCTCGGTTAGAAGCCATAATGACCAAAGGAGTCAGGTCATTTTCCAAAGCACGTTTCAAGAACAAGAAGCATTCGATGTCAAGCATGTGAACCTCGTCGATGAAGGGGACCTGTACGATTACTAACATTTGGATCCAAAAAGTACACGTACGGAATGATCACGGCCCTGCCCTTCTCGTGCCATTCCAGGATCTTGGTGTCAATCTAATTCCATAGCTCTGGCTTGATTTCACCCGTGTCGCCCGCGAACAAAGCTGGAAAACCCTGTATCCTACTATTGATGACATCTATCTCGTGTAAAGACACCGTATGCACGACCACACGCCGGTTTTTGTATTTCATCTTCCGGGCATTGAATGAACCTAGTCTATGAACCATTAGTTAGTCCAACAATCTTGCTGAAAAAAATAGAACATACATCAGCGCCCATAGCATCCTAATCTCTCGACCATACAAACGAACGACCGAGTATAGCGATTTTACCAGACGTCTTGTCGACGGTAATAACCTCTCTGGCCAGGAATTTCTCCTTCAAAACAGCGTCAATCATTTTTTTTCATAGGTCTCGATGTCGGTAGTTTTGGTAGCCAGTTTTCTGTAGCCTAGAAAGCAATATCTGTCAGCACTGGAACTTTATTAACAGAAGGTTGCCTGCGTACTCCAGTGAGACTCCGGTCGACCTCTCCTCCTTCGAGTTCTGCCTCTTCCTTGATGCATATACCGATGCTCCGCTGGAATGCCTGCGCCAACGCCTCCTTCTTTGACATCGATAGCGAGAAACCTCGCTGCGGCAATCATGGTGAAGAGAACGCCCAGACCCAGCGTCTGCATCATACTTATGTCGCGTATTCAAGGCAAAGTAAATAGAGAAGATAACAGAGACGCACCCAATGCAAAACGGCCTTTTACATCAACAGTTTAAACCTCCTCTCCCGTAGCTTCACTAGCCCCTCCATCATCTCGTCTATACACCCAAGGTCAGTTCACCCTATCCAATGTGAGCAATATAGGAACGTACTCTAATCCACTCGGCGCCTATCCCATATCTCCGTCATGGCATTATCAAGTTTGCGCGCAGTAGCAGTAGCAGGAGCACAGTCGTACGGATGAATTGCACCGATCAGAAATGTGACCAACCTGTCCGTGGAGGGGTATTCGTCCAAGACGGTACTACTGTTTATCGGTAGTGTAGGACTGCTGCTGAGGCTCGGCGTACGGCGTCCAGTCTAAGTATCTGCAAATTCGGTGGACTCGGTGGACTCTTTGTCGCCAGAAAGCGGAAGCGAAGATCGCTAGCAGACGCTAGCTCGTATAGGATATCCCTGGAGAACGGAAAGACCTTTATCATTAGCTCAGTAGAAATTCGGAGAAAGACATACCATAATACATCGACGTTTTGATACCTGTTATCCTGTAATCAGTCATAAAGTCGAGCGTAACACATAGGTACGCACCGCATCTCCAGGTTTGCGAGTGCCCTCATGCACTTGTGAATATCTCCCATCTCTTTGTCAACGTCGATTGCCAACCCTGAATGTCGTGCGCTCCAGATGCTTACGAGGATACTGCATTGAAGGATAGCAACTACGTACTCGAATAAGTACACTTCACAAGGCTGGTAAGAAGGCTTACGCCGGATACAGAAGGGAAATAACCACCGTTCCTCTGACTTTGCAGCTCTTCGATGTGAGAACACGAGTGTGTAGCATTCGTAGATATAGCGAGGAAAGGGGAAACCAATGCCATTGCGCGGAGTGATAAAGGGCCTGTGGACGAGAATTTGAAGAATAGCAGCAGCAGAGACGCGGATTGACGGAAATCCACCAAGCCATCACGGTCGGGATCCCATCATGCTAGATTAATTGATATCAGAGTGAGGAGCTAAAAAAAAAAACGACAGGGCGGCGGGCCTACGATGCTCTGGAATAGAGTCTACACATTTGTTCAACACCAAGTCAAGCTCGACGACCACCCGATGTTCCCAGATTTTCTTGAGGCCAGAAAGGACTTTTGATTTATGAATTGAGTACTGCGTCCGGTAAGCGCCAAGGATTATTCGAGGGAACGAAGCCGGAGGACGTGCGGCAGAGTGTAATCGTCGAGAAGGTAGGTAGGTAGGTAGGTAGTATTACACGGCAGTGTCCACACAGTGAACGCCGGTTCCAGGCATTACGTACACTGTGGTGACGATCGGTACTACGAGTACAAACTACGATATACACGACCACCATCACCTGCACGACACCCAGGCCTAACGTCCCACACCTGGGCCAAGCACACTCACGCTACCGTCGAGCAGAAGTACCCAGGTATAGTAAGCTAGACGAAGAGAATAACGGAAGATTATAATCAAGCAGTCTTTATGGACGATATAATGGGTACGAGTAAAACTCTTGAAGGACACGGTATGTGAATTTCCCTAGTAGTAGGACTATCTTTTCCTGACCTAACAGCCATCGTAGGAACTCCGTTGGGTCACCCATTCTATACCGAGTCACAGCTTGTGGGTGAGCAGACCATACTTTCTCGAGAAAATCTTGCCGCAACTGAATGATCGTTGCAGACGAATCACATTGTAGTAGCGCATGTTCAGGCGTCTCCACAGCGCCTTCACACAGCCTGCATAGACGACAGTGTCGTGCCACTGTGGGCCTTCCATGGTCCACCCATCTCAGCCTTTCGACGGCCAGTTTATGTGTCGAGAACACTACGGAGGCAAGCGCATCACGATAAGACGATACAGGGCACGTCAAATACACCCGAAGTTTCAGGGCGACTTCTTTCGGCGGCTTACCCTTTCTCACTGTGTCGAGGCGACCATGTGTCAGGTACAATTTCTTCGTCCCATTCAAACATTCTAGTAACCATTTCTCAGCCATCTTTTCCACCTCGGTTGCATATACGGCGATCTCTTTCGCGTCGGCAAGTACAGGAAGACTGCGGGCATCAAATGGGAGTCGATCACTTGCCGTGATAACATCTCCGTACCACGATGCTTTCCCTGCAAAGTAGAGGGACTTGCTACTTTCCAGTGCTAGGTGGGCGTAATGGTGGGCATCCAGATTGAGGAGATACTCAAGATATCGTAGGAGTAGTAGAAATCTGCGGACTCTCAGCGGCATGAGCCCAGTTTCTGTATAGAGAGCAACGGCGGATGCCTTTTTCCCTACACGAAGCGACCTGCGAATAAACCAAGCTTGCACTTTTTCCAAGTCTTTGATGTGTGCGTCAATAGCATCCGGTACCACTTCGCATGCATGGGTGAGATGGCAGTCTACTCTTGCGCTATACAGAAGTTTCAATTGTGCAGGTGTCAGGCGGCCAGTCTTATCCTGTATTGCGAAAATGCAATGTCCGCTGTAACGAGCCGTCGACGCTTTCTTCTCAGCGTGGATTTTGAATGGCCTCGCTAGATCTGGCTGTATGTTTACTCCGACGTACTTTTCCTCCTCTGATATTGTCAGCTTAAACTCCCCCACATAGAAGTCAGGTATGACTAGGCTCGGTCTTGCCCCGAAGATCAGAATGACAGTCTTTAACTTATTGATCGTAATAAAATTCAGTGAGCACCATTTTGCGAGCGCATCCAGTTTTGCCTGAATACCTGCCGCCGATAATGAGAAGAGGAGTATATCATCTGCCTGCGCAAGGATATCCATGACAATGTCTGCTAACTTGACATCATCAGGGTGCGTTGGCATTTTCAGGTCTGCCATGAATAGGTTCCATAGGATCGGTGAAGCGGGGTCGCCTGTGAGCAGTCCCATTAAAGATTTGAACATCTCGGAGGTCTCGTCGCCATGTCTGACACAGTACTCCATTTTCTCGTAGAGAAAGCGTAGCCAGTCAAAAATAGGACCCCCGGCGCCCATTTCTACCAGCTTCAGCCAGAGAGTCGAGTGATCTGTTGATGGGAAAGCATTCGTCGCGTCGACCATCGCCACGAATAAAGGGTGACCCTTTGCTTTTGCCCATTCAATTGCACAGCGTAAGATAAAAGCATTGTTCAGTGTACGGTACCCAGGTCGGAACCCGTTTTGCCAGTCAGGAATCAGATTCATGCTGTCTGCCCAGTCAGCCAGTCGCTTATGAACGATCATCGTGGCCATCTTTAGAAGACAGCACTCCAAACTGATGACTCTGTAACTGTCAGGCTCATCCGCAGGTTTCCCCTTTTTCAGGATGCCAATGATAACTGATGTAAGCCAGATGGACGGTGCATCCTTGTGTTTGATGCACGCGTTAATCAGTTCAGCGAGCAAGTCATTGTCCATATCCATCACCGCAGCGTATGTCTCCGCATCTATTCCTGTGGCACTATCAAGTTGACCATGTGCGCATAATTGGCTCTTAATCCATGCCACATCCTCAGGCACAATAGTACTCTCGAAATGTTTATTAGGAGTCGAATCAACCGTGGACTTAGGCAGCTGTGCAGCTTTAAGCTTATTGTAAGCATGCCTAGCTTTATCAAAAGTGGGAGGGAACACCTCTGGTGGGTTTAACCTTGCCACGAAGACATCTCGAAGACTTGACGCAGTCACTGACACAGGCTCTGGTTGTGCTCCCGCAAGTTCATCCACTACCTTCCACCATTGCCTCGGAGATTTCGCTTCCATGAGGCGGCGCCTATTCCGTTCCTTTATTGCTCTTTGCCTTTTCCGGCCTTTATGTTTCTCTCTCCCTAATTCCCGTCGGGGTACCTTTGACTTCTCTTTGGTCTTTTCGGGGTCAAGTCTGTGCAGTGAGCCATCCTCGAATCCAGTACCAGATGCGAACACCTTAGGACCTGATATCTCACTACGCGAGAGGGAAGGGGACACCGCCGTGTTTGAATGAATATTGCCGCTTGCAGTTGGGGGTAGTATCAGTGCCTTCTTGGCCATTGTGATCGCATGCTGGAGGTGTCCGCAGTGCTTTCCATTGCTATTTCCACTGAGTTTAATCAGGCGGAGTTCTACTGCTGCCGTACGCGCACAGATGAGATCGTTGATCTGTTTTAGGAGATCGCCCTCGGCACATCTCCACCCACATGCCTTCTGGCGCTTTGCGCTTCCGACTACCAGTTGAATTGCCTGCTTACATGTCATAGAAATACGGAGTGATACCCCAGGGGAAGCTTTTTGCAGAGCCAAGACTATCGCACTGAGATGAGCCCGGATGTACGATTGCCGCCCATCGACTCTTGCAAAGATATTATTTCGAGCCTTAGGACCCCAGTATGCGGCGGCCGCAGCCTTTGGGGACTCATTATCCGAGTAAGCACCATGAATAGAGACCACTACGATCTCTGTTTTGTGAATGAGAGGGCCAAATATGCGATCGGTCAGTAGCTCGCTATCTTTGCCTGAGTCAATCGTGCGGATCAACAGCCGGTCTAGAAATGTTTCATCAGGAAGAACGGGGGCCACCTGAGTTCTCCTTTTTTTGGGGCGAGATACAGTGGGGGTTTGTAAAACATTCCCGTTCATTTTGAAGGTCAATATGAGTCTGGCATGGTCAGAGTAGTGTCTCATACGCCTCTTGATATCCATAGAGACAATCTGGTTGTACAAAGTCAAGGAGCAGCAGGCGTAATCAATTACAGTGCGACGGGTACCCTGAAAAGAAGTAGAGCGAGCTGATGAGGGACCCAAAGATATAATGCCATTTAGCAAGACAAGGTCCATGTCCTTTAGCATCTGCAGAAGCCAGCGTCCCCGCGTCGACACTCTCTTGTCCACAGAAACTCGGGCCGGATGAGAAGACAACACACGCCGGTTCCCTGTACGTGCATTAAGATCACCCAGGATTATGATACTAAAGCCGGCTTGGCGTGCGCGTGCCAATGAAGCGGCCAGGCACTCACAAGGATCATCGTTCAAGGTACTGGAGCTCCAATCCGTCGACTCTGGAAGAAGGTACGTGCAGTACAACAAAAGATTCCCCACCTGGATTACCAGGAAATCGGGACCAGAAAAATCATGACGGACACGATAGTGAATACGATTTGATATCACGATAGCCACCCCACCCCAAGGGTCATCAAATGTTACGCTAGCCGGCCGCGGTTGAGATATGATACTGTAGTTCGTAGGGAGAGGTATTGTCAGGTGTTGATCAGGACGCAGATGCGTCTCTTGGAAGAAGTTGATATGGTAGCGTGTAAGTAGACGTCGGAATTTGGGGCAGATCATTTTCGCCACGAAATCACCATTGATATTCCAGGATTGTACAGTAATGTCAGCAATCTGCCTGATGGCATTATTTGAGGTAACAACATCTCTTGCAGGCAGTAATGACGAGAACAGGATACTATCTGATGGTGCGAACGAATGCGAAGGGTCTACATGATGATCTACCCCCGGAATTTTAAAGTGGCTACTGTTTCCACCCAGCTTCCTCTCTGCGCACTGGTCCATTGCTGGCAGAACCATTCTGCTGTATCGCGGTGCGAGAAGCAGATCTGGGCATAAGGGGATGTGTCGCTGGCTTTCCGGAATGCTTTCTTCACCGTTTCTGATGCGGCACTTCCTAGAACCTGCGCAACTAGTGTGCGGGCGGCCTGAGTGAGAGACGTGCCGGTATCATAAGATACCCAGCTATAGGGACCCAGAATGACTATCTTCTCGTCGCTGTAGTGGCCCTGAGGTGGGACACTCGCCCGACTATTGGAGGACATGCTCACTTCGCTGTAGTGGTTCATCTGTGGAGGGACACTGGCACGACCGCTCGGCAAAGGAGGGAACGCCCGAGGGGGCAACGAATACGGCACATTAGAGCCTGGAGGTGGTCGAGTCGTATACCCCTGGGGGCGCGTGGTTGGCAAATCGAGAGCGGGAGCAGGCGTTCGATACCGATTGACGACAGCGTCCTCCTGATGTTTTTGGGTGTCGGCAGGCCTTGAGTAGTCATCACGGGCGGAGTACTCGTCCCTGCTCTCGTGTCTTGTATACTCGTCACTGTCATATTCCTCTCGACGTGGACGGACTCTGCGTGAGGTCACGGGGGTGGGACTCGGAGAGCGAGCACGCTTCGAGCTGGCTATAGCCTCCTGCGCCATCCTACGAACACTCTGCAGTTCGAGCTGGATAGCCGCTAGCACATCCGTCATCTCCTTCTTCTCACTCTCTGACCCCCCCTTCTCAATCTCGTCGGCCTGCCTCGCTAGGCGGCCCACCTTGTCTTGCAACTCCTTGATCGCTGCCGTACTCTTCTTGTGTGCGTCGGTGACTTTCTTGAACTTCCCATCGTATGTCGCTACTTGGCCCTTCACAGTCGAAACATCTCCGGTCAGCGTAGTGAACGTCTGCATATTGCGGTGTTGCACCGTGTGGACCGTCTCGTATGATCGCGATCCCATGTCCACTAGTCGGCCAATCATAGCGCGGGTTGCCTTTCCCTCGTCCGAGACATCATCGTCCGTGTCAATATCATACCCAAAGTCTTTGAGAAACTCTGCCCGGGATCCAGGAGCGATTGACGATGAAGCGAGGGAGGGAGACAGATCATGGTTCAAGGGGGGGAGTCCAGATTTGCCGGAGTTTGTGACCCTGCGTTTGGCCTTTTTGCTACCCAGGCCTTTGTTCGGCGAGGGCGAAGAGGTGGGGTTAGAAGCGCCATTTTGGGAACCAGATGCAATCCGTGATGACGAGCGTCTGCCCAAAGGAGCTGCAGACACATGGGGGGCTTCAGGGACGGAGGGCACGTCGTCGTTCATCAGGTCCGGGCCACTGAGGTCACTGGTAGAATCATCGCTACCCTGGCCATCAGCGCCACCGGACATAGGCATCTTTCGTGGCTTCAGATTGATTGTCAGTTTTTCCGCAGGATCGCTGTAGGCATCATCCTCGCCGTTGTCCATGGTGAGTGGAGAAAAATATCCAGATAAATTATATGTAATTCCAGCAACTGGAATATCTGCCGGCACTTTCCGAGCCAACTGTACAGTTTCAAACATAGCCACAAACACCCAAAATTTTAGGTGAGGCGACGTCTATCGATATGCGACACGGCGCTGTTCAATTAACCACCGATAGCTATCGGTACGGTCCTTGGTAGTATGACAATCTGGCGTCGTGGGCAACTACGCTGCAGCTTTGCAAGCGGGCCTCGCGCACGGAACTCGGTATAATTTTATGAGACAATTTTAATAGGCAGATTTGGGTTCTATCTGTTCCCCCAGGCGTCTATCCAGAGCTAGTAGATAGATAGAGCCGTTGTAGTGCGAGTAAGAGCCCAGTATAGGCTGAGTAGCGTAGAATCAGAGAAACAAGCGAGAATGGTGAAGATTGTGAAATGCTTCCGATATCTACTGGCTTCGCGGTTACAAACAACTTGAAGAAGCAGACGTCCACATCCTGGCCATCTGGCACAGTGAACATGAATGGGTTCATGCCACTGTTCCCATAGCCAAGAGTAAGCGCTGAACCCTTTTGGAGGCAAGTGTCAACGGACCCTTGCTCCTCCTTGTTGTTGGGGCTCATTTTGGAGGAGTACCAAGCGTCTATCTCAAAACTGGTAGCGTCAAAGTAGAAGAGATATGCGTATAGATCGACATCGGATACGTTACGGATTGTGAACCCATAACGAGGATATTGATCCCGAGGGAGAGATGTGTCTACGACGAACTCAATAGGTTTTTCATCTTCGATAGCAGACAGAAAATTGTCGCCGACCGGTGTCAGACAACGTCCATCAACTTTATTCATTTCAATTGAAATGAACTGAGCGATAGGCAACGGGCTTTGAATCGTAAGTTGAGCAGTGAAGCGAGCAAAGTGGGTAATGATCCTTCGGACATGCGCGATGTCGCTGACTTGGGAAACATGAGGGAACCGCGAGGCAAAACCAATCCTCGGACTGAAGAGACCAATTTTGTTCCCTCGGTCGAAATAGACCACTTCGTCTTTCACCGTCAAACAGAGTTCTGCCTCGTCTGGGGTGTGGACGGAGATAGTAGAAACCGTGATCCTGGGTTCACAATCCTCACTAAGGATCCGGATCAAGTAGTTCGAGTCGTTGCAATAGACGCTGAAGTTGGCGCCAGAAGCTTTCAGTAATCGGGCATACCAGACACGACGGTTCTTGTTGGAAATGAAGAACACGGGGTCCAGCGGCACGAGGTGGGAAGTGAATGTCTCCACGTTGTCGATGGTCACAGTCGCAAGTGGATGCTGCAAGTCAGAGAGATCCGTTCCGAAGATTTCATAGGTAGAACCAACAGTTATGCCATGAAGCAGCCCGGCATGCAGCACAAGGTGAGGTTCCCCATGCTCATGGCGGCAGAGAATCATGGAACTGTCCGCCGGTTCTTCCCAAGAGTCGAACAGACGTCGAAGAGTATGTCTCCCTTCTAAATGCGGTGTTTGGAATGCTGGCATAACTAGACGATGTATCAATGACCTATACGTCAGTCCGTTGATAGGGTTCTTTCTCATGATCTTGAGCAATGCCCGGGTAAAAAGACCTTGTCCATCTACCTCCCAGGCCGATTGGCGACGATTGCATGCCGCCAACAGTACATGCGAGTCCCAAAGCGAACCTGAAAATCTCGACGTGACCTTCACGCCGGAAGATCCACGAGAGAGCATCGTAGAGTCGCCACTGGCTGAGAGTTTGGGAGGGTTAAGGATCCGACGCGACCTTGCATTCGGTATGTCGGCGGGTTGCATTCCACGATTTATCCCAGCAGCATGGCAGCAGTCGAGAACTAATGTGATGTTATTCCCCTTGGCAGTTGCCAACTCCAGTAGAAGCTCACTAATCGTTCGATCCGGGATACCTTCTACAACCTTATCGTTGATGTCCAGGATCCCGATATCTGTGGGACACAGCATTTCGATTTCGTTGTCGTAAGTTTGCCAATCCGTCCATTCATCTGGCTTGGGAGCCACCGCACCATGACCCGAGTAGTATATGATCACGGCAGCCATTCCTTGGACAATCTTCGGATTGCATATGAGACTTTTGAATCCGTCAATGATAGCTTTTCTGGTCGCCTGACCATTGCGGAGGCTGATGATGTGTTCTCTTGGGGTCTTCAGATCTTCAAGAAGATAATTCTGAAATCGGTCTGCATCAGCAACGGCAGCTAGTAACGCAAGAAGCATGACGTCACCTGGACCAGAACCAAACAGACGCGCCCACCGTTGACTGTTTCCTCCTAACCCCATTTCGTGTAGCACCCTCCTCATTTCTTCGCATCGATTGGCCCTACCTCGCGTCAGTGCTGCATAAACAACTAATGGACCAAGAATGACTCCGACAGGAACAGGCCTTGGCTCACGGCAGTATACCTGCATGGAATTCGGGGGCACACGCCAAAGGTAGAGAAGAGCCTGACGCGGGATTTAGCTTTTGAGGAGATTGACATGGGCATCCCTTCGAACACAAATCTGGACTGTCTTGATTTCTGCCTAGGGGAGACTGTTCAAAGGTATCAGCGATACATGAGCTCGATTTCATGGATGACTTTGCCGACGATGTCCTTGACCTGCCACAAACCGATAAGGTACTTCTCCCGGTGTCGCTCTGCACATTTCTATTAACAGACTTCATGATCCCAGACTCGAGAGCCAACGCAGGTATAAATTTTATGAATGGGGACGGCTTTATGCTAAGGTTGTCTGATACTGGAGTCTAAGGTATGTAACAGTCCTCGGGTTTGTGAGCGCGATGTGGTCTGATGGGTGCTTGAAAGATTTCCTGTTTCCTCACCACTTCATTGTCAACTGCGGCAGCGTACATATAATTGGGAATAATCCGGTGAGCTGATCAACGCGACCGCTGTATCCAACACTAACGAGCCTACCCAACTACTCTAGTTTCTTTGAAGGACGGAGCAGCCCAGGATTCTTCTTGACGCATTGCCGTTTTATTTGCGTTGCGCCGACTTAGGTGCTGCATTCAATGCCATCCAGCGACGATACCTTCGCTGGTGGATCCAGGACCATGTGTCTTGAACGATCTATCGGACCTATTGCTCCTCGGCTTCTTCAAACTCACCAGTAACGTACTATTTATCAGTAACCGTGAGTTTTTCTCTTGGATAGTATGCTCGGCCTGCTAATCATGTCTCTTTTTAGCCAAATGCATCTCCGCAGGAAGGAGAGATATATGCGTTACCGATCATACATGATGATTGTTGAATTTCACACAACGGTTCCCATCCGTAGATGCATTCATCATCATCATCATTCACGCGGAACGAGCCTGACGTGCCGTATCTTTACGTGGTTCCTGTTCTGTGTAAATTATTCACTGTTTCAATGGAACACCGTCTTCGATTATGGCCCATTGTTTCGTTCGTTATGGCAGGATAACCCAAGTTTACTTTGATGGAACTTTTGCTCAGCTCGAGACGAATGCTACGGATGGCGTTGATTTAAATGAACAGATAGGCACCCCAAGCACCTGACAACTGCTGCTAAATGGCAGGTACCGTCACCGTTGATAGGATTCGAGCGATGCCTCCAGACAAACACTTTCGCTTGGTACTCCCTTCACCTTCTGAGCCAGGAAATAGTACGTATCATTCGTTCCTTTCATTTCGAGTACTCATTATGATAACAAGAACACCATCTAAGGTCGTATTCCAATCGCTTTGCGACGGGGTGATGAAAGGCTGGGATAATGAGGAAGTGAACGAGTCGGATGATGATGGACCTGTAGAGGTAACTCGGTCAGCAGACAAGCATGACGGTAATTGCTAACGTATCTTCAGTATCTCTCTCTTCCAGAAGTCACCATCTCTGCCTTCATTGAGACGGGCCAAGAGGAATCGTCAATTATCGTTCCATTGCAACAAGCGTACACCGGGAGAAAGCCCGTGATATCATCCCGTCTTTCTGACATTCCATGCGCTACCCTCAGCGTTCAGGGCCTCTTGGATAAACTCAACACCACGCTCAGAACATCATACAGTCTGGATAATCAATCCCTCTCCTCCCTTCTTGAAGACTGTATCACAAAGAACTACGACTTTGGCATGACATATGGCCGCCTTCGCGTAATATGGTACACTGACAAGTGGAGCACCATATGAGATGTACTTTGTAGACGGGAGAAGAAGGACCGGGACAAGCGACGAGAAGCACTCATTGATCACCGGATCGTCGATACGTGGTTGCGACCTCGACGTGTCTGGGATCTGTATAGCAATCGAGTGGTGCCATATTGGATTAAGAACATTGATTCCAAATTGAAATACCGCCCGTGGCCTCAGCCGATATCGCACGCATGGGTGGACGAGAGGGATCGCGCCGTTGTGCGGACGCCCATCAACGGATACGAATGGCCTGTTCCCATCCCAAACGATGTTGACCTCAACCTGATTCGCATCGAGATGCTCAATCTCGGACTGGAGTACGCATGGTTGGACGTTCTCTGTTTGCGACAGGTGGGCGGACCAGGGGAGGATTCGCGTGCGGAGGAGTGGAAGGTAGATGTGCCCACCATCGGACGAGTGTATTACCATGCAAAAGTGGTGTGCTACTTGAGTGGGCTGGGTCGGCCTTTGACATTGAAGGACGGTGACTTGGAGAGTGAACATTGTTGGTTTCGACGTGCTTGGACACTCCAGGAGGTTGGGTACAAGAGGGTGATTGCCGGGGACACACCGGACGGACCACTGCATGCTGAGTATAAGGACGGAAAGTATGAGACTGAGCTGCTGACCAGATTTCACAAACAGCTGCAGTCTAAGCGTTCAATGTGGCTTTGGGTGCATGAGGCACTGGAGGAGATGCGGAAACGGGTGTCGACGAACCCCGTGGACAAGATTGCCGGACTGGCATTTCTGATGTACTCCAGGACGATACCTGCATACTACGAGAGCGAGTCTCTCGAGGATGCATGGACAGCACTCGTGCTTTCAATGGATGAGCGGCGTCGTGCACAGCTGTTCTTCTTGTGTCCTGAACCGGGAAATGCAGGCAAAAAATGGCGGCCATCGTGGGACCAGGTCATGAAGCCTCTGCATACATGCTACCATCGTCGCAACGGCATGAGGGTTCGTCGGGATAAGACGGTGGATGAAGACTGGTGTCTTGTGGACTGCATTGAAAAGGGACTGGTGCGGGGGTTGGCTGTTGTGGAAGGGGGTGATCCGAGTCGACGTGGAGAGCTGATTGTTGAAGATGATGGTGGGATAGAACAATTCAAGATCACTGCTGCCCACGCCTACCCGATACCTGAAGACACGTACACGATGATTCACACCTGCGAATTTGAGAGTTCACGGGGCCATGGTTGGGTTGTTGGGCGAAGCCTACTAGGGGGAAAGTTTGAGAAAGTGGCGACACTGAAAATTTCTCATGAAGAACAGAGCAGGTTAGAGGATCTGCATATTACTGAAGAGCGTCAATATATTCTTATTTGAGCGAGTAGTAGACAATGCGTACTTAGTAGCTCTTCTTAACTCGAGTAGCTATATATGTTTTAACGAATGCTTGCAATTTGGCAATGTAAACTCCAGCTCGACAGTCAGGTTCCTAGGCACCATCACGCGCGCATCAGTCGCGTTGACGGGTCGCCAATAATAAATCACCCGTTTGCCATCGTCCCTGAGTAGAGGCGCCATTACTGCCTAGTCGTCTGCTTCGTCATCGCCCCAGGCGAGAGCGACTTGGCGCATTATCGACCGAACGTTCGCATGACCCAGACATCCGATCTGCTCTTATCCAGTCTTCTCTTTGCCCATCATTTTATCCATTCTTCTTATCGTTGGTCGCATCTCATGCTAAGGCAGAACTTGAAGCCGTCGTGCTTGGATCGAATGCCTGCTAGTGCTACGGTTCAGCATCGCTCGTCACCAGCCTATTGTGAGCTCCATAAACCGGAAACAAGAAGGATTATCACCTGGAGTTGAATGTACGAGAACCTCTTGCTGCTTGCAGCAGTCGCAAGCGACACCGGTTCGCGATATGGCGGAAGGAGAACGGGAAAGCACAGCCACATGGATATTATCTCTCTCTGTAACCATCACCTAGGCTCTGGACTTTTCGTTGCTCCCTTTAAGCAATGCCGTATCTACAGTGGATGAGAAGCTCTTGATCTTGGCGATTATGATTCAATATTCAATATTCAAGAGTCATACCACGTTGGTCTGCACCTCAATCTCACTCAGCGACGCGTCAACTGAGGAGTATAGATCAACTTTGCTTGCCCGCCCCGCCCCACGTTTCCGAGTCATTAACAGCACTTAATGGACACTTTTATCGCAAGACCTTCCCAGCTCTGATCCGGATCACCTTCTCACATCGGACATGTCGGCAGCCGTCTGACCAAATACATCAGGCTCTTACTCACTCTTGCGACCGCAGCTGGAGCTATGCCTCTCCCTTGGCCTGCCTGCTACCACCCAACGCAGGCAAGTGCCCGGTATCGTGTTCGGAACGACGTTACCACCGGCGAAGTTTGGTCGGAGCCCAAGTATCAATTAAACAGCCATGACCAGATCCTCCTTGACAGTATTTCGACGCCGATGCCCGTCGAAGGGAGGTCCTGAGGCTGAAAAAAAGTGTCCCTCTGTAATGGATGACTCTGCCTCCGGCGAGGAAGGAGCTAGTGACGAACGTCGAGTATCTTCCTATGCCTTCCCTCTTTCCTCTGAGCAGGACGGTGAAAGCCAGTATGGCGGTTCAACTAGCGAAGCTGAAGGCCAGTATACTCATCCAGCCAGTAGCGCGGCTAGCGAGACAAGAAGACCTATCCTCTTTTTTTTGCTTGCTACTCGCGAAGACTCCCGTCTGTGACGCGTTTACATGAAAATCTCTATAACGACGATGAGGTCGCGATATCTTCGTCCGATACAATCTGGTTCCATCCGATATTCGGCATACGACCTTCGGATTCCATACCAGCCATTGTCGTCTTTGATGACCTGGAGTCCATAGACCAGATCAAAATGATCATGGGACTTCGTTTGTGAAGTAGAGACTTCAAAAAGTATGTCATTCATTTACTGACGTCGCAATATTCTTTCACTTGCGTAGAATCGAGGTGGACTATTACGAGCGAGTCAAGGCTCAAACGCAAGCAGACATCGAACGTACAAGGGGCAATTGAAGGATGAAGAGCTGCATGCCCGACTGCAGGCGCGAATGCCAAGACCGAGTTCTTTACCCAGTAAATAACTGATGTTACGATGCTCTCTACTGTCAATACGCATGGTTATGTAAACTTGCTATGCTTAGGCTGACCATCTCCTTAGACTCAAAGTGAGCTTATTCATTAAGACTTAATTTTACCACGTACAGAGAGTATTTGCGTGCTACAGCGTACCATTATGTTCAAAGATTCCGAAGGTTCTGCGTTCCGGACGCAATCAGAGCCGTACAGGCACGGAACGCTTCAAGTTGCTATTCAAAAAGGGCGCCGACTTCTTTTTCGACCACATATTACGGATAGAGCGGGCACGACCCTGCGGTGGAGATCAGAGACATGGGATTCAGAAGACAAAGGTAAGAGCACGCCATTTCTGACTCTGTAGAATTATTTAATCGCATCGCCTGAAGATTTGTTGAGTGTTGACAACAAAAAACACAATTCCAAGGTCTCACAGTCATTCCTCGTTGGAGTTGCTGGATATTAGACTGGACAGTCCTCCGACTAGCTGCATAGACGCTCTGCTTCTGGCGACGATACTGACACAAAACGCGGAATTCAATTTCTTACTCTGCAAGCTGTGAAGGAGTGCATGATGTGACGCACCTTGATCTCCTCGTCTCTGAGCTCGATAGCGACCCTTGACAGATAATTGCGGTCTTTAAGCAATTTGAGACGAAATGCAAATAACCTCTCTCTGCTGTACTCGTTGAGTCTCTGCATTTCCGGCGGTTCGATAAGAATCGGTTGACCGTGATCTCCGGAAGCTATCCACAACTCAGTAGGAAACTTCCCACTCGGTGGAGTCGAGGGGATTGTTACGAGAAACTGGGTCTTGTCTGGCGAAGATGTCTGCCATTCTGGAACCGTTCGAATGGTAAATTTCCTTCCTCAGTAGAAGGCCCGGCGGCAACAATGACAGAAAACTCTTTGTATACTTGAGGAAGTGAGTTTTCGTCTTCGCCGTCAAAGGTTCCCATTAGATATAGCCATGGCCTGTTATTACTTTCGCCATCGGGTGGAGGGCAAAGAATACCCGGTCGTACTTTACCCCGCACAACGGTTTTTGAGAGCAGCGAGAAGAGCAGATACTCTCTACAATTTTCCGACATGCGGGAGTCGTTTTGGCGGAGATGGACTGGAATGCTGTCATGCACATTTGATGGAAGGGATGGGTTAGAGATTCATGGACAGCAAAAATCTGGCCGTAGGTGCGTGTACGTGGCCCCTTGGGAGTAGGATCATTCCATGGAATGACGGTCACAGAAAATGGCATGAGGCTGCGAAGCGGAATGGGAGGTTAAGCTTTAAGAGCGAGAAAAGTTTTGAGACCATAATTTATCTGTCGCCCAGGGGAACAATAGACCGGAAAAAAGGGCCATAAATTATTAATGAATGGACGTTATCTAATCTGCCTTGTAAAGCTGATGTTGGGATTTGCAACTTCAAGCTTATGCCGGAAGATTCCCGAACATTCGGCTTACTCATTTGTCACGATACTTGGATATTTTTAGGTACTTTAGTAGAATATTCTAGATACATTCTGTAGTATTTAAGGAGCTCGTTGCGAGCTCTAGTAGCTAACAATTCCTGCTACGTTAGTAGGTCTTATAGAGGGGAGACGGTCGCCGAGGTTTGTTTTAAATCCGAAGCCCGATATCAATAAAGTTTCTATTTCGGGAAATTTTTCGCGGCTCAGAGCAAAAAAACTTCCTTGAAAGTAAGATATTCGGTGTGGCAGTGACTTGAGTTGTCACTGTTTATACGTGACTATCCGTTACTATCACGCTATTTGCGGACTTGTTCGGCCGCGCAACCACGTCCAATGAGATCCCATGCTGTGTCACAGTTCACTTGTCCCTTTCCGTCGCTGCCATTCTTTCACTCTTTTGCCTGCTACATCGTGACTCGTGACTTTCTACGTGCTACATTAACGTGAACAGGGTCGACCCCGTTCGTCTCTCTGATGTTCTAAATCGATTTTGTCAGCACGTATGCCGTGAGATTTGTCTGTTGTATCTCGTCAGAGTTTTTTCGTCGCCGCGTAGGAGCATGGGGTGAATTGTGGGGATGTCTGTGTGGAATTCATGGTCTCCGATGAGTTCACCGAGGAATCAGGATATCTGTCTGAATTCCTTCGGGAGCTGCTCCCGTCTGGCCTCCACAGTTTTCATGTGTTTCCTTCTCGTTTCTTTTGACTCCCTCGACAAATTTTCAGGCCCTTGTTACTTCCTCCACAGTCCGCCTATTGCTGCCCTTGAGTCTTCTTGGTCACAGATCCGTGCATTTAGATACTTTTGAATCGGATTCGACTCTTGTACTGACGAGGTTGAAACATTGTCTAGTAAGCTTCTCCATTCTTGAATTCAGACGGCCCGCTTATCGTCCCAGTATCGGGCTTGATTCAGTCCCCTGTCGCGACTCCGTGCCCCGTTTCTTCCCGAAGAAACTAACCCAGCATTCATTGATGATGCTGTAGATGAATGCTATGCCTTCTGAGTATCTCGGTTACTTGGGCGATTTGCTGTTTGACTTATCAGACAGCGCACCATACTATCACGCTCGCCGTGGATTTGATCAGCTGAAGCTTCGTCTGCGGGATTCTGTGAGAAAATGTGAGCTGGTGGCGGCTGACGCCGCCACCGAGCGAATCTTTTTCGAACAGCGCCCGCTTAGTACTGCCAGTTTGAATGATCACTGATTTGGAAGTTCTTTGTGCGAATTAGAATTAAGTACCCATCATTGAAGCTCTCTTCTAAAGGCAGAACTTAAGTATATTCAGAAAGGGTAACAAAGATACATCAAGGAGAGTAAACGTAGCAGGCTCTGCCCCTGATGTGGGCCTTGCAAGCGTTATTCAGTATATTCACCTACTGCAAGCCTCCCACTGCTATAGTTACAACAGCTGAAGAGCTGGGTGGCACCTTCATTTCTGTATGGGTCCAAGATCAACGACTCCGCCGATCGCGGCAAGTTCCGGAGGCAGCCTTATGATCCACACCCTTGTCCTTGTCTGTCGTTCCTTTGTTCAAAAACAATGCAAAGAGATGTGGCAGGACCTTGTCTTCAGAATATAAACTTGGGTTTAGCTCTGACGTCCCCTCTACGCTTCGCATCATGCTTCCTCAGTTCGGAGAATACGTAGCCTTCAAGCTCGACCCCGTTGCTTCCCTCAAAGCACTTGACGATCCCGAAGTAACTAAAGCCTGCGTAGCTTTGCAGAGCGATAAAACTTATGTTTCCTGTGTAACCTATGTGTGTTACTTGGCTGTTTGAATTCTTAATACCGTCGTTCACTAGCTTCTGTCGTTTCCGTTGCCTGGCGTCGAATAGTACATATCCGGGAACATGACTTTGCTCGCAAGGGGTCTTCCCAATGATGTCCCAGATGAAACGTCGGACATGTCGGTGCCTGTCCTACCAAACACTTCAAACCCATTATCGCGGCCTCCGCTACAGCCCACCTCTCCCTTGGCCTAACTGCTACCACCCCACTCAAGCAATGACGAAATGTCGAATGCGGAATGACGCCGTCATTGGTGGTGATTGGCCGGATCCTAAATACCGATCGACCGGCTGGGACCCGATTCTCTTGGCACAAACCTATTACTCTGAGGATGGTGAACGTAAGGGGACAATAAAGCGAGAACAAGAGCCTCCTAAAGCATCTACCGATACTGCGGGCGAGGACATCTCTACTGATCAGCCAGAAGAATGTCAAGCATCCCCAATTACAGGCCCTGTTCCCTCTGAGCCGGACGCTGAGAGTCGGTACTGCCCCTCAGTCAGCGAAGCTGGAAGTGAATATGCTCCATCCATCAGCGCAGTTGGGAGTGGATGTTCAGATGCTGGAAGTCAAATTTTCGATTCAGCCAGCTCAAAAGGCGAAGCCCGACCGACACCTACTATCGCGTCCTTCTTTCGCTCCGTGCTTGCCAAATGTCTTCCCTGTGTACCGTGTTTACGGGCAGACCTTTATGACGACGAGGTGGCCTCGATATCTCCTTCCGATCCGATTTGGTCCCACCCCATTTTCGGCAAGCGTCCACCCGATACCATGCCAGTGATCATTCTGTTAGATAATCTCGAGTCAATAAAACGTGAAGATATCAACGATCCTTGGGCTTTCAGAAATTTCAGGAACTTGAAGCCTTGAAAAGGTCTGCACCTTTTTTGCCTTTCCAATGAACCTTCATTGATCGCTTTGGTTTCGTAAAATCGAGGAAGATTTCGAGGAAAGAATGAAGGTCAAAACCCAGGCTGTAATTCAACATGCCCGCCAGAAGGACGAAGCGCTCCATGCTAGAATTCATTCGAAAATGCCAAAACGCGTCTCTATGCAAGAGGAGACAGCAGAACCAGTCACATCGGATCCAACAAGTATGTCAGGTCCCGCAGAAAAACCTTTCTGAAGGGAACCATGTATTGTAGCCTCAAAACCCAAGTTCTTAGTTACTGCTTGACCGAGATCGACCTTCGAGAGTTAAGCGCTGCTGTAGAGTGATCGCAATGAATATAACATATATATTATACTGCACATATCGTAAGCTATCGTAAGTACATACCTCTTTTGCTTGAGCCTGCAATTACTGCGATGTTGACTAAAACATCCTTGAGGTCTTCAAGGTAGTCTCTCGTAGACAGACGGACGATACACGCTTATGGAGGGAGGGAGTGAGGGCGTGTATGTATTTTGGAGGGCGGGCGGCGTATTTTGGCCTGCTTCCGGGACCGGTCCGACAGACGATTTCGGCAAGAACCGCAGCTCTCCTCCCTCCACCATGACAATCCTTCACGTATTATCATAATTCTTGTAATCTTCCGGACTGACTCGGGCTACTCTGGTAGGTTCGAAAAATGTACCGGTGGGTCCTGCGCTCCAATAAAGCCTTTTAGTGACTTTGTAATACAAATGAATATTCTTCAGATGACGGCGTTCGATATTCATTCCTCTCATACTGGGAAAGCGAAGGACTAATAGACTGGAATTTGTTGCGAGTTTCGTATGTTGGCTGTGAGCTGGTGCACATTCTTGGGTCATCACTACCCTGTTTCAGCAGATACCGCAGTCGGCTTACCTTTTACTACTTTGTCGTTTGACCTTGCTCTTCTCTTGGACGTGGTAAATTGCGAGATATTTGGACAAGCCTTGAGGACGCTACACTACCCCTCGCCACCATGCTGCCTCGCTTTGGAGACTATAGACTATATTGTCCCCAGTCCCCTGAAGGAGGCTCTAGCCCAAGGTGACCGGAACATGTAGAGCTTTAATTTCAAGGAGCAAGTATATTGTCCCCTCAACTATGTAGGGCGCATTACTCTCGGTGCATTTACATTACTGACCACCGGTGTTTCCAGCTTCCCTCCGCCATCTTACATCGCGTCGAACGCAACTCCGTCAACATGATTCAGTGAGTTTCACAAGACCTACCCTGTCAACCACGGAACCGTCATGCCCGACATGTCGGATACGCCTCTTCCATGGCCGAACTACTACCAGCGGGCTGCGATATGCCGCACTCGAAAGGACGTCATTATCGGCGAGACCCTAAATACCAGTTGAATGGCCGAGAAATATTTTCTCTTGAGCCAGGATATGGCAGGGAGGACGATGATGGCAGGGTAATCATGACGCACCAACAAGAGCCTCCATCTGTACCTGACGCTGCTGGCGGCGATGTCCTCAACGATCAGGTGGACGAATCTCGAACATCTGCAGTACCTCACCTTCGCTTCTGAGCACGATACGAAGGCCCAGGACGGTTGGTTGGCAAGTGAAGGCCGATGAAGCTAGCAGTGAGAAAGCCGACACCATTAAAGTGGCCTTCGATTCTGCTGCTTTCCTCTGACGACTACTTCCGAAGGTCTCTTCCTGCCTCTTCGTGTGTCCTCTATTTATAAGCGGACCCGTATGATGAGACAAGGACTTTTCCGACCCTTGGTGGCCACTCTGGGCTCTCAACGCATGGAGTCAGGCACATACATTAACGATCCACGGCACTTCTTTCGTGGAAGTTGATGCAATGAAAAGTATGTCAGTCATTAGTCGCCTACTCCGACCGTTGACTTCCGTAGAATCGAAGCAGGACATCATAAACGTGTCAAAGCGAAAGATCGAGCTGACATTGAACGGAGACGACAAAAGGACAATGAACTCCGCTCTCTCCTCCGGCCTAACCATGGCTCTGCGCCCGAAGCGGAAGCGGATTCGTCTGGTATTATGTGTACGTATGGTCCACAACATCTTAGTGTTGCTTGAGACTCATCGCTTCCGTTGACTTGTAGGGCGCCACGGTTCAATGTGGGTTCTGATTTTCACCAGGCGAATAAGTTGATAAGTAGGTATCGGCGGAGTGTCGGTATAGTGGACTTTTCATTCTAATGAAACTATCTACCCGTGCAATTTTAATGGTCTTCAGAGCTATCGGGGTTCCGCTGTAGGTGGGTCAGCTCCGGTATTCGGTATACTAAACATTAAGCGTAGTATTTTGAACGTGCATGTTCACTACCGCTGTCAAATCGCCTGACGAGCTTCCGCAGTCTCATTTTCTCTTAATGTTCTAAGCAAAATTGATGAGCGCTAGTTTACTGACGGGTCTTAATCACTCGATTACCATGGCACTTGTCTCCGGACCGGGCGTAAGCACCTCCCCCGTTTGTATTGAACAGCAATAGTTCCTAAATTTTTTTGAAAGAACGCCAAGATTTATGCAACTTCCACGCCAGTCATGTTCTCTACTCTGGCCGATTTGTCACGGTCTAGCTCAAGGTTCCCGTGGAGACACTCTGAAGCTTTGTCAGACTGTCTGTGTGATCATTCGATAGACTCGGACTCTGGCATGAATCGAAGTTCGTGGTCTCAAAACTTTTAAGCGGGGGGATAAATGGGCGCAAGCTGACTCACACCCCAGGTCACTTGCTTCTCGCTGAACGGACATACCAACGGAACCGTTGAACGGTCCAGGAAAAAGGCTCTACCTGAGGTTTGGGATCAGTGGTCACGTCGGATTCACTCAATTTATGCCGTTAGCCTCCACACTGCGGCGGTGTAAATCCACCGTCGTCTCTACCTTTAGATTATCAGGGCTGGCCCCAGAAAGATTCTGTCACTTGTCCAGATGGCTCCCCGAAAAATGCAGCGTCTTCCGACTGCGGTTCGTAGATCTTACTCTGAAACGCGCCGCAAGGCTTGCTACTATCTGAACTTTTGTAGCTTCTTATCAAGGGTCGCAGGTTCCAACGTCCTTTCTCTCAGGTGGACAGTTCTACGGTGGTGATGGCGACAAGAATGAGGTCGTTCTTCTATATTCATTCGCCACGCAAGTGATAAGTCGCATGCGTTTGTCCTTGCCCATGGTCAGGGTTGCTGTGCGTTGCGGCAAGGAACAGCTGGAAAAGGGTAGGACTTCGCTTGTTCTCTGGAGGAATTGTATCTCACGATGTTGTGTAGAATCGAAGGGGGGCAACGTGCCCGAGGGCATGTTGTGATTGAAAGATGGGTTTGACTCGACGGGCCTGAGCTACAATCTCACATCCTTTGTGATCGACCTTGAAAAAATTCTCTTCTCGACATCCGGTGATGATTCTTCAGACCTGGACTTTGGATACGCAAGGTCTTAGAGATACGAAAGAAGAGTGATGGTCTAGTTTTTCGTTCCGAGGAGCTATAGGTTGGCCGCTGACACTTCTAGAGTCTTATCTTGAGCACAATGCTCAGCAGTAGCATAAATAAGGACTTCACACCAAGACATGTTCGTAGTCCTTATAGTCAACTTCTTTCCTCTAAAGGACACAAGCTAACAGCATTCGTCTTCGATATTTTCCTTCAAGGCCTACAATATTAGACCTTCTCATATTTCGTGTTCCAAAATCCAGATTCCGCGAGTTGCACTTCATTTCTCACAAGGCTCTCGAATCAGGTCGTGACTTGCCCTGCCCGTATGATCGATCATTGCAGAAGAAGGTGCTCGTTTTCATCCTCGAAAGCCAAGTTGCCAAAGGCCGGGTATAGAACTTTGATGCGCTTTCCTACGAGTTCCGATGCCGCCGCGAGGCGGTTCTTCCTCTTCTGTACGTTACCCTCTTAGTGTTTTCTGTTTCACAAACCGGCTACTGCTGGAGCGTGGTTGGTTCAAGTTGATCCCAATGAATTGCGCCACCAGAGATGTATACAGATGGTGGTCTAATTAAACATAGATGTTCTCGCGGGCCGCGCCTCCAAGATTCTCTCAGGCCTAGAATTGGAAGGACCATTTAGAGCGAGCGAGACACCTAAAGGCTATTAATATCAAGCTGCAGCTTTCAAGGAACAGCTGTTATGTTGACGGGGGCGATCCCCCGCAATCGTGTTCTCTTGACGGAGGGATCGTATATAAACACACGTAGGGCGACTCTTTAGCGTTTCACATTCAACAAAGCTCGCAGGTCGCGGTGCTTTTAAATCATAGAAGACTGAATATGATCCTTGTATTGTATTCCCAGTATGTTCCGTGAAGAGTTAGGATTTGGAACCAGATACCGGAAACGCTCGAGCTCCGAGGCGGGAACCAAATATCAGCTCCACTCATAGCGAAGGAATAGATTTGATGAAACAAGTAGCAATGGTACATCCATCAAGGGCTTCAAGGCTAAGAATTAGGAAACTGGAGTGGTACCCCAGAATGATGCGACCTTCCCACAAACTCCCAAGTGGGAGTTTGCTTAGGGAAGTACATGCGAAGAGACATATTCCCTTAAGACCGCTATCAGAACACAAAGCTGCCGTAGATTTGCGCGTTACTGGCAGAAAGTGGGATTTCATGAGCCTACAAAATGGCGATGGTGATGGTAAGAGAAAACGTGCGAAATCAAAGACAGACGGCTATCCGGGAGAGGCGGGAGAGGAGCAGGGATTTCATTGGCCTTGTGACAGAGAAAGCATCACATCCGGAGCGATAGAACACCTAGGTTCATGGTGTGTGATTGGATGAACATCGGGAGAGCACGCACGGTTCGCTGCTTCGAGAGGCTCCGCATGCAGAAAATGGAAGCGGGAGAAATACCAAACGTTCTTATCGCTATGAGGTGCGAGGATGGTGTCCCGGATACATTCGTCAGAGTTATATGAACGGGTTACTCGACGGAAATGATGAGCCGCTGCTCTTGAGAACGACGCATGAGCGTGAGGAATGATTGTGGCTTGACGATGAGAAAGTCATTACGAGAAATTTTCTGATAGCACATAAATCCGAGACCGTTCGAGGAGATAGCCGCCTCGCGGGTATTACCCGTTGGACTACGGTGGGAGTGAGAAATGGAAGACGAGGGCCTCATCACCGCCATGGCGGTCCAGTTTCATTTAACTCGAGTCGCGACAGGTATTTGGGACCCGATCGTCATAGTGGGCATCCATCAGAAAGTCTGAGGTATCATTGCGGGCCTGTACCAAGTTTGTGGAACAGAAATCATCCAAGGAGATACGGGCGCGGAAAGAAGAGACGGAGACCACTTGAAAGCATATTCGCGGAGTCGAAATGTTAATGACCCCATGGGCCATGGCCCGGGTTAATGATCCAGGGATGAGCTGCTGGTCCTGAGTGACGTATAGCCCTCAGAGATTGGAATTTGTAGTTTGAAAAAGCATAAGTATGCCGAAAGATCTGTGAGCCGCGGGGGCGCTACAGCCTACCAGCGGGAAGTTCCAGGCCTATGTTACCGCTGACTATCCAGGGAGGGTATATTGGTGTGGGAAATGGTTTCCGTCAGATGCGAGAAACGAAGAGGCTATGATTTTACAGATTCGAATTGATGATGGTGGTTTGGGGCAGTCAGTGGGAAGATACCGCTATACCGGCATTAGTAAAGAATCTAGTAGGTAAAGCTTCAACGCAATATGTGTCTCTGATAGTATATCGGTTAGTACACGCGCCTGTCAGTAGGACGCGCGAAAGCTGGGTTCGACTCCCAGTCAGAGAGTTATGATTTTGTTTTGGTTTGTTTTAAAAAAATTTCAATCACATTCACTTTAAAATTGCCAGAGCTTTGAGTCGTTGACGCGATTGAGCACAGGTCGATGACCTTGGTAGATCGATTCGTTGTTATATTGAATGGATTCAGTCAGGTAGATAGTCGTGTTCCTAGTTCTAACGTTACGGGTATCTGAAGGAGGACGTCATCGCTTTCCTCAGCGCTTGTCGTTGTCAGCAAGTGTTCTCATACTTGCGCAGGGACGATATGTCGAAGTCCTGAAAAGAGTCGGACATGGCCGAAGGATAGAAGACGAGCGCCGCTGAGTATAGATCAGGTGGGAGAGATTTAGGTGTCACATCACAAAGGGGAAAGGCCTGAGAGCTGATGGATTGAAGGCCGTGCGAGTTTGCAAGTCTGGGCAGACGGTGATACTTACTTACGTAGGTGACAGATCGCAAGGCGGCGATCAAGAATAAGGAAAACTACCCTTTTCGGGGCGCTTCGGCGTATGGATGTATGCGAAAGTACAAAAAGCAGTGTGTATAGGAAGGTAAAATTTGCCAGATAACGTGAGGGAGAAACCGGGAATGACGCGATTTTATCAGAAAGTTGAAAAGAAAAGGGCTGAATAAGGACGGGAAAGAAAGGAAAAATAAGACAGAACGATCGGGGATAAATACGGCTATATCCGGAATCACTGTTTCCTGGTTCCCACCAGTTTATATAAACTACACTCGCAATGAATCCGACGTGCTGTTCGTCCTTGTCCATAAGTTCTCTGCCATGCCCTCGCTCCTCTCCCTGCCCGTAGAGACAATCGACCTCATCGCATTCTACGTCGCCTGTCCGACAAGAGACGGCCTTCCCATCTCGCTGTTACCTTTCATTCTCACTTGCCGCGACATTGGCCTCTACCTCCATGAATCCAACGCCGTTTTCCGCCAGATTTTCACCTTCAAGTTCAGCTACGGTGCTGTCTGCCGCCGTGCATTCGAGCTGACGTCGCAGGACCTGAAGCACCAGCTGTGCTGGTATCGCAAGACGCTCCAGTTCGTCCTCGAGCGACGGGGACTGGACGGGGAGCGCACGCTGAGGAATACGTACGACGTCGATGTCTCCGACGTACTCTGGGCAGTATACTTTATGTGCCTCGACGACGACGGCTACAATCTGCGGCAGCTGACGGCGGTTGGCGCGTACGAGTGGATCCACGACTTTGTGACCCTGCGCTTGTATGACGGGACAAGCGAGACCGGCGGTTGGCCCCTCGACAACTGTGTGAATGCGCTGGCATTGTGGATTTTCTGGAGACTTTCTACAAAGGGTACGCCGTCGTTCTGTTTGTGATGACCTCATGTTTGAGCCTATCTGTAGTGCGCTTGCTTTCTGAAACAGACGAGACGTCAGAACGTATCATTCAATTGATTCTACCTTTCGTTACCGTCCCTTTTCGGTATGCATCTGCCTTTGCACCGCCGAACCACTTTGTCTTGCCCCTCCAGTCCAATGCCTACGCTTTCTCTAATCTATCGTCGCGAATACCATTTCGTACTCGCACCGCCCATTTCCTCTCGGTGCCTACACCCCACGGCCCTTATCCAGTGTACCGGTCCCCTTCTCGTGTCTGGTCACAGGTCCATTTCTCACGGCGTATCTCCCTAACATGTCCCCTTGTCACTACCGCTGCCAAGCTCCTCTTCTTCTCACGCAGGGAGCTGTATCCATATGGCATGAACTATAGCCTTCCTAGGAACAGGTCAGAGGCCATAGCCAGAGGCCTAGGCGGACACATTGGCCCGACGCAGGAGGACATCCATGAGATGAACCTGCATCGTCTCGGTGGCCCTGACGGCAAGCATGGGGGCACCAAGCTTCCGGCAGTGGCTCCAGATTCCTCGGACGAAGTGTCAGACATAAGCAGAGCCTACGATTCAGAGTGGTACAGACTTCGGCTCTGCACTAATGCATGGGCTGATGATCTGGGGGACGATGATGAGATCTGGCGACGGGCACAGTTGGGTAAAGGAATGAGAGTCAAGACTGCGGACCATGAGGTACGCGAGCTCAGATTTCGTCAGGCCGAGATGTTCGTCTTGGGATCGCTCACTGGTTTGTGGGCCGGTCGTATGGCTGTAGGTTATTTCCCCAGTTGTCCTAGACCATTCTCATTGACTTCGCCGCTCTAGATACCTGGCGAACATCAGCTCCTGCAGCTCTTAATCCCAAATCAAAATAACGGCCAACAAAATCCCACTCAAAATGACAACCCGGTACCGTTACCCCAGGGGTTTAGCGAAGATTACCTCGGGCTCACAAGCGCGCCTGTGTATATGCGTCTACGGGAGCATGTATCTTATGCGGGCGGTGATATCATTCCTACCGGTGCAAAGGGACCTGTACCTTCACGTTATGAGGATGCCGAGGAGGAGGAGGAAGAGGAAGACATGGATGAGGACGACGTGGATAGCCTGCGTGATGTGGACATGGCTAGTGAGAGCGAATTGGAGGACGATGATATGTCCTTACCCGAGGACGACGGTAGACCCGAGATCGACCAGCAACATCTCCTTGACGAGTTCGATCAGGGCATGCGCAACGCCTATTTCCCCCAAGACGTTGGCTTCCAAGAAACTATTGACGGACACGGTATAAAGGTGACGGCTCGCGGGCAGGAATACGTGTACGAGAATTGGAATGGAAGCGAGTCGAAGACAAAGATAAAAGGGAGGTTCCATGACCGAGAGACATGCGTCGGTTGTGCGATGCGGAAGAAGCAGGAGAGGAAACGACGGGACGCGGGTCCTGATGCGGTAGCAAACGATGAGGACGCGCCTTTGGACAGTGTCCCTCTTCCGCCCTGTACCGGTGTGCAGGATGTGATTATTACGGGAAAGACTGATGATAGGCATGGACAGGCGTGGAATCATTACACATATTATGGCCGAGTTAGGCGGTGGGATGGGATGATTGGCATTCTTAGGATTGCAGTGAGCTTTGTTCTGTTTTCCATTTTTTGGGTTCTCATGCCGCGTGTTTCTTTCGTAGCGCGACCGCCGTTTGGGTAACTTGTTCTTCTTTGGATACCTTGTCGATGGGAAGAATTTCGTTGGGAACTGGAGGATAACGCACGAAGACCCTGGCATGCCGGCTTGGGCGGGTCCGTTCATACTCTCGAAGGTGACGGAGGGTAACACTTGATTATGAGACTAACTGACTATGCTTTCGTTTTGGGTGATATCTTGGAAACTGTATGTATACGCGTGTATTTTGGACCGGACCGGAGGTTGTATTGCATTGCATCTAACTATCTTAATAGACATTCTGTACCATACATATTATTTCGTGCGCATATTTAATGGAGATCTAGGGGCACAGATACAGATATCATAGAGATTGCTAACCCTCCTCATTGCTCGTATTCTTAGCATGAACGCGGCGACCTCGTCGACGGCGAACACAAGCTGTATTGAAAGATCTTTATCCTTTCCTTGGCGGAGATATGATGCTGTGGCGGTGGCGCAGAATGGGATCCGGAATAAACCTCACACGAAATGGAAGACGGAAGAAGAGAGTTATGTATAGCTTCATGAAAGTACGGGAGGAGAGCGGCGAGGTGTAAACGTATTCAAGACGTGAAACAGAGGACAGCCCAACTACACACGTTTCCACTAAACTCACTATGATATGTATGGATGCCGAAACTGTCCCGCCCGGATCCCGACTCACTAGGCGTCGCTGAGCACGAAATTCTTTTCGCTTGGCCTACGTACCTCAATTTATAAAAGAGTTTTCGCAAAGGATTGAATAGCTCGTAAAGAGTACAGTGATCCGGTCACGGAACGTAAAACTGTATGCAGCCTGCGCCACATTGGACCTGCAGGGTGACGCGGCATCGTGAAAGCAAACGAAGACAGAACCTAAAAAAGTAAGGTTTTAAACAGTAACGCTGGTCCCTGACGTCATCATTCTTCACGTGACTTCCGGCCCTCAAGTCAGCCACCGTGACAGTGACAGCGACGACAAACTGTACAGTTGATCAGGTTTTTCCCAGGATAACCTTTAACCAGCACCGTGAGTTGGGAGGCCGTAATTTTCTATCTTGTCCGTCTGCCTGACTTTGGTCTTTCTTCCAGATGCAGATTTTCGTCAAGACCCTCACGGGTAAGACGATTACCCTCGAGGTTGAATCCTCGGACACCATCGACAATGTCAAGGCCAAGATTCAGGACAAGGAAGGGTAAGGTTGCGTGTTGGAGGGGAATGCTGATACTGATTCTTGGTGTTCCCAGCATTCCTCCTGACCAGCAGCGTCTCATCTTCGCCGGCAAGCAGCTCGAGGACGGCCGTACCCTGAGCGACTACAACATCCAGAAAGAGTCGACTCTCCACTTGGTCCTCCGGTCTGTTTATTTTCCTGGTATATGTGGTTTGGTCTTACTGACGGGCGTTTCATAGTCTCCGTGGTGGAATCATCGAGCCCTCGCTCAAGGTCCTGGCCTCAAAATACAACTGCGACAAGCAGATTTGCCGAAAGTGCTACGCACGGCTGCCCCCTCGTGCGACTAACTGCAGGAAGCGCTCTTGTGGTCACTCGTCGCAGCTCCGCCCGTGAGTGTTCTATGGTACCTTGCCTTTTTTGTGAAGCTGATTTTGCGTCGCGTATCTAGCAAGAAGAAGCTGAAGTAGTCCATTCGCTTTGTAGTGGAGATCAGAACATGCAGAAGGTCGTTGGGAATATGCTTTCGCGGAGTTTTATGCATATGCCGTCTGTATGTCATTGTCTCGTTGAACATGCGCGTTTATTTCCTGGTGTGAAAGTGTAAAGATGAAGATGGTAAGGAACTGACTGCTAATCACGAAATTGTCAGGATTTGTGGCATGGTATGTACGTATGTTGTACGGTTCGACATTTACTGATATTGTGTTTTCAGGATTCTGAAGTTCCCCGGGGCGTGAAGATAAATGCACCCAGTTGAGAAGTAGGGGTCTTCGTCTTTTGAAAGAATCGCCTTGTTCGAAGTTCTTCGAAGATAGTAATGTTCGAAGTATTTCAACATTCAAGCTAAGGACCCTAGAGATAAACATGCTGAGGTAGATTAGAAGCAAAAGCACACTTGAAATTGTTCTCCATTTCGAAAAGAAAAGGTCCCGTGTCGGTGGCGGTGGCCAAAACTTCTGTCTTCCGTACTCCCACCACGTTTATTTGACGTCGCTACCTTCTTCGTACCCATTGTTTTTGGTCATTTACGACAACAATGACATCTGTGGCTCTTTGTTTTCACTATATATCGGTCGGGCGAGAACCTTGTCAACACCGTCCGTCACCATGAATCCTCGCATGGGCGAATACGTGGTCATCCAAATCGATCCCTTTGCCTCGCTCGAGTCGGCGTCGCTGTACGATCCAGAGGTAATTCGAGCATGCCAGGCGATGGGGAACAAGAAATATGTAGCCTGTCTAACATGGGTGCGTGTCATTGTGATCGTATTCACGACGTCCTGACAGACAGCCGTCGCAAGGCGCTTCCATCAACGAGCAAATACTCTTCCGGAACCGTCTGCTTCGTCTCTCAAGGCTTCACCGCCGGAAATCCCGATGAGGATATCACCCCGGCGATGAGCCTGCCCATTCTACCGAACACGTACCATCCCGAGTCTCGCGAGCCGCTCGATCCCAAGGAACCGCTGCCATGGCCAGATCTGTACCAGCAGACACAAGCAGTGTCGAAAATTCGCTTCCGAGATATGCCTGCAGATGGAACGCAGTCACCGCATGCTTTGAGCATTAGTGAGCGCTATGAGCTTCAGCTAGGCCAGGAAGTGGACGAGTGCAGAAGAGAGGATCTGGTGCAGGCGCGTCAAAAAGCTGCTGATTGTGAGAGCGCGACGTCGTCTTCGTGCACGGCCCTCGCGACCAGCGATGCCGGGTGGAGCGTGGATGAAACTGTATGCACGGACTCAGTCGCAGGGCACGGTTCCTTAGCCGAGATTGTGCCTGTGGTAGAGATGTCGATCGATCTGGAATCAGTGGACGTAGTCAACGATCCCTGGGAGTTCTTCGAGGAGGTGCAATTTCTAGAGAGGTGAGCGTATTCTGCCGAGGAAGATCTCGCAGCTAACGATTCTTTACAGGCTTGTGTATGAACACAAGAAACGACACAGACTGGCTATAGAGAAAGCTATAAAACTCGATAGCGAGCTTGCAGAGCGGATAATACTGAAGCACCGTGCCTCGTCGCTTGAGAAAGGTCTGTGTATCTTACTTTTCTGTAGACTCTTCTAAGACCTCGATTCAGACAACTCTCTTCGCTTCAAGCAGGTCGTACGCTCCTGCCGGAAGAAATTACACGCCCTCGCTTCCTTTAACGCCTCTGAATCTAGAAAAGGGCTTGGTCTACCCGTGGAATCTCCAAAAGGACCATTGGATGGGGTACATTCTTGCTGGCTATAATGTTGCATAGTCAAATTGAATACGACGAGGATTTGGGAAGTTCTTCGGCTCGACCTAGCAACCTGGTCCCTGAGATCCATACGACTTGAGGCGTTATGGACAATCGATGCTTACCAGGATCTGAGGCGCTCTGAATCCTCCTGCTGTGACAGTGGTTTCTCCGAGGAAGCTGTCTCGTAGGATTGCAACCGAGAGTGTCGTGAAGCCCAATCGCGTCATGTTGACCCTTCCTTCAAACTTACGACTCCTCAAACCAACAATAGCCGTCCTAACCTCTTTCTCCTTCGTGAACGGAGGATAGACAGTGGTGACGAGGGAAGAGCTACATGTGGATCCTTGAGGTCTGAAGATTCCAGGTTCGACACCAGCGTGTGACTACACTTCAAATTACAAACTGGTCCGCAGATACTTGCTTGCGGTTCGTCAACTTGATATCTGCCGGGGTTGTTACGGGGTCGCTTTTTGACCGGTACGAGGGCAGGGCAGGGTTAGCGCTCAGCGCTAAATAACGTTTCTCTGTTCCAGTATGCACCTGAATTTGAATGTCAGTGATCGTGTTCGGGACGGCCATCGCCTTCCTACTACGGCTTACTGTATCTGAGCGTACGACTATGATATCCGATGACAAGATACTGTGACCATCTCACACACCCGCTGCGGAATCCTTGTCGAGGCTCAAGTCCTCTTATCCCATATTGGCAAGCCGCAAAACACCATTCTGCGTGTCATGGAAGATGGTCACTCATACCGATACCGTTCCTTCCCACCTCAGGCATAATGGTTCTGCCAATATGGGATAAGGCTTCGACAGACATCCCGCGATGGGGTCAGAAGGATCCCATGTGGGCATAGACACTAGACGGACCCAGCAGAAGGCAGAAGGTTTGATACCATGACCTTAGGTTCAACCCGGGCAACCTACCTTTTTTTGCTGAAACTGAAAAAATATTTTAGAAACCCCGTTAGCGACCCAAAATTCACTCTTTACCGCTCAGCCGTTTACTCTGAGCTGGAAGTATATGTCGGCGTTAGCTACGGCACGCGTCCAAATAGTAAGAGACCTGTCCGCCCCCGCGTACAAGTAATCGAGCTACTCGCTGCCTTATCCTCGGTTTCGAACCTTTTTCTTTCACGCGAACGCCCCTCTCGTATTTTTGTTCCAACACAGACGCCGAGTTCCAGGCTATGGAACTACGGACTAAAGTTTTAACGTTTCATCGGGTATTGACCGCACGGAAGACATATACCATTCCATGCAGCGTAGGCCTCGTGAAGAGGCATCTCTTCCCATGTGTTGCGCTTTTCGAACCAATCTTTCTCTGAATCTCTGGGTGACCGCTATAATAGTACCGCCCCTTCCATGCATGCAATACTCGATGGAAGGTTAAAACCTTCGCGGAAGGGGGTCGTAGTCCCATTGCCAGGAACTCGGCGGCTTGTGTCGAACGAGGGCGTTCATAGGTCATGTCGACGCTTCCTTCACTCAGTGGTCTGGGTCTCCAGACCATCAGTGCCGTCCCTGGAACGGAGGATAGAACGGCCGTGTGTATATGGATCTAATCTAATTCTTGAAGGTTCCACGAGGTGTGACTATAGCTCAAATTACAAACTCGACCGTTCGTACTTGCTTGTGGTTCGTCAGCTTGGTTATACGCCGAGGTTGTTACGGGGTCGCATGCTGACCGGTACGTCAGCTCAGCGGGTACTGAATTTGAATGTGAGTGATCTTTGTTGGAAATTTCCCAAGACGTTTGGCCACCTTTCCACTACAGAACCCTGTGATTGAGTGTACGGTTATGGCATCCATCCACCTTCTACTTCTAGAGCCCAGCTTCTATATGTTAATGAATGCCCGTACGGAAGAGATCATTATTATAGCCATGGAAGGTCCTAACCTATTGGGGACTCTCTGTCGAGGTTAAATCAGTCTCACCCCATATTGGAGAGCCACTATATTGAAGGTCACTGCATTCAAATGTCCATACAGCGCGGGCCGTTCGTTCTTCCCCTCCCGGGCCCTCCGGACCGGCTTGCCGCCTATACTGATCGGTGACCACCCTTCCGTGCGCGATGCAAGTTTAAAACTTTCGCGGAGACATGCTGTAGTCTCACGGCCAGGAACTCGGCGACAAATACGAGCAGCCTCTATATGTCGATGAAAGCTTCTCACTCGGAAAAAATACTGCGGCCATTCGAACCGCGGAACCTTTGTCGGGGTTCAATCCCATATTGTTCAAACACCGTTCTGAAGATCGTCGTTCATTTATTTATGCAGTGCGGATTTGAAAGAGACATTTCTTCCCATTATCCGGACGGATCTCTCTCCGCGAATCTATAGGTTGTAATAATACCGCTCCTTCTGTGCGGTCAATACCCGACGAGAGTTTAAAACTTTCGCGGAGATGGGACCTTAGTCCCCATGGCCAGGAAGTTGGTGTCAGGCGTTGGACCAAAAATACGACGGAGAGGGGCATTCGCGTGAAAGGAAAAGCGAGGATAGGGCAGTGAGTTGTTCTATTACTGACGAACGTTCACAGTGGCAGTGGGTGTTGACAGGTCTCTTGCTACGTAGATACTTGGCGTGCTTTGCTGGTCTTCTCAAACGCCGACATACAGTACTTGGCATAGTACTTCAGATCGGGGTAACGGGTGGACGTCACTGCCGGGCTTCTACTAGGGTATTACTATCTTGCGTCCTCGTCAGACTGTCGAAGCATGTACTCAGTATAGTGATACTAATTTCCATAGCTGCTATAAGCTGTCGTTGTACTTGCGGCTTGCTCAAGGGTAACGAAAAAATATTTGATTCACTCGAGTAAGAATATATTATTTTGAACACCACTTTTGGCATATACTGCTCAAAATACTTCTGACAGTGTGCATGCGAGCCCAACTGGTTTGACAGAAAGATATATGTACTCATGTACTAGTTGCGGTCACAGCACAAAAATACAAAAGTTGCTGGCTAATTCGAAGGACTGGCGGGACCGTGGGAACTTTGAAGTTAGATAATTTGAGCGCTTTCCGGTGGCTGCCTCTTTGACTCTTACCACCACTTTCACGATGCCTGTCCTTGCACGCTAGCAGCCACGCTGCCAACCCCCATAGAAATCTATTACAGTTTTAAAATTTCTCGACCTAGACGATACCCATTAGAAACGTCAAATATGTCCCACATAATTTTGCCCACCGCTTTCTTGCCGCCTCTCGCCCGACTGAGGTCCTTTTCCGGAGCGCGCGTATCGGCCTCTCTTCGCTCGCTAAGAGACTTTTATTGGCCTTCGGTTCCGTCGAGGTTGACGGTACCTGTACGCAAAGCCAGTACCCGGATACATGATCAGTCCGTACCAGATTCGGGATACGCATCAGCTGAGGAAGATGATGATGATGATGAAGAGGAAGGAGAAGAGGAGAGTGTCGGTCTAACAGACGAAGACGAGGATATCCTACGAGCAGATCCCCTCGAACGTGCGTTCGCTATCAAGTGGATCACTGGCTTCATCTCGCGCTCCGATGTCTGGATCGAGGATACTCTGGATGAGGCGGAGGCCGAGACGAGACGGGATTTAGTGGAAGAGGCTGCACAGATTGTCTCTGCATTTGCAGGCGACGACGAGGAGACCGAATGCGCTGTCACCCGGTCCTTCGAGTTCAACGGCTCCGTCAAAGTAGAGCTGAACGATGCACCGTTGTCTAGCGAAGACCACACATCCGTCGGCCTTCAGAGTTGGGCTAGCTCGATTCTACTAGCGGAGAAGATGTGTGCATCGCCGGGAACCTTCGGGTTGGACAAGTCACGGCCCTTGCGCGTCTTGGAGCTGGGCGCCGGAACGGGCTTGTTGAGCATCGTCGTTGCCAAGCTCTTGGAGGCACGGACCATCGTCGCCACAGATTACCACCCAGACGTCCTCGCCAATCTCAGTGCTAACGTACAGACCAATTTTCCGTGCTCGTCGTCTGTAATTGATGTCCGCCGCTTCGACTGGGAATCCCCGGACTTTAGCCATCCTATGGATACGCCCTTTGATATCATCCTGGCCGCCGATGTGATTTATCATGCCAAGCATGCGGAATGGATAAAGGGATGTATTGGGCGGCTTCTGGCGCCAAACGGGACGTTCTGGCTCATGATTCCTCTTCGCTCGACGGGAAGACATGAGGGTATGGACCATACAGTTGAGGCTGTTTTTCCTGAGTCTAAGACGGCCCATGGGCTGGTGGTTTTGGAGAAGAAAACCATCGGCCGGCAGGGAGGTGTCGGGAGAGCTGATGAAGGAGGCTATAAGCTCTTCAAGATTGGGTGGGCAATATAGATTTAGACGTGTAGACTACTGATGCTTACAGCAATAATGTCTGTCTTTTTCCTAATCACGACTTGAATTTTCTTTTGTTTTAGACGACGGTGCACAGCAGGCCCCTGCACAGCAAACGTAAATAACGCTTTCATGTCAACCTCCATCACGGTTAGTTACGATCTCAACCCGCCTGAAGAGGTGGATGCACCTACGCTGGTAGAATCCAAGCATGCGACATTCAACCTCAAAAAGACACCCGCAGATGGACAGAAGGCTTACTATGCCGCGCTGAAGGATGCTATACAGCTGGCAAGGAACCAGGTTGGCGATGAACTCACGGCCTGGAGAGATGCGGTGGGAAAGGCAGAGTTGAACAAGGAGACGAAGAAAACATTGAAAGAAGAAGACGAGGGAGAAGAGGAAGAAGAAGAGTAACCAGGTAAATCATTCTGGACCTCAATGAGCGTTCTAGGTCTGATTCTGATGGATGAATTAGCGTAATAAAATACCAGGATTCTATTATACAGCGCCCCGTTTCTCGACGCCTCTCGGGCGCTCGCGTATGACCATCTTGTTACTGTTCTTGGGACCCTTGGGACCCGGCTTCCTCGTCCTCGTACCCTTTGTACCCCAGCCCCATATTGAGACGGGATGCTTGTTCGATTTTGACTTTCCACGTCCACCACCATGAGGATGGTCAGATCTAGAGATCAAGTCAGTACTATATATACTTGTTAAATTGAAAAGACGTACTTGTTCATGGCAACACCACGGACCTCTGGCCTCCAGCCTAGCCAACGCCGCCTCCCGGCCTTTCCGAGGCTCCTGTGCTTCCAGAGGGGGTTTGACACCTTTCCAATCGTCGCGCAGCAGTCCTGCAGAACCTTGCGGACTTCACCGCTCTGTAAGCGAACCTGGGTGTACCGGCCTGAGTCTTCGTGGGCCATGACCTGCCCAGATGTACCCGCAGAGCGAACAAGGATGGCAGGCCCTTGAGGTGAGAGCGTGATATTATGGATAATGGTACCGGGGGGAATGAGTCGCAAGGGAAGAACATTGCCCGACTTGAGGGTCATGGAACGGAAGACACCAAGTGCGAGCGACTGAGAAGACTCGTAGGCAGCGGCTTCTTCCTCTGAGGCTCCCTCCGGCTTTTTCTTGTTGAGCGCCTTGAGGTCGAACCCTGGGACAAGTCCATCCGGAATCCCCGACCTGAAGCTCTGCACCGTGTCCCCAGCACGCATCCCATCCGTCGCCAGGATATAGCTCCATTTCGCCTTTCCCTCCGCAGTGGGATCGCGATTCTTCAGCAGGGCAATGTGTGACGAACGGCCCGGGTCGTATTCGACACGGACCACGTCGTGCACACCCGCTTGCTCGCGCCGAAAGTCGAGCAGGCGTATCCGCTGCTTGTGCCCTCCTCCACGGTGTCGGCAGGTGATCCGACCTGTCCTGTTGCGACCGCCGTTTTTGCGCTTTGCGACTGTAAGGGCCCGTACCGGGCGTCCTTCGTACAGGTCCGGTGTTAAGGGTCGTCGGAGGTGACGAGTACCGGGCGTAATGGGTTTGTAGGTCTTGAAAAGCGACGAAGATGTTTGAACGAAGGCGTCTCGCTCTTTCTTTTTCGCTGCGGCGGTGACTTTGTCGACAACGGTAGCGTACGCGCTACGTTGAGTCCATAGAGTAGTGCGACAAAGGGTAGGAGCAGGGGTCGTCAGAAGCGTTCGTAGGAGCCCATTGCTCGCCCTTGCCGAGGCAAACATGGATGGTCGTCCAAGTACGCAATGAGGACCGTGAAGGAGGAGGTAAAGCAAGAAATCGAGCACTGTTTGGCACACATGTTTTCTGCAAACAAAGACGCGACGGCACTTGTACTTTTCCATCATGGTATGCATCCATTCCTACCCTTGAAATGAATCGCTCACCTCTGTACAGGCTACCCAAATCACGACAGGAACGTCCGAACTCCGGGATATCACCAAGATGGAGCGCATAGGTCGGGATATTCGACGCGTTGTTGGGGAAATTTCTTACCAGGATTTGCAGGCGTCCATTCACATATCCACGGGCTGGGACTCGACGACCGGTTAGAGCCAAGGGCCAATTCGCAGGGAATGGTCGGGCAGGCCAAGGCCAGGAAGGCTGCTGGGATGATTCTCAAGATGGTGCAGGAAGGTCGGATAGCTGGACGAGCGATGTTATTTGCTGGGCCCCCGTCAACAGGAAAGACCGCTATTGCCTTGGGTGCGTCTCTAATGTCTTCTGCCACCCATTTTTCCTTGAATGCGTGACACAGGTATGGCGCAGACGCTCGGTCCAGACGTACCCTTCACCATGATTGCCGCCAGCGAGGTATTCTCACTTTCGATGTCAAAGACAGAGGCTTTGACGCAGGCTTTCCGTCGGAGCATTGGTATACGCATCAAGGAAGAGACAGAACTCGTCGAAGGAGAAGTCGTCGAGATTCAAATTGACCGGAGTCTCACTGGAGTATGCACGAAACTTTCTGTCAATAAAGTTTTAGCGCTGACAGATTTCGCTTTACAGGCTACAAAAACTGGAAAACTAACTATCAAAACTACCGACATGGAGACTATCTATGACTTGGGTACTAAAATGATTGACGCTCTCTCGAAGGAGAAAGTCCTAGCAGGAGACGTTATCACCATCGACAAGACATCTGGTAAAATCACCAAACTCGGTCGCTCCTTTGCACGGTCGAGAGATTATGATGCTATGGGCGCTGATGTATGTTCTATTTTTCGGCAAAGATCGTTGGACTGACTAACAATTCGTAGACTAAATTTGTTCAATGCCCTGAAGGTGAAATACAAAAACGGCGGGAGGTCGTGCATACAGTGTCTTTGCACGAGATAGATGTCATCAACAGTAGGACGCAGGGTTTCCTGGCACTGTTCGCCGGCGACACGGGTGAGATCAAGCCAGAGCTACGGAATCAGATCAACACCAAAGTGGCGGAATGGCGCGAGGAGGGCAAGGCAGAGATCATTCCTGGTGTACGTGTACTTCTTGCATCAAAATGTGCATACTAACAAGAAAGTCATGCAGGTCCTCTTCATCGACGAGGTTCACATGCTCGACATTGAATGCTTCTCGTTCTTGAACCGTGCTTTAGAAAATGATCTCGCTCCTTTGGTCATCATGGCTTCTAACCGGGGCATGGCTCGTATTCGAGGAACCACTTTCCGCAGTCCTCACGGGTTACCCGTGGACCTTCTTGATCGCGTCCTCATCGTCAGCACCAAACCGTACAGCGAAGAAGACATCGAGCAAATCATACAAATACGGTACGTGCAGAAATTCAACTTACCGTTTACGCGCACATCTGACGAGAGCACAGGTGCCAAGAAGAGGATGTCACCCTCACGGCGGACGCTACGAGTGTCTTGACGTCCATGGCCATGCAAACGACACTGCGGTACTCGCTCAACCTCATTTCATGCGCGCAGATGCTGGCTCGGAAACGAAAGGCGGAGCAAGTGGGCGTGGAGGATTTGCGGAGGGCGTATACGTATTTCATGGACGAGAAGCGAAGTGTTCAATGGTTGAAGGAGCAGCAGGGATCACTCGTATTCGAGGAAATACCAACGACCAGCGAGTACCTCGTGGATAGCTCATGATAGCTGCGTATAGCTATGTCTGGTCTTCCTTGTCTTCTTTGATGTTATAACTAGTCTATGTTTACTCCCCATCGCGCGAACAACGGCTCTAGGAAATTTTATTTTGTCATAGGTGGAGAAAGTTCTCGTAGATGGTACGGGTCAGAAACTCGTTAGCCAATTTGATGGCTCATACGATTATTGCGTTGGGATCGTCCTCCGGTCTAGTATCCTCGAGGTCATCTCCATGATTGTCAACTTCCTTGTTATCACAATGACCATCCTCCGGATGGGCAATGGGATCATCCTCACGGATGCCATCCTCAATCTCAATATCATCCTGGCTGCCGGTCAACATGCAATGGTCACGCAAGCCTTTGAGTTCCTTACTCACCATGGAAGAGTCCTGCTGAGAGTTCTGGCCCCTAGAGCGTGACCTGAAGTGAAGCGAGCCTGATACCATGCTTCCCTGCCAAGAGTCATCTGGGCGAGCATGACCTGCCGCAATGCGTCCGATGAGGAGTGTTGGTGCAATTCCCTATATGATGTATGGTAAATGCAAAGGCCAGGGATTCTGAGGGAAAGAATATGAGCATACCCTTGCAATTGCACATAGTACATCGAAGTAATAAGATGTAACATCATTGCGGGTATAGAAGACTACATATAAAATAAAGGATATGGAATAAAAAGTTGATGATTCAACCAGGAGCTCAATAACATGGCGGTAAGTTCTGAGTCCACCTTCTACATTGCTTCCTGCTCGTGCAACAGTGACAATACGGTAGATGATGAGCAAGGTGCACCATGAGGTTGTAGCAACAATGAAGGATGAATAAAGTATAGTCCCAATGACATATTCATTTGAAGGGCCACATACTTTGATGATGATAAGGATTTTGTACACTGAACTAAGGCTTAAGTGAATCAGCTAACTGAGAGACTTGTGTGAGCTCACCAATTCCAGAAACAAGAAAAAGGACAGGAAGGAGAATGATTGGCCACCACCGTCCCCAGACCATCCAACAACGCCAAATCTACAGTTTAGATGTCGGCTTGAACCTGTGGTGGAAATTCCCAGTGGAGTGTCACGCACTATGGTGGAGTCTGCAAGGATGGTACAGACAGCAGCTGTGGCACCAGACCCCACAGTTACTGCACCACTGGGAGCACTATAAGACAGATACTTTGTCCAAAGACTCTGTCCATTGTTGACAAATATTAAGCGGATGTACAGCCAACCAAAAGCAAAGTTGATGGTGGTCACGATATAAAGGAGGGTTAAGACAATGGCCATGACTCGACGGACTGGCTGAGACCGGCTTGTAACTTCACCATCACTTCAGCTTAGACAAAATGGCAGGGAAGTTCCCCCTCACAGATAGTCCACAGTATGACAGCAATGATGCCTGTATATATGCCTATGTGCAGCCTACAGTTAGACGCCTGTATTATCTGTACAAATGAACACACATACCATGCAATAGAGCGTAGAGTATCTTTGCATTCAATTCAGCATCAAGGATTTGGAATATTGAAGCCCTCTCGATGTCGGTGAGATCTGGAGGAATATTGGTCTGAATGGCCATCAAGGAAGTCTGAGCAAAGGTAGAATGATGAGCGAGTCCGTTGACCTGGGACAGAAACCATCCCTCATCATATAGCATACAGTAACACAACAAAAACTTGTCATGTATTGAAAGGACGAACGGCATCTCAAGAAGACTATTATAATCACCGCAGGAAATTCGCTGCGCAGCAGCATACTCAATAGAAGCAACACGTACTCCGCATCTGACAAAGAAAGCATTGAACACAATCACCTTGATTCGAGGGAGACCTCCGACATCTGATGCTCATAATCCCGTAAATCACTCTCCTCTTGACTAAGAATCATCTCAGAAAACAACTGTCCTGGAATAGCCACGGGTCTCGCGGTGATTGTAGATGACTTAAGATTATCAACCAGCACCGACACAGTCGTAGTAGTAGGCTATATCTATCCTCTTGCTAGCCTGTGACACAAAGTACATTAGCTATCGTAGCACAGGATCCACTCCATTGATAGGTACAACATGGAACGGGGAATGCGCAGTGCCCACCTGATGAACTTGAGGAGGAATATATAATTGCCTCGACCAAAGATAGTAAAATATCAACTCTTGGTATCTTCCGAATCAGTCTCAGGTTCATAGAAACCGATGCCACAGTTGAGATTGCCGTCGCTCGGACACTCCGGTCTATATCAAAGGGTCAGCTTCTGATGAACAAAGAGGAATAGGCCATACCAAGCATGCCGAATTGAGTTGATTCCACCAACTCGTCCGCCTCAGAGGACATTCACGCCTACTCCCAATATCCCATATCTCGCCTGGATCCATACACCCGCTGAACCCTATGACATTCCCGCACTGGCGCCGGGAGATTTGTGGATCTGAGTGACATACGCACGGAAGTACAACAAGGATGAGAATAGAAGAGATGCCGGGTGTAATGATATTCCAGAAAGCAATTCTGAAAGAGGAGTCAAAGAGAAAAGAAGAGAGAGAAAGAGAGACGTACCGTCTTCGTCCACGGTCAATTTTTGGATGAGGACTACCATTCGTCAAACGTTCCCGATATAAAATCGCTCACTTTACTCGCTTTTAGCGAATGTGGGCAGGGAACTGAGACTGGGAAAAGAGACGTACTCCAGATACATGTTCACTATCCGCGGCAAACAAAATAGCAAGGAGATTTCCCTTCCAATCGCGTCAGTCTAATCACCATCGCACGATTGACTATATATCACTCACCGAGATAATTTCCTTCCTTCCAAAGGCGCATAACGAAAACCGTCATTTTCATTCTATTTGCGATCTGTGGATGTTGTGATCATAAGCGAGTTCCTCGTAAACTGTCAAGAATGGCTAAGTGTATGCGAAAGGATTCATAGTTTCCCGGTAGGTGCCGTCGTTGTCAGATAGGGAAGGTATTTGTGAAGCAGGTCCACGTTGGTTGATGTTAACTTTTAAGACTGAGGACCCTCGTCGTCCTCGAAAGGGAGTTCTCGTCCATGGTAGACGCGCTCAACTGAGGAACGGGGCTTCATCGTTCAGGATGGTATTGGCGATGACGACAAAGGCAATTCCAGGAGTCGAATCTAAGGAGCCCTCAAGGGCTTGAACATTGTCGTCGTTGTCGGTTTTGGAGGGATCGGAAGGGAATACCAGTCTACGAAAGAGACCTAGCCGTGCTTCATTGGATTTCATCGCGTGCCGTCTTCAGGCCTCCCTTTAGTATGACGATTTCAAGTTCGAGTCCGCCTCGAGTACTCGAGAGGCTGCTAATGAGCCGGAGCCCGGTAGTAGTGTCGCTTTGTGCTCCAAGCGAAAGGAGAGGACTAAGGAGGCGCCGCCTTTGGGACGTGGTCATGACGTCTGCACGATAAGGAAGGTGGTGATGGTGTGTAAGGGGAAGAGAACGACAAATTTTGGCGAGTTTGTTTGGTCGGCCCGGAGAACCGGCATCTTCTTTCGTCAGGGAGCGTCAAAGACGCGCCCAATGGTTAACGCGTGTTTTGGAGGGTTTGGGTTACTCTTAAGTAGAGGACTCAAACTTGACTATAAAAATTTAAAAATACACCAACACCATTAACACCTAGGACAGAGGACAGTCTGTTGTGCTTTAAAAGTTGTCGCTGAACTATGGCTTGGAGATAGAAAATACAGTAGAAGATAAGGCATTGCTTAAGCTGGCAATATGGTTCAAAGCGAAGTAGCAACGAAAAGCCTAAAGCCCAGGTGTTGGTGTTGGTGTTGTTACCGGCACAAGGTCCCAATAAGGAACGGCCGGGCCCACAGCCCTGACATGGCGAACCATGTGCTGTGGCCACGAAGGCTCATACCGTTGTGATCACTAATGAGAGACATAATATTCATGTGGCTGTGCTTTCCTTTCTCGTTGCGGACCGGTGTCGCCTATCTTCGTCTCGTACATCCATCTTAAGGTGATATTCTTTCTCGTTTCCAGTTGAAGGGGCTCGCAATGGGTTGCTATGGTACGGCGCTATTTCAATTTCTGCTGACGAGCCATGCTGAACCGTACTAGATATTCGTTTTATGGTAAAATCTTGGTATCGACACGACGAATCCTCACGGTGTGCGCAACACTACGACTTCAAGTCTTGTCTTGGCATGAAATAGATGGAGAGCGACCAGCGACATGAAGCATGGATCAATAGACAGGCGGAATAGTGGGCGAAGAGAAGGTTGGATGAGAGCAATGAATATGTACGTCCATTCATTTCTCTATCTCTGTAGCGTAAACTCACGCCAGCACTGTCCAGGATGCCTCGAAAGTTGTCCCTCCACCCTGTTATGGATGAGAAGATACGACAGGACCTGTAATCACTTCTGTATTTGTACGCTCGACTTCCTCCGCCTTGAAGGCTCATGAGGCCTTCACTTCTAATTTTTTATGACGCGACGGCAACTTGTACTTTTCCATTTATGGTACGCACCCTTTCCTGTCCCAAAAATGAACTGCTCACCTCTGTACAGGCACGGCAAGGACGTTCGAACTCCGAGATATCACCAAGAAATGGAGCGCATAGGTCGGAATACTCGGCGCGTTATTTGGGAAATTTCTCGCTAGGATCTGCAGGCATTCATTCGCATATCCACGAGCTGGGTCTCTATGACCAGTTAGAGTCAAGGGCTAATTCGCAGGGAATGGTCGGGCCAAGAAGACTGCCAGCGTGATTCTCAGGATGGTGCGGGGTCGTATAGTAGGACGAGTGATGTTATTTTCTGGACCTCCATCGACGGGTCCCGGGAAAGACCACTGTTGCATTGGGTACGTCTCTAATGTCTTCTGCTACTTGCTTTGCCTTAAATATGCCCTGAGTACAGACGTACCCTTGGCCATGATTGCCGCCAGCGATGTATTCTCGCTGTCAACGTCAAAGATGGAGCATTGGTACATGCATCAAGGAAGAGACAGAACTCGTCGAAGGAGAGGCTTTCGAGATCCAAACTAACCGGAGTTTGACTGGAGTATGCACGGAGTTTATGTTAATAAACTTTCACCGCTGACAGCTACTGCTTTCCAGGCTACAAAAACCAGAAAAACAACAGATATCGAGACCATGGATGACAAGATGATTGACGCTCTCTCAAAGGAGAAAGTGCTAGCGGGAGACGTCCGGCAAGACGTCTGGTAAAATCACTAAACTGGGTCATCCATTCGCACTGTCGAGAGATCATGATGCTATGGGTGCTGATGTACGTTCTATCTTTTCGGCAAGATCGCTGGACTAACTAACGGTTCGTAGAATAAATTCGTTCAATGGCCCGAAGATGAAATACAGAAACGGAAGGAGGTTGTACATCCGGTGCTTCTGCACGATATAGATGTCATCAATAGTAGGATGCAGGGTTTCCTAGCTTTATTTGCGGGTGACTCGGCCGAAATCAAGCCAGAGCTAAGGTCGCGGAATGGCGCGAGGAGGGCAAGGCCGAGATCGTTCCAGGTGTACGTGCGCGTTTTGTATCAAAACGTGTGTGCTATTAAGAGAATCATACAGGACTTCTTCATCGACGAGGTTCACATGGTCGACATTGAATGCATCTCATTCTTGAACCGTGCCTTGGACAATGCTCTGTTTCCTTTGATCATCTTGGTCTCTAATGGCTCGTATTCGAGGGACATCGTTCCACATCACAGTTCTCGTGGATTACCTGTGGATCTTCTTGATCGCGTCCTCATTGTCAGCACCAAATCATACGTACAAGCTCAAATAAGAATGTATTGACGCCTTTCAGTAATACGCAGACCCCATATCCTACTCTGTTCTTTAAGAGGGATTTTCAGCACCGACACTTTCTCATACTTTCCCCCTAGCAGGCTTTTCCCAACAACCCAACCATAGCCCCGTGCGCGTGAACTCCCATTTCGAACGCAGGTGCGAATCATCGTGTAAGCGTCTTCAGGTATCGGGTACGTATGGGCAGCGATGATCTTGAATGCATGTTCTATCCCATCGTTGTCTCTGACAATCAGCACTCCCTGCCGGTCACCCTCTTCCATAACAGCCAACCCCCGTACCAACCCTTCAATGCACTCCCCATCACACGAGTCTTCATCCCGGGGCCCTGTCTCATCCCGATCAACGTCGATGCAGGGCATGAAATCATATGCGGGCAGAGACATCTGCATCGTAACCTGTTCCCACGATGGCCGCCATTTTTTGCCTGCATTTCCCGGTTCAGGACACACAAAAAACAACTGCGCCCGACACCGCGGTGCCATTGAATTCACGAGTGCTGTCCATGCCTCCTCGAAAGACTCGCTCTCGTAGTACGCTGGTATCGAGGCAGATTCCATTAGAAATGCTAGTCCCGCAATCCTGTCCAGTGGGTTTGTCGACACCCGATGCCGCATCTCCTCCAGTGCCTCACGCACCTCAAATTGATGCATGGACTGCAGCTGCTCATGAAACCTGGTGAGCAGCTCAGTCTCATACTTCCCGTCCTTACACTCGGCATGCAGCGGTCCATCCGGTGTGTCCCCGGCAATCACCCTGCTCCTGCCAACCTCCTGCATTGTCCAAGCACGTCTAAACCAAGACCGATCACTCTCCAAGTCGCCCTCCTTCAACGTCAAAGGCCGGCCCAGCCCACTCAAGTAACACACCACATCCCTGTTTTGATACACTGCTCCGATGGTGGGCACGTCGAGCTTCCACTCATCTGCGCGCAAGTCCTCCCCTGGTCCACCCACCTGTCTCAAACAGAGAACGTCCAACCATACATACTCCAGTCCGAGATTGAGCATTTCGACGCGGATCAGGTTGAGGTTGGCATCTTTTGGGATGGGAATGGGCCATTCATATTTGCTGATGGGTGTCCACACAACGGCGCGATCCTTCTCGTCCATCCACGCGTGTGATATCGGGTCAGGCCATTCCCAGTTGGTCCAACATGGCACCACCCGATTGCTATAAAGATCCCAGACACGTCGAGGCGGCAAATATGTTTCGACGATCCGGTTACCAATGATTGCTTTTCGTCGCTTGGCCCGGTCCTTCTCTTCCCGTCTGCGAAGTGCATCTCGCATCGTGCTCGAGTTGCCCGGGGCGTACCATCTTCTGCGAAGGCAGCCATATGCCATGCCAAAGTCGTAGTCGTTTGTGATACAGTCTTCAAGAAGGGAGGAGAGGATTGGATTGTTCAGCTTGTATGTTCCGAGTGTAGTGTTGAGTTGATCCAAGAGGCCCTGAACGCCGAGGGTAGCGCAGAGAGTGTCAGCAAGGCTAGTTGATATTACGGGCTTTCTACCGGTGTACACTTGTTGCAATGGAACAATGATCGACGATTCCGCAATGCCCGTCTCGGTGAAGGCAGAGATGGTTACCTCGGGAAGAGAGAGGTACTGAAAATATGTTGGCAATTTCCCTCCTACGCATCTGTTGATCGACTCACCTGTCCACGTTCAATAACACCGATCGGCATACCGCCGCAAAATGATTAGTATAAGACCTTAGATGGTATTCTTATCGTCATAATGAGTACTCGAAATGAAAGCAATAAATGACACGCACTATATCCCGGCTCAGAAGTGAAGGAAGTATCACGCGAAAAGGTGTTTGCCTTGAAGCACCGCAAGTGACAGCTCGAATGTGGGCAGGGCAGGGCAGTCGAATGTTGTTAACAATCACGGCGCCTGCCATTTGGCAACCGTTGTTAGGTGCTTTGGGTGCTTGCCTGTTCCATTAAATTAACGCCATCCTTAGCATTTGTCTCCGAGCGTCGCAAAAGTCAGCTCGGGCTATTCCGCCACAGCCAACGAAAAGATTAGCTGATTGAAGACGCTGTTCCATTCAAATAACTTGATTCCGTCTACAAAGAACGTAACTAGGATATAACGCCCACAACCCTAGCTTTGAGCGCTTTTGTATCCTCCGTAAATGTCAGAAATTGAATTACTTGAATAACCTTGACTAAGTATGCATTATCCCAAAACCGGGGGCGGCTCAGCGTGGCTGGCAATGTACAAGTCGACGCCGGCCTATCATGACCTAGAGACAGAAAAAAATGCACTTGAAAGTAACTTACCACTACCCGCAGCAGTCCTCCAAAAAGTCCGTTAGTCGGAATGACTATCGAGGATGTTTGACGGGGATAGGACCATCATCTCCGACGAGCCAGCAATGCACAGTTGAATCAAGGCGATGTACCACCCTCAGCTTTGGCGTCTGGCAGTAGACCCTGAACACCGACGCTCCATCAGAGCGTGTCCTGTTTCTTCGTAATCATCCGACTCGTAGCCCAGGTATGGTTGCACCGAGTCGTCCTGGTCATCATAAGCCTTCCAGTAGGAGCATGGACCATGACGTTATAGCTTCGTCACAAAAGTCTTGGTAGTTCAGTTTCAGGATTCGAAGGTGGGGGAGAGAGGCTATTGCTTGGACCCAAGAACGATTGAATGCAAAACGAGACACGGAGAGGGATGTGAGTTTCTGCGTGGTTTCGAGGACCGAGCAACATGCGTGCTCAATGGACGCGAGGGTACCATACTGCGTCGGCAGACTGGCGAGTTGAAGGAACTGTTCCGTTGGGTTGGCCGTCAAGATCGGGTCTCAAATAGGATGGTCACTACGTCGTCATCGTTATGAAAGTCTGCCCGAAGACAGGATAAGCATGGAAGTAGCTTTGCAAATAGCGACCTAAGGAAAGAGGATGCGGAAGGTATTGCCTCAGGAGCATGACTCTCACCGACTTGGCTGATTGAATGTGTATGTTCGGTTTAGGGTCGGCTGCGGAAGAAGAGTGCTGACCCTCAACCTCACTGGCGAGGTGGGAATGTTCACTTTCGGCATCGTATTTTGGATGGGAGGGTTCACTGATGGAACGGCAGTATTGGTTTTCTGCATCGTACACAGAGGAGAGAGGTAGGGACTGAGAATAAGAGCTTGAAGTATTTGGCATGTCCAACTCGGATGTGATGAAACGATCAGGGTCGGCATTGGGAAGCTCTTTAGATTCAGAGAGAAGAGTCGTCGAAACTGAGAGCCTGTCTCTATGACCTTCACGGTTTCTGGCCTGTTGACCTGCCTCCTCTCACGACGTCGCTCCCTCCGTGAAGACCTGAGAGCACAGCCCTAGGCGATGTTCCGCCCCCACAGCTACACGACGTGCCGCCCCACAGCCACAAGACGACCGACTCTTCTTTTCCGACCACGTATTACGGAAAAAGCGGGCACAAATTAGGGACATGGGATTCAGAAGGCAAAGTCAACAGCATACCGTTTCGGAGTTTGTGGAATTATTCAATCATATCGCCTAAAGATCCGTTGAGTGCTGATAACAAAAAACAAAAATTGAGATCTCACAGCTATTCCCTGTTGGAGTTGTTGAATATTTCGTACCCATTTCAAGCTCTCGAGTCGAGTACTGACCGATCAGTCCAATCTGGTGAGTCTTCGTGCAGGGGCCTCGATAGACTGAACTGGTCCCTCTTCTTACAGGCCAAGCCTCGCTAGTCTCCTTGTTAGAGGGATTGGCTACCAGGCTAGGGCCTCGACCGGAACTTCAGCTTTCGTCTTCACTTCCGCTTGGGCTTGGGCGTCTTCGACTGGAGTCGAGCATGGAGCTCTTCGTCCTTTTTCTGCGTCAGTTCAATATCAGCTGGAATTTTGGCCTGGATATGTTTACGAAGAGGACGATTCCTGCGACCCGCGAAGTTGGAGGACAGCTACTACCGTACTCGATAATTCACGAGGCCAGTGAGAAGGCCTACGCCGGATACAGGAGGGAAATCACCACTGTTCCTCCGGCTTTGCAGCTCCGCGATGTGAGAGCACGAGCATGCAGCGTTCGACGTTCGTAGATATAGCAAGGGAGGGGAAACCGACGTCCTTGCGCGGAGACGTGATTGTAGATGAGCGCTGAGCATTTGAAGACGTAATATGGCAGCAGGAGGGATGCGCAGATTGACGGAAATGCGCCAAGTCAGCACGGTCAGGATCCCATCGTACTAGATTAGAGGAGTGAAGAGTGAAGAGCGAAAAAAGACGAAAAGCTTCTGTGCCTTACGATGCTGAGTCTGGAATAGAGTCTACCCATTTGTTCAAGCTGACGGCTACTTGATGCTCCCAGTTTTTCTTGTAGACAAAAAGAACGTTTTGATTTATGAATTGTGTGTACTGCATCCGGTAAGCCAAGGATTGTTCGAGGGAGCAAAGAAGGAGGACGTAGTGGGCAGTGACGTCACCCGGCCGCCTTCATCGTTGATTTGTTACCTCCTTTCGTGCGGCATCTTTCTCATCTCTTCCTGATCTCCAGTTTCTTCACCTTCTCCCTACGTATCAATCGGCCCCAACCCGCGTCAGCACTACGAAGGCAGTCAACGGTCCAAGAACCGACTCTGACAAGAACTGGCCATCCGTATGCCTGCATGGAATTCGGGGGCACACGCCCAAGGCGGAGAAGAGCCTGAAAGAAGACATGCGGGATTTAGTGTTCGAGGAGATTGATATGGGCATCCCTTGGTACATGCTCTCGGTTTCGTTGATGACTTTGCCGACGAGGTCCTTGATCTGCCACAAACCGATAAGGTACTTCTCCCGTTACTCTGTACATTTCCATCAACCTACTTTATGATCCCAGACTCGAGAGTTGACCCGCAGGTATAAGTATGAATGGGGACGCCTTTATGGCAAGATTATCTGGTACTGGAGTCTAAAGTATGCAAATGTCCTCGGGTTTGCGAACGCAATGTGATCTGACGGGTCCTTTTGGAAAGGATTTCCTGTTTTTTCACCACTTCATTATTAACTACGACAGCGTACATATGTTGGGAACAATCTGGTGAGCTGTTCAACAATGTCTGTTGTATCCAAACTGACGAGTCTATCCAAGTCACTTTCGGAGCACCCCAGGTTTCATCTTTATAGAGAATATACTACATCAATCGACGTCGACGAAAGATCAGGATCTCGTCTCCTAATTGTGGCGGCACCTCGAGGCTACAATCCCAAGTGTACAGCCAGCGTACCCACTCACAGTCGACTCAGGGTTGGCCGTTCCTAACATTGAATCTGACTGGCCCCTACTCCTTAAACCGATAACCTACTGTTCATCCCACTGGTGGCTACTCTCTGTCCACGTCCAACACCGATTCCGACTTTGACATTTCCACGCGCTATATTTTCCCCAATATCGAACACTTGTTCATTATCCGTCGTTTCATCGTGCAACCGTTTTCAGACCGGAATTGCGAGGGAAACTCACAAAAGCTCTCGAGCGTACGATTGCTGTTGAGTTTATCACCACGTCTGCCGAGTCCGTAACCAGCTATTGGATATCAGGTATGAGCGTTGTCATATCCACCACTATCTTATCTGATTCTGACCTCGGTAGCATCTCATTACCGTGTATGCTGTACCGCACATTTTGTTCCCATCAGTAAGGGACTTCCCGTGGGACGAGCCTGAAGCGCCGAGAGTGGTCTTCCGCCTTGATTCGGCTATGCATTGCTGGCTTGTCGGAGATGATGGTCTCATCCCAGATAGGACGCCAAACGTCCTCGATCGAGCCATTTGACTCTTGAGTGGAACCCTCAGATGGTCGCGGATTGTTTGGAAGACTTCTGCGGGTGGTTGTAAGCTACTTTCTAGTGCTTTCTCTCTGTCTCCAGGTCGTAATGGGTCGGTGTCGCCTTGTGCACTGCAAGCCGCACCAGGCCGCCCCCCGGTTTGGGGATAATGTACACTTAGTCAATTAATTCTAAGTATTTCAATCTCTGACTTTAACGGAGGATGGAAAGGCGCTCAAAGCTGGAATCGAGGATTATTAGGCTCATATCGTAAGTACGTTCTGTGTAGACGGACTCAAATCATTTCAATGGAACGTCTTCAATTATGGCTAGTTTTTCGTTGGCTATGGCGGGATAACCTGAGCAGACTTTTGCTATATAATTTAACAGAACAGATAAGCGCCCAAAGCACCTGCCAAATGGCAGGCGCCGTGGCTGTTGATAGGATTCGAGCTGACAATTGCTGTGCCTCAACGCAAACACCTTTTTGGTGTGGTACTCCCTTCACCTTCCGAGCCAAAAAAGAAAACACATCATTCATTCCTTTCACCTCAAGCACTCATTCAGGAACACCACCTGAGATGGATTTCCGATCACTTTGGGCGATGGCAACAGTGACGCCAGTGGTAAAGGTAAGTCAGTCGGCAAGCAAGCAGGGGAATTGATAACATATTTTCAGTATCCCCGGGCTCCTCCCGAAGTTACCATCTCTACCTTCACTGAGACGGGCCAAGAGAAATCGTCGATCATCGTTCCATTGCAACGAGCGTACACCGGTAGAGAGCGCGTGATATCGTCCGGCCTTGCTGACACTCCCTGCGCTACCCTCGGCGTTCAGGGCCTCTTGGATCAACTGAACGCTACACTCGGAACGCCGTTCAGCCTGGACAACCCGTTCGTTTCCTCCCTTCTTGAAGACTGTGTCACAAACGAGTATGACTTTGGCATGACATATGGCCGCCTTCGCCATATATGGTACACCGACAACTGGAGCACCATACGAGATGTACTTTGCAGACGGGAAGAGGAGGACGGGGAGGAGCGACGACGAGCACTCAGTGGTGACCGGATCGTCAATACAGAGTTGCCACCTCGACGTGTGTGGGATCTATATAGCAATCGGGTGGTGCCATATTGGATCCTGAAGCCTGCCGATAACATGTCGTTTCTTCGGCCGATATCGCATGCGTGGATGGACGAGAAGGATCGTGCTGTTGTGTGGACATCCATCAACGGAAATGAATGGCCCGTTCCCATTCCAAAGGATGCAAACCTCAACCTGATCCGTATCGAGATGCTCAATCTCGGAGACGAGTATGCATGGTTGGATGTTCTCTGTTTGAGACAGGTGGGCGGACCAGGGGAGGACTTGCGTGCAGAGGAGTGGAAGGTAGACGTACCCACCATCGGAGCAGTGTATCGAAGGGGTGATGTGGTGTGTTACTTGAGTGGGCTGGGTCGGCCTTTGACTTTGAAGGAGGGCGACTTGGAGAGTGATCGGTGTTGGTTTCGACGTGCTTGGACACTCCAGGAGCTTGGGTACGGGATAGAGATTATTGGGGATACACCGGATGGACCACTGCATGCAGAGTGTAAGGACGGAAAGTACGAGACTGAACTGCTGACCAGGTTTCACGAGCAGCTGCAGTCTGTGACACAAATGCCGTTTCGGGTGCTTCCAGCACTGAAGGAGATGCGGAAACGGGTGTCGACAAACCCAGTGGACAAGATTGCGGGACTGGCATTTATCCTGGACTCTGACACGATACCGGCATACCATGAGAGCGCGTCTCTTGAGGAGGCATGGATAGCACTTGTGAATACGATGACTACGCAGCGTCGGGGGCCGTTGTTCTTCTTGTGTGCTGAACCGGGAAATGCAGGCAAGAAATGGCGGCCATCGTGGGACCAGGTTATGATGAAGCCTCTGCCCGCATATAATCTTGACCCCTGCATCCTTGTTTGTTGGGATGAGAAACGGGAGGAAGACTGGTGTGATGCGGAGTGCATTGAAGGGTTGGTGCGGGGGTTGGCTGTTGTGAAAGGGGGTCATCGACGCGGAAAGTTGATTGTTGCACGCCAGGATGGGAAAAAACATAGATTCAAGATCACCGCTGCCCACAAGTACCCGATACCTGAAGACACTTACATACTGATTTATTGCTGCGACGTTCAACACAGGAGTTCACGGAGCTATGGCTGGGTTGTTGGGCGAAGCCTGCCAGAGGGAATTTTTGAGAAAGTGTCAGTGCTGGAAATGTCCCGGAACAGGTTACGGCGGATTACTGAAAAACGTCGATGTATTCTTATTTGAGCGACTGCACATCGCGTAGTAGCTCTTGTTAAAACTCGAGTAGCTATATGTTTTAACGAATACTTGCACCTTGGCGATGTAAACTCAGGCTCGACGGCCACGTTCCAACCGGCGTTCACCTTGTGGACACTGCCGTGTAATACTACCTACCACATCACCGTCACATGCTTGATAACCAGTATCTGTTGCATTGAAGGTTAGCCGATAATCAACCATGAGCTTGCTATCTTCCCTGGATAGAGGCACCATTACTGTCTAGTCGCCTTCATCGTCGTCCCGGGCGAGAGCAACTTGGGGGATTATCGAGTGATCCTTGCTGCTTCTTCCACCGCTGAACACTTCGCTTCTCATCCAGGAAATACGTATACGCGCTCCGCAAATCCTCCACGCCAACTTGATCCGCCTTTCGTTTCCGAGCCAGCATCTGCGCGCATGAATTCAGGCTGAGCGAGTACCGCAGCGTCGTTGGCATAGCCATGGACGTAAAGACACTCGTAGCGTCCACTTTATGTAAGGGCGACATCCTCTTCTTGGCACCTGTGTTCTCGTCAGACACCTGCGTGCAAAAGGTATCTTGGAATTCCGTACCGCATTGTAGGATTTGCTCGATGTCATCTTCGCTGTACAGTTTGGTGCTGACGATGAGGACGCGATCAAGAAGGATGAAGGGTAATCCATGAGGACTGCAGAATATTGTCCTTCGAAAACGAGCCACGCCTCGATTAGAAGCCAAAATGACCAAAGGAGCCAGATCATTTTCCAAGGCGCGGTTCAGGAGCGAAAGGCGTTCGGTGTCGGACATATGAACTGCATCGATGAAGAGGACCTGTATGATTCTCATTAGCGCACACCTTTTGATTCAAGAAGCACGCGTACACCAGGAATGATCTCGGCCTTGCCCTCCTCGCGCCATTCCGCAACCTTGGTGTTGATCTGATTCCGTACCTCTGGATTGATTTCACCCGTGTCGCCAGCGAACAGAGCCGGGAAACCCTGCATTCTAGATAACATCTATCTCGTGCAAAGACACCGCATGCATGACCTCCCCCCATTTCTGTATTTCATCTTCCGGGCTTTGAACACATTCAGTCTACAAATTGTCAGTCAGTCCAACGATCTCGCTGAAGAAATGGAACATACATCAGCACCTGTAGCATCATGATCTCTCGACCAAACAACCGAGTTTAGTGATTTTACCTGATGTCTTGTCGATGGTAATGAGACCTCCTGCTAGGGCTTTCTCCTTTGATAGAGCGTCAATCATTTTGACATACATAGTCTCAATGTCAGTGGTTTTGATAGTCAGTTTTCCGGTTTTTGTAGCCTGGAAAGTTATATCTGTCAGCGACGAAAGTTTATTAACAGAAAGTTCATGCGTACTCCAGTCAGATTTTGGTCAGTTTGGATCTCGACTCCTCCTCCTTCGGCGAGTTCTGTCTTTTCATTGATGCGTACGCCAATGCTCCGTCTCTGACATTGACAGCGAGAATACGTCGCTAGTAGTAATAGTGGCAATCTTGATGAAGGGAACATCTGGATGCAGCGTCTGCGCCATACCTATGTCGCGTATTCAAGGCAAAGCAAATATCAGAAGATATTAGAGACGCACCCAATGCAATAGCAGTCTTTCCCGTCGATGGGGTTCCAGCAAATGACGTCGCTCGTCCAGCTATCCGACCTTCCTGCACCATCTTGAGAATCATACCAGCATCATTCCTCCTGGGCTTGGCCTGCCCAAACATTCCCTGCGAATTGTCTCTTGGCTCTAACTGGTCGTCGAGTCCCAGTACGTGGCTATGCGAATGATGCCTGCAAATTTTGGCCAGAACTTTCCCAAACAGCGCGTCGAATATCCCAACCTACGCGCTCCATCTCTTGGTAATATCCTGGAGTTCGACGTCGCTGTCATGACTCGTGATTTGGGATTCCTGTACTGAGGTGAGCGGTTTCTCTCATGATCGTCATGTTGAAGCCAGTATACTTGGCCATCGTCGAATACGCGCCCACAAGGCTTCGCGAGCCCTAAGGGCAGAGAAAGTCGAGCGAACAAAAGCGCAAGTCTAGCCGATTAGTACAGGACCTGTCGTGTCTCTTCATCCGTAACAGGCCGGGGGAACGATTTTCGAGGCTCCCTGGATAGTACTAGCGTGAATTTACGGTACAGAGATAGAGAGATAAACGAACGTTCGCATGGTCCATAGTATGCATACATCCTCAACACTCTTATGCAGCCTTCCACCATTCCATCCGCCTATTCAACCAAGCTTTGTACCGCTGGTCGGTCTTTGTCCATTTTATGTTAAGGCAGAACTTGAAGTCGTCGTGCTTATGCGCGCACCGCGAGGATTTACTGTGTCGGTACCGTGATTTCACCTGGGAAATAGGCCCGGAAACATGAAGGAATATCGTCTGGTTGGAAGTAGGAGACGAAGATAGGCAGCTTCTTGCTCGATGGCAGTCTGACACCGGTCCGTGATATCATAGCAGAAGGTGAAGGGAAAAGCACAGCCACGTGGATATTATTTTCTCTCTTTGTAACTATTATCTAGGCTCTCGTCCTGGAACATACCAAGTTCTTCTCGTATCGCGACGGCGACGAGCACAGGAGTAGCGATCCCAGCTATTTACTATCGAGCGCAAGCCGTCGAATCTGAAGCTTATCATTCAAGCTCAAGAGTAGTACCACATCGGCCTCTCCTCAATGTTACTCAACGACACGTCAACTGAAGACTAGATCAACTTTGTCATCGTTTCTTACTCTTCGTCTTCAATTGGATCGTGAGTATGCCTTTCTACGACGGCTATGGTACTTAATCTAAAACAGGGATTTGTCCTCCGTGCTGGAGCCAATGTATATCTCGATGGCGAGGGAGGTGCGTGCACGGAGGGACGGATGTGCGCGCTGAACGGGGCAAGTCGGCGCCCTCTTTCAATAGCAACCTGAAGTGTTCAGCGCCTGTACTTCTTTTATTACATCCGGAACACAGAAACTTCGGATTCCTTGAATGTAAGGAACTAGATTGGCTGTAGCACGTGTGACGCAAATACTCTCTGAACGTCGTAAAATTAAATCTTGATAAACAAGCTCGCTTTTACTTTAAGGAAACAGCCAGCATAGCAAGGCTACATGAGCCATGCGCACTGGCAATACCATCATCGCAACATCGTTTATGTACTGGGCAATGATTTTCATTGCGATTATTTTTACAGCAGTGACTGCCTTTCTGAGGTCTAACGCTCAGGAGCATCGAACTTAGGATTTTTGGACTACAATATACAATCAACTTGGGAAACGGTTTTTCCGTGATTTTGACGTACTATCTGGATCGGAAGCGATGCTTTGTACGACACCTTTTGGCATTTTTGATTGAAGCTGTACATTGAAGGTTTCGTCCTTCTGCCGCGTATGCTCTATTGCACCTTGAGTTTTGACCTTCATTCGCTTTCTGAAATCATCTTCGATTCTATACGCAAGTCGGAGGTCGGATGGCGTATTTGAACAACGTTAGCAAAGGAACGTACCCTTTCAAGATTTCCCAAAATAAATGCCAGGGATCGTTAATCTGCTCTGCTTCTACTGACTGAGATATTCCAATACGACCATGACAGGCAAGGTATCTGGAGGGCGTGCGCCGAATAGGAATTAAATTGGGTCTGAGAAATCGAGGCTAGGTCGTCATGAAAGTCTGTCGGAAGACAGGGCAAACACGAAAGCAACTTTGCAAATAGCAACCCAAGGAAAGAGGCCACGGAAAGTGTTGTCTCAGGGGCATGACCCTCGTTGCCCAGGCTGATTGTACGTGAATATTAGATTTTAAAGTCGCCTGTGGAACGAACGAAATGTTCATCAAATGCTGGATGAGAACATTCGCTGATGGAACAGCAGTGCTAGCTTCCTGAATCGTGCACGGGAGAGAGAGATAGGGCTGCGAATAAGGCCTAGGGCAGTAGGGCTTGGGGTATTTGGTGGGGCTGGTACAGATATGTCTGACGGAAGCTCTTTAGGAAGAAGAGTCTCGAAATTGGGAGAACTCGACGGTTCTAGCCTATCGACCTGCCTCCTCCCACGACGGCGCTCCCTGCGAGCACAGAGACGATGTTCCGCCCCCACGGCCACACTTCCTGCAAGACGACCATCTCTGCGACCTCCCGTCCCCGTCACCTCCCTCTCCCGCCGCACGCATCCATCTCTCCGCACATCCCATCCCGCACGCACATCCCTCCTCCATCGAGGTATGCAGTGGCCCCAGCACCAAGGTCAGATCCCTGCTTTAAATCAAATGCCCGTAGCCGTCGTACTAAGACACACTCACTGCAACGGAAAACGAAGAGTAAAGAAACGGTGGCAAAGGCGATCTATGCTCCTTAGTTAACGCGTCGTCGAGTGAGATTGAGGTGCAGTGGTAAGACTCTTGAATGTCATGAATCAATGGACCATCGTGCCATTGTTCTACCCATCTGAAAGTTCAACGTTCACGTTCAGCCTTCGAATGAAAATCAGTATCCATTAGTAATACATACCTAAGAAAAAGTACCAACAGACGACGGCGAACGGAAGATTTGCCTGTCTTCTCTTCGACCCTTCAGATCTGTCAGATTCGACGGCCTGCGCTCGATGGTGAAAGCTGGGGTCGCTACTCCCGTGCCCGGGGCACGAGACTTCAAATGCGTATCCTCGAGAATTGGCAAGGACTGTTCTGGAGCGAGATCCTAAGGTAATCGTATCCGCAGTGGAATCGTCACGGACCTGGGGCATTCTGTAAAGTATTCTGGAAGGGACAAAGTTCGTAGGTTCCTCCACTGTCTGCACTTGCACTGGAGATATGATGTACTCGAAGGGGCGATTAAGTTGGCAATACCGGTCGAAGCGAAGGGAGCTACGAAATGTCCAGAGCCAGGAGAAATATAGTTACAGAAAGAAATAATATTCCTGTGGCTGTGCTTTTACCTTCTCGGGTCTTTCTCCTTCCGCTTCGACTGCGTGACTGCTGGGGCCTGGCCTGGCTGCTGTCAATCTTGTGCGTCCAACTTAAATAAGACAATATTCCTTTTCCTGTTTCCGGTTGATGGAGCTCGCAATCGGCTGCCATTGTACGATGCTGTATCGATGAGACCTGTTGATGAGCCAAGCTAGGCGTAGCAGGTGAAATCTTGGTATCGGCATGGCGAATCTTCACGGTGTGCACACGACGACTTCAAGTTCTGCCTCAGCATGAACTGGATGGAGAGCGACTAACGGCACGAAGCAAGGATTAATAGATGGGCGGAATGGTTAGGGCTAGATATGAGCAGTGAGGATATATGGGCCATGCGAATGTTCGTTTTTTCTTTATCTCTGTATCGTAAATTCACGCCAGTACTATCCAGAGAGCTTCAAAAGTCGTTCCCCGGGACTATTGTGGATGAGGAGATACACGTCCTAGGAAACACTCATGTAATCGGCCAGACTTCTGCATTTCTTCCCTTGACTTCCTCGACTGTTAAGCTGAAGGCTCACGAAGCCTTGGCTTCCACCTATATGACGCTACGGCACTTGTACTTTCTATCATGGTACACACCCATTCCTCCCCTTGAAATGAACCGCTCACCTCTCAGCAGGTGACACGACGGAGACGTCCGAACTCTGGGATATCACCAAGATGGAGGTAATAGTTCGCCGCGTTATTTGGGAAATTTCTCACCAGGACTTGCGGGCGTCCAATTGCATATCCACGGGCTGGGACTCGACGACCGGTTGGAGCCAATGGCCGATTAACAGGGAATGGTTGGACGGACCAAGGCCAGGAAGGCCGTTGGTATGACTCTCAAGATGATGCAGGACGGTCAAATAGCAGGAAGACCGATGTTGCTTGTTGGGCCTCCATCGACGGTAAAGACCGTTTTGCATTGGGTGCGTCTCTATTGTCTTCTATATTTATTTTGCTTGAATACGCGACACAGGTATGGCGCAGATGCTGGGTCCAGACATTCCCTTCACCGTGATTGCCGCCAGCGAGGCTTCCTCGCTATCGATGTCAAAGACGGAGGCATTGACGCAGGCTTTTCGACAGAGCATTGGTGTACGCATCAAGGAAAAGACAGAACTCGTGGAAGGAGAAGTCGTCGAGATCCAAACTGATCAGAGTCTGACTGGAGTATGCACAAACTTTCTTGTAATATACTTTCGCCTCTGATAGCTGCCGCTTTCTAGGCTACAAAAACCGGAAAACTAACTATCAAAACTACCGACATGGAGACTATCTATGACTTGGGTACTAAAATGGTTGACGCTCTCTCGAAGGAGAACGTCCTGGCAGGAGACGTCACTACCATCGACAAGACGTCCGGTAAAATCACTAAACTCGGACGCTCGTTCGCACGGTCGAGAGATTATGATGCTATGGGCGCTGATGTATGTTCTATTTTTCGGCAAAGATCGTTGGACTGACTAACAATTTTCGTAGACTAAATTTGTTCAATACCCTGAAGGTGAAATACAGAAGACACACTCGTAATCGGCCAGACTTCTGCCAGTGCATTTCTTCGCTCGACTTCTTCGATCGTTCAGCTTAAGACTCGCCTCTGTACAGGCAACCTAAATCACTGCAGGGACGTCCGAACTCCGGGATATCACCAAGAGATGGAGCGCATAGGTCGGGATATTCGACACATTGTTTAGGAAATTTTTCACTAGGATTTGCAGGCGTTCGTTCGCGTATCCACGGGCTGGGACTCGACGACCGGTTAGAGTCAAGGGCGAATTCGCAAGGAATGGTCGAAGGCCAGGAAGGGTGCTGGTATGATTCTCAGATAGCAGGACAAGTGTGGTTATCTGCTGGGCCTCGTCGACGGGAAAGACCGTCATTGCCAAATCGCAAGCATTCTTCAAAACATATATAGCTAAGCTTGCGTTAAGATCTACTACGCTATGTGTACTCTCTCAAATAAGAATATATCGATGCTTTTTAAAAATAGGCAGATCCTCTAAACTGCACTGTTCTTCATCAGAGATCTCCAGCACCGACACTTTCTCAAACTTTCCCCCTGGCAGGCTTCGCCCAACAACCCATGAATTATCAACGTCGCAGCCATAAATCAGTGTGTAAGTGTCTTCAGGTATCGGGTACGTGTGGGCAGCGGTGATCTCGACTTCATGTTCTATCCCATCCTCATCTTTGACAATCAACTTTCCGCGTCGATGACCCCCTTCCACAACAGCCAACCCCCATACCAACCCTTCAATGCACTCCACGTCACAAGTGTCTTCATCCCCTGTCTCATGCCGATCAACAAATTTAAAGACGCCATGGGGGTCGAGGACATATTCAAGCAGAGGCTCCATCATAACCTGGTCCCATGACGGTCTCCATTTTGGGCCTCTATCTCCCGGCTCAGGACACAAAAAGAACAACTGCGCCCGAGACCATTCATGCGTCAAATTCACGAGTGCTGTCCATGCCTCCTCGAGAGACGCACTCTCGTAGTATGCTGGTATTGTGGTGGACCCCATCAGAAATGCCAGTCCTGCAATCTTGTCCACTGGGTTCGTCGACACCCGATTCCGCATCTCCTCCAGTGCCCTAAACACCAAAAACGGCGCGTCATGTGTAGACTCCAGCTGCTTGTGAAACCTTGTCAGCAGCTCAGTTTCATATGTCCCGTCCTTACGCTCGGCATGCAGTGGTCCATCTGGTGTGTCCCCGGCAATCACCCTCTCGTCGCCAACCTCCTGTAGTGTCCACGCACGTCTAAACCAAGATCGATCACTCTCCAAGTCACCCTCCTTCAACGTCAAAGGCCGACCCAGCCCACTCAAGTAACACACCACGTCGCGGAGTTGATACACTGCTCCGATGGTGGGTACGTCCAGCTTCCACTCCTCTGTGCGCAAGTCCTCCCTCTGCCCGCCCACCTGTCTCAAACAGAGAACGTCCAACCATGCATACTCCAGCCCGAGATTGAGCATCTCGATGCGGATCAGGTTGAGGTCGGCGTCCTTTGGGATGGGAACGGGCCATTCGTATCCGTTGATGGGTGTCCACACAACGGCGCGATCCTTCTCGTCCATCCATGCGTGCGATATCGGCCGAGGATCCCGGTCTTCGGAATCAATATCCATCATCCAATATGGCACCACCCGATTGCTGTATAGATCCCAAACACGTCGAGGTTGCAACCATACACTGACGATCCGGTTACCAACGAGTGCTTTTTGTCGCTTCTCCCGATCCCACTTTTCCTGTCTGCAAAGTTTATCTTGTATGGTGCTCCAGTTGTCGGTGTACCATATTCTGCGAAAGCAGCTGTATGCCATACTAAAGTCGTAGCCGTTTGTGATACAGTCGTCAAGAAAGGAAGAGAGGAATGGATTGTCCAGGCTGTACAGCCTGTATGACGTCCCGAGTGTGGTGTTGAGTTTATCCAAGAGGCCCTGAGTGCCGAGGGTAGCGCAGGGAGTGTCAGCAAGGTGGGATGATATCACGGGCTTTCTACTGGTGAACGCTCGTTGCAATGGAACGATGATCGACGATTCCGCAATGCCCGTCTCAGTGAAGGCAGAGATGGTGACTTCAGGAAGAAAGGGGTACTGAAAACATGTTAGCAATCTCCCTCCTGCGCGCTTGGTGGCTGACTCACATCTGCATCTTCAAAAAACATCGGACATGCGCCAAAAAGTGATTGGTATACGAACTTAGATGGTGTTCTTGTTATCGTAATGAGTACTCAAAATGAAAGGAATGAATGACACTTACTAACTCCTGGCCCATAAAGTGAAGGGAGTACCACGCGTGAAGCACTGCAATTTTACAGCTCAACAGTCACGGCGGCTGCCATTTGGCAGCAGTTGTCAGGTGCTTTGGGCATGGGCGCTTAAAGTCTGTTCTTGCCGCCCTTAGCATTCGTCTCGAGCGTATGTAGCCAAAGTCAGCTCGTTTATCTAGCTATAATTGAAGACATTGTTCCATTGATACAATTTGAGTCCGTCTACAAAGAACGTAACTAAGATGATTACTCGATCGATCAACAGTAGGCCTTGAACATTTGAACACCGAAGAAGCTCCATACAGAGCATGTCCTGTCTCTTCGTAGTCATCCGACCCGTAGCCCAGGTATGGTCGCACCAAGTCATCCTTATCATCGTGGCCTTCCAGTAGGAGCATCGACCTTGGCGTTATAACTTCGTCGCAAAAGTAAAGTTTGTAGGGTTCGAAGGTGGGGGAGTCGATGCTACTGCTTGGACCAAAGAACGATTGAATGCGAAACGAGACACGGAGAGGGATGTGAGATTCTGCATGGTTTCGAGGACTGAGCGAAAAAATGCGTGGTGAATGGACGCGAAGCGCACCTTGGTACCATCTACTGGTGACGCTCCCAAAATCCGTTGTCGAAGACGATGCGAACCCGGAGCTGAGCGGTTTGGGTGATACCATGGTGGCCGAGCTTGAGATACGCCACGGAATGCTCCTTTAGAATCTCCAGAGTCCAGTCTCCTAAGGACGGCGTCTCCTTTTCTCAGTAATACTTTTGACATTGATGGTACGACTTACAGTCTGAAATGCCCCAATTTTTCACGTGTATTCTGCACCACTGGCAGTAAAACAATCCTCTGGAAATGCACGAATATCCACCATTTGGAAGCGAGTGGAACCCTCCGGCAGCGAAACGAGTCACTCTAGCGTTTGGCGGGGGTGGCGGCCAAAGTGGGCAGGGAGACGAGGATCGATAGTAGGGTAGGCCGTCGAGGATATGCCGCGAGCTGGTGAGAGTGCAGGACAAGAGGGTGACGGTCGTGATCGGCCCGATGGCAGCGATCATGACGACGCCGCTTTGGTCCTGGAAAAAATCGATTCGCGTGCAATCACACTGAAAGGATCCAAACACCTGATTGATTAATTTAGAGATATAGTAATACAAGGTTCGTTTACTGTAATGATACAATTATACGAGGTCGCGCAATCCCGCTCACGCCACCAAAAACATCCGTGAATCAACAGACCACCTCCCATCCTGTAGCTTGACTCTGCGCAAATTCCACATAGCCCCTCCAGCCATCGAGTCTATCACACCCAAAGTCAGTTCACCTTACCCAATGCGAGCAAAACGGGAACGTACTCCAATTTACTCGACGCCTTATCCAATATCGTCTTCATGAGATTATCAAGTTCGCTGACAGTAGCAGGAGTCGCAGCACAGTCGTACGGATTGGCGTTGTACCAAGCAGAAATGTGGTCAACCTGTCCGTGGAGGGGCATTCGTCCAAGGTTGGTACCGTTTATCGGTAGGGCGTAGAGCCGTTGTTGAGGATCGGCGTTCTGACTTTCGGAAGCGGAAGATCGCTAGCAGACGCTAGCTCGCATAGGACATCCCTGGAGAATGGAGAGACTATCGTTATCAGACCACTAGAAACTCAGAGAAAGATATACGATAATATACTGCACCGACATATTGATGCCTGCCATCCTGTAATCAGCCGCGTAACAGAGCATCACCAATGGGTACGCAATGCATCTCCAGGTTCGCAAGAACCCTCAATCACTTAAACGACGGTTTTTGGCCTGTCGACCTGCCTTCTCTCATGACGTCGCTCCGTCCGTGCAGACCTGCGAGCACAGCCCCAGACGAAAGACGACCTCCTCCTGCAAGACGACCATCTCTTCGACCTTGAATGACAGGGACCAATGGACCCATCGTGCAATCGTTCCACCGCTCTGGAAAGGTTCAGCCTTCGAATGAAAAGAAGTACCTGCTGGTAGTACATACTCAAGAAAAAAGCACCAACAGACGGCGGCGAACGGAAGATTCGCCTGCCTTCTGCGACTCTTTGACCTTTCAGATTCGACGATCTACGCTCGACGGTGGATAGCGCACCGTGACCCAATAGAGCCTCCCAGTTGCCTGTGTCATTGCTCTTTGACCAACTCGCCCAGCAAGGACAGGGAGAGTAGCGACCTTGGCTTCTGTTACAAGTTCTCCGAGAGGACCCGTCTGCACCACGACACGTCGTCATCCATCCCGCGTCGTTCGCTCGACGTCGTCTGATATTTCAAGCTCTTCCTCCAGACACCACCTTCATCCGTGAAGATATCAGAGTTGTGAGTGAACGAACGCATGTTGCACTGTCTGGTTACGGTGCCCACCCAAAAAGAGTGATATGGTTTGACCCGAGTACAATGACACGCCATACTAGGCAGCACAGAAGAACGAAAAAAAAGACAGCCGTGGCTGGGAGCAAAGACGAAGTACCGAAATCGGGATGCTGCGTAGGTCCTCGAATGTTGTACGGAATCATGCGATGATGAAGTGACTCGGAGACGCATCGTGCAGTGTTCTTCGGCTGAGCTCTGAGCCCAGGGAGCGATATGGGTGATCAAATTTGGTGTGGCACGCATTCAGAGAGAGAGACAAGCGACGTCGCCTTTAACAGATGATTAGAAAGCAGTGGACGACAATAACGGTAAAGAACGCACCATTCGCTGCCTGCATAATCCATCTCGAACCAGACAGTCCACGATCGTCAGTACCCAAGATCGAAGATGATCTCCTCTTCTATTAGGACCGCCTGTTGGGGTCTTGATGAGAGTTACTAGGCGTGAAAGGAGTAGAGGAAATGTTGACCTCGATGGTCGGAGGCAAAGCAGATCAAGGAAAATGCCGAGCTAAACTGCCCCTTCCCAGTCTCGATTGCTACCCTCTCGCTACCACACACACACGTCTCCCCGGAACAGAATATTCGAGCTCGATGCACATCAAAACCATAGGAGCTCGATGCATTGAAAAAAAAACCGTGGAATTAGCAAAAATATACTTTATGTGAATCTACACTTTGATCTTCTGCACGCTGGATGGACAGCTTTATATTGCCCGTCTAAGTTGGCGATAGGTGCCATGATTCACTGGCATTTCTGTCGTAAGTTTCGCATGCGTCTGCAAGAAGGGCGAAAACACCACAACGAGAATATTGTTCACGGTCGCCGAACCTTTCAGCGCCCTTGCCATCTCGAATTGTTAGCAATCAGTGAAACTCGAACACAATGTTATCCGCATGCAGATTAGCATATCCCATATCTACTAGGTACACTCTATACAAGGACACGGCGCCACTGCCAGCCTTTTATGTTCCACCAAGGGAGGCCGCAGTCTTTCGCATAGTGGCATGGCTTACGCTGTGGCGAGTAGTGTATACAAAGACGACACGGTACTCTCCGACCTGGTCAAGAAATTTGAGTCTACTTCGGCGACTAGGGCTACAAAGTACGAACCTTCTTGCTGACGTAGTCGGTCCAGAGTCAGTCCTGAACCGAGGAACACACTTAAACAATGCCGACGAAAACCGTAGTAGCATTGCTCACCACCTAAGGAACCAGATGAGACGTATCGCGCGCCCTTTTCACCTTCTCTTTCATTGATGATAAATGTAACAATCCAACTTGATAAACCATAAGTAGAAGATCCCGCACGCGAATGCACCAACCACCCTCGATGCCGATATAGATGAGGGTGAAAACGGCAAGGAGACGTACGGCTTTGACGTTGAGGATCGAGCTGTACAAGTTAGCACCCCAGGATCCTGCGGCATCGGATTCCCCAGGCGCATGGCCCGCCTCTATGAGGAGAACTGGCGATACGATCAGTTTCTGTTTCAAATGACGGACCATGGCAGCTCACCATCCTGTGTCTTGAAGCGAAACACGAATACGGGGAGGACGGAGCTTGAGACCGCAATGCCGGCGGAGATGATGAAGTGATTACGAACAGCGACGATTATACGAAAAGTGGACCACAACTAATGGCGAAACGAACGCGCCAATACCTGAGAGGTTGATGAGTGTAGGTCCCACCACCGATGACTTTAGAATGTTCACGATATGCAGCATGGAACATATCGATTTTGGTCATTTTATACTCCTTTCAACTGCTAACGAGGCTGTTACCTTGAGCGTTCTAAATAAATGAGGGTAAGTATACGGAAAATAGCATGTTCTCCGAGATAATTTACCTGTAAACTGAGTATCCATAGCCGTCGTAGGCGGGCACACTCACAATGCAATTGGAAACGAAGAGTAGGGAAATGGTGGCAAAGGTGATCTATATTCTTCATTTAACGCGTCGTTGAGTGACATTGAGGAGAGGCCGACGTGGTAGTATGACTCTTGAATGAAAGCGATCAATGGAACGTCGTACCACCGTTCCACCCCTCTGAAAGTGTTCAGCCTTTCGATGAACAGCAGCATCCATTGGTAGTACATACCCCAGAAAAGGCACCGACAGACGGCGGCTGTTAAGAATCGGACTAATTTGAGTAATACACGAGGTAACGAATACTCGAGTAAAACCCAAGATGTGAGCGAGGATGTCCGAGAGCGAGTTCTAACCACCAAGAGGGATCCGATATGGGTGCTAACAAGCGCTAGGCATAGTTAGTGAGTTGTCAGTAAGCGCTAGGCGTAACTGACGAGGTTTCCAACAAGCGCTAGGCGTAGTTGGAAGGCAAACGGAACGGCAAGCGCTAGGCGTAACCGATCAGAGATGCTTAGATCACACAGTAAAGTGGACTTCGAAGATGGGTAAAATTAGATTAAGTTCCCTAATACAATTTATCTACGAGTTTATATACTAAGGGAAGGTTCGAGTCATTATTATTCTACAATGTTCCATTATATTCTAGTATTGGTACGAAGAATTGAGAAAGTAACAGAAAGTAATAGACTAGTCAGGTGAGGGCCAACGCATCCGCGCGGCAGGTCCGAGTCCTATGTTCTATATTTTGTATACATCATATATCCGCTCTGCGATACACGAACACGTCGCGCTCCTTTCCGCTCTTATCCACCGACAGCTCTACGTCACCAATTAGACCTTCCAATAGGGCATATCGTCCCAAAGTTATACCGTCGTTGAACCATACCTGGCCTCGAGGATCCACGTAGCGCGCGGTAAAATGATATGACCCATAATATACGATACCCGCGAGTCTGTACTCAGTACGGTCTCCAGCAGTTATGAACTGCAAAACAGGATCAGGTGGTGCTGATGTGAATGCTGCCAGAACAGTAACGAACAGTGGAGCCACCTTGAAAGTGCGACGCTGGCTAGTGCGTTCTCCGTAATCGCTACACTGCGATCCTCGGTACGTAAGAGGCATAGAGGAGGCGTTGTCGATGTATTGCTGCAACGTAGACCACGGCAAGCGACCCGTACTTTAGGCTGCAGCGTGCGGCAATGCTGGCTAGACTGTGACAACGTGTGTCCTCTGTCGCAATTGAGGTCTACTTCCGCGAATACCTGTTGATGCTCGGACCATTTCATCATCACAGCTTCCACATTCGTCTCCTGTCCAAACACGAACACCCTGGGATAGTCCCGATGCATTTTGTGTCTTACATAATCCTTGACCTCCTCGCAGGCGGTAACGTTGACAGGCCTGGGCAGCGTACGTTTTGAAGGGACAGTGGAAGCGTTGAAGGAGATAGGACGAAAAGGCGAAAGAGAATTCCGACTAGACCAGCTGCAAGACTGGACGCCATCGAAGCTGCAAGGCTACGACGCTATCCAACTGTCCAACCGATACTTTTGACCCAGAGGACAAGATTACGGGGGAGCGGACTTGGCGCTGTCGGCCGACGTGGACCCGAAGGGAATATTGAGACGTGTGGCGGGGGAGAACATGGTTCATACTGAAGATAACGAGGTGAGCTACTTCAGGGGAATGGTGGCCAACGGGAAGAAAAGGTGAGCTGAACAGCACGTACCACATGACAACTAACGCAGTAACCGATGCTCGCAGATACGTCAAGGCAAAACCGTAGATGTTTACAATAGGCGATCTCGTGGAAGCCCAGTGCTCGGTGGTATTCGTGAACTGCAAAGGAGGGATCAGAATGAAGGTGATACTCCGAGCTCTGGCGCTGGTGAACTGTGAATACTCGATGGTAAGTACCATTCAACAAAGGCGGGGGAAAGGCTAACCAGTAATTCAACAGGACACGGATAGAGCCAGGTGCAAAGGTGCCACGATCGAAGGAAGCACTACGAACACGCAGAAAGTGAAGCGCAAGATCAGATTCGAATACGACCACGATGAAGAGAGCGTAGAGGCGAAGCGTCGTCACGGCGAGGAGGGAGAGCAGAACAATGAACAGGAGGAGAATGGAAGTATCATGGAGGACTGAAGGTGTGCCAGGCGATAAAGACATATGTAGAACGATGTACGAGGAAGAAAACGACATATTAATGTTTTAACGAGGGAAAGTAAACAATACAAGAAAGCAATAAAAGAAAGAGAAGCCACAGGACAAAGCATCACTATCAAGAACAAAAGGAAAAACAAGTGAAAAGATATGACAAGAGTAGATAGATAGATAGATAACCGGACGAGGTCCCAAAAAGGAACGCTGGGATTCTGTGCCGCCACGAAACGTGTCACAGACCACAACCCTCCATGTCGCTGCGATACCCTCAGTTGCCAGCCAAGGACATCTCACGAATTTAAAGTTTGCAGGGACAAGCGAACCAACAACGAACAAGAACGAGGATTGTATTCTGTTGCCAGAACGATATTGAATGTCTGGCAAAACACCAGTGCAGTGTGCGGAATACAAAGAGACGGAAGGAGAGAAGCCGATGCGCAGTCTGCTTATGTTATGTTTGATTACTGCGCAGATCAGTAAGCGAAAAGAAAGACACAACCGGTGAGGAAGACCCCAATGGGACGTCGAGCAAGACCCGAGAGGGGAGGGCTCCCAAAAAACACGAACACAGTGGTAACACACAGCGTTAACACAAGGAACATCAATAACACGGAACAACGAACACGACGGAACATCCAAAACGCTAACACACAGCGGTAACACACAGAGGTAACACACAACGGTAACATACAGAAGAGGACGATAGATTGGCATGGTCATAGAAGATGATGGTCAGAAGGGCATGGAACCAAATGCGCACCGACGAATCGAGCCCTTTGTAAGAGAATCAAAGCCTAGCCGGTGCCGACGAACCAGCCCCAATGAAAACGAGTCTCTGAAATAGCAAAGTCTCTTCTAGGGAACGGGCGGAGGGAAGAGGGGGGGGCTATGGACTGGTCCGCCGTAAACATGGAAATTGCGAGTATGGGAAAATATCCCCTCATGAATGGAAGTTAAGCGAGACATAAAACTAAAAGGATACACGAGCTTGACAATCGGCCCTTTGAAAGAGAAAGAGAAAGGTCGGGCGCACCAGAACAAGACCCCATAAAACAACCCAGCCGGTGAATAAAAAGTCGGTGCCGGGGTGCCTGGGTGGAAAAAGAAAAAAAGAGAAAGGACGAAACCACGACCCAGAGCGGGGGTATTGCTGTTCGACGACAGAAAGAAAAGGAACCGCGAATACAGAACGAAAAAACACCGGTACTGATCTCAGGCTGGAGGAAAAGGAAGGCGGCGGGGTGGGTTCTATGCTGTAGACGATGCAGAGGAAAGTACTCGGCGTGATAAGACGAGCAGTGAGCTAGGAGGATGAATACGGGGGAATGTGATGGACGATGCAAACTTCCCAAAGACAAAATCACCGCTCCCAATTTGGGGGACATTTTGAGCGCACAGAAATAGCAAAGTCTCTTCACTAGGGACCGGACGGAGGGAAGTGCGAGTATCCCTTCACGAACAGTTAAGCGAGGCATAAGACCAAAAGGATCTATGCGCAACCGACGAGCAAAGACGTGACCAAATGAACACGAGACAGGGCGAAAGGGAAACAAAAAGTAGGAGCACTCCAGAGCGAACGGCGAAATAAAACACCGGGGTGCGGAGGTACGAAAGAGAAAGGACCATAGAAAAGGACACGAGCAAAGGAATGTTGGTGTTAAGAAGCAAACGAAAATCTAGGCCCTAAATATGAACACGGTGAGAATATTGCCGAGCATCCGTACCGAAAAACACGGTAGGAAGAACGAGTTAGCGGCGGAGGCGGGAGGATATGGGTTCTGTGCAGTGGATAATGCAAAGTCTGGTTGAAGTAGAAGGAAAGGATCGGGACGAAAACGCCCAAAGGGGCCGGATGTAACCGGCAGCGAATAGATATATTCCCACGACCAGGCCAAGCTGATAAGTCGGCAAACGCCATTAAGGTTTGATACAGCGAATAGAAAAATTTCCCACGGTAGAGCTCAACCTGCATAATAACCGAGTTACCTATATTCATAGGACTCGGAAAAATACAAGCGAGTCACTGTTAAGACCGAGAAGGCCGAGTATGGGCATGTGTTGACTCATGCACCAAGTCAATGGATACGTGAAATCCATAACAGAGCCCCCCCAGTCTACATATGCCTTAACGAGGTGAAAGGAAAGGTAAATAAACAGGTAGAAGAAGTGAACCGAGTCGTACATTTGAATTGTTCTGTAACTTCAAGCACAGGGGAATAGAATTTATCCCACATCCTCCACGTATGGAGGGCAAGGTTCGCCACGTTTGGGAATACCATCATGTACCGACTTCTCGTTCATAGATGGATCGAGAATTAGGTTGAAGTCCAGTTTGGGGGCTCGATCAGGTACTGTGAGTGGATGCGTGGATGAATGCCCGGAGTCAACTATTATAGTAAATTCGAAATAGTTTCCATAGCTATATGCACCTAAATTTGGTTCAGGTGATATGCGAGTAGAGGAAGCCCGAGGCTGCATGCGACGAAGCTGGGAATCGGCGTGTGCTGCCGGTTCGTGGGAGCCGTTTCCAAAACGGGAATGATATTGATGATGGGCCCCATCATTTCGCCGCCTAATCGATCCTGCCTTCGTTCCATTCACGCTCAAGATTGTATCCAGCTTCTGACATTGCCTCGAAGCTTCAGTATTATCCATTTCGTCTCCTGGTGCCTGTATGCGTGGCTTAAGGCCCAAGACCTTTGTATCATCCGCTGATGGCCCGGGCGCAGTCGGTGCTAGGCTTGTCGAACATGCAAGAAAGCTGGTTCCTGCATGTCCAGAGATAAAACCGGAAGACACTGCGATAGGAATGGTAAATGGTTCTTCTGGTACGCCGTTTGAACCATCGATGAGTGGAACATTCTGATTTGATTGATTGTGTTCAGCTTTCTCTGGGAAATTGCCAAGCTTCGGTGATGCTATATTCAGCGCGACGCTCTTCTGATGGTACGCGAGTAGTCGTTTTGACTCTTCTTTTGTCAGCGCAATTTCCGCTATAATTTCCGGGCAGCAATACACTGAAAACCTATGGAAATCATTTGATTCTAGACTGAGCTGGCAAAGGAATTCCGATCGAGGTGAGTGTCGAATCCCTTGCAGATCCTGCCGTTGAACCGTGAAACTGGCTGTAAGATCCCGTAGCACCGTAGGAATTGCTGGACATTGCGAATTCCGGAATTCACGAAAGGCTCTGTGGACCAGGAATTCTCCAAGCTCGTTGCCAGCGAAGGTGAAGGTGAAGGTGAGGAGGTAATGGAAGAAAGTCGTGACAAATTTGCGTCCGGACTCCAAGGTGATGCTGAACTCTTCGAAGGCGGCGTTTAGAGTCGACGGTGTGTTGATTCTGATAGCGAGTCGACATAGAATACGCACCGTCCTAATATGTTGACTTTTTTGAGTGGTGCGCAGTCGTTGTTTTATCCTCTGGATTCCTCTATGAATACCGTAAAACCTTTTCCCGGGAAGATGAACAGGACTGGTTGTATTCCAGCTCCCTGTGGCTGTTATAGAACTGCCGATGCTTGAAATACGAAGGGTAGAAGGGGAGATGAAATGATAGGGTGAGTCGAAATCTCGCCGCTGATGGGTTTCTCGGCTAACGTGCTGTTTGAAAAATAGGTTGATATGAATCCAGAATGTACCTGAATGTCGTTTGGGAGACGCGCGGATGGAGGACGGCTCCATCGTGCAACGATAGCAAAGGAAATTAGCTTTGGTAGTTGCCGGTGAGTTGTTTCCAAAATAGGAATGATATTGATGATGTTGATCGCCGTGGCCTTCCTTTTGCTGCATTATCGATACCATTGGTTCGTTCGCCCTCGAGAGTGTGTCCGGCTGCGGGTTCTTCCCCTGTAAATCAGAGTATCCTGTCTCGTTGTCCTGGACAATATTGATTTCGACCGTGCCGTGTATGTTGATACCCGAATCCCAAATTGGATCATCAAGTTTCCTCATGGACCCGGTGCGTTGATTTCCTTCTCCCTTTGACAGCTTGAAGTCACCATGAGAAGGAACATTTGGTGTGACTCTAGGACTCATTGAAGATGTACCAGATATTTCCCGAGATCCATTAGAAGGACTTGTAGTTGACTGAAGTTTTGTAGGTAGGTGAGTTTGATTTTCATCTCGTGGACTCATCAAATGACTGTCGTATTCATGAAGCCTTCGCTTTGCATGTATCCGAGGTAGGGAATCAGATTCCTCTGGCTTGTACGCTGTACACTCAATATTGTTATGACGATGAATGTTCTCGGTCGTTGGTATACTAGCAGATTCATGACTCTGCCATGAATGAGATATGGGGTCCGTTTCCATCGCAGTCGTGGCGGTACAGTTACCAGGGCTTCTCACAGCTGTTTGGAGGTGCGCTAATGATAGATTTGGGGCTGATTTCTCCGAAGTGAAGCATTGACTGACTTCGCTTCAAAGACAAGTAAACAAGGACGGCCGCTGTATGCATTTCCTCCGTCATATTGGTCTATGCTGGCGGTTAATGAAGTTGAACGTAGGATGGTGTAACGCTTTCTGTAACCGCTTCCGCAGCTGATGAATGCGATGTCTCACTCTACGTGGTATCGAGGACTTTCTATTCCTCTCTGCAAAGGGTGCACAGGGTGTATTTGAAGCAATTCGAAAGGTACGAACCTCATTATTGGTTGAGTAGTGAAGGACTGGATCGCTGGAGTTTTGATTCAGGGCTGGAGTATTATTGGATTTGTTCCCACAACTAGCCCTCGCATTTGGATTACTGTTGCAAGTAGGTATGTCCGTCTCTTTGAATGCGGTGTCAGAATCAATGCTGGTGTGCTCTGAGTGACCGTGATATGCAGGAATTTGTGAATTGCATGGACCCAGCCCATAAGGCCCAAATTATCAATAAAAAGCTGTGAATGAGAGGTTTAACTTTTATTAATAATTGCCTGTCGTCCTTAGCCCTTTGAATTACCTGGATCCTACCAGAAGCATTTTTTCATTTGCCGGCTGTGCCGCAGGGGTCACGTGGTCCTTGTCCATCTCCATTTGTCATTACCCCAACGTCATCGAGTGCCTCAGCCCGCCTCCCACTTATTGCACTATAAATATATTGCTCCTGTATTGTATCAGGATCAATATTTGATTTCATCGTTCCTGCCTGGACTTTCCATCGGGATCAATATGGTCCCTGATCTCTCACTGGTTCTCTGTATCTTCGTGGCTGTACCACCGCTTGCTGAGCTATGTTTCCCTTGAACAATATTCCTGAATGATATTTCTCCACTTATCCGTACTTTCGTGGCTGTACCTCCACTTGCCCTTTGCTGCTTCACCACATTGGTTGTGCCATCACCGAACCATATCTGTCTGTGGCTGTACATCACCTTGCTACTAGTCCTAACTATAATGTGATAATTCGTCCTCGTCAGGCTGGCTGGCCATCATGCATCAACCCTCATTAATTCATTTCTGAACCCAACAAACCCATTCTTGTTCGACAATAAATTTATTCATTGTCGTGATAGCGGGTCTCAATTCATCTATGAATTTATTCATTGTGAATTAGCTTGTCACCTTGAATTCATTCATTCATTTACATCACTAGTCTGTCGCGACTGCTTCCGCCAAATTTTACACCCATTGAATCCTTACCCAGCACATCCTCCCTGCTGCCTACTCAGAAAATCGTGTTTCCCTTCCGAACTCTTCATAATCCCATGTCATCACCAACAGGATCGCAACGAGAATCCAGTTCCAGTGTTAGGTGTGTAGTCCACTAGCGCACATGGCTTTCCTTCGCTGATTTCTCATACCTAGTGGTGGCGCGGTGAAGGCATTAGTGCCATACCAAGGGAATAGTATTCCACAGTTCCAGCCTGCTAGGTGGGTTTTATTTCCAATGATTCACTTCACGCACTCAACTTCGCTTCAGATCTTGTCTGTTCGCTGGGCTCAAAGTTCCCTACCACTTGACTTTCGGTCAGGGTGTTCGATTTGGCACTGAATGTAGTGGGGAGGAATGCGAACGTTTTTGGAGACAAGCCGCGACATGGGATTCAGAGCAGTGTGAACGGTTTTGGTCTAGGATGTGCCCTTATAATCCTAACCAGTAGTAAATGTTGTAGCGCTTAGCCTTAAACAATATTCCTAAATATCTGCACGCAACCCATCTATTGTCACAGAGTCAACGCCTATGATTACCTATAAGATAATGAATCAGTTTTTATTGATGTACAAAGTCGCACGATCGCTTTCTTCTTTCCTCTCACCATCCATGGACAACCTCGCTCTCCAAGAATCCTGGGCTCAGCCATTCATCCCCACCTACCGAATTATCCTATGGCATGGAAAGGTATCCCTAGATGCCTATTTACATGGGCTCTTCGTTGCATATCACGATCGTTTCCGCTACTCGCTTGGCATTCCAGAGAATCCCACTGATATAAGTTCTGTCCGCGCATGGAAGCGCCATGCACTCACAGTGAGTACAGTTTCTTGCTTTTGGGAAGACGACCTGACCCATAGCATAGAGCCTTGCTCACCTCATGCTCCGCGTTCACAACAACCACTCTATCACTACGACGTCGTCACTAGCCCCCACAATGGCACCATCGATACCTTCACCTGAGTCAAGAACACGCAGACGTGACATGCCTATTCCCAGTGTTCCAGAGCTCCAGCCGTCTACTGAAGAACTGGTCAAGATTTTGGAAGAAATCCCACCACAGGATGACTTATCATCGGAGGCGGCACCCAAGGCCATCAACGAGGACAATGTTCGTAAACGCCTTTTTTCGGTTGCAGGCATTCCAGCTGACGATGACATCACGTCAGTCACTTGCAAAGGAAATACAGGTGCCGGAAATGAGCCATGTCCTGTCAGAGTATCCTTCCTCGACATTGAACATCAGTTCCAAGCGGCATAGGTCAACCAGTGTTGATGATAGCGATAGGGTGGAGTCCTCCTCAAAGAGATTCTGTCCCGCTGGCAATTACACTTCGCCACCCATTGCAAAGGTATATCTCTCAATGATTGGTGCTATGCTTTGACATCTCACTGAGCCTTATCTAGTCATCCTCGGATATTTAAAGAAACATTAGTCGTACGTAGAATTTTGTGGACGTCTGTAGCTCTTGTCAATACGTATGTTTCAATGAATTGTCTCGTTAATCCTCTTGTGCCAAAGTCTTCCATCTAAGAATGAAATAGGTATGAATCAATTGAATCGAGGCTGATGAATTTATTCAAGGGATGAACAAATTACGAACTGCGACGGACTAATTCGACGGATGAATTCATCCAACGGATGAATTAATTCAAAACTGAGATGACCGGTGACGAGGCTGGTAACAGGCACTCGTGAAACTAAGCGTGGCCTAGCGTGAACAACACTCTAAACCACTACTCAATCCCACTAACACACACACACAATCTCTATAAGTGCGAAGGGAGCAAGGAATTTAATTCTTCTTGCGCCCTGACAGTATCTCAAAATATCTTAGAGAGCTCACTAAGTAATGCAACGCGATCACGTACAATTGTCAAGCAAACCTCAAATTCTCTATCTCCTCGAAGCTTTTACAAGAGAGCACGGCGAACCATGCAACCCTCAAGGCAAATGATATTTCAATAGAAAATACACACGGACATGCAGATCCGCAAAACAGTCAAGTTCGTTCAGGGAGCTCGCTAAAATACGAATCGCTGCTAGGTTCTACTGCGCACGACTTCGATTCCTTTCCTAGCTCGCTAAGCCTGAGTCCTAAACTCGTCGCGATAGAGGCCCTCGGCTCTCTCAAATCACAATACGCAATATAATCTCTCAGAACATCCCCACAAGTCCTCACACACAGTGCGCTCGCTCTAACAACGGTGCCGCGAGGTCCAACTGTGCACACCTGTCACACTTTGTGCAACTGCTAGAACAGCTCAAGCTGGCTGATTCTCTCGTACTACTCCTTCAAAGCCTACTCAGAGGCCAGCACAACACAATTTTCTCTTACTACTGAACCAGAAAATGGAACAGAGTTTCTCTTAGATGTTTTCTCTCAGGTTTCTCTCTAGAGACCGGCGCAGCTTCACTGACACCGGGCCTCGTTCTTTCTCAAGTAAAACCGAAGTTTTGTATCCAAAATGTATCTCTTATTTCAATTTCTCTAGTGAGCTCGCTAACTCTCTGGTATAGCCGAGACTTGAAGTTACTAACTCTTACGCGTCGCAACAAGTCCAGATTCACTGAAAACTTTATTACTGTACATGGGGGGTAGGTAGCTTATTTTAATACACAAAAGTCTGCCCTACTTATACTACGGGAGATTGATTGTTACAAATGGGTTATTAGTAAAATACTTCTTGTATCGGCCAATAATTCCTCGTCCGAAACGTCACAACTCTCTTGGCAAAGCGCCGCTTTCTCTCTGTTTGGTAGTCTCAAAGGACTAGGCGGCGTCAACGTCGCTTGCCCGACAGCAGAGGCTGTCCGCGGACTAGCACTCAATAGCTGTTTAACGCACGATCATTGATCATATGTCATTCTTGGTTCTCTGTTCTGTTCCGAAGGTGACAGCATCATAGTCTAGACACGGTAACCAAGAGACGCATCGGAATTCTAGTCCGCTCGCTAATCCCTTTGGCCGGTACCTGTTTCTAGACCATGCCTGGTGGTTCTCTTGATTATCTCTCGTGTGGTATCGCTTCTCCGGATCTCCAGGGTCTATGCATCATTGATTATCAATGCGTAGTTATCTAAATTAGCTTCGGTCCGAGTACAAGCGCATCCCACCAAGTCTGAATTCCCCAATGCCAACGGATGTTATTGCAAGCGAGCTCGCTGGTCAGCCTTATTGCCATGCATGCCCATGAGGTACAGTGCAGCGACGAAGTCCTATGTTTTAATTCCATGGCTTCTTTTTCTGACAGAAGGGCATTCTGACTCAGTGATCTTGCTTCTTCTCGTGCCGCTTGCACTGTCAGCGAGCTCGCTAAGTCTACACAGTGCCTTAGTGTAATTTATTGACTTTTGCAAAATTACACGCTTAGACACGCTGCGGGCATGACAACGGTCTTGCTAGTGCTGATCAGTTAGCATTGACGACCGGTGTACCCGGATTCCTATCCTCCAAGGGGAGCACCAAGGCAGAGGCCGTCCATGTCTTCAACGACGCGCTCTCGAAAACTCAAGTCGTCGTAGTCCCCAAAAAGCTCAGGTTGTAGAATAGGGCACTGGTTGCATAGCTAGTTATTCTCACTGCGTAGTTAGTTGTTCTCGTCTCGTCGCGTAGCTAGTTGTTCTGTAATTGATTGCTTCCTCAATTGATCGCCGTGCCTATCCCTTCGTGTCGAGACCCCAAATAATTACGCCGTTTGACGGGTTGTTAATTGATTGTAGTGCCATGCACTAATTCATTGGGGTCATTCACTACAGACCTCTTTAGGATTACCTCCGCAATAACAGCGAAGCATTTGACTGACATGTTGCTACATTGCTACACGAAGTTGCTTCCTCAATGTCAGCGAAGCATTGAACCGCCAATGCGTTTCTTGTTTATTCCTACGGGATCCATCTGAGAATCACCCCCTCAATGAAAGCGAGGTATTTGACTGACGTGTGCCAGCCATTATTCATCCTGTATGGATTGAATAATAGGTGAATTTATTCACTGATTCATTCATCTTGATGAATTGATTCGCCGACTGATTCATCTCGATGAATTCATGCAGGCTACATGAATTAATTCAAATATTTGGTGTACCGACTCCGTCTCCTTGACTAAATAATTGTTCGTATTCGTAAATTGGTTATGTCGCCCAGAAATCATTAAATATCTTTCTGATACATCAGACTGTAATTTCTATGTGTGATAATAAGATACTCTCTTCCTTCATAAAAAATCTCACTGCAGATTTCAGCCAACCACGAGTAAATGCGCTCAACGTCACATATGATTGCTTCCACACATCTCAGACCCTTGCCTACTCCAACCTGTTCCATTATTTCATCTGCACACTGGCATAGATCTCCTAGTGATTGTTGCAGCAATTCCTCCTCCTCGTCCATTTCGAACGTAGCCCCAACGCCGCCCTTTTCATGAATCCGTAAGAAGTGCTGGAATAATCGCTCCACATATTCCTGAGGCGTCCTCCTCCCCATTCGGTTCACAATCTTATTTTCGATCGCCCTGGCACGGTCGATCGACCACTGCACTGGCGGGCGAAGGGTGTTACGAGCCTTGATGGCAGGGACAGCGACTTGAATGAACGATGGTGCCGCTAAGGCAGTAGGAGAGTTACATACAGACCCAAGCAGCGTCGAAGGATCGTCGGCCACTTCCATCTCTTTGGGCTTGGGTTTGGGCGATGGAGCCATAGAGATGGATTGGCGGGAAGATGGAGAGAGAGAGCGGCTCAGAGACATGGATCGACAGTCAGAAGACGAAGGGACACAGTCTTCCTGGGTCGGCATATGGTGTACAGGAGAGTCAGCGGAGAGGGGAGACCCAGAGCGACATGGGGAGGTGGAACCACTGCACGCGCTCTGTTTTCACTCGCAAACAGGCGATGGAGTTCTTTTAATGCTACTGTTGAGATGCGCTGTGAGGCTAACTGAATCAATATCAATCAAATCAGACATACTCAGCTTGTCATTTCCTCTGATATTTTTCACGTCGACGAGCCAGAATGGCATCACGGTGTCTGGCATAATTGTGAGCAATGAAATAACAATACGACGGTGAACCCAACTTTGTGTAGCTCCTACAGCTCTTCTGTCTATTCACGTTGGCTTTGGATTCGTCCCGCATCGCAACCTTGCCGATGGTGGTTAAGGACTGAAAAAGGTAAGGATGGTCGATCATCAGATCGTGATGGTCTGACCAAGGTCTGACCCACATCCGACTCTCCAGTCTCAGTGCTCATTCTCCAGCTTAGCATCTGGATTGGATAAACCACAACTGCATATAAAATCTGGGTATACAATTAGACAGTTTATCTCGATGAGCTATTGCAACTCACTGATCGACAACCTAAGGTAGTCACATTCGATCCGATCATGTTGGTCAACGTAGTCTGACCGTTCTCATCACTATTGCTCAATCTTGTCCTCCCATTTGCGATTATTCAGCAAATATTCTCCTGGCTTCTTCATTGAAATCTAGTTAGAGTATGAACAAAATTGTTGTAGCTTACCATATTTCAGCTCTCGATTTCATGGATCTGAATTGTAAGTGTCGTAAGCTTGCGTACAGAATCGGTCTGACCGTTCTCCTATTGCTCAACCTTGTCCTCCCATTGGCACTTATTCAGAAGATATTCCCTTGGCTTCTTCATAGAGATCTAGTTAGATTATGCATGAGTTTAGCTTACCATATTTTAGCTATCACTTTGATGACTTTGAATTGTACTTAATCATTGTAAGCACGTGTACAGAAACGGTGTATCGTACAGCTGTTCAAGGTGAGTCAGATTATTGGTTGGTTCAGACTGCCCGGTTCGGATGATTTCAATGACATGAAAGTATCCTTGATGCAGTAGTGCTTTCAATAACCATGACAAGCAGCATGAATACATCTTGATACTCGAGTCCAGGGTTGGTCTGACCACGGCGGTCTGAATTACCGTTCGTCTGACCACAGCAGCCTGAATTACCATGCATCCCCAGGTTCGGCATGACTGGCACGTATGAATGTCCTAATCGGCTTTTGCTGCCGTTCAACGCGTTAACTTGCTTTCTGTGGCCTCTCGTTAATCATGTTGCTCGATCTAGGGCCACGTCCACTGCATGTGCCTGTCAATTATCCATAAGTTCACTTCAATACCTTTTTATCTCATCTAAGTGTGTCTCAGAGGAACTCGGTCACATCGACCTCCACCATACTGGGCCCTCACCCTCCCCTGCAGCTCTGACCAAATACTATGGCTCACAGATCAGGGTCCCGATTTTGAGGTAGCCGTCATCAAGCACCGCATCACTAGCTTTCTTCGCATCATATACAAAGCATGGTTTTATATGTGGCCCGAGGAAGACTAAGGAACACCGGCGTCAACGGCGACCTGAATCGAACTGCGGAAAATTGTACGTTAAAGATATGATATATTCGTCTTGTGGACTCATTAAGTATACAGGAAATATTCAAGATGTATACAATGGGATTGGGGAGGCGTTGGGTGTGTGACGGCCTGATTCCCGACGTCTATATAGGAAAGGAATGGCAATGGGAGCTAGACGACATTGAAGTGATGGTGGGAGAGTCATGGGATCGTAGTCGCCATTATTTCGGCTATTCTCAGTGGCATTTGCCCACTCCATCGGAGTCATTCGAGGAGGAGCAAGGATGATGGTAAGTATCTCAACAGGATATCTTCTTCGTTCTGCTGAACTTGCCAGCAGGGAGCAGAATTTAGCTATCATTATGGTGTTCAATGAATTAATTCATTGTTGTGCTTGTTCATCTGGAGTTCGATGAATTAATTCATTGCTGGACCATTCGTGAGCTTCTCATGAATTATTTCATCGGCCTATGATCCTGCCTAGCCTATAATAATCAACCATGGACTTTTTTGGGGCTCTGGCGCTCCCTCTTGGTTCTCCCACTTGCTATCTAATTTTTCTAACAAGCTTTGACACGCGTTAGGCGTCCCCACCCTCCAACTTACCCTCCAACTCCACGCCACCCAGGTCTCAAATAACAATGTCCGAAAGCCCATACAACTGTAGTATGTCTTATCATCGACCACTTGGGACGTTTGTCTGATCAATCACCTTAGTATTCTTTTTAGCAGCTGATGAGGAGGACGCCATGAAGCCGTTTGTGGCTGACTACTGGAAAAGTCGCCGCCTTGGGGGCCAACCGCTGGAGGACATACGCGAACATCTGTGGGAAACTTGGTCTGCCAAGTTTCCCATTGATTTTCTGGTGTTAACTGGACACTTCTCTACCAAGGAGGACGAAGCAGACTGCCGTCGATGGAAGCTTAGAGTACGTCTGGTCCGCTAGCGCTGAGCGTTACACCACTGATATTCATGCTTTCTAGTGTATCGAGTCCTATCTCATTCACTTGGGATCTCTCACCGAAGGTCATGGTTTAGACATGCTGCGACGAGCCATCTATATCCTGGAGGCGGAGGAGGACAACGTATGGAGTCCCTCCGCCGATCCGTCTCCTGTTTCATCTACCATTGAGGTCGTCCTGACGAAATCCACCATGACCACACCAGAGCCAGTCATCACCACTACGCCTCGCCGTAGCGCTCGTCTCATAGCTATCCACAACGGCAGTATCCCAGCCGGCAACTCATTTTCAACCCCCCCACGATTCACGTCCAAAAACTATGCTGGCGAATCTTCTGTTTCGCCAACCTCTACCCTCTTTTCTCCACGAAAAACCCCCCTTCACACCTATGCTGGTCGCAAGCGCCTGAGGCCGTCGCCTGTCAATCAAAAGCCCAGCATTGGTGCGCACCTTCAGCGACCAGTTTATGGATTGCAGACGACCCTTGGGTACCCTGTTGTAAAAAAGAAAAAAATTGCTTCTATGCTCCCACGTCGTCGTTAGGTGCCTTGTTGGGCGGCATGTGCAGACGATAGTCATGTACGGCATAAAATTGTTAGACTTGTTAGCATATCTCATTCTGTAGGGCGTATGTGTTAAATTAAAATAACAAGTTTATATTAAATAAATCCTATCCTATCGAATAAAGAATCAAAACACATGAATCAACTGTGCTCGCCAATGAATTAATTCATTTCAATAATTCAATGAATCCTTCGCGATGAATAAATTGTGTTGGTCAATGAAATAATTCATCTCGGCATCCCAACGGTATTGACTCAAAGTCCACTAACTCTGTGGCTATGATGGAAAATCCCACGGAGCTGGTTAAGAATGGATAAATTCCTCGACTTGGTATCCAGTTCAATTGTGTCGAAGATCCCTCTGACAGCAATTAATTTGTTGACCGACCGACCGACGACCAGACAGATGAATAATTCCCAAGAAATAATTCAATGCATTGATCGACGATGCAATCAAAGTTTGTGTTATAAATTCACGGACTGACCACGGCCAATGCATCTACTCTGTTTCTTAGAGAGACGTGCGTATATTTTGAGGTCACTAGAAGATCTCCTATTCGATACATACTCTATACGACGCGACCCTGGACCCAGAACACAATAATGTAACAGCTGAAGATCATCCCACCAAGCAGCCCTATAGCTGTCAATCCAGCGAGTAGATCAAAGGTGTTCTTTCGAAGGAAGTGGAAATGAGAACCCTGTAGAGAAAAATCTGAATCGATGCCAGAAAGAATAAAAGAAGGCTACACACATGCAATGCTCGAGTCATAGTGGCACGTCTGCATCTTACTGTTGCTTGGAGCCTCTGGCGACAAGATGAGCATAACAGAGAAAAGTGCTATATGTGGCTATACATACCAGAGATAGCCATTTAATGTACCAGGGACCTCTGAGTTGGATTTTGGCGCGATCATTGTAAAACCAGTATCGGACTGCCTGTGAACATAAGGTGTTGGCAATGAGCATGAACAAAATCAAGTCATCTACCTCAAAAATTGGGTCTCGTTCGTCGTCTTTCCCCTGCATGTTCATCTCAGGAAATTCGGCCTTAAATGCACGGACGGTAGAACACATCATCGTGACTACACGGTTGTTGTGCTGTGCCTCCTCAAAAACCGGCTTGGTGTTAGATAGGAAAGCGATTTGAGGTTCAGTAAAGAAGTGTCGACGCATTGAGGATAGAGAGGGTAAAGCTTAAAGCCCCAGACCCGGGGCAAGGAGAGTCTTTAACTCACAGAAAGCTGAGGGCAGGAAGATCATTGGATTTGGACTTGTTTGTGGTGCATCTTGACTGGATTCTCGCATTGACATGTTTGATTGCGGCTCCGTGTTGTCCTATGAATGCCATGATTTGGGCAAAGCGATGAAAAGATCAAAGAGATGAATTAATTCATCGGTCTAGGTCCCAAGAAAGTGACAACTTGGTCAAAGTGATGAATCAATCAAACACATGAATTAATTCATCGATTTATTCATCCTCGAATGCCATCGGTAGGGTCATTATTTAGTTGCGACTCGACGTACCTGAGACTTCGGTACCACCATGAACACTGATGACCCAGCTCGGTGCTCCCTCTGTTCTGGCCCTCTCGATTTTTTATCCTCTGTCACTCGATGCACGCCAAGTGGGGAGAACATCACTTTTGGTCAAGTCTGGATCCTGCATTGCGGTCATGTAGTTGACACAGACTGCGCGTATCAACTCCTCGAGCATCGCACCATGCGATCCTTGCTCCCCAGAGAGCCACACTCGCCAGCACGTTCTTTCCCAGTGGCGAAGGTCTGGTTGTGCCCAGTGTCGTCTTGCGTAGCCATCTACCGTAGCGTTCTGTCCCGTCGGAGTCACGGATGGACCATGCCGCCAGATTCCAAAGGGTGTGTCCGAGCGTTGCAGCCGTACACCATATTTGGCAGAGGATTGGAGGACCTGGAGGATCTGCGAATCAAGTTTAACGACCTTCACCAAGGGCTGAGGGGGAGGCTGTCGCGGCTGGCAGCGCCAATCACTGCAGAGTATGCTACTCACCGGTGTGTATCCATATTACTCTCGTGATTTTCCAGGTCTCATTGAATCCGCACTGCACAGCACACTCAGGAATGTTCCCCCGATAACTGTCTCCATCGCTTCAACGGTGCACTCGCTCTCTGGTTCAGTCGCCAACGGGTACTGCATTGACCAGATTGTCATGGAAACTTTGGTCAATCGTCCACCAATCCCCCCTGAGTGGTGAGATATTGATCCATTCGTTGAAGTATATGCTAATGTATATCCACCAGGCCTTCACACCTCGACTCGTTCCGGGCTGATTTTGATGCGAGCGAACTCTATGACTGCAACTTGGTTCTTGTTGCCCCCGGCATGATCAACCTCCAACCAGGGCGAAGGTATGTTGAAGATAGTCCCAATGTTTGATCCTGGCTGCTAACATCGTTCCAGAATGACTATGCTCGACTGGGTTATACCGACCAGGCAGCCGGTGTGGTTACCCATTTTAACCGACGCCAACGATCACGAGGCAGGGACATCTCACACCGATGCCACGACCGAGGCAGGAGGGGGTTCTGAGCTGAACCAGATAAGCCTGAGCTTTGACGCTAACTTCCAGCTCTGAAGGCTGCTCCGAGGTGGACCTTGATACAGAGGCACTTCACGACCTTGTAGCATAGAAAAATACAGTCATTTAAGATTAGGTAGAATTTGGCTCACTTGGTCGACGTATATGATTTGTTTTCACTGAAATGTATGACACGAAGTGACTGAGGACTGGTTGAGATAGCGAACTAGCATGTAAGCTCTGGATGCATGACGCGAGTGATGAAGGACTAGGTCAGTCACAAGTCGCGTTGAACCATGGGTTCCGATGACATCATTTTAGCATTATCCAGTCATCCATAATCAGCGACTACTACTGCCTACTTGCGAAAATCTAGCTTGCGTACTATGTTTCCCTGCAAAATTTACTGTAGTGACTGGACCATCATTCATGCCCTATAGATTGTCAACGACCTCACGAATCTGGCTCACGAAAATCCAGCTCAGGCATACTGTTACGTCAAAATTCACAACATGTTATGGGGTGAACATGCATGGCGCTACAAAGTGACGATAACCTCAAGAATCACCCGCAACTTAACAAACGACACAACAAAGAGGAGATTATCACGTTCCTCGCCCCTCGAAGTCTTGTCCCTCCGTGGGTGTTGCTTGGCTCGCTGAAGGGTCCTTCCGGACAAAGAAATGGCTCCGACAATTTTTCTGAACACCATAAAGTGTCTAGGTGTGTATATCAGCTACATAGACATCGCAAACTGGCAGTAATACTGACATAGACAAACCGTGCACGCTCGAAGGCCTGGTCACCATCACAGGATGGGGGAATTGTTGATGGAACAGTTCTCGGGCCTCTCGGAGACGCCTGGATTCAGGCCAACCTGTCCCTCTCAGAGCTAGAAAATGAGGATAGCAGACATTGGCGATAAAATCCCTCTCTTTTTTTTCGTAGATGGGAGTGTTTCGGGACATCTATCACCGTTGCAGGAGGATTGGTGAGCCAATATACTGGGATGAAGGGAGACTCACCGTCGAGTTTGCAGATCAATGGGGGGGAGGGAAAGGGAACTGTTGGCTACAGGTTCTGGTGTTGGGACGTCCGTGGATGAATTCATTTGTCCCTGTCTGGCAGGTTGAATTAATTCATCCGCTTGGTGGATTAATTCCTCCGTTTTTGGGCATTGATGAATTCATTCGTTGCTGTCTGGCAGGTTGAATCAATTCATCCGTTTTTTGGGCATCAATGAATTAATTCATCCACTGTATCCGTGAGTTGAATTATTTCATAACTTCACCATCTTTGAATCCATTCTTCAGGTTTGTACAGGTACATGAATTAATTCGTCTGTTTTTTCCGGTGTCGATGAATCAAATCATCACAGATAAACTTACGTACTCATGCACCTAGCATACTACTCTCAACACAATGTCCACACGACAACGATGTGTTATTGAGCGCTATCGATGTTTACCCAACGGAGGCGTGGAGCGTATCATGACCAAAGAGGCATCACGAATACGTGGCAAACCAAACACTAGGACCCGTCGCCTGCGACATATTGAAATTTCCGCCTCAAGCGATGAACCAACCGTACACAAACGTAAAAAGCATGATGTTGATTGCGAGACAAATTCCAAGGCTCATATGAAGACGGCTGATCATGCTGCAATACCACCTACTGAACGTGCAGAACACTCTGAACGTCCGACCCCCTTGTTTCCCCCAGGATTCAATTTTGTCGAGGCACTCAACTTGACAGATGAACTGTTACAGCAAGTTCGGCTGACACGGAAAAGGAGAACCATTGAGGTTCGTTCCTCCGATTGTGTCGCTTTCAGGCTACTGATATCAGTTTGTCAGGACGAACCACTCCATCGATGGATTCGGGAAATCGACGGCTACCTTGAGGAGTTCTTGCGTCATGAAGAGCGGACGGGTGTGGAGATATGCGACAGCTGTGACACAGAGCAGCCGGCAGTCTTTCGCTGCTACTCCTGCTTCAGCAGTCGAAGTCTATGCTCCGAATGCATGATTAATGATCACCAAGATGCACCATTTCATTGAATAGAGGTAGGTCTTTTAAATCCTTTTGGTGCAATATCTTTTCTGATCAAAGAAACATTCAGGAATGGAACGGCGCCTTCTATACGTGCACCACCCTCCAGGATATAGGTCTCAAGGTTCAGCTGGGTCATCCTTTGGGGGAAAAATGTCCCTATCCTCGTGTCTCCGGTAGGCAGGTGGTCGTCATTGACATAGAGGGCATCCACAAGGTGAATGTATGGTTTTGCGGATGCCATCAAACCATGCCGCTCTATGTTCAAATGCTTCATGCACGATGGTTCCCTGTGACCATCAAATTGCCGTGTACTGCCATTACCTTTGCTGCCCTGCGCCATTTCCAGATGATGACATTCATGTCAAAGGTGTCTGGGTATGAATACTATCACTCGTTGGCTCGGCTGTCTGATAATACCGGTGTAACTATACTTCCAGTACGTCCTTGACCTTCGATATCTCATACTATCTTCTCACAAAACTTTCTAGGATCTCTATCAGGTTTTTCTGTGCGTGGTTAGAGAGTGGCAACATATCCGTATGCTGAAGTGTCATGGCCGAGGAAATGATATAAGTGGGTCAGCAGGGACGAAGGTCAGAGATTGCATGGTCCACTGTCTCGCATGTCCCAGGCCTGGTATCAATCTATCCGAGAGTCGCCAGAGTGAAGAGTATGTGCATGGTCGTTCATCTAGTTTAGCTTCTGATTTACAAACCCAGTGCATGGCTCGACTGTTTGTTTATTTCCGCTGATGCTAACTTCCGGCTAAAGAGATTTAATGTCTCAAGCGATCGCCACAACCCGCGTTTGAACAAAGGGTACTCGTATTTCATCGATAACGACCTGGTTCAGACACATATGGACAAATTTGAAGAGAAAATCCCGGAGGAAAAGAACACGTGTAACGACCACGATGCCATCAAGCTTGCTACTATGCGGGGAGGGAAGGGTATGTCTGTAAGCGGAGTCGGGGCTGTAGTTTGCAGTCGTCATGAATGTCGGCGAGGGTCGTCCGTCATTAATTTGAGCAAGGGCGAGCAGTAAGCCATCCTGTGTTATCAAGTGTCCTCAATTAATGACTAACCCTTGGCCAGACAAGTACGAATGGACCTTCCAATACTTCTCAGTCTGAAAAGCAAAGCACCAAAGGATGTGGTGATTTCCTATGATATTGGGTGTCAATGGGGAAAGAACTTGTGGAAGCGGATTGATGTGTATGGGTCCGACCTAACGCCGCCGCAGCTGGCGACGGATATCATCATTCTGGTGCCAAAGTTCCACTTGCCCGCACACATTTCGGAGTGTCAAGAGGAGTTCTCTTTCTCTTTCGAGCCGTTTGTTGGGGAGATGGATGGCGAGGCTCCGGAACGCACATGGGCTGCATCAAACCCTGTTGCAAGCAGCATGAAAGAGATGGGCCCTGGCAGTCGTCAAGATACTTTGGACGATCTTTGGAGCGATCACAATTGGCGGAAAAATATCGGCCTATGTGAGTCTATTATCATATGATGATGATATATGTCTAATTTGTTGAAGCCAAGCTCCTTTTGCGGAGAATCAAAGATGCCGTCCCACGCTGTGAAGAGAATCGGGTCACATTTGCGCTTCTTTGCAAGACGGTTGTGTTGTCTGCAGATGACGGCAAGGCGCAGTTACAAGAATGGACAGAGTGGGTAGAACATTGGGAGAAGCGCCGCAGAAGTGACGACAAGGTCAAGAATCCTTATGTTCCGACAGTGAAACGTAAGAGCGTCTCTCTCTAACATTCATCGTTGTCTGATGGCATGTGTAGCACTGACTATGGCATCCGTTCGCTTGAGGCTGGCAGAAGAGGGATCGGATGCTGAATGAGGAGCTTCAACCGGTACACTGATTTCAGCCAACAAGATGATTGCCGATGGGCTACTCGCCGAACAAGCTCAGTGAGTCTGGATTTACATACGTATCTATACTTCAGGCTCATGATCGTGTTACTAGGTTGGATCTTCAAAGGGAAACTAAGGCTCTGGGACCGCATTCTACGGACATACAGCGCGTAAAAATCTTGGACAAGACGTCTCGGTTACGATGGGAGATTGATTCATGGAAGGAGGTTCAGCAGGTTTACATGCCAGCGACTCGATCCATCCGAGATGAACAAGATCGCACCACAGGCGGGGAATGCGTGGTGGCATGGAATATCGAGCTGCTCTTACCCTCCGCACTCCTAACAGATCACAAGATCGTATGCGACAAGCAACTACTGCATTATGAATGGGAACTTTGATGTGCTCAGGCATCGGAGGCGCTGGGCATCATGAGAAGGAAAATCATATTGGAGACCTACGTGATAAATCACAAGGGAGTTTATGGGCATGGCCAGAAGATCGGAACAGCATCAAATCAACTGTTGGCCCACTGCCGTGTTGATAAAGCATGGAGCATGGCGACGTATAATCGAGCGCGCGAGGCACTCCAGCGGCTTGCGGGGCCTTTAGAAATGAGGGACTGGCAGAGCACGTACAGAGTTCTGAGAGTCGAAGATGCAGTTTCAATGTCGGGTCTCAAGCCGAGGAAGAAGAGAGACGCTAGTAGCAAGGAAACCTCGGGAGAGTCAACTGCACCACAGCTCTCTTGGATTTGGCTGACACTGGGCGCGCTTGACAGTAATACTCCGGAAGGTCTACAAGATGGTGAGTTTTTCGAACAAATTTGGCAGTCACTGACCTTTGCAATAGCTCTGAGAATCGAATGGTGCAAGTTAAGGGCTCGCATGCAGCGGTGGGACGAAGAATGTCGTCTCCTTCATGAAGAAATGCAGAGAGTTTTACGTTCTCATGAGTACAACGTTGGTCTTTGGCGCAACAGAAGTCAGCATGCCATTCCAGGCGCAGCAAATGGTGCACGAGCCTACGCTCTTCGTCAAGCCTCCATACACCAGCGGATGAAGACCTACTGTGAGCGAATATGGAGTTCCGTCGAGGAATGGTTGCAGATTGGTAACGTAGACGACGATGAGAGCGACGATGCGGAGGTACCGGCAATGGAGTCGCACTCACACGTTACCACGGTATTGGGAAACGGGTGGGAGTAATGATACTTTATGTCAGAAAACATATCCTTGTTATGTTCATTACTCAATGATATGTCACCGGCGGGTGAGAAAATATCATATCAAAAGGGAAGGCACTGCGAACCTGGATGAAGGACTGAGAGGATCATTAATGATGGAGGACACGCGTACTGCAAGAACTACAAGGTACGAACAAGGGAACTAAGATGAAATAGATCTGAAGAACGATCTGATTGTCCGCTTTCAGCAAGAAAGTACGGGAGAGGCGGGCAGCGGGATTGGGAAGCAGGCTTTAGCTGAATAAGCAGGAGTCTCCCCCGAGTCGCCTGAGAGGGAGAGGAAATTATTAATAAGACAGACTGGCTATGACAGGCAATTATCAATAAGTGATAGGCTGTTATTACAGGCTTTTATTAATAAAAGTGGCCTTATCCGGTGATGGACCGCGATGAGATGGAGGTCGATTTCCATTGTTACCACCCTGAGGCGAGTCGGGATCCCCAGGAGAACATCCCTGGTAAGTACTATCCAAGTCTTCGAGAACTTTGGAATTTGCACAAAGACAACACTGACCTTGTATTTTAGTGGCCTGTGAGTTGCTAGGATGCTGTTCCTCATCTCTTGAAGTATCATAGTGTACTCTCCCCCAGCTAAAGTCGGAGGCCGAGGCTCGAAAAGAGGTCTTCGACTTGAAAGGGTTGGAATATGATTTAGGAGGAACGGCAGGAAGGTGATACTCTCTATTCTCGAGACGAGCTCTATCAGCATTGCACTGAGTTGCCAGCAGTTCTTCATCTAGATGTACTCTTGTCTGAAGTCTATTCCAGTCATGGACATAATCGAGTATATGAAGAAAATGCTCAACGCGAACGCGATACTGCAAGGCATATATCTCGAAGTCGTTGGCTGTCAAACATTTCGCAGTGTCGATGGCCCATGCAGGTGGTCAGAGCTCTGAATAACCAAAGGCCTTGAGTGACAACGAAGCCATTGCACGGCGAGTGGTCAATTTGGTGCAAAGTTCCTGATAGAGATTCTCGTCCATCTTGTAGATGACATCTTTTGTGAACGTGAAGCAGGTGAAAACAGACATGAGCAAGCGATCTAGTATGCGCGTTTCTTCCGAAAATGTATGAGTATACTGGTGGTGGGTCAAGACACGAGCACTGGCGATTTGTAGGCCATTCCCGAGTTTCTTGTTCCTACAGAGCTTAAGTATCTGTATAATTCGATCCTTACGCCTCTGCAAATGTGCATTTTCCGTGAAGGTAAAAAGGGGAACACAGGATGGCCACAAGTGAGTAATCTTCTTCTTAGCAGTGTCCATGATGTCCACCGGGTCGACTGGTAATACGACTGGTGCTAGAGCATCCAGAAATGCAAATGAGTCGTCAGACAGATGATGAGATGGGGGAGAAGATTGCGAAGCAAGCAAATGGATCGGTGAAATGGATTCAGACATTGTACTTAAATCCAATGCGAGTAAGTGTGATAAAGTGCTGAAGCGAGCAGGAATTAATGGATAGATTGATCCCTCTACAAGGTGGTCCCAATGTGTCCACCAATGTTAAGAATCGGACTAATTTGAGTAATACACGAGGTAACGAATACTCGAGTAAAACCCAAGATGTGAGCGAGGATGTCCGAGAGCGAGTTCTAACCACCAAGAGGGATCCGATATGGGTGCTAACAAGCGCTAGGCATAGTTAGTGAGTTGTCAGTAAGTGCTAGGCGTAACTGACGAGGTTTCCAACAAGCGCTAGGCGTAGTTGGAAGGCAAACGGAACGGCAAGCGCTAGGCGTAACCGATCAGAGATGCTTAGATCACACAGTAAAGTGGACTTCGAAGATGGGTAAAATTAGATTAAGTTCCCTAATACAATTTATCTACGAGTTTATATACTAAGGGAAGGTTCGAGTCATTATTATTCTACAATGTTCCATTATATTCTAGTATTGGTACGAAGAATTGAGAAAGTAACAGAAAGTAATAGAAAATACAAGCGAGTCACTGTTAAGACCGAGAAGGCCGAGTATGGGCATGTGTTGACTCATGCACCAAGTCAATGGATACGTGAAATCCATAACAGCGGCGAAAGAAATTTTTGCCTGCCTTCTGCAGCTCTTTGACACTTCGAATTCGACGATCCGCTCAATGGTGGATGACTGGCGTGGCTACTCCCGTGCTCATTGCTGTCGCGATACGAGACTTCAGATGGATATCCTCGAGAAGGCAAAGATTGTTCTGGGACGAGATCCTCGAAGGTAATGGTATCGGCAGTGAAATCGCTACGAAGGATGGAAGGTCCCCTGGCGCGTTCGGTAAAGTGTTTAGACCGTGCTAGTAGAGATCTTGCGAGCTTGGCAACCAGGTGGTGCAGTATAATCTGATCGACTCGCCAAGATCAACAGGCTTCCTCATCCACCAGAGATACTGCACTGGGGATATGGTGTACTGGAATGATGGACGAGTGCTCAAACTGGCAATATGAATCGAAGCGAAGCGAGCAACGAAAAGTACAGGTAATGGTTACAGAGAGAAGTGATATTCACGTGGCTGTGCTTTCACGGACCGGTGCCAACTTTGAGATGCCTATCTTCGTCTTCTACATCCAACTCCATATGATATTCCTTCCTGCCTCCGGTTGATGGAGCTCTCAATGGGCTGTCATGGTACGACGTTATATCGATACCACGAGCCAAAGCTGAAGCATTCGTTCCCAGGTGAAAACTTGGTAACGACACGACGAATCATCATGGTCCGCGCATAAGCACGACGTCTTCGAGTTCTGCCTTAGCATGAGATGGGTGGAGAGCGACCAGCGGTGCGAAGCATGGATCAATAGACGGGAGGGATGGTTGACGAAGAGAAGGCTGGATAAGAGCAGTGAAGATGTACGTTTATTTATTTCTCCATCTCTGTATCGTAAATTCACACGAGCACTGTCTAGGGTACCTCGAAAGTCGTTCGCCCGGCCCGTTACGGATGAATTAATACGACACTTCCTGTAATTGGCTTGACTTCTGTGTTTATTCGCTCGACTTCCTCCATACTTAAGGCTCACGAAGCCTCGGCCTCTACTTCTATGACCCGACAGCACTTACTTCTCCATCATGGTGTGCACCTATTCATACCCTTGATGGACTAGAGCGCATAGGTTGGGATGTTCGACGCGCTTCAGCGTTTGGGAAATCTCTCAGCAAGATTTTCCAGCGTGTATTCGCATATCCACAGGCTGAGACTCGACGACCGGTTAGAGCCAAGGGCTAATTCGCAAGAAATGGTTGCATGGGCCAAGGCCAGGGAAGCTGCTGGGATGGTTCTGAAGACGGTGCAGGACGGTTGGATAGCAGGACGAGTGATGCTATTTTCTGGGTCTCCATCGACAGGAAAGACCGTTATTGCATTGGGTGCATCTCTGTCATCTTGTTTACTTACTTTGCCTTGAATATGCGAGATAGGTATGGCGCAGACGCTCGGTCCAGATATACCCTTCACCATGATTGCCGCCAGCGCCAGCGAGGTATTCTCGCTGTCGATGTCAAAGACTGAGGCTTACCGACGGAACATTAGCATCAAGGAAGGGACAGAACTCGTCGAAGGAGAGGTCGAGATTCAATTGACCGGAGTCTGACTAGAGTATGCACGAAGCTTTCTGTTAATAATGTTTTAGTGCTGACAGACATCTCTTTCCAAGCTACGAAATTCGGAAAACTGACTACCAAAACAACCGACATCGAGACTGTTTGACAAAATGATTGACGCTCTATCAAAGGAGAAAGTCCTATCAGGAGGCATCGTTACCACAAGTCCCTTACCCTCCTTACCATCGACAAGACATCTGGAAAATCACTGAACTCGATTGTTTGTTTGCACGGTCGAGAGATCATGATGCTATAGGCGCTGATGTATGTTCCATTTCTTCAGCGAGATCGTTGGACTGACGGACAATTTGTAGACTGAATGCGTTCAAAGCCCGGAAGATGAAATACAGAAATGGGGGGAGGTCGTGCATACGGTGTCTTTGCACGATATAGATGTTATCAACAGTAGAACGCAGGATTTCTCGCCTCTGTTCGCTGGCGACACGGGTGAAATCAAGCCAGAGGTATGGAATCAGATCAATACCAAAGTGGCAGAATGGCGCGAGGAGGGCAGGGCCGAGATCATTCCTGGTGTACGTGTGCTTCTTGAATCAAAAGGTGTGCGCTAATGAGAGAATCATACAGGTCCTCTTCATCGATGCAGTTCACATGTCCGACACTGAACGCCTTTCACTCCTGAACCGCGCCTTGGAGAATGATCTGGCTACTTTGGCTTCTAATCGAGGCGTGGCTCATATTCGAGGGACAATCTTCCGCAGTTCTCATGGATTACCCTTCAACCTTGATCGCGTCCTCATCGTCAGCACCAAACTGTACAGTGAAGATAACAACGAGTAAATCATACAATGCGGTACGGAACTCCAAGATACCTTTTGCACGCAGGTGTCTGACGAGAACACAGGTGTCAATAAGAGGATGTCGCCCTTAAAGTGGATGCTACGAGTGTCTTTACGTCCATGGCTATGCAAACGACGCTGCGGTACTCGCTCAGCCTGATTTCATGTGCGCAGATGCTAGCTCGGAAACGAAAGGCGGATCAAGTTGGCGTGGAGGATTTGCGGAGGGCGTACACGTATTTCCTGGATGAGAAGCGAAGTGTTCAGCGGTGGAAGAAGCAGCAAGGATCACTCGATAATTCCCCAAGTTGCTCTCACCCGGGACGACGATGAAGGCGACTAGACAGTAATGGCGCCTCTACCCAGGGAAGACAGCAAGCTCGTGGTTGATTACCGGCAAACCTTCAATGCAACAGATATTGGTTATCAAGCGCAAATCAAGTGTGTCACGGTGATGTGGAACATAGCCGCCGAGCCAGAGTTTACATTCCTAGAGTGCAAGTATTCATTAAAACATATAGCTACTGGAGGTAACAAGAACTACTACGCAATGTGTAGTCACTCAAATAAGAATATATCGACGTTTTTCAGTAATACAATATAAATCATCGTCGGACGTTTCCAGCACCGACACTTTCTCAAACTTTCCCCCTGGCAGGCTTCGTCCAACAACGTATGAATTCTCAGGAACGTCGTTGCCATAAATCAGTGTGTAAGTGTCTTCAGGTATTGGGTACGTGTGGGCAGCAGTGATCTTGAATCGCGCTATCCCGTCATCGCATTCAACAATAAACTCTCCACGTCGATCACCCCCTTCCACAACAGCCAACCCCCGCACCAACCCTTCAATGCACTCCGCGTCACAAGTCTCTTCATCCCCTGTCTCATGCCGATCAACAAATTGAAAGACACCATCCGGGTCGGGGTCGTATTCAAGCAGAGGCTTGTTCATAACCTGGTCCCACGACGGCCTCCATTTTGGGCCTCTATCTCCCGGCTCAGGACACAAGAAGAACAATTTCGCCCGAACATATGCACCCATCGAATTCACGAGTGCTGTCCATGCCTCCTCGAGAGTCGCACTCTCATAGTATGCGGGTATCTGCCGAGGCAACATCAGAAATGCCAGTCCTGCAATCTTGTCCACTGGGTTCGTCGACACCCGATTCCGCGTCTCCTTCAGTGCCTCAAACATTGAATATGACACTGTATCCATGAACTCCAGCTGCTTGTGAAACCTTGTCAGCAGCTTAGTCTCATACTTTCCGTCCTTACACTCGGCATGCAGTGGTCCATCTGATGTGTCCCCGGCAATCACCCTCTCGTCGCCAACCTCCTGGAGTGTCCAAGCACGTCTAAACCAAGATCGATCACTCTCCAAGTCGCCCTCCTTCAACGTCAAAGGCCGACCCAGCCCACTCAAGTAACACACCACTTTACTTCCCGCCTTCTGATACACTGCTCCGATGGTGGGCACGTCGAGCTTCCACTCCTCTGTGCGCAAGTATTCCCTCCGTCCGCCCACCTGTCTCAAACAGAGAACGTCCAACCATGCATACTCCAGCCCGAAATTGAGCATCTCGATGCGGATCAGGTTGAGATTGGCATCTTTTGGGATGGGAACGGGCCATTCGTATCCGTTGATGGGCGTCCACATAACGGCGCGATCCTTCTCGTCCATCCACGCGTGCGATATCGGCCGAGGCCACCAGTATTCGTAATCAGTGTCCGTGATCCAATATGGCACCACCCGATTGCTGTATAGATCCCAGACACGTCGAGGTCGCAACCATATCTCGACGATCCGGTTATCAACAAGTGCTTTTCGTCGCTCCTCCCAGTCCACCTCTTCCCATCCGCAAAGTACATCTTGTATCGTGCTCCAGTCGTCGGTGTACCATATTCCGCGAAGGCGGCCATATGCAATGCCAAAGTCGTAGTTGTTTGTGATACAATCTTCAAGAAGGGAGGAGAGGAATGGATCGACCAGGCTGTATGATGTTCCAAGTGTGGTGTTGAATTGATCCAAGAGGCCATGAATGCCGAGGGTAGCGCAGGGAGTGTCAGCAAGGCGGGACGATATCACGGGCTTTCTACCGATGTACGCTCGTTGCTTTGGCACGATGATCGATGATTCCTCTTGGCCCGTCTCAGTGAAGGCAGAGATGATGATTATGGGAGTAAAGTGATACTGCAGATATGTTATCAAATTCCATCCTGCTTGCTTGCCAACTGACTTACCTCTACAGCCTGTTCGTCATCATCTGAGTTGTTCTCTTCATCGTCATCGGACTCGTTCTCTTCATCGTCATCCGAACCATTCTCTTCATCATCATCGGACTCGTTCTCTTCATCGTCATCGGACTCGTTCTTTTCATCATCATCGGACTCGTCCGTTTCAGAGAAATCATCGGACTCGTTCTCTCCATCATCATCATCCAAGCCATTCTCTTCATCGTCACCCGACTCGTTCACTTCATAATCATCCGACTCGTTCATTACCCCACCGCAAAGTGATTGGCATACAACCTAAGACGGTATTCTTGACATCGTAATGAGTACTCAAAATGAAAGCAATAAATGATACGTACTATTTCCTGGCTCAGAAGGTGAAAGGAGTACTAGACCTGCACCGGTCCCTCTTCTTACGAGCTAAACCCTAATGAGGTTCTCCTTGTTAGAGGGCTTGGTTACCAGGCTAAGGAGTATCAGGCAAAGAGGTGTTTGCCTTGAAGCACTGCAATTCACAGCTCGAATCTTATTAACAGCCACGGCGCCTGCCATTTGGTAACAGTTGTCAGGTGCTCTGGGCGCTTACCTGTCGATCTAAATTAACGCCAGTCTTTTAGCACTCGTCTCGAGCGTAGCAAAGTCAGCTCGGGTTATCCTGCCATAGCCAACGAAAAAAAACTAGCCGTGATTGCAGACGGTGTTCCATTGAACTAATTTGAGTCCGTCTATACTTGTAGTATGAGACTAATAATCCTTGAATCCAGCTTTAAGCGCTCATAAAAGTCAGAGATTGAATTATTAGAATAAACTTGACTAAGCACATATTATCACAAAACTGAGTGTGGCTTGCAAGGTGCAAAGCGACACTGGCCTATTATGACATGGAGACAGAAAAGAAATGCACTAGAAAGTAACTTACCACCACCCGCAGGAGTCTTCCCAATAATCCGCGACCGCCTGTGGGTTCCAATCATCAGTCCGCGGATTGACTTGATCAAGGACGTTTGACATCCGTCCAACAAGCCAGCAATGCACAGCTGAATCAAGGCGATAGACTACCCTCAGCTCTGGCACCCGGCAGTAGGCCTTGAACACCGAAGCTCCGTACAGAGAATGTCCTATCTCTTCGTAGTCATCCGACCCGTAGCCCAGGTATGGCTGCACGAACCGTCCAGTGGGAGCATCGACCACAGCGGTATAAATTCGTCGCAAAAGTCTTAGTAGTTCAGGTTCAGGGTTCAAAGATGGTAGAGAGAGCCTATTGCTTGGACCACAGAACGATTGATTGCGAAACGAGACACGACGAGGGATGTGAGATTCTGCATGGTTTCGAGGACGGAGCAAACGGCGTGCTCAATGAACGCGAGGTGGATCTCGGTATTATAGTACTGGTGACGTTCCCAAAATTCGTCGCCGAAGACGCCACGAACCCGGAGATGAGCGGTTTTGATTTTCTGGGTGATATCACGGTGACCGAGCAAGAAATGAGCTTGAGATAAGCCAGCACGGTCGGGATCCCGTACTGAATTAGAGGTGACCAGAGTGAGGAGCTAAAAAGAACGATAAGCCGGTGTGCCTACGATGATCTGGAATAGAGTCTACCTATTTGTTCAATGCCGAGTCAAGCTCGACGACTACTTGATATTCCCGATTTTTTTCTTGAGGATAAAACGAACTTTTGATTCATGAATCGAGTACTGCATCCGGTAAGCGAAGGATTATTCGAGGGAGCAAAGCCGGAGGACTTACGATAGGGCGCATACGTACCATAATCAGCCATGCCGGAGGTAACAATTCAAGAACGACACAGTTGACGGTTTGCCGAGAGGTTGCTTGAAGGCGGCCTGTCGGGGATCTGGATGTTCCCAATACTCATCTTCAGTGGGTAGGTCGATTTCAATGCTATAGGACGATTCAGCTTGAGCCTCGGTAAAGAGGGTAATTGTACGCACCTCCTCATTGTAAATGGCACACACCCGACCCAGCGCCGAGCCAAGGGTCCCACTATACTTACAATACACCTGATAATAGGTAAACATAGACTGAGAGACGAACGCATGAAGTACCAAAATACGCGTTTCCACAGTTCCGCTTCCACTATATTCTTTACGGACGCGTTGTCTTCTTTCGGTGAGCCCCTGCATCCTGCGTGCGTCGCAGACCAATGTCCGCCAGTGTCCAGGATCGTTGCAGTGCTGAGGAACCCAAGTAAAATTCGGAGAGAAGCTGTCACTTTCATCAAAGACTCGTACAAAGAGGAAGAAATATTGGGCTTACACGGTAGAATTGCACGTCATACATATTTATAGGATCCAAGGAAGGAAACGAGCGGCGCCAGCTGGTAGCCTGAACACCCACTTCCGTCCACTTGAAAACTTTGACTCCTCGCCTTCGATGAGGACCCGGGGGTCATCTCTGATATAAAGGTTGATCACATTCTCTAAAGAGTTGAGCTCCCCTCGAACAACCTCGGCAACCTTCATCCCTGCGAATAGGGATATCATTTGTAACGGCTCTGTCTAGTAGGTAGAAAATAGCCGCTATGCATTTGGACCCGAGTGCACAGACAGCCAGAATGATCCCCCAAACTGGAAATTTCTGTAGTGTAGCCTGTCCCTCAAGGATTTATCAAACGTCAGTTGGTGGAGGATAAGAAGAAAGTTATTCAGTACACGTCAATAAGCGTCGGTAAGGTCGGCGGGCGTAAATCTGAAGTTCATCCCTTGCGGGACATAGGGATTGTTCCACGGACGAAATTCCCAACACTCGGGTAGGAAAGAATTAATGAAACGCGTGAGTAAATAACGTTCCTGTTTGTTGTTTGCCAGGCGCGCGCGGCTTTGACAACCATGGCTTCTTGAACGAAGTGAAGAGAGCCTGACTTCCCATGATATTGATAGCCTACGGCGCACTCTTCAAATTCCTCGAGGTTTCTCTCCAAAGCATGGTCACGGTCCTGCACTTTGAGGCTCAGGGAGTGTACCAAGGAAGGTTATATGCTCGTGGTGTCCTCCGGAAGTGTCTGAACGGCCCCGAGTTCTTCCTTCAAATTCGCTTCCGGGGGAAGTATCTGCAAGAGTCGGTTGATATCTCTTCCACCACATGGAAGAACCTTGGCACGTACCTTGCGATGAAGGTTCTCCATCTTTTCTACATTGTCCTCCGAGCTCCTGGCGTAGCTGAACGGAACATTCAATGATATGTTAAAGAGAATGTAAAGCAAAACGGACCACTTCTATGGTATGCACTAGGTTGCAATATTAGTGGGAGATGGTGTTACCGAGTCGTTGCACTAACCTTGATAGACTCGATATACACACAGTTTGGCAACCTGCCCACGATGCACGTTGAATACCGCTTACCCGATGTCCAAGCCCCGTCACCTCGCCGTATGATACGACTTCAGTTCTGTATTTTTGGTGAAAATGAATGCACCTTCTGTCGAACTGGAAATCAATAGTATAAGAATTTACGCAGTAAAGAGCAGGGAATGTAGACATACTCTTCCTGCATCTGCAGACATTGCAGGCCCTCTGTAAGACGCTGTTTGCTGCAGCATTTTTCTAGTTTCCTTGAGCTTAATTGGCAAAAGTTCAACACCTTTTAAAGAAAACATACTTCACTAAGCATAGGTATACCTGGAATGAGGTGCCGTACCATTTGCGCCTTCCATTTCGGTATCCGCAACATTCCAACAAGACCTTTTGGACGGCCATCTATGCTTGCGGTTTCAGCGGATGCTGGCCCGCAAAAGGAGGCGATGGCGACGATGCTATACTAATGCGAAGAGCTTAATCCAAGTGTAGTCGGAACAACCCGGCAACGTCGAGCCGGCCAACAACCGGCCAACAACGCGACAGGTCACATCTGTGACACCTCGCGTTCTTCTTCTCTTCTCCTCTTAAGACTCTTCATCTCAGCCTCTTGCCCTCTTAGTCTTATCAAAATGTCGATGGAAAAAAGTCCCGAAATCGGCTTCGCCTCACGTCCAGTGCACGAGAAAAATAAAAACACCCTCTTCGAAAGGCTATGAAGTGATGTGAGGCCAAACCTCGACGTGTCGCGTCATCAGTCGTAAATGGCGAGCAAAACTGTTGACTTTTCCTACCCTGCCTCTGGATATTTGGCTTGAGGTATGTTTCTCCTCTTTCCTGGCCACGACTTGCTCACAAAGGCTGTTCAGATATTCGGACATTTTCATCCATTTCGCTGGTTGTCAGGGATGATGGTGTTGACGTCGCGCGTCTGCAGTGGCCCTACCTCTCTCCGCCAGATCTGCCCGTGATGCAGAATGCCAGAAAGACCAACCATATCTGAAGCCGATCAAGTCAGTGAAGTAGTCGACTGCCTCACGAAGACTCTGCCGTGGCAGATTTCCTGCGCCGCCTGTTTGCAAAAAGTTGACTTTGATGACGACGACAACGACTTTTCCGACGATCACCTCCAGGCCCTAAACATCTGCGGCAAGGCGATTCCGAACACCTCGTGTTGGATGATCCGGCGTCCGTATCTCAACTTGACGACCCATGGGACTTTTATCGTGAAGTACACGCGTTGAAAAGGTGAGCCGTTCCTGCACTCTGCATCTCCCCCCCCTTAAACCTTCAACTTTTGTAGAATTGAGGCTTGTAGAATTAAGGCGAATCATTACGAACGCATCAAGGCCAAAATTCCAGCGGATACTGAACGGACGCGGAAACAGGACGAAGAGCTCCGCCTGACTCCAATCGAAGATGCCCAAGCCCAAGCGGAAGTGCAGACGAAAGCTGAAGTTCCGGTCGAGGCTCCTGCACAGAGACTCGCTAGATGGGATTCAGGACTGGTCAGTTATCAGTTCGAGAGCCTGAATTTGGTGCGATATATCCAGTAACTCCAACAGGGTCAACGAATCTTCAGGCGATGTGATTAAATAATTGAAATGGTGTGTTCATACCTTTTTCGCCTGAATTTCATGTCTCTAATCTACACTGCAGGGTCGTGCCCGCTTTACTCGTGATACGTGGTCAAAAAAGAAGTCGGTGTCTCTTTCAATGGCAGCCTGAAGCGTTCAGCCTACGTCCGGAACGGATAAACTTCGGATTCCTTGAACATACGTAGCACGCAAATACACTCTGTACGTCGTAAAATTAAGTCTTAATAAAGATGCTCGCTTTAACTTGGCTTTGACTCTAAGGAAACAATCAGCATAGCAAGGTTACATGAACCATGCGTACTGACAATAGCAGCATCTCAACATCGTTTATTTAGTACTGGGCAATGGCTTTTTATTGCGATTATGTTACAGCAGTGCACTCTCTGAGGTCTAACGCTCAAACTCAAGGGGCATCAAACTCGAGATTTTGGACTACAATATATTGACAACTTCGGAAACACGTTTCTGTGATGTTGGCGCACCGTCTGGATCGGAAGCAATATTTTCTCTCGCGGGGACAGTCGAACAAAGAGCTTCGTCCTTCTACCGCGCACGCTCTATTGCAGTTCGAACTTTGGCCTTCAAGTTCATTCACTCTTTGCAATCATCTTTGATTCTATGCGCAAGTCCGAGGTCAGTTGGCGTATTTGAACGACGTTAGTTAAGAAACGTACCCTTGTAAAGCGTCGATTTCCCTAGAGAAATCTTATGGATTATTGATCTACTCGGCTTTTATGGAATTGAAATCGTCTAATACGACCGTGACAGACGAGGTATCTAGAGGGTGTGCACCGAATATGGAGTGGGACCAAATTGGGTTCGAAAGGGAAGTCATCGTCATCATGAAAGTCCGTCTGAAGACAGGGTAAGCATGGAAGCATCTTTGCAAATAGCGACCTAAGGAAAGAGGCCGCGGAAGATGTCGTCTCGGGGGTATGACTCTAGCTGGCTTGGCTGATTGAATGTAAATATTCGGTTTCAGCGTCGCCTGCAGAAAGAAACTGCTGACTCTCAACCTCGCTGGTGTTGTCGGAATGTTTGCTTCCGGCATCTCAATCTGGATGAGAGCTTTCGCTGATGGAACGGCTGTGATGGCTGTCTGCATCGTGCACAGAGGAGAGGGGTAGGGACTGCGGATAAGAGCTTGAAGTTTCTATAAACTTGACGGTTTTCCGGCCTGTCGACCTGCCTCCTCCAACATGGATGACGTTCCTCCCCACAGCCACAAAACAACCATCTCTTCGACCTCCCATCCCCGTTCCACGCGCATATCCATCCCTCCGCCATCGAGATATACCCCAGCACCGAGGACAAAACCCTGTTTTAGATTGAGTACCCATAGCCGTCGTAGGAGGGCTTACTCACAATGCAATTGAAAACGAAGAGTAAAGAAACAAGGGCAAAGTTGATCTAGTCTTCAGTTGACGCGTTGTTGAGTAACATTGAGAAGAAACCAATGTGGTAAGACTCTTGAGCTTGAATGATAAGCTTCAGATTCGACGGCCTGCGTTCGATATGGAATAGCTGAGATCGTTACTCCTGTGCTCGTCGCCGTCGCGATACGAGAAGAACTTGAGAGCCTAGATAATAGTTGCGAAGAGAGAAAATAATATCCACGTGGCTGTGCTTTCCCTTCACCTTCCGCTATGATATCGCGGACCGGTGTCAACTTTGTGACTACCATCGAGCAAGAAGCTTCCCATCTTCGTCTCGTACTTCCAACTAGACGATATTCCTTCATGTTTCCAGGCCTAGTTCCCAGGTGAAATCACGGTACCGACACAGTAAATCCTCGCGGTGCGCGCATAAGCACGACAACTTCAAGTTCTGCCTTAACATAAAAAATAGACGGAGAGCGACCAGCGGTACGAAGCTTGGATTAATAGGCGGACGGAATGGCGGAAGGCTGGATAAGAGTGTTGAGGATGTATGGACCATGCGAACGTTCGTTTATCTCTCTATCTATGTACCGTAAATTCACGTCAGTACTATCCAGGGAGCCTCGAAAATCATTCCCTCGGCCTGTTACGGATGAAGAGACACGACAGGTCCTGTACAAATCGGCTAGACCGTTGTGCCTTTGTTTGCTCGACTTTTTTTGCCCTTCGGGCTCGCGAAGCCTTGTGGGGCGCGTATTCGACGATGGCCAAGTATACTGGCTTCGACATGGCGATCATGAGGAGAACCGCTCACCTCAGTACAGGAAACCCAAATCACGACAGGGACGTCCGAACTCCGAGATATCACCAAGAGTTGGAGCGCGTAGGTCAGGATATTCGACGCGTTGTTTGGGAAAGTTCTGACCAAAATTTGCAGGCGTACATTCGTATATCCACGGGCTGAGACTCGGCGGCGGCATGGAACCAAGGGCTAATTCGCAGGGAATGATTGGACAGACCAACTGCTGGGATGATTCTCAAGATGGTGTAGGAAGGTCGGATGGCAGAACGAGCGATATTATTTGCTGGGCCTCCGTTGACGGGAAAGTGCTTTTTACATTGGGTGCGTCTCTCGTATCTTCTACTGTTTACTTTGCCTTGACTGCGCGACATAGGTATGGCACAGACGCTGGATCCAGATGTTCCCTTCATCGTGATTGCTGCCAGCGCCAGCGACGTATTCTTGTTGTCGATGTCAAAGACGGAGCTACGTAACAAGAAGGAGACATTACTCGTCGAAGGAGAAGTCGCCCAGATTCAAATTGACCAGAGTCTCATTGGAGTACGCAGGCAACTTTCTGTTAATAAAATTTCGGCGCTGACAGATATCGCTTTCTAGGCTACAAACACCAGAAAACTGAGTATCAAAACTACCGGCATCGAGACCTAAGAAAAAAATGATTGATGCTCTCTCGAAGGGAGGAAGTCCTGGCAGGAGACATCATTACCATCGACAAGGCGTCTGGTAGAATTACTAAACTCAGCCGTTCGTTCGCACAGTCGAGAGATTATGATACTGTGGGTGGTGATGTATGTTCTATTTTTTTGAACCATCGTTGGACTGACCAACAATTTGTAGACTAAATTCGTTTAATGCCCGGAAGGTGAAATCCAAAAACGGAGGGAGGTCGTGCATACGCTGTCTTTGCACAAGATAGATGTGATCAAGAGGAGGTTACAAGGTATCCTAGCTTTGTTTGCGGGCGACACGGGTGAAATCAAGCCAGAGCTACGGAATCAGATCAACACCAAGGTCATGGAATGGCGAGAGGAGGGCAAGGCCGAAATCATTCTTGATGTACGTGTGCTTCTTGCATCAAAATGTTGTACACTAACTAGAGAACTATTCAGGTCCTCTTCATTAACGAGGTCAACATGCTCGACGTTGATCGCTTCTCATTCTTGAACATTGCCTTGGTAAATGATCTGGCTCCTTCGATCATTATAGTAGCCTCTAATGGCTCTCATTCGAAGGACAACGTTCCACAGTCCTCATGGATTACCTGTGGACCTTCTTGATCGCGTGCTCATTGTCAGCACCAAACCACACAACGGAGAAGACATGGAACAAATCATACAATTATAGTACGGAATTCCGAGTTACCTTTTGCACGCAGGTGTCTGACGAGAGCACAGGTGCCAAGACGAGGATGTCAGTATTATAGCGGATGTTACGAGCGTCCTGACATCCACAGCCACGCGAACGACACTACGGTACTCGCTCAACCTCAATTCATGCGCGCAGATATTGGCCCAGAAACGAAAGGCGGAGTAAGTGGGCGTAGGTGGGCGTGGACGATTTGCGGCGGGCGTATACGTATTTCATGGATGAGAACCGAATTGTTCAAGGGTTGAACGTTGAAGAACCAGCAAGGATCACTCGGTAATTCGCCAAGTCGCTCTTGCCCGGGACGAAGAAGGCGATAAGACAGTAATGGCGCCTCTACCCAGGGAAGATAGCAAACTGGTGGTTGATTATCGGCGTTGATTCTCAAGCGTGTGACAGCGATGAGGAACATGGCTATCGAGCTGGAGTTTACGTTGCCAAGGTGCAAGTACTCGTTAAAGTATATACAGCTACTCAAGTTAAGAACAGCTACTATGCACTGTGTACTCGCTCAAATAAGAATATATCGACGCTTTTTAGTAATACGCAGATCCTCTAACCTGCGCTGTTCTTCATGAGAGGTTTCTACTGTCGACACTTTCTCAAACTTTCCCCCTGGTAGGCTTCGCCCAACAACCCAACCATGGCGCCGTGAACCCTCAAATTTGCAGGTGTAGATCACCGTGTATGTGTCTTCAAGTATCGGATGTGTGTGGGTGGCGGTGATGTCGAATCCATGTTCTATCCCACCCTTGTCTTTAACAATCAACACTCCATGTCGATCACCCTCTTCCACAACAGCCAACCCCCACACTAACCCCTTTTCAATGTATGACGCATCACACAAGTCTTTATCCAATGTCTCATTCCGATCGACAGTAATGTCGGGGTCAAAATCATATGCGGGCAGAAGCATCACAGTAACCTGGTCCCACGATGGCCTCCATTTTTTGCCTGCATTTCCCGGTTCAGGACACAAGAAGAACACTTGCGCCCGACACATCGTATGCATCGAATTCACGAGTGCCGTCCATGCCTCCTCGAGAGACTCACTCTCGTAGTACACCGGTATCGTCTGGGAGTTCATCACGAACGAGAGTCCCGCAATCTTGTCCACTGGGTTTGTCGATACCCGTTTCTGCATCTCCTCCAGTGCCTTAGGCACCTCAAACAACATAAAATGCATAGACTGCAGCTGCTTGTGAAATCTGGTCAGCAGCTCAGTCTCATACCTCCCATCCTTATGCTCTGCATGCAGTGGTCCATGCAATGTGTCCCCAGCAATCTGCCTATTGCGGTCGTCCACAACCTCCTGTAGTGTCCAAGCACGTCTGAACCAAGACCGATCACTCTCCAAGTCACCCTCCTTCAACGTCAAAGGCCGACCCAGCCCACTCAAGTAACACACCACATTAACACTGCCTGCATACACTCTTCCGATGGTGGGCACGTCCAGCTTCCACTCCTCTGTCCGCATGTCCTCCCTCTGTCCACCCACCTGTCTCAAACAGAGAATGTCCAACCATGTGTACTCCAGTCCGAGATTGAGCATCTCGATGCGGATCAGGTTGAGGTCGACATCCTTTGGGATGGGAACGGGCCATTCGTATCTATTGATGGGCGTCCGCACAACGGTGCGGTCCTTCTCGTCCACCCATGCGTGCGATATCGGCCGAGGCCACTTGCCAATCCACCATGGCACCACCCGATTGCTATACAGATCCCAGACACGTCGAGGTGGCAAATCTGTATCGACGATCCGGTTATCAATGATTGCTTTTTGTCGCCTCTCCCGGTCCTCCTCTTCCCATCTGCAAAGTTCATCTTGTATGGTACTCCAGTTGTCGGTGTACCATATTGCGCGAAGACGGCCATATGCCATGCCAAAGTCGTAGTTATTTGTGATACAGTCTTCAAGAGGGGAGGAGAGGAATGGATTGTCCAGGTTGTATGACGTTCTGAGTGTGGCGTTGAGTTGATCCAAGAGGCCCTGAATGCCGAGTGTAGCGCAGGGAGTGTCAGCAAGGTGGGATGATATCACGGGTATTCTACCGCTGTATGCCCGTTGCAATGGAACGATGATCGACGATTCCTCCTGGCCCGTCTCGGTGAAGGCAGAGATGGTGACCTCGGGATACTGAGAATACGTTATCAGTTCCCTCCTGCTTGCTTGCTGACTGACTTACCGCTACACGCTTTCTCTTGTATTTATGATTATCCAGCATGCCGCCGCGAAGTGATTCGTATACGACCCTAGATGGTGTGCTTGCTATCATAATGAGAACTCAAGATGAAAGCAATGACGTACCAACTCCTGGCTCAGAATGTGAAGGGAGTACCAAGCGAAAAGGTGTTTGTCTTGATGCACCGCAATTCACAACTCATCAACAGCCATAGTGCCTGCCATTTGGCAGTAGCTGTCAGGTGCTTTGGGCGCTTATCCGTTCTCTTAAATTAACGCCATCCAGCCTTCGTCCCGAACGTAGCAAAAGTCGGCTCGGGTTATCCCGCCATAGCCAACGAAAAATTTGCCAATGAAGACGTTCCATTAAAATAACTCGAGTCCGTCTACACAGAACGTACTTAAGATATGGGGCTGATAATCCTTGATTCCAGCTTTGAGCGCTTTCTATCCTCCGAAAAAGTCAGAGATTGAATTATTTGAATCGATTTAGTGTACATTATCCCCAAACCGTGGGGCGGCCTAGTGCGGCTTGCAGTGCACAAAGTCGACACCTGCTCATTACGACCTGGAGAAAGAATAAAAGCACTAGAAAGTAAGTTATCACCACCCGCAAGAGTCTTCCAAACAATCCTCGACCATCTGAGGGTTCCACTCAAGAGTCGGAATGACTTGATCAAGGTCATTTGATGTCCCGTCTGGGATGGGACCATCATCTCTGACAAGCCAGCAACGCATAGCCGAATCAAGACGATAGACCACCATCAGCTCTGGCGCCCGGCAGTAGGCCTTGAACACCGAAGCTCCGTACAGAGCATGTCTTGTCTCCTCGTAGTCGTCCGACTCGTGCCCTAGGTATGGCTGCACGAAGCCGTCCTGATCATCGTAGCCTTCCAGTAGGAGCATCGACCACGGCGTTATAACTTCGTCACAGAAGTATTGGTAGTTCCATTCGAAATGTCTGAGCCGTGTGAACTGAGTAAAGTAAGGCGCGTACATCCACGTCGGTTTAGGCCACACGCAATGGGTACTGGCGCTTTGATTCGAACCACCGCGGAGGAAGAGAGTCAGTACCAACAAATCTGGCATATGTGTTGCGATGTCCTCAATGATGGAAGGATGTCCTCCGAGTATCCCATCCAACACGAGCACTTCCATAGGATAACTCCGCAGCGCCTGCGTGAGCATGCACACCTCCCCATCTAAAATGGGCTCGCGAAAATCCAGTTTGAGATGGGTCAAACAACGAGCGTCCGACGAAGGCGACGTGAATAGCATATCTATCACGATGTCGAGGAATGCGCAAGGAAGACGGAAGAGAGACACTCGTTCCTTTGCCCACATATTTGAGAATGGATCTTGCGCAAATCCAACTGGATAAAATATGAACAAATTCTTGATAGAATCCATCCAGAAATCAAGAAACTGCAGAACCGGGAGCCCGTGCGGAGTAATTGATAACACAAGGTTTTCAATTCTGCTCAAGATCTGTTGAGGGGGGGAGAAATAGGGTGTCATAAAATGTTCTGTGGAGATTTTCAGGGTTCGAAGATGGGGGAGAGAGGCTATCGCTTGGACCAAAGGGTGATTGAGTGCGAAACGAGATACGGAGAGGGAGGTGAGATTCTGCATGGTTTCGAGGACTGTGGTAAAAGCGTACTCAATGGACTCGAAGTGGACTTCGGTACCATAGTACTGGCGACACGCCCAAAATTCGTCGTCGAAAACGCTACGAACCCGGAGCTGAGCGGTTTTGATTTTCTGGGTGATGTCAGGGCGGCCGAGTAAGAAATTAACTTGAGACAAGCCGCGAACATGCTCCTTTAGATAACGCTCCAATGTCGCTCCTTTTCTCTGCTCTGCAGGAACAAGTCGCAGGTCCTTGAGATCGATTGTATTGAGAATCAATCGTCGGGACTACTAGGGTGATTAGCAAAACTTGAGAGACCTAGCGGGCAATTGAACGTACGATAAAGATGTGCCGCTGGGAAATGGTGCGCAGACGCTTGCAGGTAGAAGAGATGATTCGCGCATCTTCAAGACTTGCGTTCTTCACGATAAGCTCCAATAACTCCACTGGAAGATCCATAAGATGATGTCTCTGAAACTTCATCATAGAGTTGGCTCTGGAGATAAGTTCCAAGATTGCAGCTAAAAGCAATTGTATAAGGATGAGACACTCGTAAATCATGAATAGTATTAGGCCTTGCTTACCCACGCGGACTTTTACAAAGACGTAGCCATTCTCAGGGACAAGCCACTTGGACTCGAAATCTTTCCAAAGAGGACGCCGGTGAATTGCATATGTTGTCCGAGATCTAGGTTGGCCTGCATCGTCAATATAATGCTGCAACTGTGCCTTGACGTGTGGCTCAATTTTATTGAACTCGGCGTAAAATTGTTTCCAGACGCGTAGGAGGAAAAGGAATCGCTAAACCACCAGGTAGCCATCAGATTTTATCGTGCATTAGAAAGATCAATCAAATACGTACAGGACGATGTCGGCCTGTGAGGTCCAGTTCTCCCTGGTAGTGGCGTCAGAATATTACTCGCAAATGAAACCAAATTTAACACTAACCGAGAAGAATCCCTGCATCTCTAGAAAGAAGGCCTCCAAACGCACATAGCGAAGATCGTGATCATCACTCCACGGGCGGTCCCTCCGCTCTCCGAGAGACAAGTAGCCAGTGGCAAGTTGTTCGAAGCGCGTCAAGAGTGGCTAAGTGTAGACGGAATGATTCGTATTTGCTTCGAGTCGGTAGGAGGCCTCGCTCTCGAAGAGAAATGGCATGGTAGCACTCATTTTCAAGCGGAGGGATTGTCGGTTGGTGGTGAATAGTCAAGTTGAAAAGTTCTGGACATGCTAACAAAGGGCCCTGATAAAGATAGCAAACATTGCAGTGCCTGGCGCGTTTGAGAACCAACGACGAGTCCTTGAAAGGCTTTGTTTTTGGTATCAGTCGTTACGCCCTTTGTTTTTAAGCGCTGCAAAAAATGCGTACCTTGATTACATTGTTCCCTAAGGGGATTCCTCGAGGACCGAGAAAGCCTGAACTCAAAAGAAAGCGTTTCGAGGTTTCTTCTCCAAAAGGTACGAATTTCAGCTTGAATGGTTCACTTTGAAGTGTCTCCCTTGTCCGGTGTACGGGATGTCACTGGATTATCTTCCACCTGGGAAGGCTCAGCTTGACACGAACATGAAGGTATAGTGTCATCTCAAGGAATGATATGCAGCAAGGCCATTATCGACTAGAGAAGGTATTCAATAGGCAGCCGGGGTGGTGGTGCAAGGTAAGGATGCGTGGGAATGTCCGAGCCGCCGACCACGTGGAACTTTCTGCCTGTTGTCCTGCTACCACTGTGTTCGATGCAGCATGCAGCTGGTGGACAACGACAAAGCAAGTATTCTACTCTTTCATTGCGAATATTTCTGATACTCTTTCCAGTTTCTCCAAAAACTGTCTGAACTGTTCGAATCGTCAAAGGACAAAGGATCGATATGGCTTACGCATAAGCGACGTACGTGTTGGATCAATCCGTTCGCTGCCAAGTCAACCTGAGGAACGCGTCCTTTACTTTTCAGTCACGCATGATGGTGAAGATGCCGCAATGAAGCACGAGGAAGGGGCGGAAGACGTGCGGGAATACCCATGTCTCGTCCGCCTGTCCGATGGCGGCAAATTCAAATTTTCAACCAGGGTGCGTCGTCTGCAGTATCCTCATAGCGTAAAACTGATAAGATATTTAGGTATCTTCTGGAGATCTTCATAAATTTCACAGCGCGTACGGCTCCCTACTCAAGGCGTCAATGACGACTCTACGGAAGAGAGACAAAAAGCGGGAGAAACAGCGTGCGGAGGAAATTGCTCGCCGGAAAAAGAAGCTTTCTGAGCCCGTCGTTGTGGAGGGTAAAAAGCGAGGGAATGGCCGACGGAAACGGCAGAGGATGATGAAGGCTGCCGTTAAGCAGCAGACTGCGATTCAGAAACTCCAGGAACGGGAAGAGGCGAAGGCTAAGGCTTCGTAGTCCTCACTTGCGTTGTGTATATGTCGTGTTGTATGTATTCTATGGTTGTTCGCATAATAGATATATTGATAACAATCCAATAGTTACATCTGGCGCACCCCGAGGATCCTCTAGACTAGCCTATACCCCATACCTTCGACCCAATGCACATGTTCTTGTCAGCGTGTAAGTTATTGCACGATTCAAAACAAAAATAATTTCTAGGGGATAGAAACGTATGAGGAAACTTTCAGGTCGACGTCCAGTTTCCTTTCGGCCGAGACCCTGGGGGGCCAGGAATGTCATAATTATGAGAGGACTAATTCTGGAAGGATGTCCTCGGAGCCAGAAGTATTGGCATGCGAGCCGGGAAGACACACAGAGGAACGCTCGTTATAATCGTCCAGATTCCTCGCCGCTTTTAATGATTCCATTAACTCAATCATGGCTGGTTCCATTGTGGACCAAACTAGGAAACAGATACGGACATCATTAGTCTCGAAACGCGTCAGAAAGCAAGGCCTACTTCGATCAGTGAGTGGCTTGATTTGCCAGACCAGCTTGTGGTGGCGCAGCACACTCTCATCGACCATTGCTTCAATCTCCTTACCCCAGCCGAGGGCTGTTAAGCGTTCGACCACACTGTTAACAGCGAGATGAACGATATGATCTGCACAAGTGACAGGCGACTTACTTATCAGCCCTTGCGATACGAAGTGACTGGAGCTCGTTTGCATGTTCAGCTGCCCGGTCGGACGCCCACTTTTCGCAAGCATCCGAATGCTGCAGATTCATGGTTTCAGCTTCATATTCAAGTGTCAGCAAGGCAAAGATATCAGCGTACCTCAGTAAGTCTCCGAAAAGAAGCATCTTTACGATCAAACCAATTTCCACGGCCATTACAGAGTAATTCTTCTAGCTCATTGATGGATGGTGTATGGTAGAACGTCTCGCAACGTTTTCTGCCTGCGGAAGTGTTGCATATCGTCAGCTTTTGCCGAACGATGAATGTCCATACTCACGACCTATGTTCGTACTCAATATGAAACGAGGAACGTACCGCAACACCCAGGAAGGGAGGTCGCGGGGGTCCGTGGTGCTGGGAATGTACAGATAAATGCAAAGGCAGGCGACTGGTCTAGAGTGTTGGACATACATATCATTGTTCCAATACAAACATGACTTGCAATACCGCAGCCTAAACTGCCATTGGACCAGTTTTGTTGATTTAAAACAGCACTGTGACATTCAAGGTGTAAGCAGTGAGTCATATAAAAAATGGTCTACGTACTTGACAGTAGTTGTCAAAGGCGAGGCTCGCATACTGCGGCTCGGTCAGATCGTCTGGTAATGGAGGTAAGTTGACATTTTCACGGGCGCTTTTCCAGATGAAACTGGATGAACGCTGGAGAAGAATGGTGCGCAGGTCTTTTGTTGTTCGGCTCAGGTGAAGAAGTTCAAGGGGTTCGAGGTATTTCCAGATCTAAGCCCAACGTTGGTCATGCTGCGCTTCTTTTGTCCTTCGTCGTAGCTCACCTCAAAAAGTACATCAAGCGGAATCTCGGCAACGTTTGCGAAGACTCCTTTTCGTGGGCGCGTCCGGGGTTTGGATAACGGCTGGCCTGAATCCGAGTCAGCTTTCTTGGGCTCTTCAGTGCGCTGCTTCTTCTTAGTCCTAGTGCGCTTGACTGGAACTGGGATCGGTTCTGAACTATCTTTAGCTGCTGATATTGTCTTTCTTTCAATTGAGCGTCTCGTTGAAGTCATATCGAATGGAGTAGAAGTCAAGTCTCTCGTTGTCGTGGTAGGTGTTGAAGAGCAATCTAAAGTCGGCCCCGGAATGAGTGACTCATACACGATCACATGACATCATCGTTCCTCTGGACACAATCTCAATTCTGGACATCCTGTTTACAAGCCAGCTGTATATTTGATTCATCAGTTACTATCATATTCTCTACCCGTTTTTATATATTGCAGAAATCAATCCAACTCCTCTAGACCCTCTGGTTCCATGGCTCCAAGTTCACTACCAGGTTCGATATCAACGTCCGCCTTCCACACCACCAGCGTAAACCCATTCACCACATTAGGCAAGCGGTACATTGGTATACCACGCTGCCCCGGCCTCTGGAACGGGTTCAGCTCAATCGCGTATTCCTTCCTCGCAGGCACACGAGGCCCCAACATCCGTGGAAACGTCAAACGCTGTTGCTCACAGGACTGCTCCGCGTATTCAGTGACAGCAAAAGGGAGTGACGCCAGATGCGCTGCCTGGATGACGGGGACCCATTCTCCGTAAGACCCGAGGCCGGCGTTGAGCGCGATGATCGCGTCAGGACGTCCAGAGCTGCGATCTAGCATGTCTGGGGACCAGGTGAGTGAATCTCCGTGCAGGTATAACTCGATGGAACCGCTCCCGCATTCCTTCGGAGCTTTATACGCGAAAACTGGGGAAGAGGCGGACGATTTGGCGACGAGGCTTTGTGGATCGGATTTCTTCCCTTCTTCGACGAGTTTCTGGACGCTCTGACCGAAGAACACAAGCTTGATATCATGGTATGGCAACAAGAGTGCTATTTCAGAAAACCTGACAGAAATACAGTCAGTCACCGCTTGGCGAACGAAATCTGTACTTACAATGGAAGATAGTTTAATTCCACTTCGGCACCAATCGCGTGAATGCGGAGCGGTACTCGCTTCCCGGCACTCCCTGCGCTAGGACGGGTCACCTTCAAACAATGCACAATCAACCAATACGCGCTCAGAGGGAAGCTCATGAGCAGCGCAGCCGGAGATTCCTTGGGAAGCTTCCGCCATTCGTGCCAAGCGTCCCAACTATCGATCTCCTTCGTCACCAACTGAGGTCTCTTATCCACAGACGCGAAATGTCTATACGGGATCAAGCTATCAGGCAACTTCCAGCCTTCAGCATCAGTGAGGTGCTTGGTGCCCAACAGGTCCTTCCCATCGAGGTGGTCGAATTTCCCGAGCATGGATTTAAGCATAGCGGTGTAAGGCGATATCTCTCCGAGCTCCCCCATGTTCTGGTGTGGAACGGGTCCGCCTCTGTGGCTCCAAAAACCAAAGTTGGAGCCGCCGAGTACGTCGAAGCGGCCCCGGGCGATGCTGTCGTTGAATGTACCGTCCGTTTCGAGACGGCCCCAAGGAAAGGAGGTTAGGATCGCTTGGGTTTCTGGAAGACGGAGCATGTGTCTCTGTGATATGAACAGTCACGAATGAATGGTTTTTGGAGACGGTTTTCTTTCACCTTGTTGTCAGGACATAGCTGCTTGTGCGTAAAGTACTTCAGGCCTGTACCCTTGTTCCAGTCTTCTTTGCTGCACTGCAGGTGATTTATGTAAGAATCGTACACCAAGACAAATTTGAACAGCACAAACCTCTTTACTACAATATATAACCGCCTTGCACGATGCACATCGCATTGGTTTCTTTGGTGGAAGAATGTTCTGCTTGCACGACGCGCAGACGGCCACAACACCAAAATCAAGGTCATCAGGGATGCGGCCCTTCTTTTCAGCAGCCATGAGCTTTTTTGCTCCCTTTGTGAGATCTCCAAAGAAATCCATGTTCCCCATCATGCTCAGCATCTGTTCCATGCTCGCCATGGTTGAAGTCAAAGAAGTAATTCGAATTTGCAAAAACCACGCGACGCGACAATAATTAGGGCCAGCCCGCCTACGACCAAGCAGTTCCCCTAATTGTAGACTCAGAGTATACCAACCTCCCTTATCTAGGCCTCTCCGTCCTTGTCATACACATACTCCGTATATACAGGTTCCCGCAACTTTGCCTTTGCCTTGGCTCGCACTTCCTCCTTCGACCAATCTTACACCCACACTCCCCTCTTCGATCCCTGCTCAGCAACGGCAACGGCAACCTGAGGCACATCCCCAAAGTCTGGTGAAAGCGCAACGTCTGGATCTTTCAATGGCAGGCACAAAGATGCCAATCTGCGCGCTCCCGCGATAATCATCGTGTCTGTCATCTTGCGAGACTGGCAGAGCATATAGCACCAAATCAAAGTCCGGGATAGATTAGCGCATCTAGGAGGACGATCAATACAAAGGTGGGTTAACAAGGAAATCGACATACTTTTGCACTCAGCAATGATATAATCCTTCCCATTCGGCATCTTAGCTGGAGGGGATGGTACCCATGGTTAACAACGCCTTCCCCTTCACTCATTTGCGTCGCCTCAACCAATTATCTCAGTTTCGACAGAGGCAGGATGATCGGTCTCTTGTAGCGTGACGTCATCGTTTTCACGATCTCTTCCGTGGGTGCTCGACTCACGCGGGTGTTTCCAATCACCGTCAGCTTTAGCAGAACGGTGAACATGTTTTTGACGCTCCCTGAAGATGCCGGTTGCGTGGGTGATATTGAAGACCAAACAGGACCAGGTTGTCGCTATTCCCGCGTATCAAGACGACGTGGCAAGCGCGCCATTATGCAGGTCTGGAACACTCACCTTGGTCGGTATACAGAAACACATGTTCGCTTAGATGCCTCAATAACAACGCAAAGTGAAGCACCTAGTTCTGGTTCATCGAGCAGTTTTTACGCTTTGGAGAATCTTGAGGCTGCAGTCGGTCGTAAGCACGTTCGACGATCGCCTGGTGAGACCAGCAGTGCCCTTGTTCCATCTAGAACATCGCCGAGAAGAGAGACATTGTACTGTGTCTTGAAGGTCATGGTGGATGTCGATGAGCACACGATGGTCGGAAGTATTTTAGCGTGCCTGTTCATCATTTGCCGCGGCCCGAGGACGCATTTGAACTGTCTTACTCTGGTTCCATGCCAGACTCTCCGTCAGAGACCGGATCCTGGAGTCATCGTTCGAGAGACAATATTTAACTGCATCGCCGTGGTTTCCGAGATGGAGGAAGGGAAGAAATAGACGATTTTCTGAAACTCATGACGGAGACGATCTGTAGTCACGTGTCGGGGCCGGATATCCGAGTGACGTCACGTTGAAATTGTGATCTCACCACTTTACTTCATAAAAGTCTGACGTTTTCCATCACACCCCGCCCCATCTACTCCTCTTCTTTCACGACAAACAAAATATTCACAGTAACGCCCTTGAAATGGCACTCGATTCGCACGTACGACGGGGTCATCCGAGTGCGTTGACAGCTTCTCGCTTCTGCGCGCCCACTAACGCCGTTTTGCAGTTATATTCGGTCTCCTCATTCTGTTCGGAATCATCACAGTAAGCAGACTTCTTCGCGACGCTGCAGACATTGCTCATATACTCCCACAGCTCTCAATATCCGCGTGGTTAACTTCGCAATTCAACAAGCATGGTCATCAGAACGGAGTATCCCAGAGAGATCGTGTCCGATACGTCCTGTTCGCCTCGACGTGGACTGTCGTATTCAGCACATTCTACTTGGTTCTATTCTTGCATTCCGCCACAGGATCAGTGCTGACTAGCATCGCGTCTCACCTCATATTGTATGTGCCATGTGCGCCATCACCGTATACGTGCTCATAATCGTACCTCCAGCCTTTTCCTTACATGGGTTATCTGGACCGCAGCCGCAGCAGCCATAACCCAAAACCTCGGAGGGGGTTTGAATTGCAAGTGAGTTAGTCGTCTTGTATACTCTTCAAGGTCTCACATGTCTCGCAGGACTCAGGACGTGTTCGTTTACTGTGGCCAACTCAATGCACTTGAGGCATTCTGTTGGATAGAATGGTGCGTACTTATACGTCAAGGTGCACTCGGCTCTGACATCACTTTAGGATATTGGTTACTTTGGCCATCTTTTTCGTGATTTTCCGAGGCGTTCAGGCCGCCCGACGCGGCGATGGTTACCGAGGGGGTCTTGTTAGCGCATAAGAGGCATGCGATCCCGGTCAGTCTACGCATTCCGTTCTTGGATAAAGACGATGCACTTTTCTCCGCTGGAGACCATATGCAATTGTACGATAATATTTACGACACCTATCCACCTTATCTAGTTATGCGGCTATTCCTGTAAAATAATGATCAACCGGTTGCCGTCTTTTGGCCTTCTCGGGGTAGTTAAGCGTTTAAATGGGTGGCTGACGTTCACTTCTTCAAGCACGAGTATCGGCCATTGTATTATTGGACACGGAATCTAGACGTAAGCCGTCAGAAGGTGATATTAGGGCACACCAGCTCGGCGCTACAGCTAGCGCGCTTCAACTACACAGAAAATAAACAAAGAATGTTGGCACCGTGCGGAGGGAGTGCAGCGTACAAAACTCTGTACCAAAATATCGCTGAGGACATGTTACCCACATAACAACGTACGCATTTGTGAGTCAAGACCTGCTTGTGCGCGGAGTGCTGAGAAGGAGTAACCCTAACCCTGTGGCAAATCGTGCATTAACCATTGGCTCGGAATTCCGGGCCGACCAAAATTGCTCATCATTGCGACTTGCCTTCACCTCGCAAAAAATTTCGATGACTGTCGTACTCTTTCCTTCTTTATCATGGAGACATCATACCCAAGCCCCAAAGGTGGCGCCTCCCTAGTCCTCTCCTTTCGCTTGGAGAACAAAACGACTCTGATACTGGGCTCCGGGTCATTAGCAGCCTCTCGCGCTTTCTCAGCACTCGAAGCGGACTCGAAAGTCGTCGTATTAGCAAAGGGAGGCTTGAAGACGGCTTGCGATGAAATACAGTGGAGGGTCGAGCACAGTCAGGTATCCTTCGTAGACTGGGACCTCCTTCCGGGTCCATCCAAAACGGACGACATCGAAGCCCTCGAGGGCTTCCTAGATTCAACTCCTGGAATTTCCTTCGTCGTCATCACCGACACCATCCTGAACGATGAAGCTCAACGACGGCCCCGTTCCTCAGCCGAACGCATCTACCAAGCCTGCGCATCCCGGAACATCCCCGTCAACACCACCGACATGCCGCGCCTGTGCGACTTTTCCTTCACATCCTCATATCGATTTGAGGACCCATCCGGGGGACGCACGCCTCTCCAGATCGGGGTGACCACGAATGGGCAGGGGTGCCGCTTAGCAGGGAGGTTGAGGAGGGAGATCGTAGCGAAACTGCCAAAGGAAGTAGGATTGGCCGTCGAAAATGTCGGCAAGCTCAGATCTCTGGCGAAGTCGAGTGATAGCCCTGTTTATGAGGATTGTTTCGACGATAGTGGTGTGTCGACGCCAAATCGACCGGTTCCACAACGGAGTCTGTCAGAGACTGCGGTGGAGAGCGCGAGGAGGAGGATGAAATGGGTGGCGCAGGTTAGCGAGTATTGGCCATTGTCGAAGCTTGCGAGCTTGACAGAAAAGGACATGGAGCAGGTGCTGTCGGGGGAGAACCAGGAAAGCTCCGCGGCAGCGACCACCTCATCGTTACATTCTTTGGACATCCGGCGGCCCGGTCGAATTCTTCTCGTTGGTTCAGGGCCTGGTCATCCATCATTGCTCACACAAGCGACCCACAACGCACTTACGAAGCTCGCTGATCTCGTCCTATCTGACAAACTTGTTCCAGACGCAGTCCTGGCTCTCGTTCCATCGGGAGTAGAAGTGCGAATTGCTAAGAAATTCCCTGGAAACGCAGATGGTGCGCAAAATGAGATGATGGAGGCGGCGGTGGAGGCTGCTCGAAAGGGGTTGACTGTCGTGCGGGTACGTGTTTCGTTGCCATAAGGCGTAGCAGCGACTGACTGCGAGCAGCTTAAGCAAGGTGACCCCGTGGTATATGGACGCGCCGGGGAGGAGGTTCTCTACTTCCGGTCACACGGATTTGAACCTGTCGTCGTTCCAGGAGTCAGCTCGGCGCTAGCGGGGCCCACGTTTGCAGGAATCCCGGTAACGCAGCGCGGCGCTGCTGAATCTTTCATCGTGTGCACAGGAGTTGGAAAAAAGGGGAAACAGGTCCGGCTGCCTGGGTACGAGCGAGGAAGGACGCTGATCATACTCATGGGCGTGGCTCGATTGCCAGAAGTCATCAGCACCCTCATTGATGCCGAGTGTGCACGACGCGACGGTCCTGCCTATCCCTCCCACACCCCGATTGCCCTTATTGAGCGAGCATCGATGCCGGACCAGCGCGTCGTCGACTCTACGCTCAAGGACATAGTCAGAGCACTAGATAGTGTTGGCGAACAGAGACCACCGGGTATGCTTGTTATTGGATGGGCTGTCCCGGCGCTCTGGGAGAAGGGAGACGTTGAAGTTTTGGAAGAAAGTGCAGACTTGGACGAGGGTCGGATTGCTAGATGGTTGGGTCAGGACAGCTGGAGAGTGCGGGAAGGATTGCAGAACGAATGGGATGGATTGTAGGATAGTATACATATAAGCCGTGGTACACATTTAATAAAGATAAATATCGAGGATCTTGCCACTCACGCGCATACCTCAACCTCTTGCTAGTTTGACATAAGCTTGTCTCATGGCATGTATAAAGGCATAGATATCCTTGGTAAGGTTAAGTTCCTCCACAAGAAAAGGAAGTTGAGGCAAGGGTGGCGATGAAGTAAGAACTGAGCTCCAAATCAGTATTCCTCTCGGAAGAAGTCAATCGGCAAGCACCTTTATATCCAGGACCGGAGACGTCCAACACGAAGCTGAATTCCTTCTCCAAATCATTGAGGTCAATATGCTTGAATCGCACAAGAAGCTGTTGCTCCTTGTCGATGCCCTCTATCGTCAAGCCCAATATCCGTTCGACTGCCTGGTAGTCAGGCTGCACGCTTGAGGCATGAGCTTGCAGCGTGGACCTTTCCTTCTCTCGCTCTGAAAGCATTGGATATCAGCAGAGCACATGCTAACACGAACGGCCTACCTCGCTCAAGGTTCGCCGTGATCGCACGATACTCTTCAAATTCGCCGTCGATGGCAGTGCATTTCTCCTTGAGAGACGCGAGCTGCCGTCTGAAAGTAGCCACAGAATACTCTGCGTCTTTCCGCTCTTGCGCTTCCCTCGCAAGATCTAAGAGAGAGAAAAGTTCATGCATAGGCAGCCTAGCAGACAAAGGACGCACCTGCAAGCAGCTCAATCTCACGAACCTTGCACTGACTCGTCTCAGCCTCTATCTCCTTACTCTTCTCCGCAAGCCTCTTCGTTTCGGCTGCAAAAGCAGCCCTCTCCTCTGTCTCCTGCGTTATGGCCAGGTCCTTGAATCTAGCGAGGTTTTGGAGAAAATTGCGCGTCTCGTTTTCATAGGATTCTAGTCTGAGGTCGATTACAGGATGGTCAGCTTGCAGAACGGCGGCTAGATCAATTTGTGGGACGCGAAATCCGCTGGCCATGACGGGTGGGTGAAAGAAATTCAAATAGGTATTGTTCAACCGAGTTGAGAGAAACACGAACACGTGACATGTGGATATGTTGTTTCAATTTGAATATTCATGTCGCGATAGCCCGCTTGTCAGGCTGGATTCAACACGAACGAGGGCTGTTAGCACTGCCTGCAGAGGCCTGCAGTCCCACACAACGATAAGCGGTGGCAATCTCCACATTTCATTCACTACCGCGCTCTGCTTATAATATACACGTAAGGTTCATCCATAGGTCATACTACTAGTAATACAGGACAAAACATTTATTTACCTAGTCATGAACTTTCAGGATCCAATAGACATTACTCTTCCTGGATCGTTGACATATCTTCACCTTCAGACTTCGTTACGACCGCTGACTCTGTGCTTCTATTGTCGACGAGAGCAGACCCACTCTCGGGCGACATTTCTTCCTCTGGTTCGACCTTCGGAAGCATGACTGTCTCATATAGGCGCAATTTTAATGTGTTAGCCAGCGGCCACGTCCAATCTTCTAGAGAAACCTCGCTGATATCGTGTCTGCAAATTTCGTGAGATTCAGATCGTTGCAACCCCTCGTACAAATACGCACTCTGAGAGTAGGTGTGGCGGCAGTTTGGATCGTGCCTTGATAATATGGCAATGGTTGCACTTGACGTCTTCGAATGGATACATCTTTTGGAACTCGTGGAGTTTTGCTTGTCTCTCTAGCTCTTGAGCTTGCTGGATATCAGATTCCTCAGTAAGAAGTGCCCAAGTGTCAGCATGACTGTGCCTAGCCTGCGGAGAGGGATATTAATGTGTCTCCTAACTATGAGATCTCACTGACCGTTGCCGCCCGCCAACTAATGATACAGCGTCTATCAGTTGAAGAACACTGCAAACATGTCAACCGAGGATTCATATCATCCATATCCTGCGCTGTTGCGGTCTCCGGATCAAGCCCACAAAGCTTGACAACGGCAGTAGCCTTGTCGAACCCCACTTGATCAAATCTCAGCTTGTCTGCGTACCAGGTATGACATGGCATATTCCACAAAGCCTTATTTCGATTCTTTTTCAAATCGAGATCGCTGATGTATCGTAGTTGGGTGCAACAGAAGTGCCTCAAAACGTCAGGATATGCGAGTCGAGACGCACACGACTCGCAATGAAAAAGGGTAGTCGCCAGATTAAGTTTAGGCTCAAAGCCGGATTTCTTCAACACCCCCTGAAGCTCACAGTTCTTCTCCTCCCGCCATCGGGCCGCGATTTCCTTGAAGTGTACGAAAGGCTCCTTCAAAATTTCTTCTGTCACAGCGTCCAATAGAGGTGTATTCAATATGACGACAGAAAATGGTTCGCTCAGAAGAACGTCCGCTTGCCGTGGAATTACAGGAATTTCGGGGAGCGAAGAGGCGAGCTCTTGATACATTGATAAAAACAGTTTGCACCGTCGGTCAATTGCAGTTCGTTCCTCGTTCTCGATTCGCATGGCTTTTTGGCTTCTCATATGACCGACAAGTATCTCAGAAATATTGGTCCAAACTTTCAACAAACGCATTAAATGTTGTAAAAGCCAGTAAAATAGCGACGTACTTCGTTCGGTGAGAGGTTTCGCCTGCCATACAAGCTTGTGATATTTCAACACACTAACATCTTCGAGTTTTGCGATTTCCTCCCCCAACCTAGAGCGGTCAGGCGATCCGTGACTCTGGATACAAGTTAAGTATGATTATATGCATTTTTATTCGCAGAACATCATGCGCACTCTTTGAATCTCTCGCACCGGACGGCTTCCAGTTCAGATGAACGATCTGCAGCTCGTTCCTTGGCCCATTGTTCGAGAGCTCGGGCGTTCTGTGAGTAATAAAGGTTACGCATGTTGTGAGGAAGCTGTGAGACGGCGGATCTTACAGCTCGGCGTGAGGAAAGCTCTTCGTTCTTGCGGATTAACCAGGAATCACCGAAACCCTTATGAGACTCTTCTTCTAAGAGACGGATTGAGGGAACGTGCAGCCAAGAGCGGATTCTATCGGAGTCTGTAAAAAACACAGCAAGTCAACACAAGAATACAAAGACCAGATAGAAGAACAGTCGCACAGCGTCCAACTGAGACCTTTTGCTCAAAGAGAGGCACCAACTGGAGGAGAGGGCTCCACAAATCTGGACATTGCGTCGTAAACCTGCACATCATGAGGAAAAGGCGTAATTTCATCAAATTCAACGTACGTTCCGGAATATTCTAGACATCTTTTACAGTACCTCACACCGGCCTCCCACTGTACGAGTGTTGTAGATTGCGAACAGCACTATGAGTACATGTTCAGATGACAAGACGATAAAAATGAAAGTGATATTTACCTGGCAGTGAGTGTCGAAAACCAGGTTGGCATAATATGGTTCGCTCATGTAACTCGGCAACGGAGGTAAACCCTTAACGTTTTCGCGAGCGTTCCTCCAAACGAATTCAGACGATCGCTGAAGAAGAAGGGCACGGAGGTCTTTAGTCGTACGAGATAATCGAATGAGATCAATAGGATACAGATAGCTGAAGATCTAAAGATTCATCAGAGGTGAACATGGTTGGTCGCAAGGTGGAGCTGACCTCAAACACCAGCTCCAGAGGCGATTCTACGACTTTCTCAAGGAATCCTGTTCTCCTACGAGGTCGCTTCCGAGATACTTGGATTTCAGCCTTTGGTTCTGAACCGGGTTCTCCAACGCGTCGCTTTTTTCTTGTCTTACTCGCGCTAGGGGCTTTATAGTTGGGACTGGGATCATCTTCAGGCTCTGATCCTAATTCATCGTACCGTTTTCTGACAGCAGAGCGTCGAGGGCGCCGTGGTACCTCCATAGAAGGCGAGCGACGAGTCGTGGTTGTCGATTGTGATTCTGAGCTCAATTTCTTCGCCACTCACATGATCGCTCGACGCCATTGCCGAGTTGCCGGCAGCCAAGTTCCCACAAATGTTGCAAGATTCAAACATGGTCTTCAACAAAAAAAAGTACAGAATACTGAATTCTGTGTAGGTATTTCTGTAGATGACTTTTTTTTGTTTACGACGTTTCGTTATTTTGCGAACTTCGGTTCCTTGTTCGTACAGCTGGTGAGGCCGGTGAGGGCTCTCGCATTCTATCCTCGAAGTATTCATTCATTTTTGTGACTTTCCAAAGACTCTGACCCCCCGCTTGGCATTCCTCTACACAGACATCATAGAAACACTATGTCAACGTGAACTATTTCTATTACACCTAGCATATAACATGGGGCGGATGCCAGAATGTCTTCTTCGGCACCAAATAGAAAACAACACGAAAATACATATAAGTGGAAATACAATGTGGCACAAACGTGATTCTGATCTGGCTCCCTATACTCAACGTTCAACAATTAGACCTTCTTCGACATCCAACGCACTTCCTTCAGTGCCGCCCGTCTTGCACCGGGTGCAATAACGCGTCGTGCTTCAACCATATCTTTAATAACACGATCAGCGCCTGAAAATTCCAATGCAGTTCCTTCGAGGGAAATCGTTTCCAAGTTTGGAACCAACTCGGGAACACCGTCTCTGGATCTTCCAAGGGCAATGAAGAGCGCATCAGACTTTAACACGGTTTCAAGCGTCATTTCTCTCAAATTCGGAGTCCATTGCAGCATGCTGGCCAATGCACGTCCAACAGAGCGACTACAGTTTATCGTTAGCTTGGTCAACTTGGGCACTGTATGTTCAGATATAGTGGGAAGGATAGATTTGCTAGGGATGAAAAGCATCAAACTCTGGAGAGCCGGCAGGCGCAGTCGGGACAAAAGTCCAGCGGCGGAATCGGCGAGGAAAAGAAATTGAAGACAAGCATGTCTGATTACTGGAATTTCGATTTGCTGGGGTAGGACATGACGTTCAGATTCAACCAACGTGATAACAGCAGTTATCATATGTTTTGCCCTGTTAGATTGGAGGAGAGATACCACATCGGAGGGCGTCGAGACAAGATATAACCGTGATATTGTTTCCAATGGTACAGCAAACAAACGTGGAAAGAAAGACATATCCGATGTCAATGTTTGGGTGAGTGACAACTTTTGGAGGCGGGGGCTTTGCAGAAGCCATAAATGACAAATTTCGATTCGAGCCTTATATCTGATCGATTCGCGCTCGATACCTTGATATCCAAGGTATCCAAGAGAGGCAGCTGATGTGATATGCCGTTGAACAAGCGGAAAGAATGGAGCGGCGCGATGACACCCAAGGATGTCCATCGCACTGATGTGGGTAGAATCATCGCCAAAACAGGATGGTGTGAGAAATCTTTACGGCCCTGGATGTTGACCTCGAGGGGATGCATTCCCGCTCTGTGTAATACTGTCCCTAAGCGGAATACACACAGTGCGTGATTCGCGTAGAGGTCCATCTTCAACTGAACATGTGACCATAATTCCGTCGATGCTAATGCGGTCTGTCTCCAAAATGCACAGACCTGGGAGAGTACCCACGGCGCACTCTTAGCATCAAGTGAATCCGTATAATCTGTATGCTCGGGGAGGCACGCGGCGAATATGTCGATCAGCACATCCGCTGGTAGTCTGCGGACGGGATTGAGAAGAACCTTCGCATCCGTGATATGCTTAACAGTACGGGTCTGTTCTTGGAGGAGAATTTTCAGCGTTTCTCTGACGACAGCGATGCGCCGGGGTAGAGAAGACAAGCTGGCTTTGCCCTGGCGGACAACGGTTTCGAGCGTTGTACGTTCTGAGTCTAGGGGAGCATCGTTGCACGACGAGAGCTCCTCGAATCGCCATGAAGGGAGAGTGGGGGCGATGCTTTTCTCTGGCGGCAAATATCCACATTCAGGGCACCTTGATAAGCTGCCTGAGAGAGTGCGCGCGCGGGCCATAACGGGTGTAATGGGAGACTTTGGCTGAGATAGCGACATCTCTGTGAAGCTATATAAGACAAGCATCGGAGTACCAAGACGTCGAGGCTCACCGTGGACCGAATTCACACTTGTTCCACAGAGTGGATAGTAGTAAGTACTTGCTTTTTCTCAGGTATATGGCGTTGGCAAGCGAAGAACTTGGAGAATAATAAATACTAGGTCTGCGTATGATGAAGAAGTTGCCAGGACTAACAAAGGCGTTCAGGATGGCATGAAAGCGACTGCAAGAGATGAATCGATAAGAGATCAGATCAAACCATAAACATGGCATGCATCATTAAGTCACACAATACCCGTTTATGACTTGGTCTTCTGACGCCTTGAAATAGCCGCCGCATTGAGTGTGAGTCTGGGATCTAGAAAGTAATCATATAATGCCATCAGAGATTTAATTTAGAGTGCACATCCTTGGTGAAATCGAGCATTAGGAAGCTGTGGAATGATGTCCCGTCCTGACCGTCATTGTGCAAATTCTTCCATCACAAAAGCTTGACGAATGCACTTTGTGAACAGATATCCCGTTTCACCGTCGATCCATGACGCACAAGTGGCATCCTCCACAGAGTCGGGAACCTTGTCCATAAACACGACACTCACATCCTCATCGCTGCTGGAAAGTGCCTCCCAAATCGTACAGTAATTCCTTGTCCTCCAGTAATATGTTATTACCGTATACGCTCCTCTCTATTATGCCAACACTTAAGGTGATCAGAGTCTTCTGAATTTGAACTGCAGACGCCAGCGCAGCGAATCTTCCCAGCCTGAGTGAGTCGTATCTGTCATGGCAAAGGATAACGTGGCGTAAGAAGAGAGGTGAACAGGATTTATTGGTGAATGCGGGGCTTCTATAAGCTTAGAGACTTCGTGATGAGAATAATCTTGACAGCCGGGAAATAGGACTTGCCTGGACAACCATGAAACGAAAATTCTCCGGGAAACAGAGCGTTAAGGTACAGTAGGGCAGTGTAGAGCGCAGAGTATGGACTTGAGACTGTCAAGAGAAGTAACTGCCTTCGATTCTTCAAGCTTCACCTCCCAAGAAGGACTCCGCGATCATGCAGTTCTAAGGCCTCAATGGAGCTACTGCAATACAGATACGAGTTCCGCGAGTATCTATAACGCGACTCGCCAGGCTGGAAGTCACGGTGGTAGGAAATGGTTGAACCTGATCATGTGGCATGCTGACATCAATCACGGGCTTCAAGAAACACCCTGGACCGAGGTTACTTTCTCCGGGCCGGAGCACCACCATGCCTGTCAGGTGAAATATTCGGACTTGGAACCTGTTTGAACTTGGACCTCCACCATGTCCTTGCAGAAGCACCTCCTGAACTCCCCTGCCACCCTGGTATTAGAGTCTCTACAGGGCCTCTGTGCGATCAATCCCCAGCTCGCATACGACCCGGAGAATCAAGGCAAGTAATATATAAGTTGCTATCTTTCATAACACAGAATTATTGCCTAGTTGTCTACAAGAGAGCTATTGATCCATCCAAAGTCGCCGTTATATGTGGTGGAGGTTCAGGACACGAGCCGTCCCATGCTGGCTTCGTTGGAGAGGGTATTCTGAGCGGTATGTACTGATAGATGATAACCCGATTGTGAACCGGAGCTGACAGCCTCACGTGCAGCGGCTGTCTGTGGAAGTGTCTTTGCTTCCCCAAACGCTAGCCAGGTCCGTCGTGGAATTGATCTCGTTGAGAACGACGCCGGGTGAGTTGGGGTGGACCGTGTCAAGATAATTTTGTGCTGACGTCGATCCAGAACCCTCATTGTCGTCAAGTACGTATTCTACTTTCGCTTAAGGGTCTTCCGGATCTCAACGACGCAGGAATTACACGGGTGACGTGCTGAATTTCGGCTTGGCTAAGGAACAATACGCAGCCGAGCATGGCAAGAAACCGAATCAAGTCAAGTTTTTAGTTGTTGGTGACGACGTCGCAGTCGGGAAAACCCAAGGAGACATCGTCGGTCGAAGGTGAATTGCATCCGTCTTGTCGTCGGCCTTCCAAAATCTCTCCATTTGGGATGATTGCCAATGGTACTGCTGCCATGCACGAACATATTGTTGCCGATTCTCCCTTGTCGGTCTCAGAAGATTTACCAAAGTACTAATGCAACTTCCAGAGGTCTCGCTGGCGTTGTCCTCGTCTACAAGATTGCCGGGGCGCTGGCAGCTCAGGGTGGCAGTCTCGATGAAGTATACAGTATCGCCCAATACGTCTCTTCCCGGATCGGCACCATTGGGGTCGGCCTCGAGCACTGTCATGTCCCAGGTACGGCTACGGGTGAAACCCATTTGTCCGCGGACGAGATTGAAATAGGACTCGGGATCCACAATGAATCGGGGAACAAGCGTATCAAGCCTGTCCCGCCTTTGAAGGAACTTATCCCGCAGTTGCTTGACCTTATCATGTCCACAACCGATAAAGAGCGCTCCTTCCTCCCATTCAAGAACGACAGCAAAGATGAGGTTGTACTCCTTGTCAATAACCTTGGAGGTCTAAGTGAGCTCGAACTGGGTGGTATCGCGCACGCTGCCAACGAAGAGTTGAAAAATCGCAAAGTTGTCGTATCGCGAATCATCTCAGGCACATTCATGACTAGTCTGAACATGCCCGGGTTCTCGATCTCTCTTGTCCTCCTTCCACGGGATGAAGACACGGACGCGCCAAAGGCTTCGAAGGTCCTTTCCCTCCTCGATGCAAAGGCCGAGACTCCGGGATGGAAATGGACGTCATCTTCAAAGCCTAACGCGTCTTTCACGTTGGATAAGGATCTCAAGTCGACTACCACCACCAAATCAACAGAAGCTGGCAGCCTCTCAGCGGCAGATCCCAAGGCGTTCATCGAGGCCATTAAACGCGCTTGCCAAGCCGTGGTAAAAGAGGAGCCTGAAATCACCCGAATGGACACCATTGCCGGAGACGGAGACTGTGGTATGCTCCTTCTGATTTTGACACCAGTACACTAGATGAAACTCACGATTACCGTAGGGCTTACACTGAAAGCCGGCTCTGAAGGCGTCAGCGAAGAGATCGTTGCAGGCAACATCAAAGGCATCGATCTCGTAAACGACATCGTTGACATTGCCAAAGTCGCCGAAAAGAAGATGGGTGGAACCAGTGGTGCACTCTATTCGTATGTCGTCTTCCCTTGATGTCCTGTGCTTTAATAACACGTTACCTGCGACGAAGGATATTCTTCTCTGCCTTGGCGCAAGGACTCCAAGCCAATGCTGGCACCTCTACCACTGTGACAGACGACATATGGAAGTCGGCATTGTCGGATGCTTTGGCGAAGCTCTACACATATACTCGTGCTCGTCCTCCTTCGCGTACCCTCATCGACCCCCTTGCGGCATTCATTACCAATGTCGGTCAAGGCTTCCCGTCTGCGGTGAAAGATGCTTCGGATGCTGCAGAGTATACGAAAAACGTCAAGGCGAAGGCTGGAAGAAGTGCCTACGTGGACAGTAGTTTGTTGACCAAGGAACAAGTGCCTGATCCTGGAGCGTGGGGTGTTCGTACTATTCTGCAGGCCTTGTTCGTGTAGATGTGTACTTCGATGTGAAAGGTAATATGGAAAGCAGCTGTATTTGTATCCGAGATGTATCGCTTTGGAAATCAGAGTTCTCTCATAAAGAAAGAAAAATTGCAAACGCTAGAGAGCCATGGTGAACATGTTTTGACAAATTGAAAATGTACCCCAGTGCGTAACATGTCATGATGAATATTATTTGCACTTATGATGCAACTTTTAGAAATTAGACGACGATAGAACTTCGAAAAGGACTACGAGAAGCTCGTTCTTCGGATCTGCTTCAGACTTTGACAATATTCTTGCAAGCAGACAGACGCTGATATGCCTGTAATTGGCCCGGGCTGACGATCGGCGTTGAAGCGAACTGACCTAGAAATGGGTTTTACCTTTTTGGTACAACAATAGTGTGGGTGCGATCACGTGGATGCGGAGTCAGGCTCAGTTCTAACTTAAATTTGCATCTTGCAGTCGATCATCAGCGCAAATCATGGCTCCTTCGCGTCGGTCTCAACGTGCAGCAACCAAGAGAGCCTACAAGGACATTGAATCCGAACTTGAAGATGGCCGCAGCAAAGATTATGTAGGCGAGGCCCCTATCAAGAAGAAGCCTCGCGTCAAGAAAGTCAACCGAGACGCGGGAAATGCTACCCAAGCTGCTCCGAAACGTCGTCGACTACGTGGGCTCCTTCAAAAGGTGGCAGAAACGCCTTTAGACATACTTTTTGAGGCGCGTCCGACGTCGACCATCGTGTTGTGCCACTGCTAAGCCACAACCACAACTTCTTGTTCTCTAGATTTTCTCCAAACTCGACCCGTTGGACCTCCTCAGACTCTCTCGTACCACCAAGGACCTTCGCGCACTTTTACTTCAGCGCTCTTCCACTTTCGTTTGGAAGACGGCGCGACAAAATGTTGAAGGGTTGCCGCCCTTGCCAGAGGATCTGAGTGAACCCAAATTTGCTCATTTGGCCTTTGATAAACATTGCGACGTAAGCGAAGTCATCTCCTGTACTTATCCCTCTACGATCTCACATCACCGGCAGACCTGTTTGCGTTCCACACCATATGTTCAGTGGGAGGCAAGGACCAAATATTGCCGAAAATGTCTTATGGATTCTGGACTGTGTGTCATTTCCTTCCGATTTCTGTGTTGTTTATTCTAAGTATGATTCCCGGAGTTATACCTACGCGGCACCCGAACCTTTTGCTTCTTTTGTTCCCTCCTATGATTTCTCGTCTTCGTCGGGCCATGGTAAGCACTTCTATGGTATTCACCTTACGCTTTGACTCATCTGTTGCAGGGTTTGGTTACTACTATGTTCCAGCTATTACGGCTCTATGCGAGGAATCCAAATCATTGTCCGACGAAATGCGGGATGCTTGGGTGTCGAGGAAACGGGATGCTTACACGACACTGAAGATTGTATGTCCACGCACTTGATTATCCTGACCTTCATGTGATGAAATCTGCAGCACGCGCGATTATGCAACGATTGGTCTGATAGCCGTGTAGAAGATCGCTCCAACGAGCTCGATAACCTCCGCTGTCGGAGACTGGAACAGTAACTCATTCTTTTCTTCCATTGTAATTCAATCTCACCTCAGGTATTTCAGAGTCATTGAGCGTCTAACTATCCTAGGATGGGGCGAGGAACTTCAGAATCAGAATCTTATTAACGAACTACGGTGCCATAAATTAGTGAGGCAGTCAAGACTTTTGACTGAGCGGGGTGTGTTTCTCATCTGTGTCAGTTTAGGCGCTTCCTGACTGATGCTTAACGTTCCAGCCTGGTCCACCATGTCAGATACTCTGATCTCCATAGTCAAACAGCGTAGAGATGGTAGGCTTTCGTGGGCCGTCGAGATGAGGATGAAAGAGTTCAATGTGGCCTACTCCGCTGCTACATGCGACGTTCCCCTATTTCCTATTTATCCAAAAGCGGTGGACGCGGCTTTGTTAAAGCCTTTCTCAAGAATATTGTTCGCCACACCCTTGGATCAGGATATCACTGAGTCCTTGACGGCGGCATGGGCACAACTTCCCAGAGTCGCAGACAAGTGGCGGAAGACCCAGGATTCCGCACTAAAAGCCCTGATGCTGAAGGCGGGTTTGGAACCGGATCTCAACCTTGCTACGTCTTTTTTCAAATGCAGCTTTTGCCACCGCCTCTGCCAATATCCTTATGTCTTGGCTCATCGCTGCTCATTTTCGTATCCTCGGGAATCCTTCGATCCTGATAACTGGAAGAACTATGCGTTAACTTATTTGTCTCGCCGTGGGGATGCAGCGATCTGGTCAGCGAGCCAGTACATGGTCGACAGAGAGGCGCTCAAAAGGGTGCAGTCTATCATTCAAGCATGTGGCCTGAACCCAGAGACTGCGACGCATGAGGATATGGACTCATTGAACTGCCGTGTAATATGTAAATATTGCAGTACTTCGGTCAGGTCGTTCGTCATGCAGTGGCAAATTGCCTCGGTCGGCTATTTCGCTATTGGTGCATAACATATGACTGACCGTCCTTCAACAGTGTCACGATGACCACCCGACTGTCAATCCACAAACATGGGAATTACTCGATGATGCCAGAGAGCTAGGACGTGTCAAAATCCTCGAGAAATCAGATAAGGTAACTGGGTACAGATGCAGCCATTTTACCGAGATATATATATGCAGTCATTGCAAAAATTTGAGGCGCAAAGGTCACGAGTTGGAGAAGCATTTACTTGAAGCGTAAGTGCCGCAATGCTCTCCACATGTTGTCCTGACGCGATATGTCCCTTCCCAGACATAACGTGGATAGGGTCTCTTCGGACGATTGGGATTGGCCTGTGAACCGGTCATCCTCCAGCATCAAAGGAAAAGGTGTCTTTCTCGACACACGCGTCGAAACTGATACTACCGATTTCTATGAAGCCAGGTCTCACACTTACTTTATCTACTAGTAGCCATGCAACTAGTAGCACTGTATTCCGGAGAATTCCGGAGAGTTTAGAAACCTAAAATGGAGCTTGACTCCCCTACTTATTCAATATGAAGGTCCATGACGATTTGGCATCCCAAACATTTTTTCGCCTTTTATTTAGTGCTTGTACGCTTTGCTTTTGTCGTCTTTGGAGCGTCTCTCCGAACTTTGCCATCACTTTACCTTTTTGGTACAGCGCGAGTGCGATCACGTGTGCGCAGAGTCACCCCAATGCTGGAGGACCCGTGTTTATACCCCTCGAGGTTAGGTCAAAAGTCCGGACAAAATCGGTGGTTTCTGGGCTCGAGGTTGGGGGCAAATCCGGACAAAATGGCTCCTAGGAGACCGGAGGTTAGATCAACAATCCGGACGAGCGACGACAACTACAGCAAGGTTAGGGCATAGTCCGGACACAACAGCCGGCATGTGCCGACTTACCATTGTCCACTTATCCTACCGTTAGACTTTGTTCCTACAGGTTTGTACTTTGTTCGTTGAAGCCATTTCTTGTTCCTTTGTCCTATTGCAAATTTTCCATTGCGGCCCAACTTCGTTTCATCAAAATTCCTGGCAAAGAACGACGAGAACAAAGACGCCGAATTTGGATAAGCAGGCTGTAGAATACTGTCCTTTCGAATTTTACTACATTCCTTCGCCCCGGTGCTAGCCAACATATTATCTGTCTGCGCTGATGATGAACTCGAGGAGCTCACTGACCTCGATGCCACCTGGGACAAGAGCGAATGGATTAGTCATGGTCGCAGCAACAAGGACGTTCTATGCAACATTGCAAAGCACAGAGATAAACTCCTCCAAATCCCAGCAAATGGTGACCGGTGATCTTCTGTGATTTCTAACGATTTTCTGCGATTTATTTCGATTTTTTGTGATTTTTTGGAGATTTTGGAAGGTTAGGGGAGAAATCCGGACAAATCGGCCGGTAGGGGTAGCTTAGGGAAAGTAGTAGTAGTAGTAGTAGTAGTAGTAGTCGCACTGGCAAGCGGTCCCTAAAAAGGAAACAGCCAATGTTTTCTGCGCCGTTGCTACCAAGCCATCAATATACTTTATAGTAGCATCGCAGACCGCGCAGGGCCCTGCCGCTGTGACTGACATCATAGCGTCGGGAACTATGAAGCGTCTCACGGGATCGGACCCATACGAAGGGACTAGAGTGTAAACGGAAGGTAAATATATTGAATATCTGCAAGTATCATCATGCCAGCGTCATGAAACTGACAAAACTGAAACCATATGAGACAATGTCTCCTCAATGCAGGGTAGTAGGCGAAGTACTGTATGTTCGCCAATTTCAGCGTACATTGAGGAAATGCAGCCTTCATGGGCATCGAGGCACGGTCCCAGGAAATCCAAAGCACCGATGACACATGCCGCAACCGCGCAGAACAGCGCAGCGAAAGAAATTACAGCGTAACAATGTAGACGCAGACATCCTCCTGAAATAAAAGCGAATGCATGGGGCAGAGTGTGATCCAGGCGCAGGGCAGCGAACGAACATTCAGAGACCTTTTCAGCAAGAGCGAAAAAGGGGTGTAAAATGTTGCGCCAGCCCAAAATGCACCCTTCCAGTGATCAACAAAGGGTGCCAGCCAAGCCTCGTGTACATATCGCAAACATATGTGCGGGTGGAAGGCAAAAAGGGGACAAACAGGAAATCAATGGTGGAGGTCAATGAAGTGATTATCGATAAGCGCTGAAGGACTCTTCAAAGTGTCAGATTTTTATATTTCTGCAAGCGAAAAGTCCGGACAAAATCTTGGATTTGGTCAAAATTTGGCCCTAACCTCTGAGGGCATAAACACGGGTCCTAATGCTGGCAACTGTAAACAAACAACGTCCATCTTCTACCCAATCGTTCATTATGGCTCCTTTGCGTCGGTCTCAGCGTGCAGCAACCAAGAAGACCCAAAATTACACTGAATCCGAACCTGGAGATGACCACAGCAAAGATTACACAGATGTGGCCCCTATCAAGAAGAAGCCTCGCGTCAAGAAAGTTAACCAAGAAGCGGAAAATATTACCCAAGTTGCTCCGAAACGTCGTAGACTACGCGGACTTCTCCAAAAGGTGGCAGAAATACCTTTGGATGTACTTTTCGAGGTACGTTCAGCATACTTATTGTTGCGCCACTGCTAAGCCACAAACACATTTTCCGTAGATTTTCTCCAACCTCGAGCCTCTCGATCTGCTCCGACTATCTCGTACCACAAAGGACCTTCGCGCCCTGCTGCTTCGGCGCTCTTCCTCTTTTGTTTGGAAGAGAGCGCGTGAAAACGTTGATGGGCTGCCCCCGTTGCCAGAGGACTTAAGTGAACCCAAGTTTGCTCATTTGGCCTTTGATAAACACTGTAGTGTGAGGAAAGTCATCTCTTGCACCCTATGATTTCACATTATCGGCAGAATTGTTTGCACCTGACGAAATTTGTGCAATGGGAAACAAGAACAAAATATTGTCGAAAATGTCTAGAGACTTCCGACCTGTATGTGTTCTTTGTGTTATCCTATTTCTCTTATGAATCCCTTTAGTTTCACGTTCGACCGCGACAATGGATTCTTTAATCCTTTAATTCCCAGTTTCGAGTTCAGGTGCGGTGCCTCCGGACGTAAGCGCTGCTTATACTGGTACCTCGCTTGAACTTATTCTTCACAGGACGTATATACTATCGTTACGCCCATGTGCCCTCCATCGAATCTATGCGCAAGGAATCCGACTCCTTCGGCGGGGACCAGGTCAAGTTGGAGGCTTGGAGACTGGAGAAGGAGGCTGCGTTCGGACAACTCCGTTCTGTACGTTCTTCTGCAATATTTTCACTCTTCTTGTGTCACACACAACTGTAGCATGCCCAACAATGTGAAATCTGGTCCGAGAGACGCGCAGAAGTTCGCTCTAATGAACTTGGCGCTACTCGCATCCAAAGGCTTGAAGGGTACCTTGATATATTTGTTTCCTTTGGTTGTCGCTCACTCTCCATTTCCGCTTTAGAGTCCTTGAGCGCTTGACCGCCTTAGGATGGGATGATGAGGTGAAAAATCCGAACTTTCTCACTGAATTGCGTTCGCAAAAATATATCAGGCAATCGAAGGCCTTAACCGAACGAGGTAAGTCGTATCCTTCACTCACATGTAATTAAATGCTGAGGCTCGATGCGGAAGTCTGGTCTAATATGTCAGATGCTGTCATCGCCCTAGGACAGCAGCACAAGTTTATCAGACTCAGGAGGGAGAGGATTCGCGCTGTTGAAGTAAGGATCAGAGTATTTGAAGACGCCTATTCTGCTGTTATGCGGGATGAGCCCTTGCTTCCTATCATCCCTAAACCGGACGATGCGCTGGTCCAGGAACCTTTCTCTACGCTTTTCTTCGACACCGCTAGATGTTTCCATTGCCGATTCATTACAGGCCATGTGGATTCATCTTCCTGATGTTGCATCGAAGTTGCGGGAGGCCCAAACTTCCGAACTCACGGAACTGATGGAGCAAGCGGGTTTAAAACCGGACGTCCACCTTGCCACAACCGTCTTCGCCTGCATCGAATGCTGCGAATTCTACCAATACCCCTATGTTTTGGCTCATCGCTGTCCATTCCGGCAACCTGCCAAACCATTCAACGATGAAGACTGGAAACCATATGCGCTGAGGCGTATTTCCCATCGTATGACTTGGTCCGAGAACCAATTCACGATCGACCAAGAATCAGTGGATAGGGTGGCGTGTCTTATCAAAACCTGTGGTTTGGACCCAGAAACTGCGACGCATGAGGATATGGATGCGCTGGACTGCCGCGTAATATGCAACCATTGCTCTGACGGTCAAACAGATGGGTTTAAGCATGTGATGCGTTGGCGAGCTGCAGCGGTGGGTTCTCAATAATTGGGCCCCGCACAGCGCAATCTGACTTCTAATTCAAAGTACCATTCTGGCTCTGCAGTTGCCGGTGAAAATTGCTGGACGCTCCTTGAGGACCCTGAAGAGCTCAAGCGATTCAAAGTTCTCGAAAGGTCTGAAAAGGAACGCAAATACAACTACTTATATTCGCTGGAGAAGTACATCTGCAATCACTGTACCGTTTTGAGGACTAGAGGTCGCGACCTGGAGGAGCATCTGCGTGAGGCGTGAGTACTCGTTCGAAGTGCTCGCATACTGTCCATTGACACGAGCGTGTTCAGACACCAGATAAACAAAATTTCGGCAGATGATTGGGAGTGGCCCGACTATAGAAGTCGGTCTGTGCTCTTCCGCACTGGAGAAGAATCCGATGGCCAGTCAAACAGCGATGAAACTCAGGCTGTCGAGGAAGACACTGAAGGGAATGCGAAGGAAATGCTGTGATTGGTTTTGACCTGTCTGATCCAGGTAAATTTTGAAGCAGAGTTGTTTCAGCCTTCGCAATGTTGGCAAAGCTCTGCAACATGAGTGTGAATCGCGTGCCTGGAGTGACGGGGATGAATGAGGCCGTGCGCCGAATGATGAACGAAGCGTCTCAACCTCTGCTTTGTTGACTTGAATACTTGCCAGTGATGTTTGTAGTATGAATATGTATGTACTCTTTGTCGGCGCGTTCTTTGACGAGATCTTGGGACTTGTGTTGCACTTAACCGGTACACTATAAAAACACCAACACCATGATAATACGGCCAAGTAAGTACAAGAGAAAATACAAGCACTGTTATTCTTTATCAGAAAGACGCGAAAGAAAGCAGAAAGGTCAGCGTCAAAGACTCAAACCTTCATCTCTCTCAATTTCCCTGTCACGTTGTCTACATCCCCGCTGCTTTCTCCTCGACGCCCACGGCAATTGAAAACGGTAACAAAGGTTCGTTTCATCGTCATAATCTCCTCAAATACTTCTTTCAAAGAGCGCCCTCTAGCGACTTGTGCCGTCGTCCACCTAATCGTATATTGGCTTATCTCCTCTCTGTTCCCCAATGCTGAATGGACCATGACCAGATGCAACAGAAGTTCGCTGTAGCACATCTCTACTTCAAGGCCCTCATCCTCCACGAGCTTCAGCAGCCTTTCTCCCTCCCGAAGTGCATAGTCGTCAGATAGACTTGGATTCGTGGTCCATCGTTGGAATCGGTCAGCAAGGATATCTCCTTGACATTTCTTTACGATCTCCCTTCGACGAGCATCGGAAACGCCAGGGTTGGAGCAAGATATGCAATCACAGCGTACACCATAGGGTTCGAGTTGTTGCTGTCGCGTGGCAGTCGGGACGAGCAAATCCGAGTAGTACGTAGTCAATTCTTCGCCTTCTTCGATGTCACGGGCAGCACGGATCTCCATGGCAAAAGACGCCATATCGAATGTACGGTACGTGTTTGGACGACAACTGCAGATGGAGTTAAGTCAAGGCCCGCGCAGAGACACAAGTTGTATTAAGTCTGACCTATGATTTAGGCGGGACAGTTCGTTGAAGACGCCCGAGTAAGCTCCCCCCGGACCAGGCCGCGCTGTGAAGACAATCAAGAGACAGGATAAAATCATTTATGCTATTGTACAAACCTTCATCGTGAAGACCGGCAAGTCCATAGCCATTCGTTCGAATAACACCCATAAGCGGGCCACTTCCATCCTGAGTATGACTGTTGTGCAGCGCCATGAAAGCCATCTGGTGCTCTTTAGGCATACGTTTGAAAGCAAGGTCAAGCTGCCTTTCCCATTCGAAGAGTAACACTTGTTTGGCCTGCTCTCCAGGGTACTCGCGCAAAAGATCTGGCGTTACTCCCCTAGCCCCGCCAGGCGATATCATCAGAGCTCTTTCAGCGAGTATGAGAGCGGCCACAGCGAGTTTGCGCGTCGCGAACATTCCTAGGCCTTTCCCTGGAGATTCGGAGATGCGGTGCGCCGGTGTGTCTGGTTGCTTGATATAAAGAGGATAGCCTGGGGTAGCGAGGATGGTGCTTTTCAGCGGAGCGGATATGATACATTCGGTCCAGCCACCTGGGAAATCAGCGAGGGTGGTATCCGAGTTGATAGGAGGCTGAGAAGTGTATAGCATCTTATCAGAGTCTTCTTTATCCCATGTCTTGTTAGGGTCGGTTTCCACAAATTTGATTTTCGCTTCGACATAACCCTCAGGAAGAGCTGGTATCCGAATATGAATATAGGTTAAGGATAAATTAGAGTAGCGAACCTTTATCTTCCACAACACCGTAGGAGAATCTTATGAACGGGACATCTTCATCGATCTGGGACGACGCAACTTCGGCCTCTTTAGCTACAAAATAATCTATCAGCGGTTGTTTTCTGACGACGATATTGTCAAGATACTTACCATTACTGGCCTGCTGAGATGCTTTTCTTTTGGCTTTTTTGGCGGCGACTTTCTTGGCTGCAGCACTGTTGGCGACGTTGGGAGGCATCGTGGTAGTAGAGTCTCAAGTGTCTGCAGCCAGAATCCAGATTCCCCACGCGTACAGGCATGAATTGGTCCACCTGATATAGCTACGACGTCGCCGGCGGATGGCATTAAGAAGCTGGATACGATATGCCGAGTTAAGCAAAGAAATGGCCGAAAAAGTGGGAAATATCCGAAGCGCGTCACGTCTTCTTGAAATTTGTGACACCTCGACGCGCAAAAAGAAGACGCGAGCCCTCTGCTGATCCTGCATCGTCGCTATCAGTACAGGCGACACCCCAACGTCGGCTTTCGCGGTCGTCTCTGCCCCCGTCCTCCCCGCCTGCGCTATCAAGTCTATTGTCGAATGGATCGCCAATGACCGTTTGAACGCGTTAGATGTTCCATGATCCCGGACCCGTCATTTCCGCCATTTCCTTATGACACATGTCGACGAAAGTAGTTCGAACACGCATTAAGAAGGCTTCTGGCAAGGAACGCTCGAGCAGCAAGGTAACGGGACTACCCCGTGGTACGGCCACTTTGATGGGTCACTAAGAAGCACATCGAAAAGCCACAAATGTCAACCCGAGTTCGTCCGAACGTGTGCCTTCCGATCAATTCCGTACCATCCCTGGATTCAACCACGTCGTTCGTACCTCGACCCCTTGAGGATCCTGAACGCGAGGAAGGAAGCTTCTTTCACGACCCTTCTTGATGACGAGCTTTGTGTTACGCTCAGCCATTCTGGTGATGCGCGGAAGACGACGGATACGTTCTTGCTGCTGTTGTTATTTAGACTACGCGCATATTGCCGCCTCACTCAGTTGTTCAAGCGCAATGGCCGTCACGTTACGAGGACAAGGATAAAGGGCTCGCATTACGCTGTATTTCTATGTCTTGAGTTAGACTTTGCATACCCATTCATCACTGTTATCTCAAGGATAATATGATCCGTTTTATCACTATTTCCCTCAACTGTTCCCCGCATCTACCGTCGAGCAATGTGCATGGATGAATGAGTCTTGGCCTGTCTCGTCTGTTTTTAAGTGAAGGAAGGTGCGGGATCGCCCCTCACCGAGGGCATCCGGGGCTGCCCGTTCACTAACGCTTGAATATTTGAATACTCACGCATCGCGCTTCAAGCTTACCGATTCCTTAAAAATGACACGCCACGAGTCTCTATCCAGTTCTTGAGGTTGAGATAGACAGTTTCTCCAATTTCTTACCGCTTTTGGTGGTTAAAGCAGATTGTCGTTAACCGAAATCGAATTCGACTTGAATCACCGTTGGAAAATACGAAATATTTCGTTGCCTGACGAAATGACATCCAGGCTTGCATATTTCTTTCGCTCAGAGGCAGGCGAATTTTGTAGAAATCTTTATTATTACAAGTGGATTTGGTGTCGAGAGCATAAAGATAGTACACGGCGAATACTCAAATCATCTTCTAACTTATCTTCATTGCCGACTGAAATGCACCTTCCATTTGGTATTGGAAGGCACGGCTTGAAATATCGTCGAAACAGGCTTTGCGTGGAACTCCTCTATAATCATGATTGCGCCTGCGGGGATGATAAAAGTGCCCAAGACAAAAGGTTATGGGATCCTCCGTCCTCTGCTAAGACCTTCACGTCTTGTATATCTCGGAATACCTGTTCCACGACCTCCCCGGCCCCCGAGAGATGAAATATCTTAGCACAAGCATCATGGAGTTGAAAATAACGACGATTGGGAAGAGGAATTTTCCCGCCCGTCGCGTCTGTGAGCGTCACTTGGTCCGGAAGTCCATAATCTACCTTTAGGTAAGAAGGATAAGTCTGAATTTTATACGTGTTCAAATTGCTATCATCCTATGCAAATCTCGCGTTCAGAAGGAAGACGAAGAAATATAATTCACTTACAGGCTCAATCGCATGAAGAGAGACCCTGAGCGCTTCAAACGCCATCTGTAAGCCGGCTGATATCGTGAATGTATTTTCCGCTCTGTGAATGTTATTCTGATTGAGCTCTTCGGCAACCAGAATCTTGGTAAATCGCTCGACAACGGCAAAAGCAGTAACTGCCCATTTCAGCTGACAAGCAAATCGAGATTAGATGGAAGGACAGAAAAATACCAGGAGAAAATAGACAAACTTTTCTCTGCGCGGCATCTGTCAGTCCGGCTATATGCTCCGTCATCGATTGACTGAATATGTGACCCAGCTGTATACCGTCCACACGCTCGTCGGCTGCTCTAGTTGTCAGGCCGTGGACACGACTGTCGGTGTCCACTTTCCCAGACAGTATACACCGATAATTGTCTCGTACCAAAGCCTGAGGAGTTTCAGCCGGGAGTGGCGCTCTGAGGATTTTACTTACCAGGTTTTTAGCATCACTTGAACTGGCAGTAGGCTGCGACAACAAGGTTTCGATGTTGTCTGCCGTTGCTTGGAATGGTGATCGGGAACTAGATCTTGACAGAGGCGTCAGTACTGCACCCTTGGGATTTTTAACTAGTTGCAATGAACGTCATTCTTGCATGGAGTAAGAAGAGGACGAGAACGTACAGATCCTAAACATGGCTATAACATACAAATACGCCAGGCCCGCAAGAAACTCGCGATCATCCTTGCAACTGATTACTTCTTGTGCCAGGCGAGCCTTGCCTTTGGTAGAAGAAGAGTGAATAAGTGCGTAGCCCAGGACTCGCGCCGCAACTTGTGGGCTGAATTTGAACATGGCGACTTCAGAGACCTCTTTCGCCAGGTCGCCCCAGTTTCCACCAGAAGCTTCGAGTTGCAAAAAAGATGCGTACGCTGCGTATTCATCAGAGGGTGGGAGAAAACAGTTCGGCGGAAGTGACTCAGGCATGGTGGTAAAGAGTCAAGAAACGCACCGGCATCTCCCATTCGGAGGTGTTTCTATTCTGATCGAGGTCAGCCACTGCTACGTCGATCATCTGTATTCAGTTTCCACCTGGATAATGGTCAACCGATGATCTTGTAATTTATGCTTGGCGACAGACGTGTGAGAGGTTGCTTCAGGGCACAATTTGAACGGAGAACGAAAATTTGCCATCAAGCCGAGAACTATTCTCTCTGTTCTCTACCCCGGCGACTGATCTGGCAGACATAGACTGTCGCTCTCGTCGTCTGTGTCTTGAACCAACCCCGCATCGCTGAATTTGAGATAGGATCCAATGGTACGGTAACTCAGATTTCATTGATCAGATTCGCTTGCTGTCAGCCTGTGTTCCACTGTTTCGGTTTTCTCCCGGTTTCCCACTGTACTTTACAGCAAGCTGTTTCTCCTGTTATCTTTTCTCTCATGCACTTATGCTTATTGATTCAAAGGTCCCAGAGCCCCCGACGCCAACAAGGAGCCTGTCGGCATCGAGTGTGAGCGCATCCTCATCCATCGCGCCAACCCGAACTTACGGGTCCGCCCACTGCTTAGGATCCCAATACGCTGGGCGCCGATCAAAAGTTGAATTTGAGCAGCGAGGACGGATTTCAGGCTGACGTCGAGCGGGCGTCATCGACAGGGCTGGTCACTGACCCGTATAACCTACGAGAAGGCCTCAGGACAGATTCGCAACTGGAAGAAATCCGACGTAGGAAAAAGGGCAAGGCGATCGTGAAGTATCAGAATAAGCAGAATGATGTCAGTTCGAAGTCCACACGCTTCCTTGTCGTTGTCTGATCGTCTGGTGTTTTTAGCTCATCTCATATTTGCTCAAACCTATGGAAGAGCATACGACTGAAGCAAAGGACGAGGAAGATTCAGCGCGACTTTTCGTCTGTCCCCTTGTATGACGTCGGAACTTGAAGCTTATGCTTATTTTTGGCAGGTCAAGATAGCGGTATGGGCGAGTCTAATCTCGAATCTCGCGTTGTGCGTCCTTCAGAGTGGGTCCAAACACATAACAATGCCTTGCTGATGACTCAAAATTATCATGACAGTGTACGCGGCTGTCTCGTCGCTCTCTCTTTCGCTTTTGGCTACCGGGATAGATTCCGTGTTCGATATTGGCAGCAATATCGTTCTGTTCTGGTTACATCGGAAAGCCGAAAAGCTCGATAGTAGCAAATGGCCTGTAGGCGGCGCCCGATTAGAAAACATCGGGAACGTTGTTTATGGTCAGTTCACTCGAATTCTAAATCAGTAGTCGTTGTTCTGATTAGGCCGAGCAGGTTCTTTGTACGACGTCTGTCTCTTCTACCATCTCCCTGAAGTCTCTAATGTGATACAGAATGGCTTGCGTAAATCTCATCGTTGTCGTGGAAGCCGTCCGGTCGTTTATATCCAAGTCAAACGATGATTTGAAGGCCTTCCACCTGCCTTCCATTATTGCAGTCGCCGCCGCCCTAGGTGCGCCGCGTATTCGCTCTCCCATATAACCGCAAGCTCACCGGGAAGATCAGGCGTGAAATTTCTATTATTCCTGCTCTGCTATCCGTTCCGCGAGAACTCAAGCCAGGTGCGAGTGCTCTGGGAAGACCACCGCAACGACTTGTGGATTAATACTTTTGGTGCGTCTGCCTGCTTCATTCGACTGCCATGCGAGACCATGTTCATAAAGGTATTCTCATGTCTACCGGCGGTAGCAAGCTAAGATGGTGTCCGTGTCCTTTTTCTCATGTCGCTGGGTAGATTTTGATTTATTGAGCAGACCTTGATCCCATGGGAGCCATCATCGTAAGCGGTGTTACATGATTGACTCTCCCGGCTATTGACCCTCTGAATTAGATCGGTCTTGGCATCATCATCTCGTGGTCGAGAACAATATACGGGCAATTCGAACTGTTAGCTGGAAAATCAGCTCCACACGAGTTTCTGCAGTTGCTGATATACAATTCGACGACGTTCAACGATGATATTCAGAAAATAGATACCGTTCGGGCGTACCATGTGAGTTTTCCTTGAAAACCGACTTCGGGTTTTCGACTGACCGGAGCACTTGACAGAGTGGCCCGGATTATTTCGTCGAGATTGACATTGTCATGGACTCGACGACGCCGTTGTACAAAGCCCATGACGTTAGTCAACAATTGCAAGACAGGATCGAGGAGCTGCCTAATGTTGAACGGGCTTTTGTACACGTTGACTACGAAACAACACATACACCGGTAAGTCTGTCATGACCGGGTTTGGCAGAGGATTAGTCTCACGCGCGTTTTAGGAACATCGAAGACTTTCATAATCCATGACGAGATTAATATCATAAATACGTTGTCCAATTTCTAGTGCTGGTATCTAGGGGAGGGCTTCACGATCTAAAGGTTGTATATCCTATTTATTGAATAATGAGAACGTTACTCTACCGAGCTACGCCTGACACGTCGTCACTGGGGGGCAGAATTGGCCAGGGAAAAATACGCTTTAATCGTCTCGCGAAGGGATTAGGAAGGAGGTTTGGTCAAGGACATGCAAGACTGCCGATGGTGAACGGGATGCAGGCAAGTTAGTATGCTATATACTGCTAGACCGTGACGTTCCGTTTGAAGGGGTCAAAGTAACGGAGTAGCGCTTACTCGTAGCAGAAGTCTGGTGCACACATTCCGTATCGAAGGCATCGCTATACCAAGGCAACGCGACGAAGAATGTACAGGCGAGAGACTGGCGTTCGAATTCCAATTTCCGAAAGCCACGGGGCGAGATGGCGGAGCCCACAGCGAAGCTATCGCGACTCGGAAGCGGAGAGGCCCACTATCATGATAAGTAAACTACAGTGGCGCATCGCGAAGGATGATATCCTATTTGAGATCCTGACGATCAACCACGAGACACAGCAGCTTTACGTGAAAATGAGCAGGGGAAATGAATTTGTTTACGAACGCTGGCCTTCTATCACGGAGGAGCGGTGGGTGCAGCGTCAATTTCCTCATATGGGTAGTCCGAACATACCACTTTTCAAGTATCGAAATATAACCTGACTGAGAGATTAGGCATTACGTTTTGAGTGAGAAATTAAAAACGGGATGAGGCGAATTCAATAGCCGTACACTCCGTTTTTAGGTGTGGGCGCCACAGGAAGACGGGTGGTGGAGGGGATCAGCGAGACTCATGCCCTCCCCAATCAAATACATCCCACGAGGCTCGACAGCATATATAGCAGAGAGGTCGGGTTCAAAGCCCGCGTTGATTCCATGTCGTCAAGCTTTGCAGTCAGAAGACTAACCGAGGCGCCAGGTAGTACCAATTAGACCGTCCTGGATTGAAGTCGCCGCTAATTGTATATCTTTCCCAGAGTCCGTTAAATTCAATGAAGTCGTAGAATGCTTCAAAGACGCATTTGCGGAAGGTACTTGCGTTACTGTAATATTCCACCATGTTAGAAGATCAATCTGTGACAGATGACTTTGCCCGTACTCTGACGGGGGGAAGACGGATGCGTATTATCATCTAAACCGCTCTGTCGTTGTTTCAGGGTTTCTCTCGGGCGAGGTATACGTCGTTGAAGAGGTTACGAAAGGCAAAGTCCTAGCCAGCGCGGTTTGGTTCCCTCCGAATCGCGAGCTGTACGAGGAGTGAGTGTTTCGTCGTTTATATGCCGGTACTTCACTCACTATGTTAGCACTGAGAAAGGCAAGGCAGTCAAACCGTTGATGGCCAGTCTGAGCCCTGAACTTGACGAATGGTGGTGCACTAGAGTGAGCGACACAAACTATGTCGAATTTGTTGTGATTGTGACGCCCTCTGGTACTAGTTCCTCCCGGAATATGCTGCGTTTTCCGAGATTGAGTTCGGAGAGGGGGTCAAGAAAGAGGCCTGGCATCTTCAGTGGATAGGAACTCGCAAGTCACATCGTGGTCGAGGTTTGGCAGCTATGCTAATCGACGTGATTCGGGACAAGGTACTATGTGCCTTTGTGTTCATCTATTGTTGTCTGACCGAACCACAGAAGGGTGACGCGAAGATGTGTCTCGAGGTCGAAAACCCAGAAAATGTACGTTCACCCAAAATAAAAGTCGCAACAGCTGATTATGATGCATACATTCCTGTCTAGCTTGTGTTTTATCAGAGATGCGGGTTTGAGACGTTGAATGAAGAAGCACATTACTTCGAAGGTTACAAGGACGAGAAGTCTGGATTCCCTATGTGGGCGATGATGTCTAAGTAAAAAAAAATGGACACTGCTTTTTGATTAATGACCGTTATTTTACGAGGATGCTTGACGCGCCGACAGTTACTCCAAGTGAGCTAGCTAGACCGTTTGTCGAACGAACTTTTCGGCAAGCCACGGAGGTCGGATCATTCGGACCGATTTGCTGAAAACTGACAAAGACTCCGGACACCTACGACTCACTCGCTGGTACCAACAACGAGCGTCTTCGAACCCATGGAAACAGATGAAAGCTTGGCAGCTTTGATGCCTCTACTCTACGTTTTTGTCTTCTTAATGTGATGACCTTCTCTCTTGCGATACGTTCCGTCAACTGACCGGATTTTCTAGTACCGCATCCATCTTCTGGTGTTTCCTGTCATCCTGTATGGGCCTGTCTCTCCGTCAATTTGGCGCCAATCTCTGAGAGTACTGTGTTCTGAGCTCAAACGCTGCAGCGAGAGGGCCGCAGAGCATGAGGCGGCGGAATCGCGGCTTTGGCGAAGAAGTCTGGGAGATGGAGTACAGAGGACGGGGTGGATGATTTTGGACATTATCATGCGCAAAGACACGTCGAATATTTGAGCAGGATCTGCGTCTATTTTCCGATTGGTTCTGTTTGGTCGCTGGGGTATAAATACGGATACGCGCTGGGTTGCCCGCCTTTACGCGTCTTTGACACGAACCACCACATCCATCCTATTGTTTCTTCATTGCTATCATCTCGCCTTTGCTATTTCTTTGCAGTTACAGTCATGAAAATTCCAGCCAGTTCATCGCTCCTCTTTGCTACTCTCGCCATTTCGTCGTCGTCGACCAGTCTCGCTGCGCCTGCTGGTGAAACTTCTCAGGCTACTGGCATGTCAACTTCCTCCAGCAATCACCATATGGCGTCGCGCCGTGGCTCCTTCAACATGGCTAGGTCAGACGCGGAAGGTGGTGCGTAGTCTTCGCATACCTGATTATATGCGCGTTGTCTAATATATTTTACCAGCAACAACCGTTGTACAGAAGCGCCAGGTTGTCAATAACCTCCTTTGTACAGTCGAATCCGCTGTTCCCGTTGTTGGCTCACTCCTCGGTCCACTTCTTAATCTTCACTGTGGATCTGACGCCTCGAGTGTGGCATCAGAAGCGTCGGTGGAGAGCGTATCATCTGCTTCAGGCGCCGCTGATTCAGGAGACGACTCCAATCCAGACCCGAACGCGCCTCAGTCGCCCTCATTGCCGTCACAGTCGCCACCACCGCCGCCTAACACGCCATTGACTGGTGCAACCGACGCGGCGCCTGTGTCTCCGCCATCGCCACCCTCGCCGCCATCGCCCTCTCCGGCCTCCCAGCGTCGAGATGTTCCTGGCAGTATTCGTGGTCGTTCGTTGCCTCCAAGGGATGGTTCCGCAGATGGCGACCAGAAGCCATTGAATGCCACTTCACCAACACCACCTTCTACTACGACAGATACACCCAAGGCGGTAGTCGGTTCTGCTGAGAATCACTCATCCCCTGTCGCGCCCGCTGCTGAGGTTGCAGAAGCACCGGTGCAGAGCTCTCCGGTCAGCCCTTCAGGCAACCTTCCTGCCGGCCCTGCGCGCGATCCTCCAGTCGATCCTGGCCAGGCACCAGTCAAACCTCCAGTCGAACCTCCAGTCAAACCTGACCATGCCCCAGGAGCAGTAGAAGGCGATCTCTCAAACGCGAAGGAGGCAGCTGGAGCACCAGGTCCTGCACCGCCGAAGCGGGACAGTGCTACGCCTGAGTGGTGAGATGTTTAGTGGGATTTTTCGTACGACGCTATCACTGTATCTGCATTGTATTAGCTAGACAGACACTCGTTTATATTACATACCCTAACTAAATTTAATATCGTTATTCGTGCTGTACATGATTCCCTCCAAGAAAATTTCCACAAGAGTGATTACACTGACCCGATGCTCAGCTTTTCATCACTCTGCTTTCCCCCAGAACCGTCTGCAACAGTAATAACTGGGCCTGTGAACCAAAAACGGCCACTGACAAAATAGTACGCCGTGGCAAGGGTAATTATTCCCCCAACGACAGCGACACTGTAATTCATGCTTTCGGCGACAGGCGCAGGTGCAGCCGGGAAAAGAAATACGACCATCATCAGAATCATGAACGCAGTAGCGACAAAGGCCACTGGGCCACTCTGGATAAACAATTGGTTCTAGTATTGCAAGTACGAGAATGACATACTGCTCTGCCAAGGCTGAACGGCCCAGGTGTGAACGACTGCCCACCGAAGAAGCGTGCAATTATGGATGTACTGTAGCTGAGGTACGGACAGAACACGCTCATAGTGAAAATCGCGCCAATGGCTGCACTCCCTGCAAAGGAGAGAAGGCCAAGAAGTCCGGCAATAAAGACGCACACGCATACGGCGTTGACTGGTGTGCCGGTGTAAGGGTTGATGTTGTAGAAGAGGGAGGAGAGAGGTAGAGCGCCGTCTCTGGAGAAGGCGAAGACTTGTCTCGAGGACGCTATGACCTGGGAAGCTGCTTGTCAGGATGGGAAGTGATGAAGGCGGTTGGGTACGTACGACGTCCATTACGGAGGTATAACTGGAAGGAAGAGCGAATGAATATATGATAGAATATGTTGCATGGCGGGCCTACAGAAGGATCGCTACAAATACCCAGAAGGCTATGGTTCCACCAACTCCTAGGCTGTTGACGAGTATCTGTCGAACTTCAATCAACGACGGTCCCGAAAAACATTTCGATCGATTACTCACGGCTGCCATAGGTTGTTCTATTGGACTGGAAAGAAGAGCGACGAGGTCAGTGCCCATGTTGAACGCCAGACATATGACGACGGCTGGTTACGTCTCTGTGAGAAATGTGGAAAGTGAAAGACACGCAAGGGCTCTCACCTAATCCGAGAACACATTCAACAACGACGAAGCCTAGAATGGCAAACGGGACGGCGGTAGGGGCGTTCCAAGCTTCTTCGGACGTGTGTATACTGGAATCAAGACCGCCTCAGAAGAGAGCCGTGAGCGTGAGATCAGCAATGAGATATATGCATGCTCACATATCGTCCAGCATGGAGCGAGCAAGCTCAGGATAAAGGCGAATCCATCACTATAATCGGATACTGTGCAACTAGGTAACCACTGTGAACTTTGAAGACTCCACACACCATTCTCAAAGTGACCGAAGGCATACTTCGCGGTGTTCTTATACTCCGAAGGAGTAGCTATCGGGAGAGAGATGATGAACGCAAAGAAAACACTGTAGGGGAGTTAGTAGGAACAAAAATAGTAGGATAGACGAGATGGCGCACCCCATATTGAGAAGGACGTATAACGGTTGAATTCGGGCGAGGACTTTGGTCGCAAGGCTTGCTAATATTGCGTGAGAGATTAGTAAGGCACAGAAGGTGCCACTATACAAACGATTTCAAAGTTGCTCAGGGCTTGTGAGCAACGGGACATACTATATGTGCCCAGAGGTCGCTACATAAGAACCATCTGTGCCCAGGGTGACGGTTGTCAGTACCGCGAGGGCGCAGGCATAGTCCCCTGCGGCGACTGTTGCTATATATCCGATGGTATTGACATCTAGAAATGGCACATCATCAACAGGGCACAGGGAAAGAGGGGAAAACCCACATCCGATAAGCCATGCAAGATATTTACGGCATGAAGGAGGAGAATAGCTGAATGTCCAATAATACAAAGCACCAGAGGTAGGTGCGGATGAGCCCATTTCTGCGATGGAGAGCGCGATGCATATGATAAAGATGCAGCCTGTTAAGAACTTCGTCGGGTTATCGAACCGGTTGGAGAGGGGAGAGGAATGATAAGCGACTTACACCCCAAACCATCGATACGGGGCCACCGTAGGGGATCGAGTAAACGAGAATAGATCTTGAACAAAACGTTCCTGTGGAAGAATATGCGGGAGGCTGCCAATGGGGGAAGCTCACGCAATGCCTTGGATGACGCCATTAACACTGAATGCCAACCCGAAGAGTTCATATCGAGAAAAGGCCCGCTTGAATTCCTGCTTGTATCCCAAGTGTGCAAGGACGGATTCATCGGATTCCATAGAGACGAGTGGAAGGCCGAAGAGGTAGGATCCAGGGGGTCATTTATAACTGTACGGATATCTGCGACTGCTATCAGTCTTTTGGCCTAGCCCCGTCTTTTATATGTATAACAAGAAGACCACGCGTGAATGGACCCGCAACTTACTCGCCACCTTGAGAACTGGCCGAATATCAGATTTACATCCGAAAGTGTGCGAGTAGGGCCAAGTTCAGCCTTGTCTGGAATTCCAAAGAGAGCCACCGACGCGCTTAGACAGGGAATACCGACAGCCCGCATTTACGAATCGTCGCAAATAATGGCACGTTCTTGAAGTCATAAGGAGAAGAGGAATATATGTCTATTGACGCCGAAAATCCCCAGATATCTATTGTAAGGGAGTGTATTAGTGACGGCGGCTAGAACGAGTGGGGTGTTATCTCGCCATCATCGCTGGGATGAACTCAGAAGCTCTGCTATTTGAAGTTGATGCTCTAAGGATGAATCCCCATTAGCTCACCTTTTGAGATATTATAGGAACGGACGTACTACAGCTGATTCTGCCCACTACTACTTGTCGATAATTTATCGTTGACTATATAGTGCACTGGCAGATCAAGTTGTACCTTGATTGCCACGGTCCAACATCACGTGAAATCCCTTCGATCATGCCACGATAGTAGACTTGAATGGAACGTTGACTGACCTCTGCCATTCTCGTGCTGATAATCGTGTCAAATGCGTGTTAGAGACCATCTGGCATGTTCCAGTAGTCCAGAATACGTCCACGCACTCGATCTTGCAATGATAGCAATGATACCGCAGCTAAGTACTCTTGAGTCTTCCTTCCGCGACCGCTTTTGATTGACAGACAGTGTCGGTGTATCGACTTCGCATCCCGTTTTTGGTGCCTGTTTACTATCAGCCAATTGGTCTGTTCACCGGCCCGTGGACTAACCTCAATTGCAAGAGCTCCCCAACCCGTACTGAATTAGAGGATGTTATATCAGTATTGTATAACGGAGCTTTTAGTAGGCGATTTCTTCGAGGATTGAGCATTCTTTAGCATGTACAGACCTTGTAGAGGTGCGCTACCTCCAAGTTCTTCTCGTCCTTCACCCATTAGATCGTCGCGGACGGCTCCAGCCGAGTCCAGCGCTTTCAAGTCAGATTGCGCAGCAGTAAGTCATATCACGACTTAGAAAAGACCGTTTGAGAAGTATGAGGGACAGTATCCCGGCGTCCGTCCGACTGACTTCGGAACAGTCACCTTGCAAATTTCATTGTCGACGTCGTGACTGGCAATATACGAAGACATAAGCCTAAGAGCAGGATACGCCGATTCAGTTTGGCATTACTCGGCTAAGGTAACGTATATAAAGATGACAAGATGGCCGAGTAGCGATTCCAAAAAGAGGCAAGCTCGCTGTGATGACGCCTGAGTGATGGGATGTTTCGTGCGACGCTATCACTGTATCTGCATTATTTTAGCTAAACAGACACACGTTTATGTTACATACCCCAACAAAATTTAATACCATTATTCGTGTCATACATCCGTATGTTCCTTCCAAGCAGTCTTCTACATGAGTGATTATACCGACCCGATGCTCAGCTTTTCATCACTCCGCTTTCCCCCAGAACCGTCTGCAACAGTAACAACTGGGCCTGTGAACCAAAAACGACCACTAATCAAGTAGTACACCGTGGCAAGGGTAATTATTCCCCCAACGACAACGACACTGTAATTCATGCTTTCGGCGACAGGCCCGGGTGCGGCCGGGAAAAGAAATACGACCATCATGAGGATCATGAACGTAGTAGCGACAAAGGCCACTGGGCCGCTCTGGAGAAACAATTGGTTCCAGTCTTACAAGTGAGAGAATGACATACCGCTCTGCCAAGGCTGAACGGCCCAGGTGTGAACGACTGCCCGCCGAAGAAGCGTGCGATTATAGGTGTACTGCAGCAGAGGTACGCACAGAACACGCCCATAGTGAAAATCGCGCCAATGGCTGCACTCCCTGCAAAGGAGAGAAGGCCAAGAAGTCCGGCAATAAAGACGCACACGCATACGGCGTTGACTGGTGTGCCGGTGTAAGGGTTGATGTTGTAGAAGAGGGAGGAGAGAGGTAGAGCGCCGTCTCTGGAGAAGGCGAAGACTTGTCTCGAGGACGCTATGACCTGGGAAGCTGCTTGTCAGGATGGGAAGCGACGAGGGCAATTCGCTACATACGATGTCCATTCCAGCGGTGTAACTGGAAGGAAGAGTGAGTGAGTATACGACGGGGCATGTTGTATGACGAGCCTACAGAAGGATCGCTACTAATACCCAGAAGGTTATGGTTCCACCCGTTCCCAGGCTGTTTGCAAGTATCTGTCAGATTTCAATCAACGATATTCCTGGAAAACATTTCGATCGACTACTCACGACTGCCATAGGTTGCTCTATTGGACTAGAAAGGAGAGCGACGAGGTCAGTACCCATGTTGAACGCCAGACATACGACGACGGCTGGTACGTCTCCGTGAGAAATACAGGGAACGCAGAACGCGCAACCACCCTCACCTAAACTGAGGACACATCCAAGACCGATGGAGCTTAAAATGGCGAATGGGACAGCGGAAGGCGCGTCCAAAGCTTCTTCAGACGTGTGTATGCTGGCATCAAAACCGCCTAAGAAGAGGGTCGTGAGCATCAGAGTCACAATAAGATATATGGAGACTCACATATCGTCCAGCATGGAGCGAGCAAGCTCAGGATAAAAGCAAAGCCATCACTATAACCAGAGACTGCAAGTAGGTAACCACTGTAAAGACCCCACGTACCATTCTCAAAGTGACCCAAGGCGTATTTCGCGGTGTTCTTGTATTCTGAAGGGGTAGCTATCGGGAGGGCGATGATGAACGCGACGAAAACGCTGCAGAGGATTTATCAGGAACGAAAGCGGTGGGATGGATGAGGTGACGCACACGACATTGAGGAGGACGTATAGAAGTTGTATTCGGGCGATGACTTTCGTCGCAAGGCTTGCTATTACTGCATGAGAAACCAGTACAGCACAGAAAGTGCCACTATACAAGCGATTTCAGAGCTGCGCGGGACTTATGAGCAACAGGACGTACTATATGTGCCCAGAGGTCGCTACATAAGAACCATCTGTGCCCAGGGTGACGGTTGTCAGTATCGAGAGGGCGCAGGTGTAGTCCATTGCTGCAACCGCTGCTATATATCCGATGGTGTTGACATCTAGAAATGACACATCAGTAGGGCCCAGGGAAAGATGGGGAAACTCACATCCAATAAGCCATGCAAGATATTTACGGCATGAAGGAGGAGAGTATTTGAATGTCCAGTAGTACAAAGCGCCTGCGGTAGGTGCGGAGGAGCCCATTTCTGCGATAGTGAGGGCGATACACATGATAAAGACGCAGCCTGTCACGAACTGCTTCTGGTCATCAAACTGGGCGGAGATGGAGAAGGAACGATAAACTACTTACACCCCAGACCAACGATACGGGGCCACCGTAGGGGATTGAGTAAACGAGAACAGTTCTTGAACAAACGGTTGAATAACATGGAAGCAGGCTGGGTGGAAGCTCACGCAATGCCCTGGACGACGCCGTTAACGCTGAAAGCCAACCCGAAGAGTTCATAACGAGAAAAGGCCCGCTTGAATTCCTGCTTGTATCCCAAGTGTGCAAGTACGGACGAGTCGGATTCCATAGAGGCGAGTGGGGGTAGTGAAGAGGTAGGATCTAGGGGATTGTATTTAACTGTACGTATACTTACGATTGCTATCAGTCTTTCGTAAAACGGCCGTGATATGAATAGACTCGCAAATTTCTCGCTACCTTGATCACTGGCCGGATATTAGATCCCCATCCGAGAGTGTGCGGGGCCGTATAGAAAAGCTCGTTTGAAGTACTGCGTGCGTATCCCAGGGGACAGATTCATCGGATTCCAGAAGACCACGCGGTGGTGTGAACAGACCCGCAACTTACTCTCTATACCGTGAGAACTAGACGGTTATTAGTAGATTCACACCCCGAAGTGGGCAGGGCCAAGTTTAACCGCATCGGGGATTCCAAAGAGGGCCACCGACACGCTTAGACAGGGAGTACAGACAGTCCGCATTTGCTGCACATGTATAGAGGCATGGACCGTCTGACGGAGGGGGCAGAATTGTAGCAGATAACGCGTTCTTGAAGTCAGAAGGAGACGAGGAATAGACGTCTATTGGCGCCGAAAATCCTCCAGTATCTATTCTAAGGGAGTGTATTAGTGACGGCGGCTAGAACGAGGAGGATGTTTGTCATTAACGCTGCGATGAACTCGGAAGCTGGAGACTGGTATTAAATCGATGCTCCAAGGATGATCGATGGATCTCCATCAGCTAACCATTTAAGATATTATAGGAGCCGACGTACAGCTTATTCTTCCCACTAACATATCAGTAATCTACTCACTGCTGGGGTCGATACATTTTCCGATCGGAAAAACGAGGCCTCAAAATGTTGCGATATTTCATTTGATCTTCTAATGGTAAAAACGAGTTCAGAAAAACAGGTTGAAAGGCGGGATCATTTACGTACTCTTTTAAGATAAGGAAAAGAACTCAAAAACTGAATGGAAAAGGTGTTTCCCTGCCGTCAGAACAAAGGAAAACACTTTTCATTCGTAGAAAAGCAGCTATTTTTGGAATACAAAAGGAGCGTTAATAGGACAAGTTTTTCATTGCGTTTTCCTTATCCCATTTTTGCGGCATACAAAGGTAACGAAGTCACGACATTTTTAGAATACCTTTTTCCGTTCTGAAAAGGAACCGGCCTGTCGAAGATGTGCCATCCGCATATGGCAATCCGGCAATCGGACTATAGTTGAAGCCACGCGAGATCCTTCGCGTCGCTTCTCCTCGAGTCGTTCGTACGTCTGCTCACTCAGCAATGAGTCAGACATGGACAATAGTAGATAGTAGTATATTCTAGAAGTACATACCTTGTAGTATATATACCGGGCAGCTCAGCCCACTAATATTCATTCTGAACTTTCTAATTCCCTTCTCTATCTCACACGGTCGAGTCTCGCGGTTTACCGCTGCGTTCATCACCTTCATTACACTCTATTTTACAACAGGTTATGGGCCCCGGCCCTAACTAAACTACAGAAGACTCACCGTAATCAATTACCTCGCCGAATTACAACCCATCCCCATATATCATGTCCGACACCACACCTTCGTCTTTATTCCGCATCGAGCTACTCCAGGAGCATAACTGGGTTCCGTGGAAGCGTCGTGTCACTGCGATCCTGTGAGAACGAGCCCTGTTGAAGTATGCTGATGGGACATTAAAGAAACCAATTCCGGCAGATTCAAAAGCACCGACAGCTGAAGAATCGGAGAAAATCACGAAGTGGGAAGAGGGAGATGGACGAGCGCAGACCCAAATCGAGCTCACGTTGAGTGACTCGCAGATGATACACATCGCGGGGGCAAAAACGTCGGCCGAAATGTGGACGCAGCTTAAATTAGTAAAGGAAGCTAGAGGAAAACTGGGAATACTAGCGCACCACCGCCGTCTTTACCGTACTGTAGCCGACGAATCCACCGACATCATTGAGCACACCACCGAGATGCGCCGGATCCAGGAAGAGCTTGGCATGCTAGGAAGTGTCGTTACCGATGAGGACTTCTTGATGCTGTTAATCTCATCATTACCCGAATCCTGGGATCAATTCACATCTGCATACCTCGGATCCACTGGAAATAACCCAACAGTCACGTCGCACGAGTTCATCGCCATCATACTCGAAGAGAACCGTCGACAAATCGAGAAATCCGGTGGGAGCGAAGCCGCCATGTATGGGTGCAATAACGGAAGGACAGGCAGTGGGAGCAGTCGAGGGAACTCCACATCGGGGAAGGTCTCCGATGATGTTGAGTGTTGGAACTGCCACAAGCGAGGCCACACGTCAGCACAGTGTTGGTCCAAGGGTGGCGGTCAAGAAGGAAAAGGCCCAGGCAGGAAGCAGGGAAAGAAGAAGAAGGAAAGATCTAATCAGGCAAAGGCTTCAAGCAATGTGAAGGACGATGTCGTTGAAGCAGCTTACCATGTAGAGGCTAAACCCCAATTTGACTCGCATTTCTCACGTTACAGCTGGCTCGCAGACTCTGGAACCACATCCCACATATCCAACCAACGCGAAACGTTCTCCGACTTCAAGCCGCTCGAGTCCACATCCATAGCAGGCATCGGGAGCGCCTCAGTGCGTGCACTGGGTAGAGGAACTGTCCTGTTAGACTGCAAAGTCAACGGGAAAACAATCACTCACCAGCTCAAAGACACTTTATATGCCCCGAATGCCGTTAATAATCTCATCTCCATCAGTCGACTCGATGATGCTGGAATGGAAGCCTCGTTCCGAAATGGCAAGGTCCAGTTCCGAAGGAAAGATGGGACGGTCCTATCAGAAGGGAAAAAGACGCGTCGCCTGTACTTGATGGAGGCACGCGCACGCGACGTAGTCCCTGAACAATCCAATGTTGCGGCAGATGCCAGCGAGAATACATGGGACGCGTGGCACAAGAAGATGGGACATCTAGGAAAGGCAGGGTTAGAAAGGCTTGAGAAGGAAGGACTTGTAGAAGGACTCACCATCGCAAAGGATTCACCACCACTCAGTCAATGCAATGCCTGTATCCAGGCAAAGATGACTCTTCACCCGTATCCGCAGGAGGCACAGCATCGACGAGAAGAGCCAGGAGAATTAGCCCATGGAGATATCTGGGGCCTGGCCCGCATCGAGTCCCTGCAGAAATCAAAGTACAACATCACATTTACGGATGATGCGACATGCCGCTGTACACCTGAATTCATGAAACTTCGGTCAGAAGGATTCAAGAAGATCAAGGAGTACGTTACCTTGGTGGAAACACAGCTAAAGCGAACACTGAAGGTACTGCGTGTTGATAATGCGAAGGAGCTAACAAGCGAGGAAGTCAGAGGATGGTTGAAGCAGAAGGGGATTCACTTACAGACATCGGCACCATACGCACACTCGTCGAACGGAGTAGCAGAGCGGTTCAATCGAACACTTGTCGAACTTGCCAGGGCCATGCTGATAGGCAAGAACCTACCATCATTTCTATGGCAGTCAGCCATCGAGTATGCCGCCTACATCCGAAATCGAGCACCGACACGAGCCCTTGCTGGAAAGACCCCGGAAGAAGCATGGACAGGCATTAAGCCTAGCGTTGCACATCTCCGGGAGTTTGGCTGTGAAGTCTGGGTGAAAAGAGAAGGGAAAAACCTATCAAAACTCGGAGGAGATCAGACAAAGGCAGAGAAACATACCTTTGTAGGATTCACAGATGACCCCGTTGTCATCAAGTACTATGACGCACACCTGCGCAACATTCGGGAGTCACGAAACTACACATGGGTAGAACCATCACCTATTGTTGATATCGAGTCCATCAGTGATGTGCAGATCGAGGGGGAGCCATCAGATGTCAATCCGCAATCACCGAAAGGAGCTAAAGAAACAAGTCAACAAGCACCACCAGACAATACCCCCATACCAGTACCAGAAGCACCACGACGAAGCTCACGTATCACTGGGGATCACGACTATCACAAGCTTAATAACCCCAATGCACGCAAAGCAGCACCATCACGAACTCCATTAATCCCATCAGAACATCCCCCAGAATCAGCTAATGTCGCCGTAATCCAAAGCTACCTTGCTGGTGATGGCGAGCACATTAATCGCGACGACTTCCCACGAAGCCTTGCAGAGGCACAAGCGTCAGCAGAATGGCCTGAATGGAAAAAGGCTATGGATGAGGAGATGTCAATGATTGGAGAGATGGGGACTTACAAGCTTGAGGATCTACCAGAGGGACGCGAAACTGTAGGTTGCAGATGGACCTATGTGAAGAAATACGATGAGTATGGGAAAGTGTCACGCTATAAAGCCCGTCTCGTAGCACAAGGCTACTCGCAGATCCCCGGAGTTGATTTCACGGAAACATTCGCACCAGTCGTCCGTTTGGAATCTGTACGTGCCGCGCTAGGTATAGCTGCCATCAACGACCTCGAAATCGGTCAGATGGACATTAAAGGAGCTTACCTCAATGGAGAACTCGAGGAAGAAATATACATGCGCCAGCCTCCAGGCTACGACGATGGATCAGGACGTGTCTGCAGATTATACAAGACCCTGTACGGACTAAAACAGTCAGGACGCGAGTGGAACCGCGAATTCGATAGGAAACTCACCTCCATTGGATTCTCAAAGCTCGAAGTCGACCACTGCGTCTATAAACGCATCCGAGACAGCAGGACAGTGTTCCTGACTGTATGGGTCGATGATTTGCTGATCTTCGCAGAAATACCCAAGGACCTAGACAAAATAAAAAGGGAGTTAGCAGGGCTGTTCGACATCAAGGACATGGGAAAGCCGAAGAAGATCATCGGGATTGAAATAGAGAGGGACCGTGACAACGGCACGATCTCATTATCCCAGCAGCAGTATATCGATGGGATACTCACACGTTTTGGTCTCCATAACGCCTCACCTGTCACAACTCCACTCGACCCGAATGTAATCCTGCGCAAGCGACGTGCCGACGAGGAAGTTGACCCCACTATCCGCAGTGGCTATCAATCTGCGATCGGTTCCTTGATGTACGCCGCAATTTGCACGCGCCCCGATATCGCATATGCCGTGCAGTCGTTGAGCCAGTACTCGAACAATCCTGGACCTGAACACTGGTCAGCTGTAAAGCGAGTGTTCAGGTACTTATCTGGAACCAACAACCTCAAACTTACCTTCCGAGCAAATGAAGAACACGAGGTTCTCAGTGCCGGATATACAGACGCCGACTACGCGTCAAATCCTGATGACCGGAAGTCGATCTCCGGCTATACATACTTGCTGGGAGGTGGAGCGTTCGCATGGTCGTCCAAGAAGCAGTCGACCGTGGCTTTGTCATCCACAGAAGCAGAGTACACCGCGTTAGCACATGCAACGCGTCAAGCAATCTGGAATCACAACTTCTTAGCGGAATTGGGATTTATCCAGGAAGAACCTACCCCAATGTTCGAGGACAACCAGTCCACTATTGCCATCGCGAGGGACCCGCAGTACCACGCACGATCGAAGCACTTTGATGTGCAGAACCACTTTGTTCGCGAAAAGGTGGAATCTGGGATCATTGATCTAGTCTATTGCCCCACAGATGAAATGGTCGCTGACATTTTTACGAAAGCATTGCCCAGGCCCAAGCACGAGAAGTTCGTTCGAGAACTGGGCCTATTGCCGTCTTGAGGGGGAGTGTCGAAGATGTGCCATCCGCATATGGCAATCCGGCAATCGGACTATAGTTGAAGCCACACGAGATCCTTCGCGTCGCTTCTCCTCGAGTCGTTCGTACGTCTGCTCACTCAGCAATGAGTCAGACATGGACAATAGTAGATAGTAGTATATTCTAGAAGTACATACCTTGTAGTATATATACCGGGCAGCTCAGCCCACTAATATTCATTCTGAACTTTCTAATTCCCTTCTCTATCTCACACGGTCGAGTCTCGCGGTTTACCGCTGCGTTCATCACCTTCATTACACTCTATTTTACAACACGGCCCCAGCAGTGACTGTTGACCTGGAAAGGACAGATCAAGGTGCAGATGCAAGCAATTTGACTATCGGCAATCCTCACCAAGTTTCAAACTCCGACCGTGAGTTACCCTTTATGGATTTCGCGCCAAAAAATTCACTTCGGATGTCTGCACCTACTGTGGGCTGAACCGTACATCTTGGTGACTAGTTTTAGTGGGAGAAAATGTTCGGTAGACAATTCTACATGTATTCTATGAACCATAATTGTCTTACCCTGCTAAATAGTGCCATTTCACTCGTATATTCCATTATATCAATATGAATTTTGTCATTTTTCCACAGAGAATACATGTATTTTAACCCAATGTGGACTTCTGTATCTTTTTTGGCTGCCATCTGTCCATGTGGAAGCCGGAAGTAGGTGCATTACAGTTGCATGGGGAAGGACCTGCTAACAAAGCCAAACAAACGCGACGCGTCAATATTGGCAATCTCCAAGTGATTTTCTAGCGTGTTTTCTCAACGGTACAGGTGCATGGGACGCGATTCAAAGGGCCTTCGGTACAAAGGACCGAAGCGAAAGCGATCAGCGTGCCAAAAACAGCATATTGCTACTCTTTCCACATCAGAACCCATCCTTACGGATCCTGACAGCTCGGACAAGGAAAATCAATCATTCCCTGATGATCATCAGGTCCAGGAAGCCAAGCACCGAGGGGATGACTATCAGCGACGCCTTTACGGCTCTCAGAAGAAGCTGAAACGGTCGTATTCACAGCTGCAAACACAGGCAGAGCAATCGGCGGAGAAGGGTACAAAGATCTTTGCATTGGAGACCCAGGTCACTGAGCTCACAGCTGAGTCCGAGATTTTACAGACAAAATTGGACTTACACATGGCAAGCCGAGTGCGTGACCAGAAGGTACTGCACTCTCTGAAAGCGAAGGTGCAACGAATTCCTGGTCGGATTGCCCATGCTGTTCAGAGCACCTCACAGAAATTAGAGCAGAGCAGCTCTGATGATGTGCCAGCCCTGATTCTCAAGAAAAAGGGTCTGATTCCAGACAACACACGAGACTTGATGAATGATCTCATTGCGGAGGATGGGGTTAGGCCAAAATATGTCATCAGTGTCATGAAGAGACTGGCTGACCACCTCGGGGTTTCTGTGACTGGTGATGCATCTGATCGAAGTGCGAGAAGAATCATAAACGAGGGTGGAAATGCGTCAAAGATGCAGATTGTTGAGGCTGTGAAGACAGCTAAAGGTATCCGTGACCTATACCATAAAGCAAAAGCCACAGAATTAATCTGTGTGTTGGCAGGTGTAACCATTAGTGGAGACGGAACAACTCACAAGAACAACAACCTTGAATCACATAATGCCACCATCATCGACGTAGACAACAAGAAGCATCAATTCTTCCTTGGCATTCAGATGGCAGTGAACCACACGAGCGAGACTCAACTCAATGGCTGGATTGAACTTGTGGATGATTTGTATGACATCTATCGTGAAAATCCACGCTATAAAGATGCAGTCGATGCTCGAGACTTCTGGGTATCAGTAACTGGCATGCATACAGACCACGCCGAAGATCAGAAGAAATTGTTCCGACTTTTAAAGGAATGGAAAACACGATGCGAACGGGAGAAGCGAGGGGAAAGAACGATGATCCAGTCTACCCCACAAGAGCTGTTGGACATGCTCTTTCGGATATCCCAGGATGCTATTCTGCAGGCAGGCGGAATTGAAGCCTGGGAGGGACTCTCCACAGATGACCAAAAAAAGCGGCATCAGGTAGCATTGCAGAAGTTTACTCAGGAGCTAGGCGAGGCAGAGTTTGTGAAGCTGGGTGACAATGAGAAGAGTAACGTTGAATTACTCATTTGGGCTGGATGCTGCATGCATAAAGACATGAACGCATTCAAGGGTGGCTGTCTTCGCATGACACAATGGTGGGAGGAGAATAATGTTCCAGGGCCGATGAAGATGTATAACCGTGATAATTCAGCAGCAGTGAATCTGGCGGCAGGCACTGGAGCAGCAAGACGGGCGGAGGATCGTACACTGGGTGGTGCAGTCAAAGTCTCCAGTCTCGCTGGGGCAATCTTCCGTCACAAGGATCGGAAACGTGGCCAACAGGATACTCTTCGGTATTTCTGGGACCACGAAATGGGATTCACACTTTGCTTCCCTGATACAAGCAACACGCGCTTTCAGTCACACGCCGAAGCTTGCGCTGTAATCATCACTTACCTCAAACTTATTCTTCAGTTCCTTGACTACATCAGAGAGAACAAGGCTAGCCGGACACTTAACCATATGGAATCAAACGTGGACAAAGGCCTTCGAAATCTCGAAACCCAGGAGGAAATTGCCATCATCACACTATACCATCAAGCAATAAGTGTTCCATACATGCGCGAGATACGGGGCCCACTTCGGGAAGAAGATAATATTCTCAAACTGGGAGCGTTGCATGAGCGCGTCAAGACTCACCTTGAAAAGGTTATTGCTAATCCGGATCTGCTCTTGGGAAAAGAGATGTCATATCAGACTGGCACTCTGGACGGCAAACCGTGGGACATGCCAGAATCGATCTATGCAGTTCTGTCCCGGGCTCATCACATGCCCCACCTGCAGTCACTACTGGTCACCTTTTTTACAGGAGCACTCGAGACCTGGAAGAGGTTTATGTCAGAATGGGTACCAGGAGGAGCAATCCATAACGCAACACCAGAACAGATCGAGTGTGCTTGGATGGAATCAACAAACGATTTGAACGAGGGGGCCTTTGCGGAGTTCAGGCAGTCATCATGCATTCGCCCGAACATGACACTTTCATATCACAATGCGCTTCGTATGTATAAGCGAAACGGCACCTCATCGCATCTCAAAGCCTTGACACCAATGGAGCGCAAGGCCTTGCGCAAACAAACACGTACAACGGACGCCTCAGGACATAATCGCAAGACTAAACTTGCCATGATAACACACATGAAAGACGTCGCGAAAAACCATACCGAGAGGGACCGAATCCGGAATGAAAGAATTGCCCGCGCTAACAAAGCTATTGATGGAGTGTCTCCCTTCACGGATATTCTTCAGCTCGAGAATGCCTTCTATATCCTTCCTCGAGGTGAGGGATATCTTGGTGTCACAGAGCTGGACTTGCAACTGGACTGGCACTTAAAACACGGGCTTGATGGGTCCGGGGCACAGATTCCCAAAGCAAAGTCAGGGAAAAATGGCCGTGGAAACCGAGAATCCAGGTATATGCATCTAAGGAGGGCTGTGATGGAGTATCAAAAGGCCTTGGAGACAGTGCCCGAGCCAGAAGAAGAAAGCAGAAGTGGTGAGAATTCAGAACCTGGTCCAGAGGCCGAAATGGGGGAAGAAGAGGGGGATTATGATAGTGAATTGGAGTATTATTCAAGGTAGTATGTACTAGTGAGCTATGTAGATTGTTTTTGTGGTCTATGGAAGCCTAGGGAAGAGGTGAGGGATGGTGGAAGGCAAGTCGATGCATTTTGCCACGCAAACGGGTCCGATCATGCTTAGTCAGCGCACGGTTTCTTAACCGGCGTTGCCCCTAGTCACAAGCAAAACGTTAGAATGAGAGGCGAACGCGTGACCATTGCGATTCATGTCCATATTCGGATGTGGTCCGTGCGTGGCGCCACCAGTATAAAGCGCAGGATCCGACATCCGAGCACCTCATACTTACCTTGATGGCACAAGCCCCTTCACGTAACCGGGTTTGTGGGCCGTGGAGATCCTTCATAGCACGGCGACCCTGTCCCCAGAGGGTGTCTGCGGCTTGTATAGGCTTAGGCTTATGCACCATCTAAATATTTTCCTGTCCCACTTTGGCCACTCTGGCTGGGTGGGCCTCCTTTTTTCTTTGCTGTTTACGAACGGGGACTTCCATTGGGCGGTCTTTTGAGTGACAGCAAACAAACTGGGATGCCTAGTATATTAGTACTTTTTCCGCCATCTTATGTTCGAATGTGTTTGTTCGTTACGCTTGCAATCGATAAAGTTATCAAAGTATCTTCGAAACTTGGTCTCTAGACAGAGACAAGTTCCTTGAATAGTCATTGGGCACGGTGGAGTTAGTCGTTTCTTCATCTTTGGCAAGTTAACCCTCTGAAACTCATCTATCACCACTAGAAGCCGTCTGCGTCGACTTTGGAGCGAGACAGAGTGGGAAGTTAGTCGGCGGCTAGCCCTAGGTCTAATGACCACGATGGTTCTTGGTGCCACACCAATGGTCATGTTCAGAAAGCTCCACAACTAGCTGAAAGATGTAGTTAATATGGCATTACAATACGTCTCGCAGAGGTAATCACTGGATTTATCTTCATCTTTCTTATCATAAGCATATCTCATGTCGTTGGCGGAGACGGACTCAAGGTCCTGGGGAGTGTGACTACCCAGAGAGCATGCAACATCTCGTATGCTTTCATCTCACTTAGAACGGACCAAACAATGATGCGAAAGCGTGTTATTACCGTCAAAGTCCTGAGATCTGTGGTGTATGACAAGATGAGATTATTCTTCCGCTGCGTGTTGTTCCTGGCGGTTTGCCTTACTAGTAGGCATCGACCCGCGAAAAGTTCAGAAATACGGCGATGCGATAGGGTCACGATTCAATGGAAGGCTTCAATTAGACTTTAATTGAGAAGAGGTCATTAAGAAACTGTTCTGTGTCAAGTAATGTGGCCACTCTGAGTGCGGTTATCGATAATCGTTCGAGACGCTCCATTACTACTAGAATCTCCTTCAATGGCCTTAATGGCGCTGGATTGAACGCGTGGTACTTAAAGGACCATATCCAGTCGTGTAAATGGTCATCTGCACTGTACTCCCCACGGTTCCTACCATCGAGATGATACGCGCTGTCGACCTCGCCAAGCAACGACTTCCAAATATCCGGCGAATAGACGTACCCGGGGGGTACCGTCCAGACGACGACTCGACCACAGCTACCAAACTTCCCAAGGTCTTCGAGACATTCAGCGATGATCTCAAATCGTGCTATGAATCCCCTCTGCTTCAACAAGTTCTCGCGGAATTACTCCTCGCACCGATGATGGTAGACGGATCTCATCTTCTCGTTGGCGAAGGCGATGTTAGGGTAGCCTCTGCGCTGTACCTCATACACCAGGTCAACCTCATCATCGAGAAGGTGCTCGACGCAAAGGGCTTAGGAGCAGGGAGCCTAAAATGTCGCAGTCTGCCAGATCGTCCAGACCTTGTCTGGCAATTCTCGTCCGATCGTGACCTCCTCCAATTGAAGTACAAGAACACGTACGTGTAAACTCGTTTCATCTGAGGCTCCTGGCTCATTCATTATCTTCCCAACTAGCAAGACATTGCGGGGGGCCGACTGGGATCCCATAGTCGCGAACACCGGTCCAGAAAAACAAAGGGCCGTCAATCAGCAGGAGGTCTCGACGCTCCTCGAGCACAACGCGGTCCCCATCGCTAGGCAAGCGACCAAGTATGGCTGCAGCACGTCAAGCAGTGGCGTAGTCGCCGTTTTCGATTATGATGGTATGGTCGTTCTGGATTTCAAGCCGGGAAGAAAGGGGTATGATGACGACGACAACGCCGTCAAGTATCTGTTCTGCAGCAGCGACGATGACAACTGGACATTTCGTCAGCTTCTATTAGCGGCCATCATGTACTCCTTTCGCAAGGAAGGCGTCCTTGGCGCACACGGTAAGCAAATATTCATATGTACCACAGTTGACTCCGAATATTGACGTGCAGCGTGTAGAATGATTGCCCGTTGGAAAGCATCAAGAGCCATTGAATGATATGTACAATTCGGAGTGGTCGACGAAGGAGACTCGTGTATTCGGTGGACACTGGAGTGTACTTAGCACGATGAGGATCAGTAGGTACTGTTGCGCGCGGCCAATAGGAAATTCTATGTCTTCAGATTACCGTTAACACGCGCACAACCAAAGGATTTCAATACGCTGCCATCGATTGAACGACAAAGCATATCGAATGAACCAGATGCCAAACAAATACTCGCAGGTCTTGGCAAGATTACCCGGACGGCAAAGAGAATACTGAAACCAAGAACGTGTTCGATTTCGCGCAGATGCCTCGAAATACAAGCAAACGGAACGGCAAAAGATCCTGAACCACCGATAGAAATGGCATAATCGCGACTGAGTCTCCGCTAAGCCGGACCTGGAGCGGTCATCACAATAGGTAGACGTTGCTGAAGGGTCCTGGACAATACTTTGGGATTAATCTGACGTTGAGAAAATCGCAAGATAGAACGCACAAGTCCCGTACTTCGAGGAAAGGATCCACCAAGGTGACGTACTCGGGGTCTTCAGTCAGACCGGGAAAGATCTTGCAAAACTCCCTTTTCAACAGCGTATCTTCAGGATCCCTAGGATAGAAGCGAGTGGCCAGGCCCTCGTCATTCATTGGGACCCACTGCGACTGAGTGGCCACCACTAGCCGTCGTCTCTCGGGTACAGAGGGATCCTCGCACAAAGTCACCAACAGCCTTCTTCTCTTGAGGTAGACCACCATTTTTATGATCAGGGAGCCTGGAGGGCAGGAAGGATGAGGAGGAGGGTCCATTCTGGTCGACATGATCTTCACATCGGGGTAGGTGTAGCTGTAGCCGCCGATGACCTCCATTTCGTTAGCGTGGTCATCCATCTCCAATTCTTTCCGATACTTGCTGAGGTGAAGAGAAGGCTTCATCACAGAGAGAACGACCGATAATGGGCAGTGAAACAGCCTGAGTAATAATCCGCTACAGAGGCTATTTGGCTCTAAGCTCTGAATGATACAATCGGAGACCTTGTGTAGGTTTCCCACAGATCGTCATTTCAACGCCGTATCCTAGTTCTACTTGCTACAAAAATTCTATAGGTAATGAGATGGTATCCAACAAAGATGCAGGTAGAGTATAACCAAATGAATGAAGCGAGTTCGCGTGAGGATAAACATACAAGAGTAGAGTAGATAAATTACCGTCCCATATGAAAGAGAGATGTAAGTATAAGGATAGTACTGTCCAATCAATTCCAGAAAGGATTTCGCGAACCCCCAGTATAATTCGGCTTCAGCCTATCACTCGGAGAATCCGCACGAACAGCATGGGCATACGCCTGTGCATCAGATCGTGAAGGTGGTGGCAACAAGTCACGATCGCGAGAGTCCAGCGAGTTACTAAACGTGCTCGCTGAAAACCTCGCCATTTGGTCCTTCTTCACAGGCTGCCGGACTTCTGGCGTCCGTCTCGGCGTACCAGTCACTTGTGAATATATTGAAGGTCCAGAGAGCCGACTTGAGTCGTCCGGCGCACGATGCCCAGCCCTTGATGGATTGCGACTGCGCACAGCCGATGAAGACGTTTTCCGAGAGACATCGTGCATGGGATACGCGTAGGATCCGATGAGCTTGTTAATCTCATCATGATGCCGTGCCTCTTCGGCGTCACGCAATTGAACAAGCTTGATCTCCTCGTCAGAGCGCTGGGCTCGGTGGCTACGTCGATGACCAAATAGCTTCTCTCCAAACCTAACAAGCCGCCATCTCCAGTTCGAGCTACGGTCCAGCTTCTTCGCAGATGCAAATAAAGCAGTCTGTTTAGCTCGTTGCTTGCGGGCCCGTCGGCGCCAACAATAGACGATGACTAGGAATATGAATGCGCATCCCAAAGCCATGAGTAGGATCTGCCACCATGTCAACTTGTTCGTGGTGGAGCGCACGACGGTAGGATCTGACAGCCCCGTAATGGAGGGTACCGGACTACCAGAACTACTAGTCGACGAAGTCACGAGCACGAGGTCTGACAGGCAGACACCTAATCCAGAAACGATGCTTGTCGAGCTGGTACAATTTGCATTTACGCAAGTGCCCGATCGTAGATATTGGCCGGAGCTAGAGCATGACAAACATTCATTTTCATCGGGGCCAGAGCATGTGGAGCAGGTCGAATGGCATGATACACATGATGATGAAGTGCTGTCAAAGTACTGGGACTTGCTGCAGGTAGGAAGACAACGTCCGTTGTTGAGAACGGGGCGGTTAGAAGGGCAGGTTGAACACTGGTTGAACGATGATCCCGAGCAAGTAGCGCAGTCGGGATGACAGGTGAGGCACGAGCCAGAGGATGAGAAAGTGCCAGACGGACACGAGCTAACGCAGCTGCCATCGGAGGCGAGTTGATTGTTAGGACAGGTCAGGCAAAAAGTTGACGATCCCGAACAGGTGGAACAGGATGAATCGCAGTCTGTCAAAGCATTAATGAACGACACAATGATAAACAGATGATTGACTCACTAGTACAGGTAACATTGTCCTTGGGAGACACAAAAGTGCCGGTAGGACAGCTGTCGATGCACTGCCCGTTAGAAAGAAAAGAGCCAGGAATGCAGCCGGTGCATTTTAGCTCATCAACTGTAGAAGCGACGCTGAAGTTCTGAATTTCACATGATGTACATTTGGCGCCACAAGCTATTGATTTCATTAGCATCAGAAAAACATGTGAGAAGTAGTACGTAAACTGACCATCACAAACATGCTTGTTATTATCCGCGATGAGGTTCGTGCCTTCACAAACCCCGGTGGAGGAAGCAGAAACACAACTGCCGTTGAACGTATAAGAACCAGTGGCGCAAAGCGTACAATCGTTCGACGTCGCGCCAGTGCACTTCTGACAAGCAGATGAACATGTGGTACAATTCGTCCCGCTGCTGAAACTGCCGTCGGGACACACAGTGCCTGAAGACGTTGTCGATTGAGGAGCATCGCACTTGGTTTTATCGTTCCCATCCTGGGTAAACCCAGTTTTGCACGTAAGACAGACACCTGTCGAATCCGCACACGCAGAACAGCCCAACTGGCAGGCTAAGCTTCAAGTCAGAACATGAATGAACCACAAAGGCAATTTATACACACCTTTACAATCCCCGGTAGATGTAAGGAAGAATCCAGTTGCGCACTTTGCACATGCAGTCCCATTACTGGCCGTCGTGAAACCTTCGGTACAGGTGCAGACGCCATTAGACCCGCATTCACCGTTGATACAGTTGCACGTCGACGGTGCATTAGACACTTGTGTGACTAAACACCTCCCGGTTCCCGAAATCCCCTCATCACACTTCGTACAATTAGACGGACATGCCTGGCAATTGGAACCAAAAAAGCCCGATGCACAGGATTCGCATGACTCCCCCGTGAACCCCGTTGGACAAGTACAGTTTCCCGCAGTCGAGCACACGCCCGAACTAGAACAACTTGGAGAACACGCAGATGACTGAAGGTCGGCGAGGGCGAGTGAGCCAGAAAGCGGCAATTGCCCAAAGTCTGGCACGGAATCCCAAAATACCACACGTTGGTCTCCTACATTAATTGCGGCCCATACACTGGATGATAGTGAAAGCGACGCTGCAGACAGAGATGTCGTCGAATTGGATGCAGGAGTTGACGGAAGAGCGGTGAACCCCGCGGAGCCAGAATAAAGGGACTCAGAATAAATGGCCATTCCAGACGAAAGGGCCACATTCAAAGGAAGACTAAGGGATTTGGACGAGTTTTCAAAACCCGGCGAAGGAGAAAGAGAAGCGGATTTAGAGGTGAGCATGTTGTGTAAAAGTTGTGGGTTCGTCGTCGCCGAATACTGACCGGGAAGTAGAAGAAGACTTGTCGACTCTCCGTCCGCAGACAGAGTGACACCAACTAGGCGAGAATCAGTAGCAGAAAAAGTGGCAGAATCGTAGTGACGCACGAGTAGTGTTAGAAGTGCCCTGCAGACATTGCCCCGCAATACAAACTACAGAAGAATTGGATGCCGCGACTAGGGAAATTTTTCAGATAATGAAACGACCACGACGGACGTCCTCCTCACCTACAGACGCAGCAGAAAAAATAAACAGAAAAACGGGAAGAGCCAACATGGCTTCAGCCAAAAGAAGGTGGTGGTGGATGCAGGAGCAGAAGAAACGATGACGACGCGACGGATCCTAGAAAAGCGCAGGGACCGGCGTTGGGCCTTGTTGTCTTGGTTCTGATGCATGCCATTGTTCTCCTCCTTGTCGCCGATGATGAGAACAATAACGTTGAAGAGAATAACCAATTTGAAAAGGCTTTGTTGTGTTGTGCTTGGCTACCAAATGAACGGCATCGACGGCACCCGCTTTCCTTCATCTTGCCTTCATCGTCCATTTTTCGTTGATATGATACCGTCTATAAACAAATATTTTCTACTTCAAACTGCTTTTGTCTTCCCAAATCATGCACACATCCTGCAGAACGTCAGATTTGCCCAGCGCCGGCGTACCAGCAATCCAGCCAAGTAAGGTAAGTATTGGGAGTAAACATCATTACCTAGCACTACCTTCGAGGCCTCACCTTTAATTGTCGAGAATCGAACGACCCTGAGACGTTCAGTGATGGTACTCCATGGCGCCCATGTGGGTAACGTACGTGTGCTTCTTTCCTGGAGATTGAGTAACCGCGCGATACGGAGAAGCAGATTTTACAGATTAAGAATGGCGTGCAACGCTAAAACGTTCTCTATAGCGGTTCAAAAGGTTATCTGCAGTACAAATGAAACTACATAGTATACCTGGCTTGGTACAGAATGTACAGAGGTTCGATCAGCACAAGCATATATTACGCCTGGTCGTCCACACCATGCCCTACGCTTGGAGTTTCTCCGCATCGGCAGGCAGTGTTGCAGCCGAAGAATGTCTAGACCTGTGTCTCTTTGAAACAGGTTGAGGTTTGTCTACCGAAGGCCGTTTAGTGCCCTTGGGTTTGAGCTGATAAAAATGGGCTGCATCCGCGGAAGGCCATCCATTCATGGCGAGCATCTTTTCCCAAAGTAATTTGAGGCCATCATGTGTCAGGAACTTCACGGTGTCAGCCGCTGGTTTGAGGTCGGCACTCGTCTCGTCTTCTGGTGGTGGGTTCAAGTGCAGCTGCCACCTCCTGATCATGGCGAGCGCGGACTTGATCCAGCTGTTGAAAGGATCACAGTCAAACTGAAACTTACGGCGCAGAGGTCCCGAACCGTGCACCAAACCAACTTTCCCGCTGCCCCCAAGCTTCCCATTTGTAGCCTCTATGCCGGCATCGAAGATAGCGGAGATGACGTTCGGGAGTTCGGGGCCCACTTCGTTATGACGCAAGTAACAAAGGCCGTAGAAGAGCATAACATATACAAAGGATTCAAAGTCATCTTGAGGTTCATGTTTTTTCGTTCTGTCTCTGAGAAGCTCGATAGACATGAACTGCCAGGTGCCCTGCGTATGATGAGAAAGGAGGAAGGCAATGCGAAATGTGAAATGTGAGCTCACCGTGCGTTCGGCTTGTCGCGCTTTGACCAGGTTTGCTATCTGGATAGCCATGTCCCAATCATTCAACAACCCACGTCCTCCGCCATCGTAGTATCTTCCGGCGTCTTCTTGTCGTATACGATCAAAATGTTCCCTCCGCTGACATCACGGTGAAGGAATCCACATTTTGTGAACGCCTCTTCGTGACCTAAATTCGAAATGAATCGATGATAGTCAACGATAATTATTGCGCTTACCCAAAAAAGCCTCGTAAACAAGCCTCGTAAGTTGCTTCGATGACTTGAACCTCTTCCGTTAACGTTCGCTGGTGCAAACGGACACAGGTCATGGTTGGATGGGCTCCGAGATTCCAGTCTTTCTTGATGTACGTATGAGAGGTAGTCTGCTGGCCAGGGAGGACACTGCCACACACGAGGTTAGGAACATTGCGGACACCAGCACCATTGAGGAGCCTCAGAATCTCCGACTCTTGAGGCAGATTGCTATCGCGCCAACTATCCTTGAGGAACATGACAGTTTTCGTTCCCAAGTCGTACACAGGGAGACCCAACGTCGCTCGACCGGTAATGCTTCGCGGTGTAGCAGTGGCGGGACCAGCAATGACTTCCCTGTAGTCAGTGCCATGAGGTACACGAATCTTGACAAACGCTCGCTGGTCCTTGTCCGTAGGACGAATCCAGGGCTTCAAGAACTCCTTCGCCAAAGCTATCTCTTCTTCCGTGGCAGGTGTCACTGTGTCGTCTTCGCCTCGATCGCCGTCCTTCAGAGTACAAAACCGATAGAGAAACTCGACGAGGTATTTGCCTTCCTTTGCCAGGTCAAATGCACGCGAGACAACAGCGTAAGTCCTCTCCCATTTGAAGAACCGGACACCATCTGGACCCAGGAAAAGTGGGAACAAGTGCTTGCGATGTTGCGCGTTCAATGTCTCGCTAGCATATCCGGCAAGCTGACCGCGAACATCTCGCGACGACTTCGTCTGCGACACCCATCCATCATCTATGTCGTCTTTGAAACCATAGTGTGAAGAATCTCTCTTGAATTCCACCCAGAGCGCCGCTTTGTCCCATTGAGTAGGACTAGAACTCGTGTCGACATTGGACTCATACATAAATGCATCGGTGACAGTGTTGGTGGTCGCGTTGGCGTCCTTGTGCTCCTTCCCGAGAACAAATTGGAACTTGGGTATGAGCTCCGATGCTACAACCTGAATCGCTGTATTCTGTGGAGCATCGTCAGGACGTCACAGATGGACTGTAGCCCAGTCAACTCACTATGGCTTGCGTGTAAGCTCTCTCACTGGCGTACTCTCCCGGTGATTTAATCGACTTGAAGACGACGTGGAGGTGGCTGGGAGAGTGAAGCTTGCATTCGCCACCAGGTACCCCCCAGAAAGTCGTCGAGAAAATGTTGAACAGGCATGGGCCCAACCCAGTGACCCTCCATTTCTTTCGACCTGTCTTTTCGAAGCTCTGTAGCTGGAACCTTGACCGCAGTGAACTCATTGTTGATCTGATATTTGATAGGACTCGAATCTAGAAGAAATCGGTCACTAATCTACTACGACGCGAGAAACGCGTACCAGCGGTTGGTTACTCAGACTGCCGTTCGCTCTGAGGCGGAGTAGTCCTTCCACTGCTGTAAAACTGGTAAGAATGCGAGCCCGACATGGAAGAAAGTGAGCGACCCACAGAGGTCAGGGTACCGCAAATTTATGGAGCGGCAAAGGATAGACGCCACGTCCAATCTTGGGTGGTCGTTTGTTCGACAAAGTATTAGTCAGGAGTGAAATTAGTAGTGAAGGGAGGCCGCACGGCCACGTGTTGACTTAAGGGCAGGTCATGTGGCGTTTCCTTTGCACTAGACTTCGCATTCCTTGCACTGGTTTTCAGTTGATTACAAGGGCATTTCTTGATGATGTTCTTCTAGTCCTGTGATAGTCCCGGTCCTATTTATCCGATACAACAGCGCTTCACATTTCTCTCATTGTTCCACCATGAGCACACTTCCTCCAGAACTCGTTCAACAAATTATCTACGATATATGGCATTCCGAAACGCCTTCATGGATGCGCCAGTCCTTCATGACGACATTCCCCCGGATTAACCGAACATGGAACAATGTCTATGCGCCTATCGCTTCTAGGGATATATACATCACCAGCCTTGCACACCTATACTACCTATGCGACGTAGCACGTTGCCAAACGTCTGTCATCTACGGCGAGCATATCCCCCGACTAACCCGTACCATTACTTGTTTTGTCGACCGAGGACAAGACTCAAAAATCTCTAGAGACAGAGCAGCGAACAAGGTTTATGACATTTTAATCAAGTTACCCAACGACGTTGGCTTCAGGGCGCTGTTCCCGCTCGTCGAGTTTATCTCCTTCGAGCTCAGGTGAATCTATTACGACAGAGGAACAAAATACCGTCCACTAGAGATACGTTGTCTTCCTCGCGTTCGCTGCCGCCGGTATCTATATCAATCTGCACGTATGGGCGAGGATGCCAGGATGGAGATACATATTTCTATCACATGTGACTCGTGGATAAGCGGCTTTTCCCCTTGCACATTCCTCGCATTGCGTGACAAGGGTGTCCCTGCAAAAATGCTTTCAAGCTCTCCAGGTCCACCGTATTGTCGACCAGACCTTTTGCGGAGCGCAGAACGTTACTATCAAGACGCATATGTGCGTCAGCTGAAAGGAGACTTGAAAGGTATCAATCGACGTCTGTGTATGGCTGCTGAGCGAGCCCGTGGTTAGTGCGCCTCGTCCATATGACTTGCCTAACATCGGTTCCAGTTCCTCTAAGATTCAGGCGTCTCGGTGGCTACTTTGATCACATTTGCCGCCTATTTAAGGCTGCCAAAGGAGCCCATGGTTCGTGGACGGAGTCTCAATTCATATTAATACATCTAACATCACTTCTGCTAGGGACTCTGGCATAGATGTTGGTCATGAAGTTTTTTTTGGGGGGAGAGAAGAATTCCTTCCATGACGGCCAGGGACTTCCTGGTCCTCATTTTTAACTTTTTGACTGTACCCGTTACATCATCAAGTCTGGCCTCATATCGAGGGAAGACCCCGAGCTCGACCCCAAGAGGCCCCGTCGACCCATATCAAAACTGGTTTTTATCCAACACCGTGGACTCAGGGATTATTGTGCGGGGCGTTGAAGATGGATGGACGGCCTTCAAATGATGGCGCAAAACTCTCGGTTACAGGTGTAAAGTTCTTACAATGTTCCAGCTCTTTCTACGAATGTCTCCGCGCAGTGAGACATGTCTCTTCTCCGCTTTTATATAACACAGCAGTGCTTCACTTTTCTCTCGTTGTTCCACCATGAGCACACTTCCTCCAGAACTCGTAGAACTAATCATCCACGATATATGGCACTCTGAAATGCCCTCCTGGACACGCCAGTCCTTCATGACGACATGCCCCAGGATTAATCGAACATGGAAATATGCCTATGCTCATATCGTTTCTCGAGATATATACATCACCAATCTTCGATATCTATACTACCTATGCGACGTAGCATCCTGCCGAAAGTCCATCATCTACGACGACTTCATTCCCCGACTGACCCGTACCATCACTTGTTTCGCCGATCTCGAAGAATACTATTCTCCAGACAGCGCAGCGATAAGGGTTTACAACCTTCTGATAAAACTACCCAACTACATTGGCTTCAGGACACTATTCCCGCTGGCTGAATATATTTCCCTCGAGGTCAAGTGGATCGGCGGTTTACGATTCGCAGATGACACAGAGGTTCATGGTCTTCCCTTTCACCTTGGCCGCCGGCGGTACCTGTCGAAATCTGCGCAAGAAAACAAGGTTCGGATGGACATATATGTTTGTATCACAGACCCAGATCCTTCTTCTACTTTGTACCGCAAAAGTTGGTCTTCTACTTCATTCCTTGCATTGAACAACTACTGTTACCCCGGTATGCAACTGGTTTATTGGGAGTTACCGTATGATGTTGATGTCAGAGGGGGCTCACTACAATTTCGCCAAACCCTATGCTTACATCAGGCGAAGGGAGATCTGGAGGGTGTTAACCGATACTTGTGGATGGCTGCCCAGCGAGGCCATGGTTCGCGGGCAAAGCTTTTGTTCAAGTGAACTGGCTAATATTGATTTCTCTAGGAATATTCAAGCGTCTTTCTAAACCCTTCTACTACTGGAAATACTATCGGTTGTATTGCCCCACGAATACACGTGAGGACCGCGATTCACCCGTAGTAGTTTCCAGTTTAAAACAGGTTTGAGTAAACATTGTGTCAACGATAGAAGTTCTAGCTTGCATGTAGTAGTATCATAGTCAGGTTAATCGACACTGAAAGCAGGGGGCAATAATGTCGATTCTTTTAAATAAACTTTGCAGCGAGGTGATTCCAGTGGCCGAAGTTTGATAATTTGATTACCGGTGCCCCATCGTTTTTATTTCAAATCTCGACTGTTTGTCTCTTTCACTCTTCATGTTCAAAAAGCCACTGGGGGGATTCAAGAATTCTGCGCCAATTCGCAGCTCAGATAGACGAAAACTGAAGCAACGTGTCGTCACAGCATTTTCAGTATCACCCGAAGATGGCGACCTGCTCGTTCCCGAGGGAATCTTGACTGCAAAATTTAGCACTCATCTCGATTTGCCTGGCGTACGTTCATTATCGGTGGCATCTGCAGGTCTTTACATGTTTCTAGGTCGCTTACATGTCGTCAGATGGCGATCCTCTGTGGATAACACTGGGAAAGGGATCCGATGAACTCATTCCAACGATATATACATTGTGGATGAAACCCCGACTGCTGCCATTCATCTGCACGCCTGCTGCAGTCATCCCAATATTGGTCGGGGGCGCAGATTTGATGATCCCGGGAGGTGTGTTGTCGCGTCGTCTCCCTGCTATTTCTATATCATTTTAGTGATATATCACAGTTCATCGCTTGCCGAAGGGCAGCTAGTCGCCGTATGTCAGTACGAGCGGCGGGATGGTGTCCCCACGATGTCCGCTCCTCTAGCCGTTGGCCGAATGGCGGTGTCTAGTGATCAACTGAAAGAGGGAGGCAAGGAGAAAGGCAAGGCTGCGCTTATCATCCATGCCTGGAAGGACCACCTATGGGACATGGGATCCAAAGGAGATCCTGCAGATCCCGTTCCCATCGGAATGTCGAATGCAGATGTATCAGAGGAAGACGAGGAATCCCTCGAGCCAGATCCACTTGTCGACGGGTCGCCACCTTCAGAATCGCCACTGCAAGAAGCGACATATACACGGGAAGAAGTATCTGCGCTTCTGCACCTGTCACTTTTGCAGGCTATCGAAACAACTCTGAAATTGCTACCAACGTCATCCTTTCCTATACCACTAAGCACCTTCCATACGACCTACATCCTTCCATACCGTCCCGCCTTCCCAGCCCTATTACTCCCTCCATCCACGTGTCCAAACGGAGAGCCCAATCCCGAAAATGTAACCATCAAGGCCTCGACACACAAGTCATTCACCGCATTCCTCAAAGTGGCGGAGAAGGCTTCGCTTCTGGCTACTAAGGCTCCGCAGAAGCACGCTCAGCAGAACGAAGCCGTCGTGACGGGTGTCAATGGAAGCCATCCCTCCGTACAGCAACATAAACCTTTCGTAACTCTTAGGGACTTGGAGATCAAAGCGGCGAAGAAGGCCCAGCGAGAAGAGGAGGAACAAGAGAAGGAGGCCCTTGCCCACCACGGACTGAGTGTCCGCGAACTGTGCAAGCCTCATTTGGTCAGCGCTGAATTATTCAAAGTCATGGGTGCAAGGTAAATTTGATGTATCCACCGGTTGTCAAACCGAACTAAAGTCTTGTAGCACATCAGATCTCTATTCGATCCCGGAGATTCGTGCGTTGTTGAACAACTACATCACGTCGAACGACATCGTAAACCAACGTGATCCGGCATATATCAACCTCGATGATCTCCTCCGCTCATGTGTTGTGGCTAAACCATCTTCGTCGAAGAAGGGGAAAGAACCGGAGCCCCCCCAATCGCACGATTTTATGAGGCGGGACGACCTATACAAGAAAGTGTTGGAACGGATGCAAAGCTGGTACGAAGTTCGCGCGGAAGGGAAAGATCCCGTTGTCAAGTAAGAACTCCACCGTTTGTTAAGCGTCTGTAATCGGTCATTCATTTTTTTCAGAAAAGGAAAGTTGGTACCGATACATGTTGCTACCAAGGCCAGACAGGGACGGAAAGCGTCGACGCTCATCACAGGATTTGAGCCTTTCTTGATTAATGCTGATGAGATGGCTGATGAACTGAGGAAACTCTGTGCAGGGACGACGTCTGGTGCGTTACAAGGCGCCTTTTCTCATGATGTAGGGCTGATGTTCGTATTCAGTCGCGCCAATCCAGGGTAAAGGAGCCAATGCCGGTTTGGAAGTTCTCGTTCAGGGAAAACAGTCGAAGGCGGCGACGGACTACCTTGTTGGAAAGGGCGTCCCTAAAAGATGGATAGAAGTGAAAGAGGCCGCGGGTAAGAAATAATGTATCAGTAAATGGCAGTATAACCGGTCGAAGCACTATCTCTTTTCGAAGCACTGCTGCAAATAGGCTTCTGGACGAAGATGAGAGACTCTTCCTTGCAGGTCTTTCGGTAGCGGTGGTTTGGGGCAGAAGGAAGGAAGCGACATTAGCCACTCGGCATTCAGGTATAGGCCCAGATTCCATTTCCCTTGAAGCAAAGATTCAACATCTCCGTGAGATCCGCCGACAAAAAATCTCGGAATAAGCCATAGGTGGATCACTGATCTTTTGCAAATAAGTAAATATCGAGATTGAAATAATTTCAATTTGCAAAAAATTTCCTCCCTCCCCGACGACGTCATGATTCCATCATTGTGATCGAGAACCCGCACGGTGCAAAGGTCGTCTGGTTCCACGAAGATGCAGCGCCCGGCACACGAAATATCTGCTGTCGTGTCGTTAATTACGACCGCTGTGACACCGGAAATACAGCAGGCCGGTATTCAACGGTACTTTACGTCTGACGCTGGATTCCGACATCCTTTATGTGCAGTGAGCCCGGGGCCGGGCTCGCGGGAGCGTGTTCTTGGAATTTATCAGTTCGTTCGCTCCAGATTCTTCTAAACTTTGTCTAACCCCCCGGCCAGGTGGTACCGGGTCATGTCTCCCAAACTTGAACTGGATGTAAAGAGCGTCGGTAAGCGAGCCGTCTATTAGGTGGAAATCTTCTGATGGATCCATGCCGGATAGTATACGACAAGGAACAAGGGATCCTTATCTTGGAGGTGGTGCAGTCTTTCCACTTTCGGCTATCGCCATTTAAGCCCGCTCCTTCACGGTAAGCTATTCGTACGTGCAACCATTCTGCGTGGCTAAAGGAATTGCTCTTAGCCTCGTTGTTCGTTTAACACTCAAGGAAGTTGATAGGCTTTACTATATCGCGTTCGAAGAAGACTTTTACCATCCTGATGTAAAGAAAATTCTTCCTTTCGCCGAAATGACTGACGTCTCCTATCGAAACCCTATCAGGACCTCATGTTGCTCGTTGTTCCGCCTTTGGCTTCCCTGGTGCGATTGGCCTTGGGCGCTGCAAGTGCTGTGTCGAGCATGTGTGCCACCGTTGCCCATGTGCTTGGCATATCAGGCATGCACCAGAAGCGCTCAGGTAGACCCGCAACTGACAATGCAGCGGAGAATTGGGAAAGTGATAGTGGTTTGTACGACACCGGGCCGCACCGGAAGAGCGATTGATTAATTCTATGGACGCAGTCTAGGACCACCCTAATAGACCTGATATTTTTACTTTTTCATTTGTCCTGACTTGTGATTATGGTAAACAATGCAAGGTATCTCGAAGTAATTACAAAATGGATATAAGTATGTGTCATTGTAAAGTATTATATGTATGCATGGACATAAAGCATAATCTCAGAATTTCAGAACATGCGAATAAAAACCGACAAATGCGACAGAGAAGGTAGATACTACAGACAGACATCGAGCCTTGGTGTATGGAAGATTTATGCAATGGACATTAATGAGTTTGCGAAAAATGAAAAGATTTGCGACGATTCGTTCGAATATATGCGGTTTGCGAAAACGGTTCTCATACAAGTTTGAGGTTCCTGAGATTGCCCTTGATAATGATGTCCCTTACTGCAAAGCGTCTCGTGAGCACACTAGTGTAAAATTTTCCGGAAAGTCCGAACAGCTCACCGGTCGATATTATAGTAACCGTACGACGTGTGTCCGTGACTGCAGTAAAATGTACTGACAAGCAATCATGAGGAATCACTAATGAATACTCAATGGCCGGAACTTACTATACAGTTCCCGTTCCTTGTTGGGAGTGGCCGAATGATGGATGGCACCAAACTTGTTACGGAAATCTATGAAGAAGTTGTTAGAGCCTAGAGTGAATCCCATGCGAAGAACGAAGACGTACATTTCGACACGGAATCGTAGTCATTAGGTCTGTCGCCGTAGGATGTCATATGATGGTTTAATCTTACGCCGGCGTCGAGTTTGGCCTAGGAAATGCTATCTATTAGTCGTTGACGCGCAGCAAGGTCCAAACCCCACATACCTGGAGAAGATCGCATTTGTTCAAAAAGAGCACTATATTGACTTTGGCCAATAGTTTATTCGAGGTCACGGCCTGCCACAATAATAGCGAATCTTCAAGTCTGTTGACGCGTGGGTCCTAGACCGAAATGGAAGAGTTCGGCAAAGAAGCTTCCTGATGATACCCCACGCACCTCTGTCAAAACCTGGTCGAAGGCCGAGATTGGCGCGAGAAATATTATGGCGTTCACTATAAACCGATGAATCGGACGTCAGTTGGTTACGGACGTGATGAGAAGACATATGGCAAAGAGAAGACAGACTGACCGTCCTCAAAATAAGGTGCCCACGCTTGTCGTTGGTTTCTGGCCCCGCCAACGTCATATATCCGCCATTCAACGCCGCGGTTACTCCCGGACTGGATGAGGAATGTGTGCTCTACGACGCCCATCGTCTTTAGTCGAGCTTTGAGCACGTCGGCTATGGAAAGGTTGAGCGATCTTGCGTGTTTTGGACATTAAATACGCGTACCGTCAGTGGGTATGTATTTCTTCGCAGTTATCCTGGGAATTTCATCGAGGTAGCTGGCGAATAGTCAATCTAGAAGATATGAGGACAAGGACAAAGCACGTACAAACCACTACTCTCTTCCAATCGTAGTCGCTTCTCCTGTAGCCTCTGTCGTACCCTAGGATCTTTCCAAAGCTCTTGCATCGCGGGCGCACAAGCGTTCAGGGCATGAACAGGGTCTTCGGGATCTTCCCACCACCCCTCAATCTCCCCAGAATGCGCACTTTTCGGGCTCTTAGACTTACCACCTAAGGCGAAAGTCTTCTTCCAGTTAATGGACGTATGTACGGAAACTTCCTTGCCCTTTGATGGCTGTGACCCGCTAGAGCCACCAGGGCTGATGTCCCCTACCGGAGACACCGGGGACGACACAGACGGTTTGATTTGCGGTATAGCGATCGTAGGCGCGGGCCGGCCATTGCCAGAGGCAGGATAATTGGGCAAAGAAGAGCTGTTTGGAAAAGGCTGCCAGGCAAGGTGGGTTGCTTCATCTTCATCTGGACAGGAAAGAAGGCGAATCAGTCGTTCTTCCAACTCGGTCAAAGGTTCCAGCCGACTCCGATAAATCTCGTAATTGGGTACTTTGGTGCCTGATATTGCCGACGGCGGGCGCCCGTTAGACGAAATGATAACAGAAGCCGTCTCAAGGGAGTCGACATCGTCGTGGTCGTCGACAACGATGTCACTTTCAGGCGATAGCGCGTCTAGTATCCTGTGTTAACACATGGTGAAAAATGAGAGGCATTAGTCGCGAAGGCCTACGCTTCGTACCTTTTAATTGAGCGGACAAGATTGAGGTATATGACCGCGCGCCAGGCAATTCGTTCGGCATGAAATGCGGCTGGAGTATGTAGTAATTGGAATTCTAACGGTAGACGTTAGTAATGGCATACGGGCTCGCTGTGTCCTGCCCAGGGCTCGACTGCAAAGCGTGATTTTCATCCGGCGGAAGATAGATTCCGTTGGCTCGTTGTCCGTGGGCGAGAGTGGAGCCATCGCAACAATAGAGCACGTACTCCACAGCATCACACGGCAAACGTTATGTCGAGAGCCACTGGAATAAAGACACAGAAAATAGAATAGGCGGGACTTACGCTTAAGCGTCGTGCTTTTTCCCGACTCCGACTGTCCCAAGAGCAGCACATTCACCTCCGCCCGTGTCTTCTTGCGGTGTATTCGCTCCTGCCTAATCATCTCGTCGATGCGGTCGCTGACCTGCTTGGCCTCTGTCTCCCGCTTTAGTCTGAGTTCCTTCTCGACAGGCGTCTCGTTTGCTGGAGGTAACAAGGCCGCTGCCAGGGGATCGGAGAGCGAGCGTCGACGGTTCGGGGCCTCTGTTCTGTTTTTCGCCATGGTGGGCAGCGGCAAGGCGAGGGGATGGTGGTGGTTTGTGGACAAGAATGGTGTGGCGGATTTCGAGGCTTTCTAAGGTAGAGAAGCGACCTAGAAGGAGCTAAACAGAATCTGGCGATCTTAACTTCTTTCGAAGGATCGTTAATTTGCCTAATCCAGGTTTTCTTATTATAACTAGTTTATATAAATAAATAAATATACTCCCAAAAGTTCTTATTGGTGTGCTCGTCGCCTGGGTAACATTTTAACATGATCCTACCACCGGTGCTATCTAGGGTCACTTATTTTTTCCCTCAGCACTTCCGTAAGCATCCCCAATATCTGCCGACGCTAGCTATACGAGGATGGTTCAAAGAAGCGTTCGGTACACAATGTTGGTTCACAGTGCTACGCGGTAGTATGTAGGCTAGCAGTTTGGCACGCACGAGTTGTGGCGCCAGTTCTCGGTGACCGGGACAGACACCTTCAAATGGCCTTCACTTCAGAAATTAACACTTGGACTTGCCTCGACGTGCTAGACACAAGTTTCTTTTCTATTCGCATGGTGGAATATATGCATGTGTATTTGACTCGGGTTCAAGCTCTTCCTGGCATTTATTCCGGCAATTCTCTTCGGGCCAATCGTCGATGATTGAAGAGCTTACTTTCGGGATTCCTCAGGGCTCAGCCTCTTTGATTTCCCATTCCTAAGTCTATCTATCTCCTACAGATCTAAGCCAATCTGCATCACTGGCTGTGACAGCTTCATATAATGAAGGATCAACAACTTGCCGAACAGAGATCTTTGTATCCCTCGCTTTGTCAGTCGCATTGATACTGTTCCCTCTATGGTTCCGGTCGATGCGCTTGCACCGCTATTGACGACTTCATCTGTTCATCCTGCCACGATCTCGTTGCTTCAATCGGTTACAACGATGACGGGTTGCAGTGGTGAGACGGTTAGTCTGGTACTACGACGTTGCGATCCATTCGTTTGCCTCTCCTCCCTTTCTTTCTTTTATGTGCCCTACTAGTACTACAGAAAGCGGGCCCAAAGGGATCGGTGACTTATCTTGTGCTCTGGGTTTATTGTGAGTCATTACTTCAGCGAGTTCCGATCGTAGTTGATCATTGGAGTCAGAGTTCAAGGACATCCCAAGACCAGCGGTCTAAAATGTCATTCGTCTCTCCCTTCAGCTTCACCATCTGCTCCTGCGACATTTTCCTCCAGACCAGCAAGAATCAGGTCTCCTTCGTTTTCTCTCAAATTTTCCTTTCCCTTCCCGCCCCCCCAAGATACTAGTGCAACCTCCACTTCATCATCACGAAGCACAGTATTTTCTACCACAAACCTGGCAACTAGTACAACTAGTAACGGTCCTCTTGTGGTCACTTCAAATTTCATTCATCCATTCACACTCACCACACCCTCTCCACTACCTTCGACGAAGACCATTTTTTTTACTAAAACCGTTACTGAGCCTCCTGTGACTCGTACCAAGGATGTGTTCATAACTTCATTTGCAACGACTACCACCACGCTTCAATCTACCATAATCAAAGCATTCACGGAAATAATCACCGATACGACGACGCTACCTCCCACAACCTACACCGAAGTCAGAGTGATCACATCCAAGGAGACTGAAACAACGACCATCACCCAACCCGGGACAATCACACCGACAGCAACGTCAACACATTCATCTCAGTGAGTCATCAAGTTGTCAGCACGAATGCTCATGTGGTCTGAAGGTCTGCTTTCAGACAAGATCGTGTCAATATGGTAGCTCTTGTGGGGGGTATCTCGAGTATCGTGCTAGTAATGCTGGTCCTTATCGCTCTGCTCGTCCTTCTGTGCCTATGCCTATATCGGCGACGCAAAAAAAGCGGGGCTTCTGACTTCTTGAAAATCCCACCTTCGTCAATAACCCGTCCGTCTCGCTCACACGCCAGACCTTCTTCATCGACATCCTTGGCTTCCGTGAGAAGCCGTGACGATCCGTACCCGAGAACCATCAGGCACGATGGTCGCGCGAGCCGCCAGGTCTCAATGATGCCAAATGGTGATTTACCCATAGGTCCATCAGTAGCAGAATACAGACATCCCAACAAAACTTTTACTGGTCCCGTGGACGTGGATGGGGTTTATGGGTATAGTGGAGAGGGATCGCGAGAGGTAAGTACACTACCGAGTAGGTTTTCAGAGACTACAGTCTCGTCGACGGGACGGCTCCGTACCAGAGTAAAGAGCCTGTGGTCTGTCTTTCGCATTAGGGGACTCGAGCGTAAAGACAGTGTTGCTTCACTAGCGTAGTATCTACCATAGCGGAGGATCGAGATCGGCATCCATATATGGATATTTCCGAGAATTAATTTTCACTTCATCATGAATTTGAGTTTCCGGTCTTATGTCTGTTTTCGGGCAATGCCAGGGGAACTTAACCTGCAGCTTCGTACCTCATCATGTCACTATCGAAACTGCGTATTGATAGGTGGAACCCTGTGGAGTCTTAGCTTGCTCTGTAGGATACGTCACCCCCTGGGTCAGAATGTAAGAGCGTAGTACACGCCGCCAAATTGGACGATTTGTGCCAGAGATTTATAGAGATACTTAACGTATGCTCGGAGAATCTGAAATAACATCGAATTCTAGCGGGAGTTCCTTTCTCTCTACTGCAAATGTTTTGACGTGTCTAGATGTATGCTGACATGGATCCTAAACCCGCGGCAACCTGACCTTACAAATTTCCGAATATTATCAAGTCGTCGGGAGCATGACGGAATCGTGATCATGAGGCGAAGCTGCGCGTGTACATATGTACCTAAGTAGGTAGGCGATACCCGCTCAACATGATGAGTACCTCAGCTATAACCATATTATATTCTCCCACAAAAGTATCCGATCACGATACAACAGCCTTGTCGCAGAAAAGACCGCCCCACGAGCCAAGCGCCCGAGCACGTCTGCGTCGGCACGAAGCAAGTCTATAGATGCCCAGAATTGGTCTAGAAGTTGATGTGGTCCTAATGAAGACACAATCCTAAGTCATGTGCAGAGTAAAGCTACAATCCGCTTCCAGAGACTTTACCCGCCTACTGAAGCAGTATCTTAAATGTGGACATATAAGTACTACCTGAGCACCGCCGGTCAACGTGCGCACCTATGACATGGAACATGCCCACAAACCATCGGGGTGAGGTACATTACATCAGGCGCGGTAAGTGCGAGCAAGAAGGGAGAGAGATAAGTATCGATAAGTATACTGGCGGCCGTGACTACAAGCGCACTGGTATCTTTGTTTTCCAAGGCAGAAAAAGCGCAAGGCCATAGCGCAGATGGCATAATATCCCCAAGTGGTCAACCAGAATCAGCGCATAGAAGCCCGTCAAAGATGGTTTTGAGTTTATGAAAGCCATAATGGGCACAGACGGTGTTGTAAAGGAGCAGTACATTGACTTGAAAGCATGAATGGTAACCTTATTGGACGTACTCGTGGATGGAATGATAGTGTTACATGGGTAGAAGATCGAAGCTTCAAATTGTAGTTCTTCGCGGAAGAATGTGCGGCTTCAGTGTAAGGATACCTAAGTAAAGCGTATTACCACGAGAATTCAGACGTGGTGGATTGTATGGAGCGTTCCAAACGATACTCAAATCCAACGTACCAGTACTCGAGACCAAGCCTAGGCTATCCAAGCATTCCAAACCCTAAGCCGTGCCGATTGCTAGATTGTTATCCCAGCAAAGCAAGTACGTTATCAAATGCATGACGCCACAGACCACCTGCGCATGTTAGCCTCGTGTTGCTGAGTCCCACGCCAGGACTTTTCGGATACATACGCACCCAGAAAGTAGGCCTTGACAAACTACGGTCCGAGAACGGTGTTTCTGACAGGAATCGCGGAGATGAACCAATGTCACTCACCCATCCGTACGTCTTTCCCCGTGGACAAAAGAAAATTTTGCTGTAGGTGCTTTGATCCACAACAAGTAGAAGGCATATGCACATATACGTACCGCCGATGAACCAATTCATCCGCTGCGGTATTGCTTCGAAAATAGGCCGGATGTTCTTAGGATGGAAGCTAGTGAGGACCCTTATGACGCACCCATGGCTTTTAGCATATTCAAGTAAATGTTTTCGCAACACCTCGGGATCCCCATTGGCCATCAGGTGTGTAACATCCAACCATGCAGACAAATTCACAAACCCTGCCGAAGCATACGCCTTCGAATGATTAACGAAAACTGACCCCAAAATTTAGCGAGAGGCACACACGATATGACGGAACGTCTTTTGAGCGCACAGATCTATAATATCCGGGAGATCTCCCCTCCAAGCGCGATTCAAAGATGAAGGACAGATCTCCATTCATCAAGGGTTGGATAGATGGTTAGGCACACAGACGTCTCCACATTTCCAAGAGGTTGATACATTGAGGATTCATGATGCGCGCATACCCCATTTCTGATGACAATGGAGTTAGACGCAAGGATCAGGCAAGAATAATTGTGTTATTCATGGTACACAAGAATCTATATATGCCCTGGAGCGAACAAAATTTACTCAGCGTAGAACCTGATACCCTTGGATCACTGACCTTCCAGGACCATGTTTAACGGGTTTAACGGTCCACAAGCCAGGTCCCTTACTATGGCTAACGGGGAGATTGTACGACAGCGCTCAAGTGATAGCCGAGCTCTTCCATACAAGAATGACGATGATGGTCATAGAGGATCAGTCGTCCCCCCAGTTGAGGCCTAGTGCATCTTTCTGTTCCCCTCTAACCGCGTCCTCCACGGCTTCTGCGAGAGCTCTTAAAGCGAGCACATCCTCTTCTAATTGCACTGGGCGTGTTCTGTCCACAAACTGAGGATCCGTGACGCCGAGAGCACGCTGGAGGGCAAAGTCTCGGTTTTGACCGCGGAGATTATCGATCGACGTCAGGAGGGCAGGGAGGTTTGGGTGAGCCGATAGTACTTTGCGTATCGTCGGAGACGTGGCTATTAAATATTCGGCTTGGGGTTCTGATATGAGGGAGGTGATTCGTACCTATAGCTTCGTATTGACGCAATTGCAGAGGTTTGAGGTCATCTCTTTGCAGCGGGTCGGGATATGCACTCTGTTCTGGGACGTAGGGCCAATTAAGGGATGACAGCGAGCGCAGCGGCTTTGGTTCTTCAACATCTGCAGATATGTTTTTCGGATCCGGGGCTGGAAGGCGTTAAACGTTGTTGATCCCCGTTAGAAACACCCTTACGCGTCAATGATTCAAGTGGGGTAACATTTTCGGTAGCGGAAGACGCGACAGAAGTGCCGCATGACGAAGCTTGAATATGTCAACGTTGAGAACGGAAGGGAAGCAAAGCATAGACACCTTTATGTTCCTTATAACAAGGGACCGAGCAGCTTCAAAAAATGAGGAAGTGTTATTAAATATTGTTAAAATACTTACTACACAGCGTGGCACCCGGAGCATGTGTACTTGGACTCATTAGAAGAGCAGATCTGGCATAGCAGACGTCGCGTTGACCGCGACATGGGAGAAATTTTAATTTGGCGGTGAATGCCTTTTGCGGCAGGAGATCCCACGCCGATGGCAAACAGAACCAACCCGTAAAATAATTTCGAATTCCACTCTCAACACTCATGAAAAGGGCCCAACTCTCGCCGAATAGGGCAGAACCCAAGTTAAAGAAGGCCAAAGTGTCGACAGTAGTTGCGGAGCAGGTGGTTGATGATGCTGCCGTAGAGGATGAAGGATGGACAAAGGTGGAGAGAAGGAAACAGAAGAAGGTTAAGAAAACAGCGGTGAAGATGGATGTACGTGCAAATTTTTCCATGATTGGGTTGCAAGACTTATCTTTACACGTGTGCAGATGACTGTACCGCGGTTCATGTACTCGAATGCAGATATCACTCAACGACACCGTGCCATAGGGATAGAGGTGGGTTTCACAGGTTCACGTTGTTGATACTTTTTCATATTTAGATAACAGGAAATTCGTGATCTTTCTCTGCACATTATTGCGGATGCGCCATCGCCGAATTGGTTACGAATAGATGTGAGTTTGCCGTCGTAAATGTTGGATCCGTGTTCACATATTTGATGCAGAACGCACCCTTGATTCCAAACGTTACTGTCCTCCTCATTCCCGGACTGACCACAGAACTTCTCTCGTTGCCTCCATTTCCAACATCTCCCCTGGTAAATCCCAACGTCCCCATACCGATACCCTTACCGCCGAAGGTCGCGTCGGGAGGTCCGACTACCAACGTCCCTTTCATTGCTTCTACATTTAGCCATGCCTGCCCAACCCGTGCGCCTGGTGACCAGACCCGCATGCATAGCGTTTTGAACACGTTTTTTACTGCACCGATCAGTGCAACGGAGAAGAAGAAACGGGAGGAGCGAAAAGAAAATTGTAATTCTCACTTTCCTTGTTTTAATCCTTCTGACGCATAGTTGCAGCAGAACGTCTACAAAGTAATGACCCTGCGCAGTATCTATTAACCAAAGAGCAGATGATCGAGCATGACTACCCTCTTCCATCGTATACGGCAGACGTATTCCAGAAACCGGACGATACCTGGGTGGAAACACCGGAAGAGTCTAGGGAAAGCCTCTTGACAGCACCAGATCAGAAGAAGAAGCCTGCTCGAAAAATATATTCCATAGATTGTGAAATGGTAGAGTCTGCATTCCAGTGGTCCGTCCGTTATTGATCCATGTTGATATAGTGTATGACAGAAGACGGCAAGGAACTAACGAGAGTCTGTATCATCGATTTCCGCTCCGGAACCGTGATATATGACCAACTAGTCAAGCCTTCCAAACCTATCACGGACTACCTGACACGGTAAAATGGTTTTACGGCACTGAAGGAATTTAACTGACAGTCAAGTAGATGGTCAGGTATCACAGCCGAGGCTTTGGCCCCCGTGACGACGACACTGTCGCAAGTCCAAGCGCACCTTCTCCGCATTCTGAGCCCACCAGCTACCGACCCTTCCTCTACGTCCGACGATTCTTCCTCAACTCCGTTTTTAACTCCCATCCTCCTTGGACATTCTCTCGAGTCGGATCTACGAGCGCTTAAGCTCTGTCACCCTTTTTGCATTGACACAGCTGTTATATTCCACCATCCTCGTGGCCGCCCTCTAAAACCCGGCTTAGCTTGGCTCACTAAGAAGTGGTGTGGACGCGAGATCCAGACTCACGGCGAAGGTGGACACGACCCGGAAGAAGATGCGCGCGCGTGCGTAGATTTGCTGCAGAAAAAGTTAGACAACGGACCCGCATTTGGTGAATTCAAGACCGATTATGAATCGATCTTTGAACGAATGGCGAGGTCAAAACGGAGGGCGGGGGGACCGATGGGTAGCATCAAAGGTGCTGTAATTGATCATGGGAATCCAAGTGTGATGCATGGCAATAAAGCCACCACAAGTATAGGGTGCAAGGATGACGATGAAGTGCTTAAAGCCCTACTAGAGGTTGTCCCGTCGCATCATTTCGTATTTGCCAGGTTTATGGCGTTGGCTAATATACTAGGATGTGAGTAACTCCAACTTCTTTTTCGAGCTTACACTGATAGTGATGAAGGGACTACGCCAAAACAATCTTCCGATCCTACACCTCAAGAGCCAGCACCACCACCGACAGCTGAGCAGCTTGGCACGGTCTTAGACGCCCTCAACGCACACCTTAAGGCGCTCCACAGTGCGCTGCCTTCGCGAACGGCGTTAATAATCTTCACCGGACACTCCGATCCACGTCGTATGGCCGCGCTAAATGCACGAAAAGCAGCCTTTGAGACTGCCATACGGAGTGGCAAGCCCAGCGATGGGCTGCAAGCCGAAGAGCGGTGGACCGCAGCGCATGTGAGAGAGTTGGAGTCAGCTGTTGAGGTGACGAAGCGTGGACTGTTATTTTTGGGTGTAAAACCCTAGTTGTATATTTTGTCTCGTTTGACTTGAGCTTGAGGGAGGCTGCTTTAGATACGCTGAAATTATTGTGAAAATAATTTCGAAGAATCAGCCTCGTATGTGGTGCCACGCCTAAGACCTGCATGGATAGAGAGGACTCGAAGTTCGGGCGTCTAGAAGGATCGAAAGTGGTATTATGTTCGTGTAAAAATAACCCGCGTCGACAGGGAAGTCGAAAGCGCTGAAAAAACCCGGTATAGCTGCTCTGACACGCTGCTTACAACTGTAAACGTGATGAAATATAATTATGGTATAAAAAGGGAAAAATTAAATCATTCCAGAGAGTCTGAGCGTAATATCAACGTGTATCCGTGAAACCCGAAAGCGATGATCTGTTGGAAACAGTGAGGCACGAATAGACGGACAGGAAATCACCCGCACTTTCAAACAGCGACTCCTGGCGACATCTGACTGGTACCGGTGATCCTCGAAGAGGCCAAAAAAGGTGGGAGAGGATCGCCCGTCATCCTTAGGCAATCAATGGGGATCAACCCAGGCTCCAGGACAACCTCCTTCCCTTTACCATTTCCTTCGGGAATCTTCTCCACCATAGCCCAACCATCGTCAAACACTTCTAAGACCCTGATACGGTCTCCAATAGCCACAGAAAGTTCATCATACAGGGTGGGCACGAATGTCCTGCGGATCGTTTCTATTGGGGAGAGTTCAGGAGTTATGGGCGACTCGGGCTCAGAGAAGGGATTCGTGGGACTCGGGGGAAACATCTCGGTGCTCGAGCTGAGGGCCGTGCCGTGGCTATCTCTATCCGGAATTTGAATCCACTCCCCATTTGAAGGTGGCTTAGGGAACTTGAAGGATTCTGAGGGAGTAAAAGGACGGACAGACATGGGTGTTGCAATCTCCGGTTGTAATTGGGCGAGGCCGTCAGGTATCACAAGATAAGTTGAGTCTAAGTTGCTTGGAATGGTATTTGCGTGAGCGCTGCGAGGGTCTGAATGGGAGGAAACGTTTATGTCGATGAGAAGGGGTCGTGGAGGGTGCGTGGAGTATCTTGGCTTGCTAGGATTGCGCGTCACATGGTCATCACGGATTTCTGCCATGGGAGGGGGGACAGGGTCCGCAAGGGACAGAGGCGTCCTGTTTACATAGGAGGTGACGGCAGAGGAAACGTCGTCAGATCCACCTCCTGAGCTCAAAACCGTGGTCCATCCCGCGTCCGCGCGATGATGTATATGGGTAAGCCGCCACTGCCGTCTGACCCGGCGATATCGTCGAATGAGAAACAGAAGGAGCGCGGCTAGGATAACTGCACCAATTGCCGATATCGCAGCAACGGCACCGGAAGAAATTCCCTGGTGTTGAGATGAGCTCGGAAGGAAACCATTATCTGTAACTGTGGGATTGTCTAGCGAGCTCGCTGAAGTAGAGGTAGAGCCTCCTGTGTGCCCATTAGGTCGATTAAAGGTCGAACTTGACAGGATATCAGACATCAACATTGTCGTGGGATTGACGTTGACAACACTGCGAGTAGCCGTGGCTATGATAGGACTACTGCCAGGTGCGGAATAGTAAGAAATTGTGGTTTCTGAGGTGGCCGTGGGGGTAGGGGGAAGTACGGTACCGGGCCTCGACGATGGCGCGCTAAAGGTATTTGCCGACAAGCTGCCGCTAGTAGTGGACGACGAGGAACTGCTATGCCCGTTTTTCTGAGTGGCGATGGAAACACCTCCCGAACTGCTGGTCGATGCATAGGTCACTGATTTGTCCGAACCATCCGTGCTCGACACTCCGGTGCTTGATCCTGCAGAACTACCGCCTGTATCTGCTGTGCTGCCTGGAATGTCCCTGCTCCCACCGCTGGATGTGGTTGTGGGAACGAAGGATGTACTGGAACTCGATGACACCGTCTCAGTAGACAGATGTACATTTCCGCGCTGATTGCTTCCCCAAATGAAGCTCGTCAGAATAGAATTCTCCGTGTAAATGTCAGAGACAGAGACGTCAAGAGCACGGTCGCGTCGCTCAAGATGTTTGCTCAGCATGGTGTGATGAAGGTATTTTGCGCGTCATGCACCCGAGCGGGCTCTGCCACGAAAATTGCGGTCGAAAGAGAGGGAATCGAGTTGCACGGCATGGAATCCAGATTTTCTAGTCATCCTGGTTTGAATTGGGAAGGAATCAACCACAAATGCAACCTTTTTGAGTCTAACGCCTGCTAAAGAGCTTTTGTGACAAAACCTGCTTGACTACCGATTGAATGTGTATCACGACTCTCCTGGAACTCATATAATTTCTTCCGTACAGCGCTTGATGAGCGGGCAGGAAACAGTAAAGATAGAAACACATTCACCTAATTCCTTTCCGTGTGCCGTACGAAACGTGGGAGTTCGGTCACGGAACTTGGGATGTTCCTGTTTTCATAATATGACACTAATGAACTGTAATTGCGCAGACTGGTAGGGGTAGCATATGGGTCCTGGTGGAAGTCAGAAGTCAAGAGAGATGCCTCGATTCGGCCCGGATAACCGAGCCAAGAATGTTGACCGGAGCAGTGATTCATCAACCAATGAAAAGCGTAGTCAGTTTTCAGGCCCACCATGAATAGACCTACACGTAGTCTATTTGATCGTCCCTTCATGAAAATTTATCCGATACATCCACAGTTGACCAACAAATAATTAACAAATCTTCGTGATCACCGCAACCATCTGTTCTCATGAAACAAAGAGATGACAATGCTTGAGAGTGGAGCGCGGAGCGCTGGAAATCCCAAATGCGTATGCGCCGCCTCACCTAGCGACTAGTTCCCTTAACCGGTGCAATTCTCTATTTTCATATCAACTTTCGAAATCACCGTTTGATATGCACCACCGAGATGATCGCGGCCTTCAAGGCATCACACGATAAAGGGCCTAAGATACATGAGGAAAGGAAGTGAAAAGAAAGTGGGCGGTCATGGTATAAATGATGATGCGTAGGTGTTGATCAAGATAAGGAGGGAGAAAATGTCTATAGTAGCTATTGGGCATGGGAGGTTTAGATGGCTTCAACTATCTTTGGAAATCAGTACGCATGCACTTCCTGCAAAATCAAAATAGACTCGCCAGCACAGACAACACAGTACCTCTTACGGGCGGTATACCGGCGACGCGCGAGCTTGCACGGTGCGCTCTAGAGAAGTAAAAGTTGCTGTTAGACCTGGCGAGCTAAAAACTAAACACACTTACTCATGAACGTGGGCGGGTTTGGCGGTAGTCCGCGTGCCATCCTAGCAGCGTTTGTCTCTCCTTCAAGAGGAGCAGCCCCAACAGCGGTTAAAGCGGTAGCAACAAATATGACAACGAAGGTGAGCCTCATAATAGCGAGGTCCTAGATGAAAGAACGAAAGAGTATTCCGCAAGCCTTCAGCTGTGCTGTTATATATCCACCGGTATTTGTAACTGAGGTCCTAAAACATGTTCGGGATGGCGCCCTTAGTTGATGTTCCTTGCGTCTGATGTTATCGGAGGCTGCGCTGGCTGGAATGGTGGCCGTCCCAAGACGAGACTTTAACTTTCTTAGTTGCTAGGGTTCTCTATAGGGTCATCTTTACAACGCATCGTAGTCTTGTACAGTATCGTAGAATTCGCCAATGATCCTTTTCTGGGCCTCGCGTCCTGTCTCCGTCTAACGACGAGATGAGATCGATTTACGGATTAAGTAGAGGAAACAGCTTACTTCAGTGTTCCCAATCGCACGAACGACGATGTATTTCCGCCCTGTCAAGATAGCTTCACCAACATCGCCGAACACGGGCGTCTCTTTAGTCTCAGCATACACTTTATGGGACCCTGTTACTAGTCCGCCGGCTTCCTGGGCTATCAAAACCCCAGCGCTCACATCCCAAGGCCAGCATCCGATTTCCCTACACATAAAACTTGATGATGCGAGCCTGGTAGAGGATGGAACTACGCACCAGTACATATCCAATCCACCCTGGGCAACCATGGCAAAGTTCATTGCCGAGCTCCCTAGGGAGCGCAGCGAGTGGGCCATTCGGCCCCCGACGACGCCGTTCGAGGGGTCTCCTGCGATAAGATGGAAGCTTTCCGAGCGGGAGGTCAACGGTTTCGACGCGCGGTCATTGCCCCATTCAACAGCTATTCATGCGCGTTTTAGGTTCAGACTTCCGGAAAGGTGGAATAGCACTGACCTATTTGAGCCTGACTTAATGAAGCGAGGGGTTTGGGCGAACTGGCAAATGGGAGCTTGCGTGGGGTACCGTTGGGGCCGCCGTGCGTAACGTGCGAACCGGACCCCTTGACACCGGTGTACTAGACCTAGTGTAAGCACGCGTCATCGCAGCAAAGGAAATTGGGCTGACTAGCAGGTCGAGGAAGGGGTTATAAATTACGCCCAAGACGGAGTGACGCTTGTAAATCAGCCCAATAGAGATGCAGACCCAGGGAAAACCATGGACAAAGTTGGTCGTTCCATCTGTTCAAGAATGAGTTCCTGTTGATAAAGACAATTGGAACTGTATACCGATGGGGTCAACGCAGAATGTGGGATCATCGGTCCATTCTGGCCGTGATCCTGCAGCGTAGGATTCTTCTCCAATACTAGAAAATTGTCTAACCCTCAGCACACCAACAAAGGTAACACTCACAATTTGAATGAAGGATACGTCTCGCTGATCTTCTTCTTCACAAGCTCCTCGACCTTGACATCGTACTCTGTAACGAGATCTACCGAGTTCTTCTTCTCGTCGACGTTAGATCCAGCCAACTGGATTGCTTCTGAGCCTTTGCGAATGACATCGCCGGCCTCGTAGGCAAGGGCGACGGTAAACTTGAGGATGGATTGGAGGTCGAGGTCAGACATGGCTGTAGGAGACGAATACTAGCGATCGATAATAGATGTCATCGATGACAATCCACGTTCGTCCGATGCAATTATTGCCGTAACTGTAAACGTGCATGGCGTGCTCAAGGAACAATACATGGGCAGACCGATGGGATGATGGTGGTCGATGATCAAGAGGCGTATGCACTGATTACTCTCCCTACGTAAATCACACACGACAATCATTTCTATGGGAGAGATGGCGAAGTCAGTACCAGTTCTTTCTTACTGGCTACTACAATGGCCATCTGCTCGCCATCAGTTTAGATGGCCGCTACGTCCTTGTGCACGGCATCGGATTGATATCCAACCATTTTTTTAGATTCTCTTATCAATACATTTATTTCAGACTGAAAAATGCCATCAGATATTGGCCAAATGTCGACAGAGGTCAGACGCACCTAGCAATGCATTCAACCTCAACCAACACATCCTTTGGTAGCCTCGCCACCTCAACAGCAGACCGTGCAGGCTTGTGGGAGCCAAAAGTCGCCTCGTAGATGCCGTTGACGGTGACAAAGTCATTCATCGATTTCAAGAACACCTGCATATCTTCAATAAGAGCGCATATATTCAGTGTTGAGCACTTACAGTCGTCTTGACGACCTTTCCTAGCTCTGATCCACCAGCTTCAACCACGGAGGTCAGATTCTTCAGCGCCTGTTTTGTCTGTGCCTCAATTCCTCCTTCGACTACTTGCATAGATGTCGGATCCAGCGGGATACATCCAGAGCAGAAGAGCAGATCACCCGCCTTGATGGCCTGGGAGTAAGGGCCTATAGCAGCAGGGGCATCTACTGAACAGTGAGTAGATCAGTACTCATCCGACGCGACGCGACGCACTGGCGGTGGAGACCGTGGTCAAGGACGAGTGGGTCGAAGCAGACATTTGGCGACGATGAACGGGTGGTCGGAGGGTAACGGCGGGACGAATGAGTAATCTACTGGCCCGTAGCAAAGTAGAAGACATTTATTGAGGCCGCCTCTGGCCGCGGTTATGCTTCGGCACCATGCTTGGTTCCAAAGCCGATACCATCATCAGGCGGCCCGGATGCCCACTGAAACAGCACTGAAACCCATCATCATGACTTCCTTCACTTCCATCTTCAATGGCGACAGAAGAAAAAGAAGAGTACCGCAAACATTACGTTCCCCTCGAGTCGAACCCAGAGGTCTTCACTGAGCTCATCCAAAATCTCGGCGTCGACATCCTCCAGTTCCAGGATGTCTATTCCGTCGAGGAACCTGATCTAATGGCATTAGTGCCCCGGCCCGTTTATGCGCTTGTGCTGGTATTCCCGACCAGCGATGCATACGAAAGTCAAAAGAAGGCAGATGAAGCGACGCGCTCAGCGTACGCTGGGAAGGGCGATGGGGAGGATGTCATCTGGTTTAGACAAACGATCAACAACGCTTGTGGGCTGTATGCGATCCTTCACGCTGTTTGCAACGGGGACGCGAAGAATCTTATTCGTGCGTTTTTCAAGTGTGTCTATGCGTGCATTTCCACTGATGTCCTTATAGCGTCAACCTCAAAATTGGCCACGCTGCTTGACAAAGTCGTCCCGTTGGACCCTGTCGAGCGCGCGCGCGCTCTTGAAGATTCTAAAGAGCTCGAAGAAGCCCATGCACGTGCAGCGGCACAGGGTTCGACCGCGGCGCCTAATGCCAACGACGAAGTTGATTATCATTATGTGGCTTTTGTCAAGTCGCACAAGAACAACCGGTTGTACGAAATGGATGGGCGAAAGAAGGGGCCCGTTGATAAGGGCATCAAGCTGAAGGGAGACGAGGACCTTTTTAGCGAAGGTGGTCTCAGCTTGGTGAAGGAGTTCATCAAGCGGGAGCAGGACGGAAATCCCAACTTCAGTTTGATGGCACTTGTTCCCGTAGGAAGTCTGACCGTTTGAAATATTGCTGTAGGATGTGTGTACGATACGACGAAGCGAATGTCAACTGTGGATTCACGTCAAAAAGCAAGCCTTTTCTTTCCATGCAAAGCGAACTATTGTCGTTGCAGCACCTTAACGTAACATCTACGTCTTCCTCTCCGTTAGCCTGCCGTTTTTGAGCCATCGACTGTACCAATACGGGACCACCCTGGACATCTTCGTATCTCCGGCGATCCTGAGAGGATTTTGTGCTCCAAGCGGAGGATATGGCTCAGAAACAGAGTTTCCACCTTGTCCCTCCAATGTGAGACATACCGACAGATGCGCGAACGGCCGAACGTTCTCGATTTCGGACACAGCTACCAGTCATCTCATGCAGAGAGCAAGGGCCCGGATATTTACCCCATACTGAGAAAGCAACGTGAGTGATGCTCCATCCGAGTAAAGACAAGTCAGTTCCTCGAGCCAGCGATGAAGGAGAATCGTTGAGTTTAAAGGTTTTCGACGAGAGCCATTTCATAAAGAGCTTGGAGATATCGGCGTCAGCAATGTTCACGGGATGCGCATGCTCTAAGGCTAGCTTTGAAGCACCCCTTGTCGGTGACATCGCTGCTCGTTTATAAACTAAAACATTTTTCAGTGTCATCATTTCCGAAGATGGCTATAATAGAATCCGCTCCATCTCGCGCCCGCCTAGCTCAATCGGATAGAGCGTCAGACTTTTAACCTTAACTGAGCGAGCTAGCGAGGGAATCAGCATATGAGCACTGAGAACTTAGAAGTTGAGATTCGAGAACTTGTGACTTATGACTTGTCCCGCCGGTCCGTTCTTCCTCGAATACAAATCGCGGCACTGGGGGCACGCTATATGATGATCTCTATTCTAATGCAGTTCCATTGTTTCGAATCTTTCGATCGGTTGGTGAAATGAGATCCTATGTACGGAAAATACATTGGTAACATTTATTAATCTTCTAAGAATCTTTCCGGCAGTTCAAGGGGAAGATAAGGCACTGACTTTAAACGAATGGTCGCTATGAATGAATGTGTCTTGTTTGTTTAAAGTAACTTGGGCCCGTCAGGGCCCATGTGTACATGTCAACATTCGTTTAACGTATACAGCGGTAGAACTGTTTCTCAAGCCGAGTCCTTTTCATCAACCTTAACCTCACAAGCTTCCAGGCCCGTCTCCTTGCCATGCATGCGGTCAAGTAAGTGGGGCTTCCAAGATGAACTATTCCATGGCTTAACACCAGAGCGATACATCTCATCAACCTAAAGATATGATCAGAGTAATCCTCGCTGAGAGGTATGGTAATCTTTTACCTCCTCCAGGCTGAGGCCCTTGGTCTCTGGAATGAGTAGATATACGTAGGCATATCCTGAACGAAAAGAAATGAGTCTTTGACGAATGTCTAGTAGGGTATACACGCACCGAAGACCAGCATGCCGAAGAATATCAACAGAATAAGAGGGCCAATGCTGGCAAACAAGACTTTTGGATATGCTATCAATAGATGGCTTGGCACTTACTCATTTGCGATTCGTGGAGCGAAAAACGAGAGCAAGAAGTTCCATAGCCAGTTCGTGGCACTTCCGAGTGCTATGGCTTTGGGGCGAACTCGAAGGGGGAAAGATTCGCCAAGATATACCCACCTATGTAAACGATACGTCATGTCTCTGTCCGGGATCGTCATGGAATTTATGAACGTACGGAACTGGTCCCCAGAAGACGGCAAAGGAGAAAACGTGTAGAATGGCAAATGCGATTAGTGTATCTCCTGTGAAAGGCCTGGTTTCAGGCCTGGACAATGACAAGATGAACAAAAAGAGCCTCACCTCCTTGTTTATTCCGCTGAGTCAACTGGTTCGTTGGGGTCCCTGATGGTGCGAGAGTGAAGTGGCCAACAAGTCCCGCCTAAAGAGGAGGTGTGGATTTAGACTTGTCGCTCGCGGATGAAGTTGATATACGAACGATGAGGGAACAGATGGCTTCCAGCACGGAACCAACAAGAAGGGACTGTCATGCAAATGTCAGTATGTCGCTTCACGGACGAAATCATATACAACGAACACGACGGCGACCCCACGCTTCAATTAGATACTGTGCATAGCTCCCTTTCAATTACTTGTTTGCAAAGGGACAAGGTCGAGAACTCACCAGAGCGGGAATGGTACCTGCAACTGACACAGCTCCCAGGATAGTTTGGATAACAAAAGGTGAAAGCCTGGGTAGGGTAAGGCCCAGGTCCAATACCAAATAATCTTCACGTACTCAGTCCCCGCGCTCTGGAAAAATGTATCTCCGTAGTAATCTATAGATAATAAACGAGATTGTCAGCTGCCTAGTAGATCGGAAAAACGAAGCCTTACAGTAAAAATTCTGCCCATTGAGCTGCTGAATAAATTGCAACATCATGCCATTCATTGTACGTTTCCACAGCGCGTTTCTCGTTGAGAAACATTCGAGCCATGTTGCCTTTCCGTCCTCGTTCTCGGCTCTGATACTGAACATTAGTTCTTCGACTGCCTCTTCAGTAAGAGGATCGTCTATGGGAACACCGTTTAGCTCGGCAATGACTTTTCGAGCTTCCTCAGTTCGATCTGTGCCCAAAAGATGCCGACTACGGGAGATCAGTATTACTAGACTGACACTGGCTGCGCGGACGTACGGGGACTCAGGAAGGAAGAAGATTCCAGATAGAATAATCAGACCCCAAAGCATTTGCAGACCGACCGGGATACGCCAAGACGCGGAACCAGAAATCGTATGTGTACCAAGTTCGATGATGTAGCTGATGAATATCCTGGAAATAGATGCTGTTCAATACACTAAACGAGCAAGACAGTGCAACGACCCACCCCGTAATGATTTGGAGTTGATATAATACTAGTAGCATACCGCGCAACGCCTTGGGAGCTGTCTCTCCGTTATACAGGCTATATCCCATACATAAGACTGTACCATTAAAAGATGTGAAGCACGTACGGTACGATAGCTGACATAGCTCCGACGCCAAGACCTGCAATAAAGCGGCCAACCGAAATTTGGGCGATAGATGTCGTCGTCCCAGTTTGTACGACAGTTCCGACCGTGAACTAGGAAGGATGAGCAAACAATTGGTATAAACGTGGAATGGAATTTCACAATGGCAGCCCAGATGAGTATAGAACCGCGACGGCCGAATCTATCAGATGTGAACGCTTGTGCCAAGGCACCACTACAAATGCATTAGTAGCGCACTGAGCGGGAGCATGGAATAGACCCAACACGAATGTTCCCGCCGACAGGAGGGATGTGATGATTGACTGCCGATTGCTGTCTAAGATATATTCTCCAGGTTTTGCAGTATTGGGATAACCAAAACGACGTATGAAATCAGGCATGATCAAACATCCTCTATCAGAGCGTAACTTCGGTGTGAGCTCGGTTTTGACCGTACTCCGTGAACACTCACGAGATGACTCCAATATCATATCCGAATAGAAATCCTAGCACAAAAGGACGTTCATGGTTCCCGCTTGTGATCTAGCTATCGGCTTACCTCCTGCAGAATTATCAGTAGGTACCAGTCTCGAAACAAGAAGTTCACATACCAAATGCAACGAAAATGGCGAGCAGAATAGCCCGTTTGTTAGTTGGCACTGCTTTAGCCATGGATACTTTCGGTAAAGAGAACGCGAGGTGAAAGAAGGATCATGAGAACCCAGATTTATAATGTTCGCGAAGACTAGGTCCCGGATCAATAAGCGATACCAATCTCGCAGAAGCTCGGTCGTTATTCCGAAGAACCAAAGTCATCTGATGGTGTAGCGCGTACACGGTCCGCCTGACGGTCCGCTCTTTGTAAATTTGGAGCGTTAAAATTGTGTTTTTACCCCGTAACACCACTTCCACCATGCGGAAGATAACGAAAGAAGCAAAACTGATTGAAAATGGTATCATATGGCCAAACCAGAGCTAAAAGAAGATTTCTGCCAAGTCAGATGAGCAATTTGGCAGTATTTCTGTCCAGATAATGTGTTGTCTAGACAAAGCAGGCATGCGAACCCGGCGGCCATCCGGAATTTGGAAGACCAACTTGGACGTTGAGGGAGGAGCCTGCGGCGGATCCCTCATAAGGTGCTGACTAAGCTCAGAGGATCAATCGTCGCGCGCGACTTGTCGTTGCACCAAATCGAAGGATGACAGAATGCACAGCCACAAAATGACGTCGGTAGGTGCGTGTGGTCTTGGATTTTCTCCACATCGTCACTTTCAATGTTACTCCCATTCTTCCTCGTCTATCCGTTTATCTTCCTATACAGGTGTGAATCCTTCTGTTAACGCGAAAATATCAACTGACACAATATCCATGTAAGCTTGTGGTATAAATGTGTCAGCGGCAACTGGTTGGATGTCACCATTGCGAAGATATATTTTACCGGATATTTTCCAAGACTTTCAAATCCTAGGATAGGATTGTTCAAGATCCTTGGCTACGAATATCGAGACGATGCTTGCCATGTCTCTATCGCCGAGCTAGACATCATCTTCTGGATCTTCCCACAATCTCTACGCTTTACGTCTGGTTCTCTCGCCACCGTGGAGATACATGATTTTCGAGTCCGCGTTTTCTCATCCTCCCAAACACCAGTATGGCTGCAGAAACTGCGTCGAAATCTCGTCTTCACTGTTCTTAATTGCCACACAGTCCGTCTGGACGATATCCTCACAGAAATTGTTCTAAACGACGAAAGTGATGAAACTAGATTATCAGGCTATTCTAATCAGTGGCATATCCATAATGTCTTTAATCAACGGATGTATGCTTTCGGCCGGCTGGACGCTCAACTGCGTCGTAATTGGCTGGATGATCATGGGTCATTGGCATTTATTGCGAGGGAGTGTAGGTGGATAAAGCTTCCTACATTGCAGCAGAGCGAGTCTCGTTGGCAGTTGAGCCCTTTCCAGCACTGAATCTTCACCATCCTGAATAATCTTTGTCTAGATATTTGCCCTATCGTATTATTTCCTTATTTCCCAAAATTTGTGACCCAATCTCTACCGTCGACATCTACATATCACGGACGGACATCACTTTCGATCATTTCCGTATAAGAGATGTTGAATTGTTTCGTCAAGGAGCCATGACGTTCAAGCTGAACATTGAAAAGTTACGGCAAAGGGGATCACTGGAGAGCTTTACATGGGACGCCTTCATGGATACTCTTGTACGGACCTGTATGTGATAGATACAATGGTATTATGGAAATAGTATGGGCACTATAATACAACGAATAAAAAGATAGAAAATAAAAGTTAAATACGAGTTCAAAAAGTAGAGTGGTATGCTGCCAGCGGCATGCGAGACGTTGTAGAACGCCCGACCCGCTAGCAATGGAGTACATCAAAATAGATCACTCGGCGTCTTAGGCCCGGAGAGTTCAAACCGTGCTATTCCCCGACACGCGCTTTATCTCAGTAGGCCTGTCAAATGAGTACCTGCGTCGTTTGAGCTCCCAGCATCGACGGGATACAGCTCCATACTGAGTTTCTGAAGGGGACTGTCTTTCATTGCTGAATGACGAGACATCGTCTTTCTATCGGTCCAGGTGGAGAATCGATCTGGATCTTCTTGTGGTGATAGTTCAGCAGAGGCAGTCATGGAGAAGCGGTTTTCGGGCGGAGGTGAAACGAGCGGGGTTGAACGGCGTCTTTCTGAGATTGTTGTCCCTGGTAACAGTGAAGATACTCGTTCTAAAGGTGATGAAAGGGTTTGGGTACAAGCAGAAGGATCCACCGGATCGTCAAACGGGTTTGATCTCATGGTTTCTTCTATAGCTCCAGAACCTCCCGGCAACGGAGTATGGCTAGAGACATAGCTCAACCAGGAGACTCGAGAACTCGCAAAAGAAGTGGTCTCGGCAAAAGGATTGTGAATGGGAGTTTGAGCGCGGCTTTCCGTGGGACGTTCAGAAGGGTAAGTGCGCATGAGGAGGGACGATACTCGATGGAAGATACGCATCATGGGCGGCAGGAGAATTTGGGGCGGGAGATCGCCATTCTGGCTACTTGGTTGTTTTTCGTCTTTGAACGAGTTGTACGGAGCAAAACCAGAGTCCACCTTGGCACAGTGTCTTTTTCGCCGTCGACGAAGGCAGAAAAGTATGACGAGAAGGACCGCAGAAACGGCGACCACGGCGCCTACAATTCCACCAATTATAGGCACAAAGGATGTACGTGATAGGCTAGAAGAAATGGAGTCTTGGTCAGAATGGGAGCAATGCATATGAAAAAGACGGTATTACTCAGAAGACGGGGAACTCGGATTACTAGGAGATATGGGGACTGCGGTGGGTGTTGGCGCGAAACTCGTAATGGCGATAGACGGCGACGTCACTGTTGACAGTAAGGTTGACGAGGCGGAGGTCGTGGATGGAACTGCAGATGTCGAAGGTGATGATATGACCGCCCGGATGGTTTGAGAGGATGATAATGAACTCAATGAAGATGAACTTGACGTAGTAGGAACAGGTTCGGTAGAGGTCGTCGCGACCAACACCAGGCTGCCGGAAGTAGTGGGCGGGACAATGTCGGATGCAGCGGATGATTGCGATGATGAGAAAGACTGGGATGCTACGCAGGACGACTGAGATAATACGGAGGAAGACTGCAGTGATTGTGATGTGCTTTCAACGGTGGCGGGACCAGGGTTTGTTTCAGCAATGCCGACGGAACTACTGCTGCCGTTAGTAGATGACGCCACGCTTCCTCCCCCGGTCGCGCTTCCTCCATCGTTGGAGGAATAATCACCAGTAGGATCAGGGTTGCTGGGCTTGTCGCTCCCGTTACCATCGTTGTTGGGTTCTCCACCATTCCCGCTTTCAATGCTCTGTCCGCTTCCATGGTGAGCAGATTTTGAGCTGCCGCCGCGACTTAACTTCTTGTCGTAGTCATCATCGTTTGAGCCATCATCGTCACTGTCGTCGCCGTCATCGTCATCATTATCGTTTCTCTGGTGACCAGACCCCAGAATGTGGTGTTGTGGACCATCGTCGTCCGCAGTGCCCTTCTTGTAATTCACTTGTCCGTCGGATTTGTGCTTGCCATCTAGTTGAAGGGTTAGACGATCATCGTAAATGGAAAACGGAGATACTTGCTCTGTTCTTGAAATCCACGGCGCAAACGCTGATGGGATTCGCTCAAACCGCGCTGATGAGAAGGGAAGGAGGCCTGAAACCTTTGCCCATCAAGCTGTAGCTTCGACCGTGATGATTTTGTCGAAGAGTCTGTATAGATATGTCAGTATAGAGCTGACGGGCCAGTACGAAGAAGGAAGACCTTTCTCTGAAGCGTTACCGCCAGAGGAGATTGGTATTCGGCGCCTCCAGGGCATCTGAAAAGGGACCCGTAGGGCCACACAAAACTTAGAAAGGAGAGTAGGGGGAGAAAGAGTGTCGTGGTGGTAGAAGACTAAGAACTTTGGAAGAAGCATTAAGTGTAAATGGCATCTATGACATCCTCATGATTGGTTTGGCATATTCTTGTTGGCCATATGTGGGAACATGCCCTAAACTACCATAAATGTCAACCGTACCACGGTGAATGACGTGTTGGTTACCGGGGCGCAGATCAACAACGAGGCCTCGGTTTAATGGCGTTCAGCTTCTGTTTAAACAAAAAACATGAGATGCAAAGCATGCACAGTTTGTGACGGGAAATCAGCTTATCGAGCTTCTCATGTTCCGCAGTACAGCGATCCTTGAAGTTTTATCGTGCAACACCAAGATGGACCGTTCTCTCGGAGGGTTCATTAGGATTTGAGGTCACCTGGAAGTTACTATATCCCGAGTACACCAGAATGGGAGGACATTCATATGTTCATGTATTTAGCCTGTGCCTCTGTACGAGAACTTTTGAAACGGCAGCTACGTACACGATTCAGTAAGTATCAGAGAGAAGAAAGATCGGGGTAAAACAGCCGACCTTATATCCTGTTTATTCCCAACAAATGTCGGCCAAAGAAGAGAAAAAGATTGACAGAGCCGGTGCTCGCAGTTCATTAGAATTCAAATTGCGGCAATGAGGATCGAAACAAACAGGCGGATCAGCATTCGGATTTAGCGGACCAATATTCGACCTCCGATACTCCGCCACGCGTGCCGGCTCAGGCCGCTCCTTCGCCTTACCACCACCACCAATAAGCAATGCAGTCGCTACGGACGCGACGTTCTCAGGCGCCGGCGCGTAAGGTGCAGCGCTCTGGAACGAAGCTCTCCAAAATTGCCCAAGGTGTCACCTCCCGTCCTCGCGATGCCCGGAAATCTCGTGTCGACGACAAGATTAAGAAACGCATGTCGATGCGCTATGCCGACATTTCAGGACCTACAGAGCTTAACGTACCTCCAATGCCCAGCATGCCTACTGTTGGGGGTATCACAGATGGATTCCAGAATGAAGCTGTCGGAGAGAAGATAGGTAGTCGGGATGATGGAGCGGCGGCGGTAGCCGCAGAGGAAGACAAGAAACTGCTGGACAAGGATGATTTTGACCCGGATGCCTGTGAGTATGGAACTTTTAAACTACGACAATATTCCTGACTTGGCATAGACTTGAAGCTCAAGCTGGCGAATTCGACGGAAGCAGAAGTCAAGTCCCTACAATCATCTCTACGCGGAGCCAAAGATGATACCGCGATTGATCTCCAGAAGAATGTTTTCAAAAAGTCAGTTGAACGCTTTCTTACTCTGTTCTTTCTTGCTAACTGGATTGCAGTTATGCAGAATTCGTGCTGATCTCCAAGGAAATCTCAACCCTGGAGAATGAAATGATCGAACTAAAGGAATCCCTCTCGGAATACAAATCCATGCCGTCCCTGCTTCACATTCCTGATCCTACCTCAACATCCTCCTCAACCATGACTTCGTATCGACGTTCCTCCGTTGCTGACCTGCGCATCATGTATTTCAATCAGATGCAAGCGTTGCATGCTCAGATCGAGGGATCTGCCAAATTTGCGCCTACTACACCAGGGAGGCATGTCGTCGGCGAAGTCGAAGGTGTACTATCATTAAATGCTGCAACGTACAAGGTCGTCGGCAAGGTGAAGTTCGTTGTCTTGGACGATGCTGTGTTGGTCGCCAGGAGACGACGTCGCAATGGTGGTCCCGATTCTCGTAGTGGCGACAGTGTTAGCGAAGGCAAGCTAGTCGCGGAGCGATGCTGGCCATTGAGTGAAATGCTGGTGCTGGACACCAAGGACTCACCCAGTATGACTAATGTCTTCAAGATCAGGCATGGCAAGGAAACGCATGTATATCGCACAGAGTCCCCTGCAGACAAAAAGTCGCTTCTTCAACAACTACGTCATGTCGCCGAGGAACTAGCTGCTAAGAAGCGTAAGGAACGCGAAGGCGAACATGAAAGGAGGAAGAGTATGTGGCAAGGCGCTGGCGATGTAAGCTCTACTTCTGTGAGTGCGAAGTGCTTACTAACGGTATTTGTTATAGAGGACGTCTGGATACAATGCGGACCGCATGCCTCAAGCCGAGTGGATGAGGGAGCTCGCTGTGAAAGCGGGAGAAGCTCCGGATGCTGACACTAAGGAGAAACTAGAGCGCGATGCTCGTTGGACCAGCGAGTGGGCGGACGACCTAACTGTTGCAATTGCTTTGCGGGAATGGGAAAAGGCTACGAAGCTTGTCGAAGAAGGTTGATTCGGCCTCTTTTTTTCTTCGATCTATACTGATACCCCCTTAGGTAAAGCCAAGTTGGCTACAATTCCTTCCCTGGCTCCAAAGCTTCCCGGTTTGACCTCGCAGCTGACTGCGGCCCTCTTGTCTTCCTTGTCTTTGGTCTCGAACAAGAAGTCTACTGTTATTTCACTGATCTCGCTTCTTTTGCGTCTCAACACCGGCCCTGCTGCTCGCGCAACGTTCCTCAGAATGCGTTCCCAGGTCATCAAGAACCTTGTCAGAAAAATCAAATTCGAAGGACACATTGGTGCATATATTGCTGACTTAGCTATCGTGACTTTCACTGCCATCAAGCACACCGCCGATTGGTTTTTGGCGAGCTTCAAGGAGAACGAGGTCGCTAGTGGTATGTCAAAAAAGTTGCACTCGGCAAACAGTATTTTAATGCGACAGTTTAGCTTTCATTGATTGGGCGAAAAGTCAGATCGAGAATTACGCAGATGTGTTCCGAAGACAGGTCTTCAGTTCGGATGTCGATCCGAAGGTGGTCGAAGAAGCTCTGAAAATCACATATTCTCAGAGCAAGAAGGCGAGGACGCTGATTACGTGAATGCTCCCATCTAACATTTACTCTCAGTTACTTGAAGACTATGGACTTGATTTTCGGTTCCTGCTAGAGGAGCTGCTAGCGGTAAACGTTCAAGAGTCGGAGACCAACGCCAAACCCGCCAAGCTGAACCTGCAAGGCATACGCATACATGCGCCGAAATTATCAAAGTCTTCGTCCAAACTGTCCCCTCCACTTACGTCCTCCGTCAGTCGGCGTTCTCCTACACCAAGCGCAGGTTCAGTCAGGACACAGTCATCATCATCTACTTCTTCTGGTGCGACAACCACAGCCGCCGCCGCCACGCCGACTGCACTGTCCTCAGCGCCACCTTCGGGTTACTCCTCAGCTTCATTTTATACCCCCACACCCGCCACCAGTATGTTTCCCCCATCCCAGAGCCAAATGCCTCCCATGCCCGCTCTTCCAAATATCCGCACACCCTTGTCGTCCACAGTACCTACATATGGTAGCAATGCGCCACCGCTCTCTGCTCCAGTCCCCCCCGTGCCTTTAGCGTCCCCACTTCCTAGGCGAACAAGGTCTCCGCCTCCTAGTGCATCTCCCTTGCGGTCAGGTACGTCGAGTAGCATGAGGGATAGACCGCCTCGGTCGGCTAAGGCTAGTCCTGCCCCACCCCCTCGATCAACGAACCGACCTGGCAGTTCGGCAGGACATAGGCCGCCACCTGTTGCTGTTCCCCCTCGAGAGGGCATGATCTAAGATATATCTTAGCGTTTTCTTCACGTTAGGTTCCTCTTCGCACTTAAATTATTCCCTTGTATTTTTTTGTTCTTCGCATTTGTGGATGTCATCGTCTTTAGAGTCATCGTCTGTACCGGCAATTGAAGATTTTTGATTGCGTTTTCCTGGACCATTACACTGAGCTACTCCCATCCCTAATCCCATATGTTGTTACCATTCTCAGATCAGGATTATTTGGTACGGTTCACACTCTTCAGTTGAACAGACGCGTCTGACTTCTTTCATTTACAGCTTGTAGTGGATAATTGCTTCCGCGGCAATGCGTCATACCCTTGCGTAGGCCTGTGGCAGTGCTTCGTTTCTCCTTGCTTAATCATTACCCCACTTACTAACACCTTTGGATGACAAAGAATGGGCAATTTCACCCATACTTGAGAGACAGGTCTAGGACGCTAACGCCCACCTCGTCCCATCAAGAATAAAATGTCTACTCATGTCGCTATCGCTGCAGTGGCGAAAGGTCGCTTTGACGAAATACACGTTCCAACTGAGAAGCCTCAACACGGCGAGGTTCTGTTGAAGGCGGAATATGCGTCGTTGATCGCTTTCGACACGTATGTAGCGGATCTGGGCTATGCAACCGACACTTTCCCTACGGTGCTTGGGTTCAATGCAGCAGGAACTGTCGTCGAGGTTGGTCCAGGTGTCGATGGTCTCAAATTTGGGGACAGGGTATGTGACAAGGTGCTTTTCCGTTACTCAGGTTGTTTGAAATGTAAACAGGTCACCGCATTTGCATACCAAGGCTCTAGGTCCAAAGCTATGCAGGAATACTCTATTCAATCACGAACAGTATGTGCAAAGGTATTGCCTGCTCAGTTTTTTCAGGTCAGCACGAAAGGGCTAGAACTTTGACTTTAGGTGCCCGATTCTTTACCATTGGCTTCCGCTGCGACGATACCAGATAATTTTGTCACGGCATTCCATACACTCTTCAACGAACTGGGTCTTCCTGTTCCAAAGGCATTTCCTAGCCTCGAACCTTCCCCTCTTTCCTCCGCCCCAATTCTGATCTACGGTGCTGGATCTACAGCCGGCCAGTATGCCATTCAGCTTCTGTATGCCGCCGGATACAAAAACATCATTGTCACGGCCTCCTCAAAGCACCATGAATATTTGGCCTCGCTCGGCGCTACTGCAACCATCGACTACCGTAGTCCGACACTTGCTGAAGACATCGCGAAAGCAGCCGGAGGCGATGGCAAAGTCGTGCTTGCCGTAGACTGCATCACTGCTGAGGGAACGATAGCGGAAGTCGCGAAGGTGATCAGTCAGACGGGTACAGTGGCCTTGCTTTTACCCATAAAGGAGGGGAACAATGTACGAGGAGAGAAAGATGCACAAATGTATATGTCAATACCGGAAGGCCGCAGGCCGTTTTCCAAGAGTGTCAATGTTCGCGGCGTGCGCACATTCTTATATCAAGAAGTGAGCCTTTTACACCTTTTGACTAGAACCTTCACTGAAAGCTGTCTTTCAAGAATGCATTCCAGAAAGAGAACGTAATGCCGAGGATTTTGCCCGAACTGTTGGAAAAGGGAATCATACAGCCTAACCGAGTTCATTTACTTGATCAGGGCACTTTCAAAGAGAGAGTTGCCGTTGGCTTGGACCTATTGAGACATAACAAAGTCAGTGGGGAGAAATTGGTGGTCAAGATTGGAATTTAGGTGTTTGGTCTCGGGGGACGGTGCTATTTCTGACTCAAGATGGCCGCACACCCAACATTTCATTGATTGTCTCGCCACTATGATTTTCCAATTTACTTTGAATTTCCTATGCAGTTCTGTGACTTCTGTCGGGAAAAATGAGTCAGTTGAACTCAGTGAGGGTGTATGAAATTCGCTGGTATTCTCAGGGCTTGCCGTGTACTTATCAGTACTTCGTCAATAATAAGAATAAGAGGATTCATTGTGTGGTTGAACGTTGACGCGACGGATGAGGATCAATAAGTTGAATGACCATTGACGACGCCACATGGCCTACCCTAATGTGATCACGTGGCAGTGTTACGCCTCGCGAATCGAGATTCTTCTTTTGGTCATGCTCTACATTGTTCGTACAAAGGACACCCCAAGGTTGGACGGTGGCGTCTGTTGTTCTGCCGCAGTATAAATCTCGAGTATCCTGACCTCTGTGAGTTCCCTACTTTCTACCATGGCGCGCTCAAATACTCACAATCTCGTCAGTGGACCTACTCCAGCTACTACTGGCGGTACGCGTTTCTTTTCAGCTGTAGTATGCAGTGGATAAGCTACTGATATATAATCAGGCTCGCCTATTAAACGCCAAACCTATAATCAGTACACTGCGGTCAAGGCTACCGCGACACAGAAGCGACACGACCGATCAAAAGAAATGGACAGTCACTGGATTGGGCCCATGCCTGTCGATTTTTTCCTTCAAACTCTGATGGGATCCGGTGGGAAGTTTAAGCCTAGCTCTCCCAACCACCTTCACAACATCTTCCAGTCGATCCAGTCGCCTGGGAATTACGGCAATGAGAAGAAGTACGCAGACGCAGTGGTGAGTTACATCATACCTTGCGGTTCACCTACAACATTTTGACGATTATGTGCAGGCGAGTGCGGTGGAAGCTGTAGCGTCGGAGCTCATCCTCGGGTTGAAACTCGTTCTAGGAGAAGAGCGCAAGGACGCCAGTTCTGCGACCAACACTGTTACCGACGCATTCGTGTACACCTCCGACGTCGACACGAGTTCTAGTCCCACCCAATGGAATAAGGCAGAACTCTGGCTAGAGTTCAAGAGAAATGCCTCTTTCTACGGGTTCAAAGACGACAAAAAGGCAGAATGGGTGTCGCAGACGCTATCGTCAAGCAATTACCGTGGTCAGCTTGCTGGATACGCTGGGGTGACGATGAATACGCAACATCGACGACACTTGTTCACGCTTAGCCTTGGGCCCGACGGGGTGAGGTTCTTCAAATGGGAGAGGACATACACCGTCGTGTCGCGTGCGTTCAACCTGTCGACAGGAGGAAAATACCTCGTCGAGTTTCTGTACCGGTTTTCCAAACTCACTGACGTTCGTCGAGGGAAAGACGACACAGTGACACTGGCTACGGAAGCGGAAATAGCTCTGGTGAAGGAGCTCTTGAAGCCTTGGATCCATGCTGACGACCCCGACCAGCGTCTATTTGTGAAGATTCGGGTGCCTTTTGGTGACAGCGAAAAGGAAGTGATTGCTGGACCTGCGATCGCGGTACCTCAGAGCGTCCCAGGTCGAGCGACGTTAGGTCTCCCTGTGTACGATGTGAAGACGAAGAGCCTGATGTTCCTGAAGGATAGTTGGCGAGATGCCAATCTCCCTCAGGAATCCGAGATACTGCAAACTCTCAATACAGCTGGCGTCTGCAATGTTCCTACTTTCGTCTGTGGGGGCGTCGTCTCCGGCCAGACCACTACGACCCACGAATATCTAGATGAAGACTGGAACTTCGGGTCACGTCTGGAGATCACCTGTATCCGTGTGCACCAGCGAACGCTGACTGAAGAAGTTGGACACCCATTGAAGACATTCAAATCCTCGAGGCAGCTTACGAGAGTTGTATACGAGGCATTTTTGGGTGAGTGCACTAATTAATTTTGCTTGACAGCTCTTGTAATCTAACTTCGATATCAGGTCACGAAGAGGCTTTCACAAAATGCAAAATTCTTCACCGTGATATTAGTGGCGGAAACATCCTGATCGTATACGACAACAAGGCACCCGATGATAAGGATGATGGCGGAGGACGCGGCCTATTAAACGATTGGGATATGGCTCTACGCGAGGACCAGTTAGCACAGGCCGCGCGGCAGGCTGAGCGCACAGTAAGTAGCTCCGTTTTCCTTTACCTTTATCATCTTTTCTCACCAATGTGCAGGGTACATGGCAATTTATGTCGATCGGGCTTCTTAGAGACAGGAAGAAGCAGCATCTACCTCAAGACGACTTCGAATCCTTTATATATGTTATGCTCTATCACGGTCTCCGCTACTTGCGTCACAGCAAAGTCGGCCCTGGTCTTCGGGACACGATTGCCTCTATCTTCGATGATGCCATAGACAATGGCGATGGGACATGGAGCGGAGGCAGCGGGAAGGCGTCGGTGACGCTAGAGGATAAAGGGCACCTAGGTGTCAATTTTCGGTTTGATTGTGGCCCCATCAACGCATGGATAGAAGAAGCACTGTTGGCCATCGGCGAGTGGCGCACCTATTCAACTCAGCAAGAAGCGTCTCGCAAATCGTCCCTCATACCCGGTAGACCCGTCGCGCAGGCAATCGATCTCGCAACTGTGGTGTTCCGTGACCATAATGACCTGAAATTGCTCTGGAAGGGGGCGCTCCGCATGGATGGATGGCCCTCAAATGATGAGGCAAAGTATCAGCTCGAACCCAAGGGTACCAAGCGCACTCACCAAGACGATGCTCAGCTGCCGAAGAAGAAGCAAAAGTCGGAGCGTTCTGGAGCTCCAGCATAGGGCTAGGGGCAAATAATGTTGAATATGGACATCTCGGCCACGGTACGATTTATAGGTTAGGTGCTCGATGTACTTTAGAGCAGTAGCTCTGTTGTATTTTTACATTCCAAACATTTACCTTCCTGTATTTCGATATCGTCGGCTTGCAATTCGTTGAAAAGACAGTAGTATCATCTATTGGTTGTGACTTGTAATAGACCCATTATGCAGATACCTAGACACCTTTATATGTTGAAGGCCGGCGTTAGGGAGCATGCAACCGTGCGAATCCTGGGGACCATCGCCGACTTTTAATCGATACATATTAGTAGCTCATGAATGAGGGAGGTACCATCAAGAGTCAGATATACTCAATATCCGGGGGGAATCTCCTAATATTACCTCTGAAATCTTTGAATCTTAATAGGCATACAGATTCTTGTCTGAATTTCGAATGTTGGTGCATTATGAAGCATTTTTCATACCTAGGGCGGACAAGAAAATGCGATTGAAGGCTGGATTCATATTCAGAAGGACGATGGATGGATAAAGAGGAGTAAATTATTCAGAAACAGAGCCACGAGATATTGATGATATCGAGTATAATGGAAGTCCGAGTACACATACGTGATTACGCTTGAACATATTGCATTGCGTGTGGTGGGTTTCTACGATGGAGGTCAGTAGCAAAGAGACGACTTAGCATCGTGGCGTACAGGTAAGGTCAATGACTTCCCCTGAGGTGATGTTGGGTTCCAATTTCACCTCTCTCTTGACTCGTTTCCCGGGCTTAGCTCTCTTAGCGTCTCGCTTCTTCAACTGCAGCAGCTCCTCCTTGTAAGCGTGTTAACAGTGGGTCATTCATCATCTTGAAAAAGTAAGGTTACCTCTAATTTCGCGATCCTAGAAGAATTGTCTTCTTGATCGGAATCGTCAGATAGGTCAATTACATCGTCAGGAGAGGCAGCGCGCTTGCGAGTCGCTGGAGTAGGCTCGGGTGCAGGTGCGATATCATTGGCCTGCAGCATTCCTATAGGTAGTTGAAAAACGCAACACATTTCGCTATAAGACACTCACCGAGCGGTCGGTATTTGAATATAAAGGTGACCAGGTGGCTCAGCTTCTTCACCTTGTCAAAAATTACAGGCTTGGGCAAGGTAATATCATCACCGGTCCTATGTGTACAGATTGAGAACGATCACATAGAGCCGGAATAAAAACCCTCACTTGACACAATGCGCTATAGCCTTCTTAGAGCGCTCGTGGATCTTCCCCACCTCATCAAAACCTGGGCTTTGGAATGACGAACGCGCTAGTCTTTCAACAAGCCAGATTTCAATATTTATCTCGCCCAACTCCGACAATGTTGAACCATGTATGAGCTCTTCGTCGTCTATATGCGACGTTCAGAAAACACAACGCAGACTCAAGGGGAGGTGCTGCACCAGTCAATTCCAGGCTCGTAAACATTATCGGCCGTACAGTTACGTCTGAAGTATTGACGCCTGTTACACGAGCAGTGTCATTTCCGGGATCTAGGATCCTTCCTGAGACAAATTTGCCGTCGACGTATGCCCATCCTGTTGTACAGTCATTCCGATACAGATCTTCATGCTTCCAGTTGATATAGAACGTCTTGTATATTTTTTGAGAGAGGATCACCATTTAGCATGGGAAGAAGTCGCACCTTGCCAGCTTCTGAAGGAATCCAACAAGTCACTTTCCGGTCAGCTTGGGACACCTCTTCGCCAAACTCTGGTAGTGGCACGTCGTCCACTGATATCCACGCAGACACGGAATTAAGTTTGACCATTCCAATTTCGATACAAGGTCTTCAAATGATAGATAACGCGTCAAAGGATGGAGAGACACGAGAACGAAAATGAGCTATTGAAATGAAAGGGCACGCACGTGCCCGGCCGTGGGAAGCGTCTCTTTTAATTTGAAATAGATCTTCCGCCCAGTCGTGCCGGATTTTGAATATATTTTATGACAACAACAACTGCAATCACTATGACTTAACATCCTGGCCTTTTCTTCCATCGTGCTAAATGCAGTCATATCTAAAATATTGGACCTGGGATTTGGTGTGTCTTCAGTGACGGCTGCGGTGCGCTGTGCAGTACAGCTGGCGAGACGGATAACCGATGGGCAGTCGATATTTGCTTCCGCGGCATGCGTCATACTCTATGCACGGTTCGTTTCTCACGGCTACCTTGTGGGAAACTCAAATAGTACAGATTAACGTGCAGCAAGTTGCCAGCTTGAACCGTGTTTGAACAGGTTCTGAACGTGAAACGAATGCAATTGAACGCGAACGTCCATTTAGTTCCCGTGCCCATTCCCGTTCCCATTCATTATGACCAAAGACGTTCCCGTTCACGTTCCTGGACCAGGGGTATCGGTCCTGAACTAAACTTCGGCAACGCTAACCTTGCTTAATCAGTACCCCACTTACTAACACACTTGAATGACAAAGAATGGGGAATTTCACCCATACTTTAGGACGCTTGCGCCCACCTCATTCAAGACAAAATGTCTACTCATGTCGCTATCGCTGCAATTGCGAAAGGTCACTTCGACGAAATACATGTTCCAACTGAGAAACCTCAACATGGAGAGGTTCTGTTGAAGGTGGAATATGCATCGATGGTCGCTTTCGACACGTATATAACGGATCTGGGCTATGCAACCGACACTTTCCCCATGGTCCTTGGATCCAATGCAGCAGGAACTGTCGTCGAGCTTGGTCCAGGTGTTGATGATCTCAAAATCGGGGACAGGGTATGCTTTAATTGTGATGCGATGCTTTTTCGCTACTAGAGTTATCTGAAATGTATACAGGTCACTGCGTTCGCATACCAGGGCTTTAGGTCCAAAGCTATGCAGGAATACTCTATCCAGTCACGAACAGTATGTGCAAAGGTAAGTATTGTCTGCTCAATCCCTCTAGGTCAGTACGAAAGATCTTGAAATATGGCCTCAGGTGCCCGATTCTATGCCACTGGCTGCCGCCGCGACGATACCGGATCATTTTGTCACGGCATTCCATACGCTCTTCAACGAACTTGGTCTTGGTCTTCCTGTCCCAAAGACATTTCGCAGCCTCGAATCTCCCCCTCTTTCTTCCGCACCAATTCTGATCTATGGCGCTGGATCTACGACCGGTCAGCATGCCATCCAGCTTCTTCATGCCGCCGGGTATAAAAACATCATTGTCACGGCCTCCCCGAAACACCACGGATATCTGGCTTCGCTCGGTGCTACTGCAACCATCGACTACCGTAGTCCGACACTTGCTGAAGACATCGCGAAAGCAGCCGGAGGCGATGGCAAAGTCGTGCTTGCCGTAGACTGCATCACTGCTGAGGGAACGATAGCGGAAGTCGCGAAGGTGATCAGTCAGACGGGTACAGTGGCCTTGCTTTTACCCATCAAGGAGGGGAACAACGTACGAGGGGAGGGAGAAGCCCCGATGTATACAGAAATACCTGAAGGCCGCAATCCGTTTCCCAAGAGTGTCAATGTTCACGGTGTGCGCACATTTCGATACCAAGAAGTGAGCATTTTGCCCCTTTTGGCTGGAACTTTCACTGAAAGTTGTCTGTCAAGGATGCATTCCAGAAAGAGAATGTAATGCCGAGGATTTTGCCCGAACTGTTGGAAAGGGGAATTATACAGCCTAACCGAATCCATTTACTTGATCAGGGTACTTTCAAGGAGCGAGTGGCCGTGGGCTTGGACCTATTGAGACATAACAAAGTCAGTGGGGAGAAATTGGTGGTCAAAATTGAAGTTTAGACCTTAGGCGGACTGTGTACGTCGACTTAAGACAAATATTGCACACACTGAAATCACATCACGTATCGGATGTAGTGTCGTCACTGTGGTTCTCCAATTTCCCAGTGTAGTTTTCGCATCGTCGAGAAACTTCTGTGAGATTTTGAGAAGGCGAACAACGTCGACCTTAAGATTCTTGCTGCATTAAGGATGTGAGAGGCTGTGCGCTTGGAAGAACAGTGGATTAATGATAAGGATTAAATTACTCAGAAACAGGTCAACAAAATGTCGGTGATGTCGAGTACAATGGTAGCCCGAGCATACATACGTGGTTACATTCCTCTGCGCGTGATGGGTTTCTGAGATAGAGGTCAGCAGCCAGCAAAGAGACTACTTGAAATCTCGGCGTACAAGTAAGGTCAATGACTTCCCCTGATATGACGTTAGGTTCCAACTTCACCTCTCTCTTGACTCGTTTCTCAGGCCTAACTCCCTTCGCATCTCGCTTCTTCAATTGCAGAAGTTCCTTCTTATAAGGGGTCAACAGTAGAATCATTCATCATATTGAACAAGGTTACCTCTAATTTCGCTATCCTAGAAGAACTGTCTTCTTGATCTGAATCGTCAGATATGTCGATTACATCGTCTGGAGGGGCAGAGCGTTTGTGACTCGCTGGAGTAGGCTCGGGTGCGGGTGCGATCCCATTGGCTTGCAATATTCCTGTAGATAGTTGACCAACGTAAGCCTTTCCGCTACGAGAAACTTACCAAGAGGTCGGTATCGGAATATAAAGGTGACTAGGTGGTTCAGCTTCGTCGCATTTCTGAATGTCATAGGCCGGGGCAAAGCAACTTCATCGCCAGTCCTATGCATACACGTTGATGACAGTCCAGACATGAGAGACAGAAAGAACCCTCACTTGGCACAATGCGATATGGCCTTCTTGGAGCGTTCGTGGATCTTCCCCGCCTCATCGAAGTTTATAGTTTGGAAAGGTAAAGGATCTAGCTTTTGGACCACCCAGAGGTCAACCTTTATTTCTCCCAACTCGGACGATGCTGCATTATGTAGGAATTCATCGTTGTCTACGAGCTATGATCAGAAAGTAAAGCAAAACAGACTCAAGGGAATACTGCACCAGTCAATTCCAAGCTCGTAAACATTATCGGTTGTTCCGTTATAGCTGACGTGGCTAAACCGGTTATACAGGCAGTATTCGGTCCCAAAGAGAGATCCATCAATCTTCCTGAGACATATTTGCCATCAACGAACGCCCATCCACCCGTGCAGCCAACCCCATACAGCTCTTCATGTTTCCAATTGATATAGAATTTCTTGCTTTGATTTTGAGCAAAAACTGCTGCGTTGAATAGGAAGAATGCGTACCTTGCCAGCTTCTGAAGGAATCCAACAAGTCACTTTCCGGTCGGCCTGAGACACCTCTTCCCCAAACTCTGGCAGTGGCACGTCGTCCACCGATATCCACGCTGACAAGGAATCGAATCTGACCATTCCAGTTTCAATACAAGGTCTTCAATTGATAAATTAACGCGTCCAAGGATGGAGAGACACGAAAAGGAGCTGTTGAAATGAAAACGGCACGCACGTGCGCGACGGCCGTGGGAAACGTCTCTCCGCTGCGCTTTGAAATTCATACATCTTCCGCCAAGTCACGCCAGATTTCGGAGATAATCATGTTATCTGACAACCACAATCGCTATTAGTATCATGGATTCAGGAGATAATCTGACATGGTACAACGTCGGCCTGGCATTTTCTTTCATCGCATTAAATGCGGTCATATCTAAAATATTCCACCTGGGAATTGGTGTGTCTTTGGTGACGGCTGCGGTACGCTGTATGGTACAGCTGGCACTAGTCGCTACTCTCCTACAAAGTGTATTCGAGACGGACAACCCATGGGCGGTTGCGGCAATAGCTTGTGAGCTGGTCTCTACTGTTACGGCCTGCAGCGCATTTCTTAGCATCTTGTACCAGTCTTGCTTAACGTGATGGGGACCTTTGAAACAGGCAAGTATCCACCATTTCTTTGGTGCGCTCCTGGCTCACATCTCCGAATAGTGGTTAACAAGGCGAAGCGCCGCCATGAACGAATGGTACCGTCGTATGACGCCCTTCTTAGTTCCTCCCAATCTGATCTTTGACAAACAAGTTCCAATCCGTATTATTTGGCTTCATAGGCTCTACGATCCCTGTGTCAATTATTGGCGGTCGATATGCCATGTCAGTGGAGCCATTTTGGGCACCGTCGCAATACAGTATGATCTCCCTTTCGAGAAGTAGGCTTGCCTTGAATTTCACTAGTACCCATCGTCGGAATGATGTGCGGAAGCACTATATCCGGGGTTGTAATCTCGCTGAACTATACTTTAAAAGAGTTACAGTGAGTCATACCTTTATCTTCATTGCTTCGATGATGACTATCCTCTCTGTAGGGAAAATCGCGACAAGGTGGAGATCTACCTCGCCTTTGGTGCATCTAGAATGGAAGCTTGTAAACCGATTGCCATAGATACACTCATCATGGCACTTACACCTCCCATCAATCAAATGAGGTTCCTCTCAGTTTACAACCCGCCGAATACTCCACTAATTTTTCTTAGTGTCCTCGGAATAATCTCGATACCAGGCATGATGACCGGTGCGATACTCGGTGGTTCATCTGTTCAGCAGGCGGCAAAGATGCAGATGATTATAATGTTCATGATTTCTGCAAGTACGGGACTTGCGTCGATCTTCACCACCGCGTATGCTATAAGTGTCGTAGTGGATGATGAGCATCGGATTCGGGCGGATCGCATTTACTCGGAACCGCTGGCGTTATGGAAAGCCAGGTCGGCTCTTATTGAACATATGAATGGGTCCGTCCAACGCGGCTATCTCTGGGCGCGAGGATGGCGGAGCCATGTGGGAAATGCCGTCCAAGGAGAAGGTGATATGTTGCTGGAGACGAGGTGAAGGAAACACGGTGAATGACAAGATCTTTTCCAGTAAACAATCGTCTTCCGGTCACGAAACATGCGTGGTGCAAGTTACACAGCGTATGCTTAGTAGTCAAAAAACTGTTAGTAGTGATTATGATAAATCTTACACATCTACCTCCTCGACCACGGTGTTGGACTCTCTGCTACTTGGCCCAACTGTTCCGTCAATCCACCAGTGTCACCATCTACAAATAGCTGATTCCCATGCAACACCAAGTCGTTATTATCCGCCTCTATTATCTGCCGCATCCGCTGAGCAGGGAGGACGCCAAATAGCGTCTCCTCTTCCGGCCCTCCATCGCCATCGTTAAACGAATCATCGAATGTATCCTCAAAGGCTTGGTTGAGATTGATACCAGCAAACGGATGGATGGGGGGCCCTTCAACATCGATATCCTCACGGTCTAGCGAATCAACAGAAGAATCTGTCGAAGCAAACGAATCATCCATCGCCCCGCTCCCTTGCATGAGAAGTTTGAACGCAGAAGAAGGATGAGCGGTGTTGTTCACTTCATCATCGGCAAACGAGTCAGCAAACGAATCATTATCGTCTTCGTCTGCCGCCACGAATTGTCCTACAACAGCGTCGCCGTAAGTGTCGGTAGTGAAACCGCGATCATCAGCATACTGCGGATATGTTGGTGGTGGAGACGGCTGAGGGATCGCAGGCGTACGCGTTTTCGGTCGCAGACGCAGACCCGGCGTGGTAGCGATATTGGCGATCCCCAAATCTGCCCTATGCATCATGCTCTCCAGACTGGATTCCCCGACGCTGCTGCTGGTATCTGTCCCTACCCTGTACCGCGACAGTGACGGAGGAGTGGGGACGGTGCTCGACTCTGTACTGTACCCGTGGAACAGATGCTGACTGTCTCCACGACGATGAGACTGGATATCCTGAACCAAGTCTTTTGTGATCCTCGCTGCAGCTTGTCCCGTTGGTGCTCGACCAAGGACAGCCTTTCGGGCGGATTTAGGTAGACGAGCAGGGGACATAAGGACGGGTGGTGACATGCCTGGTGGGAGGCCGTCAAAGGAATCATCGTCAGAATCGTCAGCAGGAGTACTAGGACCAGCACGCGTGTACCCGAATCGCTTTCCGCGCTGGGGCGTTGTTATCAAAGGATCGCGCAGATCGACAACGCCATTCCATTGTGAAGGCTCGGTGTTGGAAGGAAGGTACGGGTTGAGGGTCTTAGGGATGGGAGTTTTTATCTTCCCTCTGGGTTTTACCGGTGAAAGTGCTGGTGAATGTGTGATGGTAGAGTCTTCACTGATAGAATACATATTCTTTCGAAGAATATTTCGGAGAAGTGGCTGGGATTCTTCCCTAGACTTTCCTTTGTTCGAAGGGTCGCGTGATGGTAGGACAGATGGCTCATCTCTCGAGAACTTTTGAAATTCTCTGTCCAGACGAACCAGAGGAGATTCAACCGAAGCAGACCAAGACGCTTCTGATTCCTGACTGGAAAGGGTATCGAATGTCGTCGCTGGTCTGGCAGGCGTCGATGAGAATGCTGCTTGGCCGGGATGGAATGAGCTCTCGGTCGACGCGATGCTGTTCTCGAAAGGACGTGCTGTAGCTTGGCTAGCCTCTGCCTGGGAGTCAGCCGTCGCATGAGAGTCCGTTTGAGAGCGAGATTCGTGCTCAGAGGTTTGCTCGTTGACGGTCGAATAGTCGTCGGCGGTAGGTATACGAATCTGCGCTGCTTGCTCGTAGAAAGACGTCCAAAACTGAGGCCAGATGTGAGTACCACCTTCCTTGACGATAAACAGCCACATACCTGTGCCGCCTCCCTGACCGGCTCCGTCGCCACCGCGTAACGCTTCACCGCAGGCAAAATCTTATTCGCAAGCACATTGTGGATCTTGGAAAAGTTTTCGTCAATTGTCTGATGCCGCCGCCCTGCGTTAGGTTATTGTCGTCTTGATGTATTGCCGACGCACCTGCAGTTTGATTGTGATAAGCTGCTCTATCTGGTCAATCTGGTCGTTCACTGAGGCTGTTGTATCCAACCCAGGGACTTCAATCGACGCTGGATCCGGATTCGGCTGCCACCTTGGTGGATGTGGCGGTATCGGTCGGCGCTGTTGCTCTGACATGAATTGTCGGTAACGGTGGTGGTGAACTTGGAGCCAGGCAGGGGGAACTTGGAGATCGACGCGCTCACGCGTTCATCATGATCACGCATTTTTCTCACGATCCAACCACGTTATACGGCTTCTACTATCATAGTACTTACATCACACTTAGGACAGTCGGCTGAACAACTTACTTGTTCGAGGCGCTTGCCATGATTACCATCACAATCACGACCTCCGAGTTACTGCAGGTCCAACTTATCAGAACTGCCTCCTACGATGTAATTTTGGGTGAGTGTCGACTGCTTACCGGGCCCAAGAGTGGGAACATCTTTATCCTATACAACGAGAAGACGCCGAAAGATAAACATGACGGCGGAGGTTGTGGCTCTTGGTGAACGATTGGGGTGTGGCAACGTCAGTCCCTCTGATACCAGGGGATATGGCAGTACAAGTGAAATAGTTCAGTTGTTTTCGTTCGGTTGAGTGAAAAATGCCCCTTCTCCCTTTTGATTATACATTAGCAGCTCATTTTTCTCTCAGGCTTGTTCCATCATGAGCACACTTCCTCCAGAGCTCGTAGAGTTAATCATCTACGATATATGGCACTCTGAAATGCCTTACTGGCTGCGCCAGTCCTTCATGGCGACATGCCCCCGGATCAACCGAACATGGAAAAATGTCTTTGCGCGTATCGCTTCTCGGGATATATATATCACCAACCTTGGATATCTGCACTACCTATGCGACATAGCACGCTGCCAAAAGTCCATCATCTACGTCGACCTCGTTCTCCGACTGACTCGTACCATTACTTTTTTCGTCGATTTCCGACATGAAATCTTTGGAGACAACGAGCTCGAGGTGCTAAAGGTTTACAACCGTTTGACCAAGCTACCCAACGACATTGGCTTCCGGGCACTTTTCCCACTGGCGGAATTCATTTCCCTCGAGCTCCGGTGGATCGACGGTGTACTACTCTCAGATGAACTAGAGGTGCATGACTTCGCTGCTGCCGTTACCTGTCTAAATCGAAAGACAACGAGAACGTTCGGACGGACGTGCATGTTTCCATCACAAACGCAGACCCTTTGTCCGACTTGTATCGCCAAAGTTGGCCTTCTACATTCCTTGCATTGCGCAACCGCTGTGTCCCTGCGCAACTGGTTTCCTCAGAGTTACCCTGTAATGCTAGTGCCAAAGGGGGCGTACTACGTTTCCGTCAAACTATGTACGTACGCCAGTCGAAAGGGGATTTTGAATCTATCAATCAATGCTTGTGGATGGCTGCCCAGCGGGCCTATGGTGCGTGGACAGAGCCCGTATTCAACTGAATTGTCTAACACTGATTTCTCTAGGATTTAGGTGTCTTGCTATCCCCTTCTATTACTGGAAATACCATCAGTCGCAGTGGTCTTTACCTGTTTTATACATACCCTACAAACGCAAAAGCCAGTACGAGGTATCTACTTCGACTATTGATATCATCGTGGTCAGGGCAATATACTCTACACTGAAAGCAGGGGAAAATTGTCTACTCTTTCCAATTTCCAATGGCGTGATATGACTGCTCCAGCAGAAGAGCATTCCCCAGCTAATTGATTTTTCAGTATACGACTTTCAAAGCGCTGGAACGACAAGGCAAAGGACTCGTAGAATCCGGCTGCATTATTCCAGTGGAAGACATTTCCTTGTGATGACAGACATATTCGTCGATAATTGTTGTGACCAGAGCGCTGCATATGGTGCATGTACGTATAGCACTTAAGGTTACGGTATGCTGCGGTCTGATACATTTCAAGCCCAACGAGCTGGATAGCCGCCTGCTCAAGGCTTGGAGCTGTATTGGGAGCGAATCGCGCTCCGCAGGCTATGGTTATTATATTACATGGGTGAACACTCGCTTATCCTGTCTACAAGGAATATTCTCGTCCGCTTGGCTGGAAAGCGCAGGTGGCGATATCTAGTCCGAGTCTTGGCTGGATGGATGACCCCTTGGCATCGGTACCGAAGCCCGTTCGGTTGGGAGGGCAAGCCCGCTCGGATCCTTCCCAACCCGAGTGTGTGTCCTTTATGTCCTTGTCGCAAGGGACCGAGTCCCCGAGAATGAAAGACTTGAACGGACCACCTCAAATCAATGTTTTATTATTTGAGGAAAATAAATTTTGAAAATAGTAACAAACTCCTCTTGACGCGATTCCTAACCCTCAAGGTCCTAGCTGAGCGCCTTTCCTCGTTTCCGTTTATTGCGGTTATCCAACCGGTAGATTACATAAGATTCGAAGCGGCGTCCTGTCCAACACCATCACTGGTGAGCTGATCCCTTTTTTTGTATCTGAACCACCATCATGTCTCTCGACTACAGTCACGGCGTCCAATATGCCCCATCTACTGTGTCGGCTGCGCCGGCCCTCAAGGCAGAAGATCTAGAAGGCTTGGGCATAGGTAAGAGCCGTGCTCAGTCCTGAGGGAACCTAAGGCTAATCGGGTCCCATCAAGCCTATGTTCGTCTAACATGGATCGACTTCACCAGTGTTATCAGATACAGGGTTATCCCCATCGCCTATTTCATCAAAATGCTCAAATCCCAGCGGCCCAGCATCGCCATAGCCAAGTGTGCCTTCGGCCTGGTGTATCTGAACATGGCGGAAGAGTTTCTCCCCATAGGCGAATATCTTTACGTGATTGATCTTTCTACCCTGAGGCTATGCCCGTATGAGGAGGGAACGGCCAGTGTTATGGGCTGGTTCCAGGAAAAGGCGCCCGTCACCGGCGCAGATGGTCAACCTACCGTCGAAGTCAGTGTCTGTCCTCGAGGTACCCTGCGCCGCGTCGTTGAGTAAGTAATCATTCTTCTGTTGGCACTTGCCGTAATCTTATTCCCTGCAGACAAGCCAGGAAAGACGCCGCTGTCGAGTTCCTCGTCGGGTTCGAAACCGAGTTCATCCTCTTGAAGTCGACGAACCCTGTCGAGGCCGTCAACTATCATCATTGGAGTGCCTCTGGTGGACTTCCTTCTGGAGGTATCGAGACGAAGGTCCTTCGTGAAATTTCAGATTCTCTGATCAAAGCTGGAGTCGATATTACGATGTACCACGCTGAAGCGGCGCCTGGTCAGGTTTGTACCTCTGCCTATTGACTTCGTAATACCTGACCAATATCGCTACGTCAGTACGAGGTTGTCACTGGGCCCTTGCAGCCACTGGAGGCCGCTGATGCACTCGTTTATACCCGCGAAACTATCATCAACGTCGCTGCAAAGCATGGACTACGAGCTACATTTACTCCTCGTGTCTACATGAACAGTGCGGGTAGTTCTGCCCACGTTCATGTCTCCGTCCACCCTATCAATGGGCCCCAAAAGTCTGCAGACGCGCTTTCCTCCGCCGAGTCTTCCTTCATTGCCGGAATTCTCAAGGAATTGCCTTCCATGGCCGCTGTCACCCTTCCAACGCCATCGTCCTACAAGCGTGTCGTCGACGGTGTCTGGTCCGGAGGAACTTACGTTTGCTGGGGTACAGAAAACCGCGAGGCACCTATCAGATTGACCAACCCCAAATCGCCATCTTCGCGCAACTTTGAGCTTCGTTTCCTCGATGGCACCTGCAACCCATACCTCGCTCTGGCTCTTATTTTGGCGTCTGGATCGGCTGCGATATTGAATCAGGAGGCGTTGACCCTAATAGATTGCCCTGGACCGCTGACCGCTGCACAAATGAGTGCGGAAGAGCGCGAGGCACATGGGATCACGGATCGCCTGCCCTTGGATTGGGACTCTGCTAGAGAATTATTCGCATCTTCGGAGATTACAGAAAAAATCTTTGGCAAAGAGCTCAAAGTCAAGTACCTCTCTGTGAACAAGGTTCGTTCCTATCGGTGCTTCAAGTGGTCATAACAAATTGATCGATATTTTTTATTTTTTAGTTGCTTGGGAATTGTTTAGAACAAGATAAGGAAGAGTCAGAGAAGCTGACGCGTATGGTGGAATTCTATTGAATAAGTCTACCACATTTAACCCACGGCCAGTGGCCGATTGTAATGTTATTACTAGTCTTGTGTACTGATGAATGTTGACGGTGAAGTAAACGCCAATCCTCCTTTCTGTCGGTACTGAGAGCAACCGGGGCCGCTCTTTCGCAACTACATTGCCGATGGTTAGCCGCATGCTTAGCGTCGGGTAGAGGTCGATGACCCTGATGCCGGCAGACGCATCATCGCAGAAGCGGAGGTAAACAAAGCTTACTGATATTCTCTCCTGGATATCCAAGGGTCGACGCATCCTGCTGTTGGACACCAATCTATAGCTTCTATGCGTTGCTAAACCCTCTTCTTACCTCTCCTGCAGCCTCATCCGTCTGGAATGCCATCTTTTAGTGGCGCAGAGTATTGGGTACAGGCAAGAGCAGAGCAGAATGCTTATGGTAGGCTATGCTTTCCTATCGGGGATTCATGTACTAATGGCGCTTCATATCAGTGGCATGTGCTGCACTGATCGTATACGAATACTGTAAGGACACCGTACCATTCATGCTGCCAAAATGAAATTCTTATCCGCGCAGTTCTCCAGTTCGAAGCAGAGGTATGTCATTCATTGACCATCAAGAAGGATCGTTTGTTGAACGGATTTTGTAAATCAGGTTGACTTCTTTTGGGTACAATCATTTCGGTCTTAGACGGGTCCGAGCGTTCTGCCCCTCTTACTTACTTGTTCTGCAGCAACGACGATGGTCTCTGGCGAAGGCATTGTTTTTATGGGTGAAAACGTCTGTCTCCGAATTTTTCGCATGTCTCACCCTTGAGGAATACAGAGCCGATATTACGGCGTTGCCTTCAATGTGTGCGTATTCCAGACATTCTAGAGGCCATATCTGAGTACCGTGCCATGTGCAGGTCAAATGCTGTTAGTACGTGCATTTGCAATTTTAAGCTCGCCAAAGGTTTGAATTCCGTTATCAGTTTATCTCAATTCGCATCCTTCTTTGAATGTCAGTCAAGTTCAAAAGGATTTTCTGCGGCTCACTGATCTTTTGCAGCTGTATGTATCTCCTTGCTAACGACGATGCACAAAGCCTGGATCCGGTATCTCCCCAGATGTTCGTCCCATCATTTTAATATTCCATCAGTTCTTTTGATCCGAAGGCGGCCCGCCTAGGTACCACATTCTTTTATTGGCAGAATACTGGTGCTAGCTTACAAGTCATTACCTCCCATGGTAAAAGCATTCCCCGAATTTATCTCCATGGACTCAACGGAGCGTTCAAGTCATCTTGGAACTACGGCTGTACGCCATGTATGGAAATTCTTGCAAGATACTCGGATTATTTGTATGATTCATTCTTATCCTCCGTCTTTCACGTGTTCCTGACATTTTCTAGGTCCTACTGACGGCGCTGGAATGCCTGACGATGGGCCTTATATTTGGCCTGCCAGGATCTGGAACAATAGGTATGAATCGATATCGTCTTGCTCGCCGAAGGAGTACTCAAGAGCATTGTAGGCACAAACGAGCCAGTCTCCGGTTTGTTCATGTGTGCTGATGCGGATCCTCCGGACCACCACTGGATTGTGTATTATTGGGTCGCCGTCCTAGTAATCGAGAGCATCCTACTCTGTCTTGCCCTCCGACAAGCATGGCTACATCGGCCATCCGCGTCAGGCAGCGACTTGATGCGGAAATTAACACGCGACTCTGTTATTTACTTCCTCGTGTAAGTAGTGCCTGCTGCTCGTGTTTTATCATTATACCTTTCTTACCTGAACGGTAGGCTTTTTGGGATATACTTGACGAATCTCATATTTTGGATTAGGAACCGCGTGCGCAGGCTACTTCCATACACTGTACCTCATGAATACTGTTACTGACTGTGCTATTCTCAGATTACCCTCAATGAATTTGGGACAGCCTTTGCCTTCGTCATTTCCTCTCTCTTTGCCAACAGATTAGTAATAGCTGTTCGCCGGGCTCACTACACGTCGTTGTTTGAGCAGGAATCACAGCTTTCGGAGGTGACCACTGAAATACAATTTAGAAGAGAAACGGCTACTGGGGATGTCGATGATTATCATACCATGGAACTACGGAACATCACGAGGGACTTGAATGAGATTGTGGGAGTGTAAGTAGCATCCTCATGGCTCCTGTAGTTCTGGCTGAATGCATCCTCTAAAAACAGATGATTATATATACTCGTCAACGCGGGTCCTCAAGCCCAGGCTATCCTTTTCTGAAACATCTTTTTCACATGTTCATATGCTCTTGCTCGTCGCTTCCGAAGTCTTGCCTTCACGAAGCTAGATACCTCACCTTACCCATGCCAGTGGCGAGGTTCTTAGCTCTAATTTAGCCTAAGCATTTATCGTTGGGTTGCCACTAGCCTGACGATGTTGCAGACAGATCGATCACTGACTGTGTACCGCCCGACGCCAAGCTGCGTTGCTAACTCATGACCACACCACATTTGAAGCAAACACTAATCAATCTTGATGCTCCTTGACTCGCCTAACTCGGATAAATACGGGAGCGAATAAATATGTCAATGTCTATGTAGTCACGGTGGCTTTGCTGCAGCATAGATTGAACCAAAGTATCTCCAGTAAGTGTATCCTTCCACGGCCTGTGTGTCATGCACCGCTCCATATAACCTTTCTTTTACCGAAGCCCCGGTTGTCAATGATTCCATCAGTGCCTGAACCCTTCCCTTTCATTACTTCATCTCGGACTAGAATCAGAAGAGACCGGGAAACAACGTTTCTGCTATACCGCGGCAGTATCTATCAGTTTGCAGAGGATGAAACGGTAGGAAAAGATCTAGTCATTTGCTATGCATATGGTTATTCAACTTTATATCGTTTCAATGTTCCGGACAGCTTGGAGTGCTCTATTCCTGCGTAGCAACAGTCTGGATGGGCGTGCCGCTCCACCCATCAGGTCAATCACGGGTATACACAACCATAAGGTTCTCAAACGGTTTTCCTCTGTCGGCTGCTTACCCGACAGGAATCCCTCTGATTTCGTGTGCACTGACTGGTCGAGCTCTTGGCAAGTACTAGCTATACCCAGGCGTTCTTGCACGTTTGCACGTTGGACTGTCTCATTAGGACATCCCGATAGAATTATTGTTACCGTCGTGGGTCAAAGACCTACGCCGCTTCGCATTCAACTTCTTCCCTGTAGCAACGTCCATTGATTACCGGTTATGATATATCTATCTGGACCATAAGGTACGTATGATGCCGTTACAGCTCGTCCCATAGCTTAAAAACTTACATTAGAACACCTTACCTCTCCAGCTTCCCCTCATTCCTTCATCGACCACATCGAAGACTGTTCTACCACCACTCCTTTCGTTTTGCTAACGCCCATTATGCTCTCTACTCTGTCGTTCATCGCACTCTTCGTTTCCGCCGTTCAGGCTGGAAAACGCGGCCTCGCATGGCCCTATTGTGCGTTCGAATATTGGCTCATCGAAATATACCTGACAGGCCTTCCCCTCGTCGACAGACAACGCCCCATTGTATGGCTGACAATACCCTTTACATATCCCTAAACTTACTTTATCATTTTCCCTAGGGATCCTAGCAAGTTCAACACCGGGAACGGGAAGGTAAGTTTGTGGCCATACTTTTCGGCGTTCCTCCGACTCATTACTTCATGCAGGTTGTCGCAATGTCCGTCAAAATTTCCTATCTGCATTCACTAATCTCACGTCGAGCATAGCTATGATTGGGAAACTTACGCCCCCCCTTCTACCAATGGTAACGGGGGATTGGGATTTATCGGAATGCAGCGTTGCATGGATTGTGATTCAAGCCCCATCGCACAACTGGCTTCCCGACATGCGGCTCAAGGCTGGGCTAGTACGTCCTTTTAGTTACCGGAATTGTTCGTACTGCCGTCTAAGATCCCATCTCTTTAACGCTAGCCGTATTCAGCCTGAACGAACCTGACATTAACGGGATCAGTGCCAGCGATGCTGCGGCTTGGTACATTACCTACATCAACCCGCTGGTGAGTGTAAACATTTCACACGGTCTTAGAACGAGGCTAACTGCGCAATATAGTCCATTAAGAAGGCGTTTCCCGCGGTTACCTCCAGTACCTCGTCTGGTCAAGGTCTAGACTGGCTTGCGAAAATGATTAGCGCGTGTGCTGGTCGATGCTACGCTGACTACATTAACCTGGTGTGTTTGAAACTCTCATTTCTGGTTTCTTCGGTCTAAATCGAAGCTACGACTCAGCATTGGTATGGGTGAGTCCGTTTTGTTCGTCGCGTAATCGGGTATCCTCTTACGCAGTACGAACCCTACAGGTCAAGCTTTTCTGATTTCCAGAGCCACGTCCAAACAGCCCACGCGAAGTTCCCCGTTAGTCCTTAACGATTCTTATGCATATACGCGACTTACGGTACATCTTCAGAGCTACACCATTGTTATCACCGAGTTCGCTTTGACGAACCCATCCGGCGGCGCGGCTGCTCAGTAAGGCCCAGTTGTCTGGATCTCTCATAAGCGACTGACTTTTTTCGATTCTTCTCTTAAGGGCATCATTCTTTTCCCAGGTAAGCAGACCGAAGCGACTAGTGCCAGAAGTCTTGTTAACCCTATGTTAGGCATTCTCTTGGCTGGACTCTCAAAACTACGTCACCTTGTACTTCCCCTTCGTCGCAACATCACCCTCACTCATGTCCTCCGCCGACGGAGGCGCTGTTTCCTACGTCGGCACCGGATCGAGCCTCTACAATAACGATGGTTCACTCTCGACGATTGGCAAACTTATGTTGTCTCAGTAATTTTTTTTAAAGTACAGAGAGACCGTCGGGAGCCTTTTTCGAGCTGAACCGCCTCGCGTGTACATATATTTATATAGTATGTACAAACATCATTCATTTCCATAAAATGAAACTTCTTTCGATCGTTCGATCATCAGGAACGACTCTCGATCAAAGTCCACTGGATGCCTGTAGAGATACGACGGTCACGCTCATAGCTGGGAAGGTGTAGTTGAATCTCCCTAGCTCGGGTATGGCGAAGCTGGAAGCAACGGGTATAATAAGGTCAGGCTCGTCGAGGGTATTCGCCGTATCGAACTGCCCACTTATCGGGCTTAGAGCGGGCGTGCTGATAGAAATCGCGGTACCGAATAACGCGAAGGAGAAATCCAAGTAGACGTGAGCTACCAAGTCAGTGGTACCCGTATTTGCAACCTTCAAGACAATTAACAAGACTAGAAAAGAAGTCATCTAGACTTCATACCTTCAAGAAGACAACCTCAGTTTCATTGTTGTAGCTCGCCACCCAGAATAAGGGTTCTGTTTCTGTAGTTGACGGGGGAAATGTTTCTAAAACATGCGTTCCTCGGTTTACGCTGAATATCTAAATGTACCGATGATTAAGAACAACGCCAGTGGCAGAAGCCCGAATAGTAACCTACCTGTTGAACATAGTAAGACGTAGACTTGACGACGCGACTTGAATCATATGTCAAGATGTCTGGCGTCCATTGATAGTTCCTAATGTGCTGTAATGATGGTGCGTCTAAATGTCCGCGTGAGACCATAGTGTCAAGAAGATGAAACGTGCGTACAAGCACTGGCGAAGACGACATCACAGTTTCGCTCCAGTCCAGTCATAAATGCTGCTTCTGCAACAGCACCTCGAAGTGAAGGGTAGGGCAGGCGGCCATCGGGGATAGTGCCCAAGAAGTCGGTACTATTTGTCGACGTAACTGGTTCCTTGTTACTAGAGACCGAGGCAGGGCGTAAACATTCAGCGCACCAGCATACTCTCCGATAAAATATTTGGTGCCGTTACGCGGGTAGTCATCAAACATGAAAGCGTGGGTTGTAAACCAACTCGGGTCGGCGTATTCATGGAAATCAACTTGGGATCGCGCTTGTCAGAGTTTGGATGGCTTATAGCAATGAACTCACTCTTGAGATACGCCGGATTGAGTTCTGTAGAAGGGTATGTCGTCGCAATGAATTCAAATTGTCCGGGATATCGTTGTTCTATAGCTGAGACAAACGAATTCCAGCGGTATCCAGCGTACCTGGGAGAAACAGTTACGTGAGTAAGTAATCAAAGCGCCAGTAGATGAAACACACGATTCTGGTTGGAACTACGGATGGTTACACCGAATGATAGCCAGTGATACAAACTTCATGGGACTCCTTACCTGATCCTCGTTTCCTCTGGAAATGTCGTTCAGCACAATTTAGAAAACGAGCTGAGAAGCCACATACACTTCAATCAATCGGAGCTGGTAAGGTTCCGCCCTGCCTAGACTAGCTCGCAGCTGTCCCCAGACACTTGTTTCCGCATCGCCCACGATGAATTCAATCTCGTTCAAAGCATCGTCTACGAACGGTTGAAGGTCCTCTTCAGGTACAATCGGCCATGTTGTAAGATCAGAGTAATTAGATATTGATATGCCGCTCCAGATGCCTGGGAAGCAGGCTTCAAACAAACGCAATTTTCATATCGCACTGATAACACGTACCGAGGATGGGCTCCTGTAGCAGATAAGAGGTCAGCACAATCGACAGTATACCACTTAGTAAATAAAACTCTTACTGCACCAAGGTCCTCGGCCCAGTTCAAGTACTCCAGGAGACCCTGATTGTAATCGCTTAACTCGATTTAATGTACCAGGAACGGCGCTACCTACCAGCCCATCCGTATTAGGGTAACCTGTGGGATGCACGTTAGCAAAATTATCAGACACGAGAAGTTGGACATACCCCAATCTCCAATGCGACCAGGGCGTTCTTCAAGACTAGAATAGATATTAACATTAAAAGAAGGGAAGATATCAAACCGATACTGACGGTCCTAGTGTGTCGTTCCATTTCCAGCGCGTATCGAAGCTAGCCCCCTGAAATTTTCTCAGCACAACACTCTGGGTCGTCAATAAAAGGCGCACCTCTAGATTATTGCCTCCCGGAAACCTCCAAACGGAGGGATGGGTGGCAACCATGGCCTCCGCCAAATCCATTCGCATTCCATTCTCACGCCCTCTAAAAGTCGGTGGGAACAGCGAGAACAGGCCAAAGAATATCGTCTGACCCTTTGCTTTGCTTCCATCGAGGATAACACTGAATACGTTGTCATCACTCGGAGCAGAGGCGACAGGCTGTAATCCAAAGGTGAGCTTCTGCCATTCCGAGGATACTCCGCCTAAAGTTTTTGACGCATATACTGTGCCTTGTGCAGACTTCAAAGACACTGTTAGAGACCCGGTGAAATCGCTTGACTTCACGTAGAAGGATCCTTTATAAATCCACCCTGATTGGACCTTGATACCTTACAGACAATCGTAAGCAGTAAGCGATACTGCGAGATGCGTGAAGAACCTACCCCAATAGCCAGTATTTTCGAATCCGATATCTCCGAAGACAGCTTTGGGTATTTGGACTTGCAAGCTATTCGGTAGCGAAGAAGATACGCCGTTGGTTTGGGAAGTGACCGACAACCGTGCACCGTTGTATGACTGCCATGCGTTTAAGCTAGAGATCAGTCAGTCACAGACTGACCGGAAGCCGGGTGTGCTGACGCGTTTTGGGTGCCAGGGATGACGCCTTGGAATGCCCTGTTCTGCAACAGTTCACCGTATAGACCACCATCCCCACTAATAAGGTAGATCAGGCAGGAACTTGAGACATCGAGGGTGGAACAAACCTGTGGTTTACATCCTGACCGACAAGCTGTCAGTGAGTGAGGCTACAATCAATGAATTGACTTACTTCCCACATATATCCATACAACGTGGATGGAATCTCATGAATGGTGTTCGTTGTAATTGTCAGATCAAGAGCATTAGGTGCAATCAAAGTCGATAGAGCCGGGAGAGCAGAAAGCATAACAAGCGCCGGGCTGAATAGACGCATCTTGCAAGCACTCGGATGACCTCCAGGGGATAGTTGATCTTCCCATTATAAACAAAACGGCCTTGGACGACACGGACCGCTCGAAGTAATATAGGACCTCTATGATCAAATAAAATCAATCTCATGACCGCGAAAATGGGTGATAGTTCGCCCGATTTCTGAACCGCTGAGCATTCAGAAGATCACTGAAAACCTCTATGGATTCTCCGGACCGTATGTCGAAGAAAACTCGTCTTCTTAGATGTCCTGAAGAGGGAGCCTTCAGTGTGCCAGTGGCCATACCAAGAAAAGAAGCTTAGTGCTGATCAAGAACATCATCCTGGGCCCACCAGCTGAACAACGACTTACTAAAGTAAGAGTATATCTCTCAGCGATGGAAAGAGAAGCGTAGTACTTCTAAGCACGAAGTGCGATTTATCATGATGGTGGTGGACTTGTAAAGCTGCCGGGATATACGGACCGTTATCCGATGAGTGGCTGTGTTTAATGTTGGCGAAGATTGACTGTGCCAAACTTGACTCTTGCTCTCTCCCCTTGATGATAAAAAGGACGAGCGCTTGTCGCACCGTTATCAACATGTCACGACGAGCTCACTCCACATCTCCGCCTAGAAATGCAAAGCGTGCCAAAATAGAGCATTTAACATCAAATGACTTCAAGAACGGAGTTTTTCTGGCACCAATGGTGCGCTCTGGTGCTCGTATGTTTGCACCTATAACGATGATTTCGAGGATATAATTACCTTTTACTGCAGTTCCCACTCGTCTATTTGCACTGAAGCATGGTGCTACTTTAGTTTGGGGACCAGAAACAGTCGACAAAGCTATTCTTCATGCGACGAGAAACGTTGACCGTGTGTACTACCTCTCCACGCTTCATAATTCCTTCCTGAAAGTTCTCTCAGCTGTCACTGGCGTCATAACATACGACGGAAAATCCAAGGCCATTTTCTCCACCCACCCAATCGAAAAGCCCTACCTGATCTACCAGATTGGATCATCCGACCCGGAATATGCTGTCAAGGCAGCCCAGACCGTCATGAACGATGTTTCTGGTATAGACCTCAACTGTGGATGCCCCAAACCGTTCTCCACCCACGCCGGAATGGGCGCCGCTCTCCTCACTAACTCTGATCTCCTGTGCTCGATATTAACGGCACTACGGGCCGCCATGCCCCCGGAAATAACAGTCTCCGCCAAAATCCGCCTACTGCCTTCGCAAGAAGAGACATTGAAATTGGTGGAACGGATAGTCAACACGGGTGTCAGTGCGCTGACGGTTCATTGCCGGACGAGAAATATGAGAGATAGAGACGCGGCTCTGATTCAACGGCTGAAGGAAATTGTTGATTTTGTTGAGGGATTAGGCAAGGGTATCGCCGTTATAGAGAATGGCGATTGCCTTGGCGCTGAAGATGCGAAAAGAGTGAGAGAAGTTACAGGTCCGTCAGCTTTTTCCGCTGTAGAAGATCTAAATCGAGGTTTTTTGCTTCAGGCGCTCACTCGGTAATGATTGCTCGAGCTGCGGAAGCTAACCCCTCGTGTTTCTCAAATACTCCATTGACTGACGTGGAAGAGACCTTGGTCCCGGATTACCTTCGTCTTGTAGGTCTTTCTAAACTGTTACATCCCGGCGTAGTCTGATATCCTTTTCCAGTCGCGATACCTTAACAACCACTGGAGTGTGACGAAATTCTGTGTCTCTCAATTCAAAGGCCATCACGTCAATTACACCAAGAAGCAGGAACATGCCTTGAGGGAAGGCATCGTCAAAAGTCGTAGCTTTGATGAGGTCGAGCACGTCGTTGGCTCCTGGACTGGAGAACAAGTGTTCCGGGACATTGCAGCTGCTATTGAGGCCCGCCCACCGAGACGAATCGAATACGAGGAAGAGACAGATGGGGACGTCACACCTCATGGCACGCAAAATCCCGAACCCCCCACACTGAATGCGCCATTCTTGACTGAGTTCACTCGCACCGCCCTCCCTGCCCTGATATCTGGTAGAGATCCCCTTACACCAACACCCGGTGTCACATCGTAAACTTGCTGTTTGGGACGCAGACGGTCACTCGCTAGCCTTTTGTATGACATCCCACAAATCTCACGATATATCGTCTCAAGTGATTGATACAGCTCCTCTGCCTATTACTGCCATTGTCGGACGACCTACGGCGTATCATCAAGCCTATCATCGAAGGATGTTTAGAGGTTGGAACCTCTGTCCAGCGAGTCCTTGGAACGGTTATTCTTGTAACGACGATACACCGCTGTGTGGGTGTGTTTGGAGGGATGTCAATAACAGTGCGGGAAGGGGAGCCATTGGATGCATTCGATAGAGTTATTCCAACAATTGATTGTTATTTGGCGCAGGAATCATCTACTACATTTTGGTAGCAAGAGTTGCCAAAATGAGAGATCCGGTTTTGAAACAGCTTTTACAATCACCACTGCTACGTATCTCCAATTATTGGCTATGCCTGGAAGAAACTTTCTTATTAGCCAAGATTGGAATCGTTCAGCTCCTCCTATTTACAAATCGAGCTGAATTACCCCGCGGGTTTCGCCGCTTGCCGCGTGTAACTTTACGACCACCTAACCAGCACTCAGATGTACAAAGACTGGGTCTTGGTCCGTCGTAAGTGCCGGATTTCACAGCTTCTGATTGAAAACATTCAAATTGTACAGGTCTTCCTGAGGAAGCTGATGAAATCAACCGACGTATTGCTGAAAATATCCAACAAGTTACAGAAGAAAACCAGGAGTATATCAGGAGTTATCATCCCGCCTTCAAAGAAGCTAGCTCCGTCTTCGTATACTTCAACCCATCGAGTCTCAGCGAGTCTGTTTGGATCGTTCACCCTGCATTTGCACGAAGGAACACTTTCTTGCTGGACAATCTCTCCGTCGCATGTCGAGAGGTTCATCCTTTCGAATACATCTCGCCGCTCCCTCGGACGGAAAGCACACTCTTAGTGTACTCAAGTTATAACCCTTACAGAGATGATCCACTACGAAATCTGAATCCCCGTGTCCCGCTATCAAAAGACGACATATCCGTTATCAGAGAACTGTGGCCCAGCATAATTGGAGTCCGGATATACGTGTGCGGTGCTATTAGTCTCCTTGTACACCAGTGGGCAGACGTTTCGGAGGTTACAAAGTACGGATGGCCAAGCACAATAGGGGGATTGCTTGCTCAAATTGAATCCGTGGAGGACATTGAACCTTCTGTGGACAAAACACCTTATGCACTGCAAGATGGTACGCAGCGACATTCGCACAGTGGTACAAAACAAATCGGGTCGACTGGGCTTTGCATTCGAGGTCGATTTGGGCCAGACGAGAACACCGTATCGGATGCGATAATGACCGACACGCATTCCTTCGTTTACACACCATCCGGCATGTGCACGTACTATTCACTGGCTGATGTGCCAATACGAAAGATAATATTCGACATAGCACATGAACTGTTTTTTATGATCAAGATTCGCGTTGCGTCGACAAAGGCTTGCCGTGCACTATGTAGTCGGCCATCTGTATCCTGGGCATTAACTCGTTTAGTAGGAGACACTTCTTCGCTGGAAAAGGATGTATACGCAGGAAACCAGAAAGCAAGTTTCGTCCCGCACTTTCCTTCAAACACTTGCTGAATGGCTCAAAATTACAGGTCGGCAAAGTAACCAAATGCTATGATTCACCTTCCCTAGTCTTTATCTATCCTTTCGGGTATCGACATGATTTGTCGCTGATCACACTGGATGGAGCACTACCGGCAATTACCATTCCTCCAGGGTTACCCATCATCACCGGTTTTGAGCCCACATTCGACGCTGTGCTTCGACCTGGATGTCCCCTCTTTGCGGCAAAGTATTGTTTAGACGACACAAAGACGGCAGTTCCGGTGCAGGCGTCAGCCACACAATATACTTGGGAACCCGGATCTGAATCTAGCCTTATTTCCCGCTGCTTACTGTGGAGATCAAGCAACGAAAGCGATGATACTATGGGTTCTGTGCTTTGCTTAGGCTCGCTAGGAGTCCACGAGACGCGGGTAGTAGCGTTTCAAAAATTCGAGGTAGAAATGCAGTACACCCAGGAGACCGCGCCATTGATTCAAGGCCAAAAATGTCGTTTAAGATACAAAGGCGGTTTTTCATTGCCAACGGAAGTTTTTGAATCTCAAGTTGTGATGCAACAGCAGCTGGGAACATAATGGAGAAAAGGGTCTGCTCCATCTTTTTCGCGATTGCCGCCTGTCATATATAGACGTCACCATGTAACACAACTGTATCCATGAACTATTGCTCCGCTTGTTAGAGATCGCTCAACTTGACTCCTCAAGTTTGAACCCGGCGACAACGAGGTTTACAATCTGATCGTATATATTTTGTTTGTACAAACATGGTCCTTCATGGTAACAAGCTACAGATTGAATGATATATCCCAGGCTAGCTATAGGTCTGCAATTTGATGGTAGATGTGAAAAAAGAGGGTGCTAGCAAGAGAAAAGAAAGACCTGCACTACGATTAGATTATCGGTCATCATCAACATGCTCAACGGAATCAACAATCTCGTTCACGAGCTCCATCGTCATCCCAGGTATGACTCTCTCTGCATGGGTAAATGCTCGCTGGAGGGCGCTCAGAGCGACTCGAGCCTCTTGGGAGGTTACTCGGGGGAACAGCTAGACGGAAGGTATGGTCAGTGACAAAAATTGCATTAAAAAATCCGTTAGGCTAACCGAAGCAATGGCCGGTAAGATAACAGAATCCAGCATCGTCGTATCCGGTACCTCATCTTCCAACTGCGCTTGCGCCAGCTTCTCCTCAATCACATCAGGTTCACTATTGGCATAAGATGCATATTGACTATCTTGATCATCGTCGTATTCATCCGAAGGCTCGCGTTGAACGGGACGATGAGTCAACCTAGATCCATTCTCCGGTGGAGGCGGAGGTGCGTGACGCACAGTAGCTTGCCGGTCGTACTTTCGTTGCGCTTGAGGAGTATTAGGAAGTGGCTTTGTGGCGGCGGCGGTGACAGTGAGCGTGGAAGACGTATGATTGGATGAGTCGGACGACCCAGACCTGCGGCTGAAAGAGGATTCAGTATCGGACCGCACAGAGCCATCGTTCTCCCAAGTCAAAGGAGGGCCTGAGTTAGGTATAGGGTTTGCTCGCCCTATAGTCGCAGGGCGTCCACTTGCATGCCGAACGGTGCCGAAGTCCCACAGATCCTCGGGGTCGCCGCTTGCTGGCCTGATTAATGCAGCACATCAGAAGAGGGTAAAGTACGACGGTTCAGACATACAAATCAGGAACCATATCTTGTTCTTCATCATCTATGCGGCCACCTCCATCGGCCTTCCATCGTTCGTGGCGCTCAATTAGTTCTGTCAAATAGCTGGTTTTCTTCGCCATTCGAACGAACTTGTGCTTCAAAAGGTCACGAGCAGAAGGTCGGTGCTGAGGGTCGCGTTGAAGACAAAATGAAACGAACTCCCGAAACGGCTTGGAGAAATTGCCTTCCAACATCGGCGGTGGGTTTTTTGGAATTAAGAAAAGGACCTGTATTGAGGTGAGAAAGAACCGTAATCGACGGGCACTGAGGTCATACCTTCATTGGATGCAACTCTGCGTAGGGTGGTTCTCCTTTGGCCAATTCAATTGCGGTGATACCAAGACTCCAGATGTCCGCCTTGTGGTCATATCCACTCTGCTTGATGACTTCTGGGGACATCCAGTATGGCGTGCCTACGAAAGTGTTTTTCTTCGCAGAGAGGGTTCCTGACAGCTGACCGGAGACCCCAAAATCGGCGAGTTTGACTTCGCCGCCCGCAGAGAGAAGGATGTTGGCAGCTGCACGATCAGTGACAAGCAGCAATTGAGGACATGTCATATAAGGAAAAACCGCACAAGTCAGAAGCAATCATAAAAACTAAGAAAATATTAGCGTACCCTTGATATCACGATGGAGTTTACCTTCGCTATGAAGATACTCCAACCCTCGGAGAAGTTCGCGCACAATGATGGCGATATATTCTTCTCGGAATACGCCCGGTTTCATCTGAAACAAAGAAGTCAGGCTATCGTCAGAGAAAGCTGATGAACAGAAGCGTGTACCAAGTCAGAACACGATCCTCCAGAACAATATCTGACACAGAACATTGATTAATGCATGCGGATGATCAACACTGGTGGAATACATCCACAAACGCCTCATGGGCACTGTTGATAAATTTCAAGAAAATCGCTTCCCCAGTTCTTCGATTTTCTTGAAAGTTGCCAACGGCTCTGGCGTTGAGGATGCATTCCACGAAGTGGGTAAAGCGAGAGGATTTTACATACTCCATGACGATCCAGAGATTCGATCCTTTCAGATAAGATCCATGGTATCTAGGAAACGTTGACACGGTGGATCAACAAGTTGGGCAAGTGGAGCGCACTTTGTGACATGCGGCGAGTCGAGCTGGGAGAGTATCTGGATCTCCTGCTGTATATCTTCAATCTCATCCTCTGCACTTTCGAGATCAATTATCTTGATTGCCACTGTCTTCTGGGTCCGTTTGTCGTAGCTGGAGAGGGCTGTTGGTTGGACCGCAGTCAATAGGAGTCCGTTGAAGACCGTACCCTTTGTAGACCTCTCCAAAGGATCCCTTTCCTAGAGAAACAAAAGGTTATCAAGGCGGCGAGAAAGAAAATCCAGTGGCGCACCTATCCTGTCCTGCTTAACATAGAACTCCTCTGGATCCTGGTGGTGTGCATCCTGTCATCGCAAAAGGCGCTTGCCTGAGATCCACAGCCATCGTGCAAAAAAAAGAAGAATCACCATGCCACTGTGTTGCTGTGTAAACACGGTCTATCGTTGTGAATGGTCGTGTCGCGTCGTAAGGTATAACGTTAAAGGTTGGATTCTCAGCTTGAGAGCCCGGCTGTGCTTTGATCCTGAAAGAAGCTAATGATGCTCGAAAATATGAAGGTATTGCAAGATTTGACAAAACGAAAAGGCGAGAAATGAAGAAGGATGGTAAGGTTAGGTCGAAGCTGTCATTTCCTGCCACCTCCTGGTAACGGTAATCCAACCGGGAAATGCCGTTCGGCCTCTCCTCCAGGTTCGTCGACCTCAATGACTTTGCCACTGACTCGGATGTCCTTGAATGTCACTGAGAATAATACTGGGCAATTATTCTGCTGTTTTCTCATGGAATGGCTGACCTGAACTGAGGCTAAACCGTGAGGAATAATGGCAACAATCATGGACAGTCACCAGTTTTGCGGTCAATCACCGTGTAAGCGCTCTCACTGGTTACCCATAGATTTACCCACAGCCTTTCTATCTCAGTTATCATTAAAAAGGGACAGGACGCTGACGGTTCTCTGACGATCAACAACAAGTTGGATGTCAGACTCATTACGACGCGATCAACTTGTTAGTACTGCCTATAAGAATGAAGATTCTGACCCGTTTCGCCCCCCTTCCGTTCGTTAAATGTTTCTTTACCCTAAGGTCGGCTCTCCCACATGTAAGCTTGTCTGATATCAGTCGATCTGACGCTCACGCGACTTTTACAGCCCAAAGTGCGATGTTTAATTTCCAAACTGCGTCTACACATCTAACTAGTTCATATTATCAGAGGGAGCCAATAATTTTCAACACAAGAGAGCGATTTCAAATGCTGAAGAGGACGTTTCCGACAAAGTAAGACTACACTTATGATCATCTTTAAGTGACATCATGTTTATTCTTTTCCAGACAGTTGATGAGGTTCGGCAAGGGACGACCGCTATGTCTGCATCATCTAATGGAAGACGTGATGATTTCCACCGCATTCCCAGAAATTTGACACCGGCTCGTGAAACAGATACAGATGGAAGTACTTCACCGACCTCGGTGACTTTCTCTTCTCCCAGTGCGACCGCGACCACAGATACCCCATCCACGGAAGACGGATCTAGCAACACCGTGGACACTGAGATTTCTTCCACCGGGCATTCGAGCACTCCAGAGATGTCGATTATATCCACTCCGACGGCTTCTCTGGCATCGACAGACAGCTCTATTACTCTACCTCCTTCCACTTCAGCTACCGACGCTGCAACTTCTACTACCATCTCATCCCCGGTTTTTGATTCTACAAGTTCAAGTTCATCGCAGGCGACACTCACTTCCTCCGACACCTTCCCGACACCGCCTGCTACCAGCTCGGCAACGCCCTTCACCTCGGACTCGTCTTCTAGTGAGAGTGGGTTTACATCACCACCCCCATCCTCAAGTGAGCCTTCAGTGACGGTTTCCGCCGTTACTACCTCACCGTATTCAGAGACAAGTTCTTCGGTTGCTGAAATTACCTCGTCGTCGCAGACTAGTGTTACTTCAGCTGCTGCCTCTTCATCCACTGGAAGTGCATCGCAAACGTCGGTTTCCGATGCGTCAACTATTGACCCGTCCCAGACGGAGGTACCATCCGGTTCAGCTACGTCCACTCCCTCTGATAGCGTGTCTTCAGACACGAGTACTTCATCAGTTGGGACTACCTCAACGTCGTCTCTCACCACCACGACTATTCCAGAGACAACACCGACTTCTACCCCCGTCTCCCCGGGCCCTAACAGCGGAACCACGTCGCTGACGGCATCTTCTACTAACCCCGCGAGCATAAATCAGACCTCAAGGCCATCTAGAACAACACAAGGTCCTTCAGAGAGCTCTTCAGTCCCACCCTCTTCTTCTCATCATCACAGCCATAGTCATACTAGCGATACAGGCGAAAATACATCTCCCACTTCCACTTCGCTCAGTACAGGTTTAACTCCCACTTCTTCCGATCGAAAAACTCATTCGAAGATTTTTCCCACTGCGGTGAGGGCAACTGACACCACCTCCAAGTCTTCTCATTCGCTTCGAGGGACATATACAAGAGGGACACTGCCGTCGATATCACTTCAGTTCCCCGACTTGGGTTCTATCGTTCAGGTACCAACAGTAGTTCAAACTTCAACTTCCACTGCAACGGCTTCCTCTACTAGTGATTCCCTGAATGCGGGAGGGCAGACAACTGATACCAACTCTGAGTCGTTTCAAGGGAAACCTACAGGAGGGCCACCGCTGGAGATACCAATTCATTTCTCCGACTTCGACCCTATCGCTCAGATATCAACAGTTCAAACTTTAATCGCTTCCTCATCTTCTACTCCTTCTTCTGGTCAAGAAACCCTTCCCACTGACTCCCCTAATACGGGAGGACAGGCAGCTGACGAGCCCGACTCTAAGTCGCCTCAAGGGCGACCTGCAACAAGTCCGGCACCGACGCCACCGCCTCAGACCATTACACAGGGACCAACGGGAGTTCAAACTACAACTCCCTCTGCAACCCCTTCCCCATCTCCTATTCCTTCTGGTCAGGGAAACAATGGTGACGGATCCTCCTCTGGTGAACAGTCTTCGTCGCAGGATCCAGCAGTTACTGATCCTTCTACTCCCACTCAAACCCACGGTTCGGGTAACCAAGGATCTACACCCACCCTCACCGTTCCTGGCTCTTCCTCTACTCCCGCTTCCCCTAGCGAGGCTAAGTCCAATGACGGATCGCCAGTAAACGGCTCTAGTACTACATCCGAATCGACTGCGCACCCTACCAAGGATCCCGACGGTAACAGTTCAACCCTGAATGGGACCCCTGCCCCGACAACCAACCCCGGTCCCGCTTCTACGTCCGCGGGGGGAACCAATGCGACTCCCAATGGCATAGGACCAACTGATCAACATGGTTCCGCGTCAACTGGAGTCGCGCGCCCCCCAAACACACCGTCGCACTCTGAATCGGGACAATCCAAGGGCACTGGCGGGCCTACCAGTCTAACTGACGCTCCAATTGACCCAACCACAGCGTCAGATCACCATACTAGTAGTTCCGCTACAACAGAAGCGGATATATCACCACCATCACATATTCCTCTGTATGTCCTTTTCTTTGTTCATATTCATCAAAAGACTAAGCACCACCGAACAACGCTAGGCTAGTACTGAATTCGGGGGTCGTTGAATTAAGTACTTATACGACTACTTTCACATCTTTGGAGACCTTATTCGCGTTAACGACCATAACTACCTCGCCGCCTCCTACAACTATGACAACATCCACCCCTTACTCGACCTCAACGGAGCTCATTACGAGTACTGTTGTAGTCTCAGTAACGACCACTGCAAGAAGCTCCTTTCGGTACGCCCTTTCATATCACTGCGTGCTATCCATATATCTCACCTTTGTCTACTAGACCTTCGAAAGCTCAGATTGGCGGCATAGTTGCAGGAACCCTAGGCCTTTTTGCTCTATTGGTAACCATCCTGATCTACCTCATCCGGCGAAAACGCAAAAGGATGGACTTTGTCCTCGTCTCTCCGAACGATACTCCCTACCCTGAGTCTGAAGCTGAAATGGGCGAAAGTGGTCATGGCCACGATTTACGGCGGTCGACAAATCAGACTCTACCTGGCAAGGCCAGCACTTCTGATAGCGACTTATCAGTTCTTCCTCCTCATGGAGGGCTCGGTTACGATATCCCGAGACTTTCTAACTCCCCTCCCTCTCTCAGCTTTCAGCAACCATCGCGCAGAATGACTATTGACTCGACGGATGACTCGTCGACTCTGTATTGGAGGTCTTACTCTGTTGATACTACCAACTACTCTGGTGAAGGATATAGCATTGAGTCGGATAACCCTCGAAAGACATGCCAAGGAGATGTTCCTTTCCAACCGGTACCCCACCAATCACCGACAGTCATGAGCCACAACAGTGTTACTTCAGACTTCAGAGTAAGTTTTGCGTTTAGTCGTGTGAATTACACTGATTGGCCCATGTCTAGTACGGATATGCCGTCTGAGACGGTTCACAACATTAATGTAGTGCATGGACACTGGATTTAACCCAAATAATACCATATTGACCCGAACCTTGAGAACAATTTATATACCACTCGAGAAAAAATCACGCTCTTTCCACCTCTTTCATTTCATCGAACCTCAGAGTGAGCGACGGCAAAGACTGTAGGTGACAAAGGGACAGCTCCGGCGGATCGTCGGGTATTTTGACCAACACGAACGTCGATTCCACTTGTTCGTTCAATCTGAGCTCCTCCAATTCCGACCGGGATAGCCCATCGAATCCAAACCCAGGACCAGGATCAGGATGGGCATCTTCTGTTGGTGCTGGTGCCGTCATCGCGGCTTTCTGACGACGATTTCGAGTTCGAATTCTAGTTATGTTCGACTTGATCTTGTTGCGAAGAGACGGGCCATAGTAGTAAATGGCAAAGACCATTACGGAGAGCAGGATAAGAGAAACGACGGCGATAATTGAAGATAGATCAACGTGTTGTGCTGGTCGATCCCGAATTTCCATGAACACAACGTTATCATCGGTGTTAGGTCGCTGTGCCTTGAAATCGCCTTGAGAAGGAAGAGCTCTAATGCGGCGCGGTGTAGAAAGAGAAGCCACAATGGCGAGGTAGCGAGGATTGAAATGCATGCTACAAGAATTGGAGCCAGTAATGAGCGGATAGTATCACTACTAAGAGAATGGTGAGAGCACATCGATTTAGCCATTTCTCCACTCACCAGGGCCGGTCCAAGAGATAAGATTTTGTAATAGACACGGAGAACTGCGAGAGACTATTGTGTGCAAGACGCAGAGGTAAAAATAACAGTATAAACCGCACGTTCAACTAGATTATATTTGCCGTTGAACGGACGATCCGCGGAACCGGATTCGGAGCTACCGGATACGGGCAGCGACCTCGAAAATTCGAGAATTTTGAATTCGACGGAGGTGTGCTAATTACCTCAAGACCTCAAAGGGATACTGAAATTCGCCTAATAGGACGGTGCTTGTCGCAGCGACATAAATCCTTCGTCTTGGCTTCCATGCGAATTACGTTACGACGTACACTTCGAAAGTCTTCAATGAGGAAGAAATAAGAATGTTCAGTATTACATGTGGCTAATGGATACAGGCGTGTTACAACAAAAAAAACAGGGAACTAGCTGCTACAGACAACGAAATCAGTTTCGATAAATACAACTGTCCGGAAATAAACTCTTCAGTAGAATCGGGAAAATAATCAAACCACAAAAGTAAAACGGATATCAATGAATCTGCTCCTGAAGAATGAATGCCTTGTTCATGTTCTAAACGTACAATCCCATAAGCCGGCGACACTGATCTAAGAAAAATTCAGACGTACTAAAGGGGATATACTCGAGAACTGCAGCATCATCGTGAGTTGTAAGCCACCATGAGAGAGCAAGATACATTACCTGCGGTTTCTGCGAAGTATTCCTGCGTCTAAGTCTCACTGACGTACGTACCAGCGAGCATACACCAGCACTTCATGGATAGAGAATGATCAGTGGGCAATTTAAGACGGGAAGCCGAAACACAGCTACCTGATATTTCGGTATAAGTCTTTGAGTACCGGATGAGAGTCTTTCTCTGGAAAGGTAAAATCATGAGAGTATCAATAGAGAACATCAAAAGGGTTCTAAGATTGGTGCCTTACCCAGCGCTTTTACGAATGCCTTGAAGGAATCCTGATCAATTAACATCTACATCTATCAGGAATAGTAAGGGCGTACCCGCGTAAGCGAGCCGCCCTGATTATTTCCGAACGCGAGTTGCGAATCTTTACATGCGGATATACAAAGCTGCCAGTGACTGATTAAGATGAGAAAAGAGGACGGAAATAGACCTACCACGTTCCCTCCTTCAGGGTGATTGATCCTGGGACAATACCCGTCACAAAATTTGGCATGCTTCATCGTAGCCGGGATGGAAATATGGAGCCGTTCCAAAGCCAACGCAGTCCATGGCTCGATGAGAGCAAGGATTGTCTTGCCAGATTCTGGAAAAGCCTCATTGACTGGTGGATATAGTGGTTAATAAGCTGCATTCGAGATCTACTCCCACTATGAGGGTGAACCTACGTCTTCTGCGGATGCGACGGTCTACGAGTAAATAATAAGTCGATACATCCACGCGTAATGAAGATCTGCGACGCACATTTGCTCTTGAGGTTGAAAGTTCTGTTACATCGGTGATGGCAGAGATCTGTGACATTATTCTATCAGAACATACTCTTGAGAAGGAGCAGGAAGATGTCACACCCAAAACTGTACAACTATGGCAGCAGTCAAACAGGGTCTGTAACAGGTTAGTTAATGGAGACTCAGATCTATCATCAGACCAAAAAAATCACAGTCAATCTGGCTTTTGGAACTGCAGCGATAGGGTCGACGAGAAGGGACTTGACTTCCTAGAACCAGAAGACTTTGAATACCGAGATTGTATGAACAACTGGGGTGGCGGCCTTACATCATCTACGATGAGTTTCTTCTCGTCTAGGTAATCGGCTTCCGATTCTTGTTGGCGTACGGCATCCATTGGGACCAGGCCTAAAAACATGTTCAGTCAAGGCATCAACAAAGATCAATTGACTCGATACGCTACACTCATTCAAGTGATCTTCCTCCTCATATTCGCCTGTCTCGCTCTCGGGTTCTTCGAGTTGCTCGCAGTGCCCCGAAACTATACACGCAGTGATGAGATTACGGGAATCGAATTGAAATTAAGAATAACACCAACAGAGGACAAAATATGCACCGCCAGGTTGGGCACCCTGGACGAGCGTCCGCAATTCTCGCGTCTAAAGCTGTAGAATAACCCAGTAGGACAGCGTGACAGAAATAGGACACCCACGATGTTCTCCCTTGTAGGTTTGAATATGTCTTTGACCTTGTCGTCATCTATGAGAATGGTGATGTCTTCTGACCGGAACCCGTATGACTCTGGAACGGCACAAGTCAGCCAGCGGCACAAAATCAATTAATTGTGCCCACCGGTCAGTAATCCCTCGGTTAAGTGGACGTCTTTATGAGCCCCAGAAACGCGCATCGATCGTGGCCCGTGAGCATACTTGATGCCAATAAGGACGGCCTTCCGAACGGGAGGGAGTGCGTCGGGGTTGGCCTGCCGCTCCACATGTAGCTGAGGATCATCGCGCGCCTGGGAGGGCACTAGTTGGAACAACGCGCCGCTGAAAGCCTGAGTGACAGTAGACAGAAACCGCATTAGTGAGTAGTGCCGGGGGTAGGAGGATATAGACCCAAGGTTCAGCTTTTATAGCGGTTGAAGATTACCAAGGGAGCGGGAATCAACAGAGGTGCTGCTGCGGGTTACACTGGCACAGATTCCAGACGGGAAACATTAACATTTTGGGTTTCCTGAGCCTCGGTGGAAGACATGGGCTGTAAGAGGTTACAGCAGGCGAACGGTGAAATCAGTGCCGGTGGGGGACTCCGAGTTGAGGAGAGAACGGGCGATTGAGAATCCGAGATAGAAACAGCTGAGCGACGCAGCCGGTGGGGAGTGGGGAGGGAACGCAAAGACGAAAGGTCGCCTTGGAACATGGTGTCTGTCACCTAACCGTTTGATTCACACGGCTGCTCGTGCCAGCGGCACAGGACATCATGTCATCACATATAAACACATCAGGGTGAACGAGAACGAACTTCCGTCGTCATCGCAAACAAATTCAGGGCAATCCCTGCAAGGCTGCGAACTGATGAGGACGTGTTAGAGCGGCACAAAGTACAGCCGTTTGCATACAGTTTAACAATCTCTGGTGGTTTTGTGGATGCTCAAAGAAGCGTCGGACTTCATCATCAACCGTGATTCTGGGACTTCTAGGCAGTGAAACGCACTCTAGAATTGTAAAAAGAGTCTTGAACAGCCGTATACTCGTGTCGAATACCGCATATCCTGGTTTATGATGAAGTTAAGACCACTCCCATCACTTGCAAAAAAGTATGTCACTGTCAAAGCTGTGCGCAAGCAGCTGTAATTTCTTGCAATCATGCTCGAAGTCACCGCGACAAATCGGGCACAACTAAACAGACAGACCGGTAACTGCGCCCTCAGCTTAGACAGATGTGACAAAGTAGCAGGAGATGAGCGCATTGTACAAGCTGCAACTCGAAAATGTAAATATTTCGGGAGGAATTCAAAGCACAACCCACCTTATTACCGACGGTATACAAGATATATTCATTCGTACAAACATGACGATACATCCCGCAAGGAAATCACCGCACACGGGTCTATGTGAGTCCACTCATCAAAATCAATGCTTGTGGGGATTCACATAATCCAAGAGCAGTTCTTCGAACTGCCCCAACCTTGGCAGCACAACTTCCCCATCCACCGTCTTGCTATCCACCCACGCCTTCACTTTCGCCACGATATTATCGACACCAAATCCGAAGATCTCATACAGCGTGGCCTGGGGCGCACTCTGCCCGAAGGTATGCATGCTAAGGGACGCATGCGCGTAGCGCGCCCAGCCATACGACGACCAAGCCTCGATGGCCACCACGAGCGCCTTGCCGTTCCCGAGCACGAAATCGCGGTACTCATACGATTGCTTGTCAAAGTGCGCTTGACTGGGCATCGAGACAACGCGTACGCGGAGGTTTAACTCATCACCGAGGCGTTTAGCCGCTTCGATAGAACGTGTGACCTCGGAGCCAGAGGATATGATGATAAGTTGGGGACAGGAATCGTCCGAAGAAGTGAAGAAGATGGGATACGCGCCAAGTTTGACCTTGGATCGGTCAGAGTGTTCGTGTAAGGGAACGGGCTGACGGGAAAGAGCGAAGAGCGAAGGGGTATGCGGTGAATCTAGGGCGATTTCCCAAGCGCCCACTGAAGAAGAGTTGTTGATAAATATGACGGCATGTAGAATATCCTTGATACGCACTGCATTCCTCAGCATCTGCTGGTCGGATGAAGTTGTAGTTGGGAAGGCTTCGGTAGAATGAAGCCAGTCTGAAACATGGTTCAGAAAGCGATGCGATGCACACTGATGCAATATGACATACGCAATGGGCTGGTGCGTGGGGCCATCCTCGCCGATACCAATGGAATCATGAGTACCAATTCCAATGATCCGGAGACCTTGAAGCGCCGACATACGCGCCGCTGGAGCAGCATAGAGCCAGAATTGGAAGAAAGTCGAGCAGATACTAAGGATATTATGAGAACATTTGACTAGGAATCACACACACATACGTACGGGATAAACATGCCATTCTGATACGCACTTATACCGTTGGAAAGGCCAATCATAGCAAACTCCCGAATTCCATACCGTATCTGGCGACCGGAATAATCCCCTAAGCCTGTGTCATGCTGTGGACAAAATCACTCAGTTCGGAGTAATATGAAGGAGGCAAGGAGCTGACATGCTGGAATTCGACTTGGTTCGGGAAGCTGACGAACGTGGACTCCAAGAGGTCAGCAGAGCCAGCAACAAACTGTTTAAACTTAGGAACCAGTGTAGTGACTGCGATACCCGAGGATTCTCGCGTGGGCTGCTCAACCGTGGGGAGTTCCGACTTGGAAGGAAGAAGTTCCCGCCACCCGTCAGGAAGATTTCCGGTCAAACGCTGCTGAATTTCAGCATATTCTGCCGGATAGGCTTCAGCGTATTTCATGTAGAGAGTTTTCCATTTCTCCTCTTCCTCGTAACCCCGAGCAACGACGGGGCGGAAGTATTCTGGACACCAGTTAGTTCTAAATATAGCACGTCAAAAAAAAATACGGACCATAGACTTCATCCGGAATATGGCATTTGACCCTGGGATCAAAGCCAAAGACGCCCTTCACGTATTCAACTTCTTCGACGCCAAGAGGCTGTCCGTGAGCCGCACCGGAATTAGCGCGATGACTTCCGTACCCAATTACGGTGCGGATGTGGACAAAGACAGGCTTGCCTTCGATGGTCTTGGCTTCATCAAGAGCTTCTAAGATTGCATGGAGCTAAATAAAATTGAGCCAAGGTGGACGCAAAATCGAATTATAGGAAGGCATACATCGTTCGTGCCATCTTGCACTTCAATGACGTGGAATCCGTTGGCAGCGACCTTAGCGGAAGAGTCGTCAGTAAAACAGTTGGCGATACTGCCATCGACGGTGACCTGGACGTCAAACACTTAGAATTATTGGGGAGACTGGGGGATTCAAAGCGCACCTGGTTGTCATCGTAGATTACAATGAAGTTGTCTAACCGAAGATGTCCTGCAAGAGACAGCGCCTCCTGGCCAACCCCTTCCTGTAAACAACCGTCGCCGGTGAAACACCATATTTTGTTATCCACTATATTGAAGCCAGGTTTATTGTACGTCGCTGCCAAATTCTTTGCGGCGATAGCGAGGCCAACAGCGTTAGCGATTCCCTGGCCAAGAGGTCCAGTGGTCACCTGAAGCGGCGTCTACATTTAACGCTTCAACTTGAACGGACAACAGCCCCCACCTCGATTCCGGGGAACTCGATTTCGGGATGTCCCGCCGCCATACCAAAGTCGGGGTTATGATACGTTTTGAGCTGATCAGCAGTCCATGCATCGTAACCGGCGAGATGAAGATGAATGTATTGAAAGAGACAGGCGTGTCCGGCGCTAAGAACGAACCGATCACGATTGAACCTGGGGAAACATCAGTTTGTCAGAAAACTACGGGGTACCCAGATTCCCCGGATCACGTACCAGTCAGGATCCTTCGGGTTGTACCTCATCGCAAAGCGCCAGAGAGCAACGCCGATGGCGGCTGCCCCCATGACTGTACCAGGATGACCGCCTGTGTACTAAATAATGCGCATAGTGAGCCGAAATATTGAAACGTGATACGAGACGCGTACCTCCTGCGTCAAGTCCGCGCCCAGGCATCGTATGGTATTGATAACGAGTTTTTCGACCGTGTTCTAAAAGGAGTTATAATAAGAACTGTGAGAAAACCGACCGGTACCGCGCGTACATTGATAGCTCTGTTCAACTTGACAGTTGGGTGGGCCATGATAGTTCCAGGTTGAAAACAAGAGCCGCTAAGTAGCAGCTCGGGGTAGCAGAACAGAACTCCATTTCTCCGAGGCGTGAGGAATTGCGGACGCCGTAGACGTTGACGGCAAGGAAAGATGACGGGAAAAGACAAGATGTGCTCCGGCCCGGGACGCAGGACGGATCTTGTGACCCTGTGCACGTGCACGGATCTTACTTGAATTTCAAATATCGACATCTCCGATCCTTGAATGCCGCCGCGTTCTCGTTTTGCCATTACCCCGCCGGCCCCATATCGTCTACCCCGCAAAATTAAGTAATGTCTTTTTATGGCCGGGCGGTTGGGTTAAATGGCGGGGTCAACCACAGGCTTTCTTCAGCATTTCATTCCCTCTCTCGCCCTCTTCCATATCTCTAGATTTTTACAACAATGGCTCCCATGGCTTCCTCTGATTTCGCTGAGCACCACGCCACTCTCCCAGCGTCGGCAGTCGCGCCCCTTTTCCAAGACCCTACGATATCTCAGTTATTTGCACTGAGTGGCCGAACGGCTGTCGGTACGCATAACTGTTACTCCTTGACTATGTTCCACGGCTAACCGCGTTTTTGATAGTTACTGGTGCCGCTCGTGGCCTCGGAATAACCCTTGCTGCAGCCCTGTTGGAAGCAGGTGCTCATGTCTACTGTCTCGACATTCTACCGGAACCATCTCCGAAGGAATGGGCGGCTCTCTTCGTAAAGTCCAAGGAACATAACCTAACCGTCAACTATCGCCAAGTCGACGTCACCAAATCTGACATTGTCAAGTCAGTTTTTGAGTCTATAGCCGCAGAGGCTCCTTGTCCCGTCCGTGTGTTGGTCACCGCTGCTGGAGGTAAGTCTCGTGGTTATATTCTACATGCACGGAGATAAGATGTCCGTGTTTGAACTTGGACTGAGCTCTTTGGATGCCCTTGTCATGCTCGTTGTCGCCAAGCGTGTCCAAAAGACTTCGTGCTTGGGTCCGAATTCAAGTTTACCTCGGAAGTTCTTCTAAAACCAATACTCAAACCTTATTTGTACAGTTCAACAGGAGTGCCCCGCGATCGACTTCAAGACCGAGGACATGCGACGAATAATGGACATCAATGTTGTCGGCACGTTCAACGTCGCCCAGGCGGCTGCCATCACCATGTTTAAGCATGGTCTCGGTGGATCCATCGTTATGATCGCATCTATGAGTGGCACCGTGGCCAACAAGGGGCTGTTCTGTACTCCATAGTACGTGTATCCATTCATACGCGCCACAGAGTAGTTACTAATATTCGAACCATAGCAACTCTTCCAAGGCCGCCGTCTTGCAAATGTGCCGTTCATTATCCATGGAATGGGCTGGGAATGGGGTCCGTGTCAACACGATAAGCCCCGGATACATCAAGACGGCATTGACGGAGATGCTCTTGGCGGGAAAGCCAGAACTAGGAAAGCAGTGGGCAGATGACAACCCCCTTGGGCGTATCTCCCTTCCCTGGGAATACAAAGGCTCCGTAATCTTCCTTGCATCTGACGCGAGTTCTTTTTGTACTGGGTCCGACTTGCGGGTTGAGTGAGTAATATCTTCGCCGCCCTCATGATCCGTCGCTCACATGGTTCCTCACACGTTTCAGCGGCGGTCACTCTGGTGAGTACAAGTCCCGTTCAATGTGCGTTCCTGCATCTCATCCCATCATTTCTAGCATGGTAGCATTCTCGTTTTTCTTCTTTTCATTTGGGTCATCTGGAAGCATAGGGCTAGCGTACATCCTCTGTAATTCATCACTGTTCCTAGATATAGATGCCGCAAAAAATCCGATACTTTTTTAAGCGTTTCGCTGCATTGATGGGTCTCGATCGTAATGCACGTCATGTGGCAAAAATTTATATGCAGGCCGTTCTCATCTGCGACCGGGACAACCCTACCCCACTACTTCTTGACGTCGCCTTACCCCAACCTTACCCCACCTTTCTTTTCTACTTATTACTTCCTCTAATATCTATCACTTCGATATCTCAACATCAGTCTTCGACATACGGTGCCCTTTAAGGCAACAAAATTGTCATATTTAGGCAATGGAGACACAGGCAGCGCCCACTGAAGGCCTTTCTCCGCAGTCAGTCAATGGCTCATCGTGTCCAGCGGAGGTGCACCAGTCCCAACCACGTTTCCTTGCTTGCCTTCGATGCAGAGCAAAGAAGGCGAAATGCGACAATATCCACCCCGTGTGCGGCACATGCGCCAAAGGCAACGCAGAATGCGTCAGGCCGAGCGGGCGACGGCGAAAGCGCACTCGGAAGGAGATGGAGGAGGCTGAGCGGGAGGATCCGACCTTGAAACGGTCGCGAAGCGCATATAACGAGCAGAGCTTCAAGCAACTTCCCATGGTGTGTAGCTACTTCACTATCTGCTTACTAGATAGCTGATTTTTGCAGCAACAGCACGGCAATGTGATTCAACAAATACAGTATCCGATACCCTTCACATCGGCGCCTGCAATGTTCTCCCAGCCCCGCCCGCCGCCATCGTTGCAGCACGGACAGGAATTCTCGCAACCATTACTTCCGAAGCATGAACAAGGCTCTGTGTCGCCGCCAGTCACCTATGCCATTGCCGCAGCAAATCCTGACGCTGGCAAGATGGTAGAAGCTCTCAGCCGTCCAATGGCATACCTGGAAGGCGATCCTGGAGAAAGCAAGACGCTCAAAGTTCGCTATGTGTGTCCTCTCCTCTCCTCTATTGCCATGTCACTCACGTCTTCGGATCTAGTTTCGCTTCGTATGTCTTTGACATTTTTTCTTTTACGTGATTCTAACGACGGCCATGCCGCAGTCTGGGTGTACGGCAATACATCCTGGGTTCAACGAGATAGTGATTAAGCTCCGGAGTTCGGTGGCAGGGTCGCGCTCAAACTCACCGTCCGGGAGGACCATAGGGCTAGGCCATCTTGCTTCCCCGGAGCCTATACTTGAAGACATATCCTCGTTACCCCCAGATGTCTCACTGATTGATACGTTTTTCGATCATTTCTGGCAGCATTGGCCTTTCCTTCGGAGAGAGAAAGTAGAGGAGCGCATCAAGAGGTGCGGATCATACTCCAATGGTTTACTTAATACTCATATCTATCCAAAATGCAGTGGAACAATGTCAGCATTTTTGCTGCACGCAATGAACGCGCTGGCGGTCCGATTTGCACCTCATCCTACGCGTAAAGCGTCCCAGTATATCGAGGCTGCCTGGAGTCTGGTCCCGCCACTTCTGCGATTGCCGTCAACTGATGTCGTGGGCGGCTTGATACTGCTGTCGTGGGCTGAGTTTGGCGAGGCGAGCGCATTTGCCATGAATGCTGCGTTTACATCTTTGGCTGATCTCGTTTGAATTCAGAATTCGGAGAGTGGTCTTTGGGTAAGTCGAGGCTGAATAACGGTGTCATGATTTTTTGTGACACTTCGAGTGTGCAGAACTTTTCGGGATTGGCCATCAGAATGGCCGTAGATCTAGGACTTCACAAGGTTTGAGTTTACGCTATTGATTGCTTCGTATGCCTTTCTGAAACTTTCCGTAGACCGACATTGAATCACCGGATGATGGGGATGTATGCAACGGGAAGATATTGTTCTGGTCGCTTTTCATAATGGTAGGCACCAGGGCAGTAACTTCGTGCCTTTACTGACTTCCCAATCATCCCGTTCCAGGATCGAGTATTGGCGTTCGGAACTGGTCGCTCTGTGACGATTCATGAAGACATAATTGAGATCCCTCTACCCACAGAGAGTGATTTTGTTCCTCACAGTTCATCAGCGGCTCCAGTCCTGTCCCCGTTTGTCGGCATTGTCAGATTGTTCGCCCTAGCCGGTCGGATAGCTGACGTGATGGTACGAGTTATTTTCTGTTTCGAACTCATTTTCAGCGGCCATCTTACTAATCTCATCCTGTAGAACCGGAGTCGATGTCCTCGTACGTTGGTGTCGAACCCCATCGTGCATAGCCCCGAGGGCCTGCAAGAGTTGCAGAATCAACTAGTCGAATTCCTCGGCACGTTACCACCCGGTCTGAGGTATTTCTACTTTTTCAAGCTTAGAACTGCCGCTGATCACATACGTTTCAGCTGGTCAGTTGACAATTTCCGAGCACAATCTGCTCGACACCAGGGTGTTCGTTCAAATATTTTCTACATTTGGGTAGACACTGACAGACGACGGGGCTTACAGGGCAGCTTTCTTTTTTTGCACCTTTGGGCGAATGCCGTCCTGGCTTTAATCCATCACCCCAATCTGGGCCATAGCCTCAGCGGCCATGAGACCCCAATTTCAGCCGGTGTTAAACGGTCCATAAAGCTGTCTCTGGCTTCTTCCCGACAGATCGCCGACTGTCTGGTTTTTGCGGATCTATTCGATGCGGCGTCCTATTGTGCCAACCCGTTCCTTAATCAGTGCATTTTTATTGCTGGTGTTGCGTTCATTCATGATGCGCAGTCGGAAGATCTCACGGTTGGTGCACATTCAACGTTTCTTAATGGGTTGGTCAAGCAGAATCTGTCTGCGCTGTTGAAAGCGTTGAAGAGGATGGAGGTGTATTGGAATGGGCTCGGATATGTCATTAGTGTACGTCCATGGTGTTCTGTTTTGAGTAAACTATGGCTCATGTTCTGCAGGTCTTGGAGCAACGGGCCAGCGGTCGTGGATGGTCAAAGGTTGATTTTTCGATCACTTCGGATAAGGCTGATAAATTTATTTCTCTCCCGGACGCTGGTCTTCTGCGGAGACTCACTCGTGTGAAGGAGCTGTCGTCTAGTTGTATGTTGATTTCCCCTTCTTCAATTATGAACTTCATCTAATTGTTTAACAGCAGACAATAGTCCTCGGACCGGCGGCGCTCCCACTGATAGTATTCCGCAAGTCCAGTTATTGGCACCCCCCGAATCGACTAGTTACGCCTCTCTTTACAGTGCATATTCTAAACGGACTGACCTCTTAATGTAGATTGGTCATTCGAGTCCCTGCTTTCTTCGTACCAAGTAGAAGAGGTGACCGCTTCGGACACCGGATATGATTTCTCTGATATTTTTCCCGAGGGTTTTGCATGGTAGATCGGTAGATTATTTCTTTTTTTATGGGTTTATACACGGTTTATAATGAGATTCTTGTATGTATATTCTTTCTAATCCTCGGGTAATCTTCTGCGGATGATTCTCCTAGATGTATTCTAGGTCATCTTCCCCCGGTATTTCTTCGACTTCGCCGTCTTGCCTGTCTTCCTCCCCCGGGTCTTCAGGGTTCGACGGGTTATTTCCATACTAATATAAACTTTCAGTCGGTGTTGCGGCAATCGACACTTTGAGAGCTTACCTGCTGCCAGTATCGGGGTCCGTAATCTAGAAAGAGCTCTTCTCCCTTGTCGACATTTTTGCCTACATTCGGTCAGAACGAAGTAAACGACCGGGAAGAATACGAACAGGTGAAGATTACAATGCGATGTTCGTCGTTGACGTTCTTCACTGTGCATAGATATGGGTAAGCATTATCTAGTACATGTATGCTCGGAGGGAGACGAACCAAGGACATCACAGTTGGGCTTGTCCGAATGGTTTAGATACCTCGTTTCATTTCCCCGACGCGAGGCGTCCAACGTCAGCGACGAGTTCAGCTCAAAGTTATAATTGAGCCCCGTGTACTTGTTGAGAATGTTGGACCTATGAGAACTTTCCTCCGAGCTAAGGTTCCGGATCTCCCCTACGTACTCTGATAGGGAGTTAAAAATTGAGTTGGAACGGAGTCGCTAAAGCCATACCGCCGATGTAGGTCCACGCTCTCAATTCCCTTGTCGCAAAAGCGCCGAGACCGTATTTAGCTGGCTTGGTAGGCTGAATCTTGATATTCTAGGAGGTGTCAATAGAGCGAATGAACATACGTGGGTACTCACTTGGTTCTGGTTTCTCTGTATCCTCATATTTTGACACTTGTTCTTATGCTTCGCTCCTACAGAAAAGGAGAAATTAATAAAATGCTTTCTCACTGGCACACCGGCTGACCTCTGAGGTAATCAATTAATACGCGTGAAGTAGTACCTGGAAGACAATTAAGACTGACCGGGCATCACATCTGATACACAATTCTGGATCACATTCCCTGCCTGCCCCGATACAAGGACAGTCAGCTGTTAAGCAGTGATCCATGACTAGTTCATGGGAGCATTTACAACCCTTTCTTCGACGGGGACCTGTGCTAGTGGATCAACCCTGCTTTTTATGTTCTCCCAAGTGAGATTTATCTTACATTTCAAGCTGCAACGACAATTTCGCTGGCAATGGTGGGATTTCAGGTGACATTGGCATTCAGAAGTTTGGTCGCATGGACCGTTATGTGAACATGGAGGGAGACTGGGCACTTATTGAGAGATGCAAATAAGTTAACAGGGGAGGGCGGCACGTACGGTGTGAAATTGCCAGCACTCCCGTCATCCACTGAGAATTGCTGTTAAAGAGCGTGCGTATACTATGAGAAGAACCACTTGCCGAACAATAGAGGCCCATGTCGACGCTTTTCCTCGATGATCTGCTCCTTCAGAATTCTCTCGTCGGGAAACATTCTTGTCCGGTAGATAAACACCTTTAACAAGTTAGCAAATACCATCTAGTAACGAATCAGAGGCCAACCTCTAGGCACGGCTTGCGGCAGATAACAGCAAGGGCACAAGGTGACATATCGGCGTCAATCTTGAGGACGCTCTCGAGGAATTCAACGTCATCAGGATCATCCCAGTGCACGCCTTCCTGTTTCAGACTTTACATGAGAAGCGTTGATACGCAGGAGAATACTAGTACATACCATTACTCCGTCCTGCGTTTCGTCAAAGCTTCGAAAACAAAGCTCGCCGCAAGGTTCCCCATCTTTTAGTTTGAAACCCGCCTTAGTAAATGAAGGTTTGGAGACTTCATGTGGAGGAACCATGTCTATGTATTAAAGTCGATTATCGCAGAACGAAGAAATGCACGAGTATTACTAACAGCTATGCACCCTGCAGTTCACAACAAGGCAATTGATGTGTGAGCAGAATCGTGAATTAGAGAGTTTGATGTCATGGTGAATGTCGTCCTTATCGGACAATCTCCCCAGACTGAGGGTGGGGAGATCGGTTAGAGCGCTACCCGGCCAAAATAGGATATCTCTAAAAGAACGGGTGGTTGAGTAGTTTCGGTACAAGATCCAAGTCAGACCTTTGGGCCGCCTCCCAGAGGAGGCTTGAAGGACCTGGGGCTCCAACTTTACTATGGAGGATTCCAAGGGTATCTATGGTAGAGAAAGAAAGTCTCAGCTCGCCGTAATGAAGTCGCCTCGCCACTTCAAGCTCAATAACATCAACTGAATGCCAATGGATCAGTGACAATGGTATTCCCAGGATAGATTGTCATACATACCATCAGGATCTTTAAAATCCTCTGTTTGCCACGCAAAATTCCGGAATGGTTTCAAGTTTTCTGGATTCAAAAACTCTTCTAACGGGAAGGCCTCGTCGTCTGCATAAGGAATAAAACAAAGAACCTCATCAGAATCGAAAGAAGTGGATTGTCCATTCCTCGAATCCGGAGTACACATCTCGTACTTTAATGGATGCTGAAACTCGAGGGGGATCCGCACTTGAATTTCAACACACGGAACTTCATAGTGATCTCGAATCGATCCGTCGAGATCGAACGACCGTATCAGGAAACTGCGATCGTCGTTATCGTCGTCCTCCGCCATCATGGAAGATAAATGGTCGTCGACCTTGAAAAAATTATCACCCCATGGTTCACCATCGTCCGATTGCGCATCGGCGGTGAGGTACTGGATGTAGGTGCGAGTATCGTCTTGCTCCCAAGCGTAAAACTCGTCAAAAACTTGTTTATAGACGCTCAGAGCGGCATCGAGGCGGTCGTCCATCAAGTGAAGACGAGTTCAACAGTGGAGAACAAGGTTAGAGTTTCGAGTTCCCACGGGCGCGAGGCTTTGATTTCTCCGGCGGACTTTGGTGAACCGTGATCACTCAAAGCCGGTATTAAGGTGGTTGAAAACATCATTTCTAGCGAATCGCTGAGCAGACCCCGCCAACAGCCGGGCTCATCGTCAAATGTGAATGGTGGATTCGCCAGATCTGATTCGAAGGTAAATTATACTAGTCATGACCAGTCGTGCCGGCGGCTGCAGTATTCCGCCGCGGCTCGGCTCGGAGCGAGCGTGAAGCCAAGTTAAAGGAGTAAGTATTCTCTTTAGGTATTCTTCGCCAATTCGCACAACTTGCGGCGTATATCATTGGATATTGAAGGTCAGATTACGAGTGCTAAAAATACACACACTAGCAACATTCCATGGACAAGGTCATTTTTTGACCTTCTTCGTCCATGTTCAGAGCTTTGACCACCTCTCAGGTCTTCTGTGATCGAAAGATTAAAACATTATCTGTGTGCCTCAACACTAGGCGATTCTCCTACATGAATCATTTCTCCAGTAGGAGCTCCTTGCACACAAATTTCGTTCTGTGCTGGGTCGTGGTGAACCGCGACCCTCAAATACGTAGTCTCAGCTAGACAGACGACAGTATACCTTTCTTGACAGGATGAGGACATGTCGAGTGCGTTATTTTCGGACAAAGGCTTACCCCCGTCCAGACTAATTCAAGTAATGTTAATTTCCCCGCGGCCTTTGAGCGTATATTGTAAACACATACTAGCCTTTACATGCCTGTTCAAACCATTATACATCCAAATAAATCAAGTGTGGTATCGTGATTGTTCCATCAACTAAACATACAAATACAGTGCGCTCCAAACGTCCCCAGCTATCTGGTCCCGGCCTCTACGTCCTGATTTGAGGCGGAAACAGGTTTATATATGTCAGATTCGTTGGAAATTGTAGGGACGGCGCTCGACTCAGCAGTCCACCGGGAGCAGGATGACAGGTGATTTAATGGCACGACATTACTAGGCCCACTCCGCTGGTAAGATGCTGGCCTAAACTGCATTGAGGACGTATTGAGGTCTGTGCTTTTACTCCAAGCCCTTCCACTGACAACCCTCATTATGATAAGCAAAGGTGCGATTCCCTGTACAGCCGTGAATAAAGAAGAGTCAAATGTAACTCGGGTAAGTGACGAACCTGTATTTGACCCAGAGGCGGGAGTAATATGTTCTGCACCCAACTGTCACGAGCGTACGTGATCAGAAATACTAGCGCCCACGCAGAATACAGCGAAGCAGACTCGACCAAGATCGCAACAATAGATGTGTAGTGTGTTCCATGACTAGAACCTATAATCGCTTTAACTTGTCTGCGTATGATGAGAAGTCGGATGATGATCAGGCAGGTAAAAATGACATTGAGGGACACGGATATTGCCCAGTACGCGATACCAAAGCGGATGGTCGTATGCGCCCAAAAACTATCCTCTGCTTTGGCGAGGGAAACGCAGAGGCCGACAGAGGTACCTGCAGACCGAAGGTTCAGCACTTGAATAATCGCTCTCAGAATCACGACGAACCTATTCCAGCCAGGAAAATGACAGCAGGGACGACGGCAACCCACATACTGCGGTTATATATGACGAAAAACCGATACAGCTGTGGCCGCGACAAGTTCAGTGTATATTCGATCCGTTAGCTGTAAGCACGTACGACGAGGCCATCGGCAAACCAGCCTAAAGAGGTATAACTGTTCCAAGAGTCACTACAGTGTTCTGAGCATCATAATGAAAGCGACAAACCATATGAAGCCCATTAGATTTACTGGTGTTGCATAAAAATCGATAGTAAAAGCGTTGGGACCGCCAGGGTAGTTCCGGTAATCGATGAATGTCATTTGAATGAATTTCTGGTTTCCTCCGACCCCCACAGTCGCTAGTGTCAAAACAGTGGTGACGTATATCCATAACCACCATTGCGTCGTTCCCCGCCGTGCACGCATAGATAAAAGACCGGAATAGCATTGGATAGCCATGGTAAAAAGAATTCCTAGGTCTTCGTCACATATGATTGGCCAATTGGCGGAGAAACTGCTTTACCGTAAGCAACTAAGGAAAGCGCCATGCCATTAAGATTGGACCGCTCCACCCATAAATCAGCCGTCGATTCTCCGGCAGGCGCGTAAGACGGCTCAAGGCGGGGTCCCGTCATAGTCGTTGAAAATATCTAGGTAATGGAAGAAAGGACCGAATTGTCGAAGCTTCAAGCTCCGAAAGAGATATAAGTGGTGCGCGGATAGCGACTGGACGGACGATGGCTAGGTCGATGTCCAGCTATCAGATGAGTATTTCGAAGAGAAGACCAGGACGAGAGATATTCACTGGAGTGGCATCGAACCGTGTGACGTGTCTTCAACATGTGGAATTGGCCTTGTCGATATAAGAAGAGCCCCAGACGGAACGTAACGGTCCAGCCAACTTCTGACCGAGCGGCGTTGACATCATATCCAAAAGTCATCACCGTCAAGCATACTGATATAGAATCCCTTCCAAGGTCTGCCATGGTAATTACGATGATTATCTTCGGTTTTTCGATGGCTATTACGCTTGTTTGGGTCCACAGCAGCTGAACGTGTTCCAAGGGCATAGTATAAGCTTTGCGTCGTGTCTGCTGTCCTATTCGGGGCGTCCTGAGTTCCACCCTATACAGTTGATGATGGGCAAGTGTAATCTGTCAAACGATAGATGTATGATTACCGGAAGATGTCCCAATCACTGGTCCCCAAAGAGATATCAAAACGTGACCTGATGCATCCCGCCGCATCCTCATTTCAGGAGGAAATATAATGGTTCCGAACCGGATAATTGCTGTCGAATGATTAATTTCCATCCACGTCCTGGTTGCGAGCGTAGGACCCAGAGTACGCCACATACGAATGATAGGTATTTGAACCTTCCATGTACTTGCGTAGCGTTCCGCATAAAAGGGTTTCCTTGGCTCCCGCGAGCCCTGGAGAACTCTGTCATTAAATTCAGGGCGTTCAGGGAGTGCAAGATTTGAAGTAGCTTCGAATGCCGCCCTCTTCGGTTAGGGATACCCGGGGATATTTTGTGGATAAATTAGGATGCCGTTATACCGGTGGCAAAACAGTGAGGTCCAGGGATGTCCGCTATGACAGCCCGCCTTCCAGTCGAAGAGTGATGTTGATGGGCAACATATTGCGATATTCGGGAGCCTTCACTGCCCGGCAAGGAGGCTTTCATGAAAAACATAGATCGCAAAATTGGAGCAGTGCGCCGGTAGCTTGTTGTTGGCCGTTCACACTGGGAGCTCAGGCGCTCAGAGTCATTAAAAGTTATGTAGGAAGTTCGAGTACAACGAGGTTGCCAACAAATATCCTATCGATTGAATGTTCGGGAAATCCCGATCCCGCACCCCCACAGCCACTGATTACTAATCTTCAACCTCGGCCGTTGACGGTCGCTCCGAATTTCGACTCGTCGTAGCATTCACGTTTCTTTCCATCTCCTCGTACACCTTCGACCAGTCTTTGCAGACGTGTGTGGCCCCCACTCTTTTGATTTCGTAGTTTCGAGTCAACATATCTGCCGGCTCGAGTGTAAGGTCGGGGTTGCAGAGAATCATTTGTCGGAGGTAGGTAAGACAGTGCTGCATGTGCCCTCGCATTCCTGCATCATGATGTCCCTCCATGGCCATCCGTATTGTTCGCAAACAATGTAGCTGATGCCACATCGAGAGGGCAAACCGTCTTTTCTCCTCACCGAGGTGTAGGTACCCAAAACCGTAAGCCGCGGAAGACGCCCATTCCTCACGGTCGTCAAGTCCCGAGATTCCGTAGTGTCGACTCTCCTCCGTCGTGAGGAGCACATTAGGAAGGTCGAGCGGCAAAAGTTCTGGAAAGTCGTTGTCTATGAAAGCTTGACGCGTTCTGGGTCAGGCATTCCTCTGCAGTATACAAATGGATACTTACTGTAGGGTTGGTCATTGGTACTCTTTTCTGTCTCGAAGACACGAGTTGAGACGTTGTATAAGACTGTGGCCGTCGAGAAAAGAAGAATAATGACGCTAGCTGCGAATATAGTCATACATCTCCAGCTTTGCGGCTGCATGATCATGGATGAAGATACTCTTTCGAAGACCCGGAGCTCGATGGTGAATATTAATTAAGTCGATCAAAATTCGTGTTGAATCTTCTTAACAGATCCAATGTTAGGGCCTAATTACGGCCCTTGGCATGCCAGCCATTGCAGCAAGGCCTGTATTCTGATGCTCACCTGTTCGCCAGGTTTCACTATATGAGGAAACCGATTTGATACTTTTGGTTGTCTCGACTGCAAAATATTGACACAATGCTTCCACGTAGCGAATATTGAGACGCCCAGCCTACTGCACGTCGACAACGGCGTCAGGAACCGAAAGGAAGTCAACGATGTGGCAGGGGTTTTTTTTACGACATATCAAATATAAGCCGCTGAGTGAGGAGCCTTGCCTAATCTTTTAAACTTGCCTTCGTACTTATTACATTCTTCGACTCTCGACCGGTAGCCATGCGGGGTCAGTACAAAGTGTTGATCGCTATCCTGCCAGCATCTATCTGCGGGTATCTTTTGATGAGAGGTGCCTTTTTGACATCTCAGAAACCCGATCTCTCAGCAGATTCTTGTAAGCCATCATTCATTTGTTCAGTGCGATGGATGTTGAACAGGGTCACCAGGGAAAGCTTTGACGGACACCGTTGCTGTTTGGGACATCGGTCCTCTTCCATCCGTTACTATGGACCTCGAGAACACAGTCAATTACCAGCTGAACTCAACGGCGTATAACAACGCGCAATGGTCAGCTTTAGCACCAGGCGGGGGAATGGTCTATCTCGGCCTCAATCATGCCCCCTACCTTCCATCCTTCTTCCACCAACTTCGTTGTCTAGACATTATTCGATTGTTCTATGTCGCTCAAGAGCAGGATATGGACCAGGACGCAGAGGAAGCTGCGGCGGCCATACATTGTCTGAACTACCTTCGTCAGATGCTCTTCTGCCGCGCTGATCTCAATCTCGAAAGCGTTATTTCAGGCGACCCTAATCATCATGCCGTTGCCGGCCGTCGTACTCAAACCTGTCGGGATTGGAGGGTTGTCTATGAGGCGTTGGAAAAGAATCAGGCAATTAGAGGAAGCGTATAGCATGTACTAGAAAGGCAACCACGGGAGAAGGGCGCCCACAATTCGTCTCGTTCTTGAACCCACGCCGCAATAATATTTGACTTGACGATTGTCAGCTTGTCGTAGAATTATGAAAAGTGAAATATGTGTGAGTTTCTGCTCATTCTTCTCGCGGTATTGACACGCGGTCCTCCTTTTTTTAGAATCCTTCATTGCTTCGTGATCGACAAGGTAAATTTTTGTGATTGTTTAAACAATTTGACGGTCCGGGCGGCCGCTGCCTAGTAGACGACTTGCTATGATAATAGATACTACAACCTCGGTGGCAACATACGTACTGGCAGGCGCTTCTGAATAGGATCTTCCAACGAATACGGTCTAATAAAGATATCCCGGAAAGTTTATTCATTACTCGGACATACCATTTTTATGTTATCGAAATATCTCTACGGAAAGGATAAAAAGCGTACATCATATCCAGTCGAAATAACCCATACACCACTCCTCTCTACTACTCAACTGCCTCCTCGCTATTTTTCTCACTGCCTAACAACATGAAGCTTTCCTTAATCACCCTCGTCTTGTTCGCTGCCTTTGTACATGCTGCACCTGGTATGTTCCAAAGTTTAACGATGAATCGCGACACTGACATATTTCCTTAGCACCCAGTAAGCCGAACCCGTATTCCAGGTCTTCATCCGATGACTGACCCATATCATAATATTACAGGCGTCGACGTTCTCGCCTCGATGGAAGACCTCACTGACGCATCCCCCGACACTGCCTTTAGACGAAGTCAGTGGCTCAAATTAGGAAACCTATTTTTCAAAGACTGACTTATTATTCATCGTAGGCGTTGACGTTCCCGCCTCCATGGAAGACCTCACCGGAGCATCCCCCGACACTGCCTTTAGGCGAGGTCAGTGGCTCAAATTTGGAAACCTTCTTCGACTGACTGGTACTTAATTATAGGTGTTGACGTCCCCGAGTCAATGGAAGGACTCACCGGAGAAAGCCCAGAGGTCGCTTTCAAGCGAGGTAAGTGCCCTGAACTTTGGGAAACTAATACTGGAGCTCATGACTGATGAACCCTGTACCACAGATATCGACGTACCTGCCTCAATGGAAGGACTGACGGGAGCATCTCCGGAGACTGCCTTCAAGCGAGGTCAGCAACCTAATTTTGGCAATGATGTTTCCCGAGAGACTGAACTTCCATCGCAGGCGTTGACGTACCAACTTCAATGGAAGGACTTACCGGGGAAAATCCGGATACTGCGTTCTAGAGGCTTAGTAGGGGCAGTTCGATGCATAATTCAACGCCGACCGTTTAATACGTTGCCGCAGACGCTGCTGATATTCTGATGTCCCTTTTAAGCGTAGAGAACCTAGAGTAGAAAAATTGCAATCGTTACTATAGTACCTCAATAATATATATAGGTGTTCAATAACAGATACACGGCTTAACCTCCGCTAGCGGTTCAAAGAAGAATCCTATACGAGTTGGCTATGGAGGTAGAAGGGAAAAGACTCCGAATTTCATCTACTTAGAGCCTTGGCTTGATGTTCCCACACTGGTACGCTTCTCCGCGCATTCATCCTGAACAGTTGTCACGGGCCCAGTAAACCAGAACTGCCCGCTAACAAAATAATACATCGACGCAAGTATGATGGTTCCTCCGACAACTACGCTGGAGTAGTTCATATCTTGAGCAACGGGTCCCGGTGTCGTCGGGAAGAACAACACGACTATCATGAATATCATGAAAACCGACGCGACAGATGCGACAGGGCCGCTCTGTATAAATGATCCTGTAAGAACTTCGTACCAATAAGTGGAAAGGTCGTACCGCTCTGCCAAGGTTGAAAGGGCCAGGAGTGAACGATTGTCCGCCAAGGAATCGAGCAACGACGGGAGTACAGTAGCAGATGTATTGACATGCTATACCCATAGTGAAGATGGCTCCGATAGCTGCCGAACCCGCAAACGACAAAAGGCCCAACATGGCGGCAATAATCGCACAAACACAAACACAGTTCGCAGGCGTGCCTGTATAAGAATTCATCTTATACAAGAATGCCGACAACGGAAGAGCGCCATCGCGGGAGAAAGCGAAAGCTTGTCTGGAAGCTGAGATGAGCTACGATCACTGTCAGTAACCGGATCACTGTCAGTAATCATGGATACGTACGAGGTCCATTGCCGCCATATACCTAAAGAACGGCTATGAGAGTGATCCTAATTAATTCATTATGAAGTCTTACAAGGTCATGATTATGAACACCCAGAAGGCAATCGTGCCCCTGGTCCCTAGACTATTGAAGAGAATCTGACGTATGTTATAAGCACATCTTAGGGATCACGATGAACCTGATGTACTCACGGTTGCCATCGGCTGTCCTATGGGACTAGCAATGATGGATACTAAATCTGTGCCCATGTTTAAGACGAGACAGATGTTAACAACTGTAATGTCGGGGTGAGCAGAATGAATTCAGGGTAGAAGGCGATCTAACCAAATCCAAGAATACATCCAAGGGTGGTGGCGCTCATGATCGCAAACGGTACAGCAGTACGTGCATTCTTTGCTTCTTCAGATATGTGTACGGGAGTATCAAAGCCACCTGGACGTGTTCGTAAGGCCAATGCGTTCATTAAAAGAAACCACAGTTACCTATGGTCCAAAGAGGCGCCAAGAAGCTCATGAAGAAAGCAAATCCGTCTGGATATCCGGAAACTACGGAAGACATCAACCCACTGGAGACATGACGTCAGTAAGGACGGGAAAACCCACGATTCTCGAAGTGACCAAATGCATATTTGGCTTCGTTCTTGAGTTCTACGGGTGTAGCCGCTGGAATAGCGATAACAATGGCGAAGAACACACTAGAAAGATTGCATGAGAAAGGACTTTTCGGCCAGAAGGAGATGAGAACCGACGCAATATTGAGCAAGACATAAACAATCTGTAGTCGAGCTATGACCTTTGTCGCAAGACTAGCCAATAACGCATGCGAAGCTAGCAAGGCGCAAAATACCCCGCTGCAGAAGTGGCCTTAGAAGCGATCTCAAATGAAAAGAATGACGCTTACTAAACTTGAGCGGTTGTCGGTTCGTACGTACCGTCCGAGCCTAGAGTGGCCGCCGTTAATATTGCAACAGCGCAGCTGTAGTCCACGGCAGCTACGCCAGCTATATATCCAATGGTGTTCACGTCTTATAGAAGTGCTCATGAGTGACAGCTTCATAGCGGGAGCTAGCTACTTACAGCCAATGAGCCAGGAAAGGAATTTACGATAGCGTGGGGACGAGTACATAAAGGTCCAATAGTACAGACCACCGGAGGTAGGAGCAGACGATCCAAGTTCTGAAATGGCGAGAGCGATGCAGATTATAAAAACGGATCCGGCTAACCACTGAAGAAGATATGAGCTGGCAGATCTTACTGTGAAGCGGTATTGAAAATGTTACCCCCCAGACCATGGAGACAGGACCTCCATACGGAATCGAATAGAAAAGTATAGAGCTGTGTGATGAAGGCTGAACTGAGTACCCCACTGCACTTCACAAACCATGAAACCTACGCAATCGATTGGACAATACCCATGATACTAAATGACAGCCCGAAGAGTTCGAAGCGAGAGAAGTCTCGCTTGAACTCTTGTCTGTAGCCCAGATCGGCGAGGACGGTTTCGTCAGACGACATAGTAAGGCAACGATGAACAGGCGGGGAATTCTGGCGAACGTCCGGATTAGTACGAAGATTTTGCGAACATCAAAATGCCGCGAGGTGCTTGCTGGAGAAGCCTTCACGGACCTGCTATATATACATACACAGGAACCTTGCATATCAAAGAGGGTGATGGCGTGGCGATCGATGATGTATCAATACTTCTCCTTTGGTAACGCTACATGGTCTTTCGAAAGATCTTCCAGTGTGTGGAATCTGTGCGGCCGCCGTCTGTATAAAGTGGTATACTCGAGGCACCAGAGCAGCAGTATAGAATGGCAAGCCGAGTGCAAGAAGCTCCAGAGAATCGAGTATCTTCGGATAGAAAGCGTATGTCATCGGTGGCGTAAAAGGGACCAATGGCCTGCGAATCCTTTCGAGATGAGTGCATCCCCAACTGAAGATTCTCCGCTGTATCTCGAATGGGGTCTCACAGCATATTGTGTTTCACTGTGACCTAGCTATACAGAATTCGAGTTCCTGACAATAGGCAACCAAGTACCGAGAAAGCGACAGACTGCTCGGCGTTACGTAGAAGCGGAGTGAAAATAACTGTTCGTGTCAATGCTTATCTTCGCGACCACGCACTTGCCCTGCGGTCTAGGGTGAAGGGTGGGTGATACGGCGACACGAGCGTTAATCATGACTATCGCCAAGGTCGCTGACAATATTAAAGAGCCGTCGCTATCTAGAATTCTTTGACCGCCCACAATGAGGTAATTCGAGAACCGTGCTCTATTCTTAGGTCACATTGGCAGCAAGCCAAGGCAGGCAGTCGCGTGCGACGGATCTACAGGAGGGCCTGTCATGACCGGGGAACAGCTGTTATGTTATCGCTGTTGTTAAGGGCTGCCTAATTCAACGTCAGACTTCCAAAAAAAATACGACCAGGGCAGAAAATTCCCAGCCTTGAGGTACCTTGTCCCGGAGACTATAAGTAGTTTCCTGTGGGTTTTTCAAGGCCACCCTATTTCATTACATTGTTCGGAGCAACCCCAGGGTAAATGATCCGACTGAATGAAACTACTTCGGCCATGTCGACCAATGTTTGTGACCCATGTTAAATGCGAGATTCCGAGATGAACGAACGTTCCTAGAATATACATTCGACAGGGTTGTATGTCGAATGCCCGAACTGGAGTATTTGTCAAGACTCGTTTCACGCCTCCTCCTGAAGCGTGCCACGGAGCCGAGCGATTAGACCGTAAATTTAGGACTTCCCCCGAATCAAGACAGGAAGGTCTAGGCGAGAAAATCGCATATATAGCGGAGAGGACATGTTAAATGTCTACTTTGGTTCCATGTCGCCAAGCTTTGCAGTCAGGAGATTTATTGGGGCGCCAGGTACTAGTTGAGCTATCCGATTTGAGCGTCACTGACAGTCGATAACGTGTAGGCTCGGCGAAGTTCAACGAGATCGTAGAATGCTTTAAGCAAGCATACTCGGAAGGTGCTGACGTCCCGTGAAATCACTTGGTGTCGTACTGACGCCAATTGCCACAGATCATTTCGCTCGTAGCGTGACGGGGGGGAAGGCTGACATATATCATCTTCTCAACTACTCTGTCCTTCTCTCGGGTGTTCTGTCTGGCGAAGTATATATCATTGAAGAAGTTTCAAATGGCAACAAAGTCGTAGCTGCCGCCGTCTGGTTCCCTCCGAATCGCGAGTTGTTCGAAGAGTTCAGTGTCCTTTTTTTCAGGTATTACTGCTTTACTTACTAAGGTCGTAGGAGCGAACAAGGCAAGGCAGCGGGGCCGTTCATGGCTAGTCTATTCCCCGAACTTGGACAGTGGTGGGGGACAAGAGTAAGAAGTTACGCAGGCTATGTCGGTTTCGCTCGGCTGACTTCCTCCGGTTCAGTTCCTTCCAGAATATAACGACTTCGCCAAGACCAAATTTGGAGAGGGCGTCAGGAGAGCGGCCTGGCATCTTCAGTGGATAGGAACCCTCAAACCGTATCGTTGCAGAGGTTTGGGAACAATGCTGATTGATGTAATCCGTGACAAGGTACTGTCCACCCCCGTATTCAGGAGCGTAGTCTGACATTTCCACAGAAAAAAGACAGGAAGATGTGTCTCGAAGTCGAAAAGCCAGAAAATGTGCGTTCCCCAAAAAACTTTAGTGCGCCTGATCATGACTTTGCTTACAGCTTAAATTCTATCGCAAGTGCGGTTTCAAAGCGATCGACGAGGAAGCACAGCACTTCGAGTGTTACAACGTTCATCAGGAGCCTGGATTCGTTATGTGGGCAATGTTATCTGAATGAAGGGGAGGCCGTCGTCTGAAACCTATAATAGTCTTGTAATCTTAATGTATTCCCACGTATAATGTCGAGAATTATTTGGTAGAAAATCTGCGCACCAGCAACTGTGAGAGCATCGCCGATGCCGTTATTATTCTAGTGCCAACCGAACGTCAACGTGAGGAGAACACTTGTAAGCGAGAGGTCACAGAAGCATAGTAGCGTATCTACTCAAACATTAGCTGTAATGTATAAGATTAGAAGGACACCTTGACCGCCTCCAGAACGCGTCGTAGAGCCCACGGCTGTCGGCGCCGCCTAGACGCCTCCGACGTTCTGCTTGAACAAAATTTACGTTATTCATATAGAGGCCATTTCGGCGGCGGGAGCGTAAGAGAACAGAAGGGAAGTGAGCTCGACAATCAGACAATGATGGCGGTCGTCGTCCAAGCACGAGTTCTAGTTCTCACGGTGCCAAGATAGGGGCATAATAAAGGCGATTCAATAAACGTTTATTGCAGACAGTCTATTGCTACGTATTCTGGTGCCTCTCCGTGTCTCCTTGAGCAAAGAGCCTTGCTAGAGCCTATCTACCCTGATCCGTCTTCTTGATACTCGACGCTTGAAATATAAAAGCGGCTGGATAAGCGATCTCAGTATGCCACACAAAAAAGAAAGAATACAAAGCGGACCCATGATAGGCTCATCTTCATCTTGCGTGAAATGCATGTAGCACTCAGGTTCCGTACAAACAAACTCGAATGTAAGCAGAGATCTTGACGAACATTCAAAGGTATCGGATATCTGCACCCTCTGGTCCGTTGTCGCCCCCCAAACGCCCGCCAGGGCTTTCCGACGGGGCCGTTTCGAATAAGAAAGTGTCTCGGCATTTAGTTGGACATCGTTATCGTCAAGGAACCAGACCTCTATTTTCGCTGTCTCGCTGGAGACGACCGGAACCGACTTCGCAGAGCGTTCTAGGTCTGCGGCGCTTGGAATGGCGCCCATCAAGGTGCAATGTTCCATGCCGAAGTCCATGACACGAAACTGAAGTATCATCGATACCTGTGTACGACGGTCAATCATACGGAATACGAGCTGGACAGACTTAAATCACCTCGGAAGACACCGTAAAATTGCTCTCTCTTGGATAAACCGTACCGTACGGCGTTTTCAGACTTGGAACATCGAAGTAGACCTTGTCTACTTCCCCCGAATTGACCTGGGCCGCAAGAATTGGAAAGTTCATGATGGGCTGTGGTTCTGGAGATAACGGGTTGAGGGTCGCCCGTTCTAAGCCAATGTAAGGGTTAGGTCTCGGTAGATCATGCAGTAGATGTGGTGTTGACCCTCGGGCGTTGTAGACCCACAGAATAGCGACGTTGCATATCCCTGACAATACTGTAACCGCTGAAGCTATGATGACGAATCTATACGCCAGAACTTCTAAGCTCGAGAACCCTAAGTGTGAGGCGTGAGCACAATATCAACAAGGTAAGGTCAGCTTCACCTAACTGATCCGAGCTTTTTTCCTGGTCGTCGGAGCCCGCGGAAGGGTCGTGAGAGGACAAAGCAGCATACCCTTCAAGGCCCTCTGGCATGCTCACGATAACGGCAAGGTAGATATAGACGGAAAATCGTTCGGGAGGCGACGATACAGCAGAAAGCTATGAGGTGTGGAGTACATTCCAGTGATACTAGTCTTCCGCCTATCTTGCCACCGGACGTACTAGTGTGATTAATTGGGATCACGAGCACGGTACTCAGCCGATTCCCTCAATCAAACGCCATTGACAGCTTGCCATCGCCATGTCGTGACTCCAAGGGGATCCGAACCCTTCGAGGAGGACGTTGGAAGAGTAGATATTCCAAAGAACTTGCGGACCGCAGAGTGGCGTGGAATGATACCTGGCGAATAGAGGTATTTCAAATGACCCTTGAAAGGTAAAGAACGTTAAATACTCAAGCTGATTTATGAGATGATCGCAGGGTGCATTATTATTTGAGCTATATGTAGCTTTATGCTCTCGTCTTGAGGCGCTGGGATTAGTTCGGCATCTAAAACAACACCGTTATCGATATCATAGTCAGAGGATGGAGAAAAACTAATGATAGGTTAACAGAATTATGGCGTTGCATGATGTTGAACCACTGTGATGTCTATCAGTACATGGCGACAGTTCATAAAATGGAAACTTTACACACAGACACCGCAGCATCGGCTCCAAGCTGGCGTACATTTTTTCGAGAATTCACTTCGTGTTTGGCGTCTCAAGATCTCACGGCCCGTGCTTTTCGAAGGGCGGTGGCGGCGGCGCATCTCAAGTTGTTCAAGAAAATGTCAAGATGGAACCCGGTTCTTGTTGTCTTCCTTGTTCTTCCCGGCTGGCTAGGGGATTGGTCGAAAAAACCCAGTTTTGCTACTTAGACAGGCCATCTTTCGTGTATACACATGGATTTAATTAGTAGATAGTCAGGACAGGTACGGGCCAATCCCCACCTCGAGGAGGGACCTGGCAGCGCCGCACGAAGCATGATCTCGTTCAAGGCGCTTTCCCATTGACTTTACAGCCACATCTACAACATGTTAACTCCAAATTATTCGCCTGCGAATGCCGTCTTGAAGAGGCCGACATCGCCGATATACACACAGCAAAGAAAGGTCTTTTATGATACGAGTGTGCTACGAAAGATTCGACCTTGTTCGCATGTCTATTATGATGCACAGATTCCAGGCTAGAAATGTAAGGTTCATCAAATTCTATTAAAACAACGCAGCGTGAGAGTTGGGAGTTAATAGAACAGAGGAGAACAGAATTTCCGACTGTTGAATAAGTCATAACGTTGTTTGACGCGGCGCGGACTTTCGTTGACGCGTCATGACCGGTACCATTGACGAGTGACAGTGAGAGACTTGAGCCAAGCAATATCAGAACAGTTGAATTTTCAAAGAAGCTCGGCGGCGTCGATAGTCGGTCTATTCTTTGATGGGATTGATTGTGTTGGGACGAAACTGTGACGCATCTCTGACATCAAAGAGCACGCAATTCACGTGGCACTCATACCTTATGTGGCTGTCGGTAATAGCCGAGCATTTTTGAATCCTTTAGCTTCTAACTTGGAGGATCCCGTTTTAAGCTCCAAAATCCAACTCGGACCAGGATTTTCAGTTATTCAACGGAATAATAAGCATCACCCTTCTCAATGCTGCCGGCATCACCGGTAATGCGTGCGGCTTCTCGAGAACCCAACATTTCGTTACTATGGAGCCTTCGTGGGCCCTTGGCCACACTTTGGCTACTTCTACGAGCGGATGAAAATGAGGCAATCCTTCGTTTTCAAGGCGCTGTGGAGTTTCGGCGGCCCCAGATATATATACACCTTGACGTGAATGTTCATTTCTGGGATCACAGATCAGGTTTTTCCAGCGACAAAATATAACCAGTGACACCTCGAAGAATACTGTCTTACAGCAACCTCATGATGTCGGTCCAGTCAACTGCTGCACAAGCAATCCTAGTGCTTGGTGTTTCCTCCATCTTGTCAGCGTTGTGGACCGCGTGGCGGAGGCTCTATCGTCATCCTTTATCCAAGGTTCCCGGCCCTAAACTAGCAGCGCTTACCTGGTGGTATATAACATACTTCGATGTATGCAAAGACGGTGGGCTTCTAGAACAGCTTGAAATACTGCATCGGATATACGGTAAAAATGATTCAGCCATAGTCACTGAACAGTCCTAATATTGCGACCTTCGACGTAGGTCCCGTTGTTAGAATCGGTCCAGAAGAAGTAAGTCATGCTCCACTGTTACTTCGGAAATAGAAGTCTTAACGATTCCTAGCTGCACTTCAGCCGTATTTCAGACTACAACGAAATTTACGTTCAGAACATTAGATTTCCAAAGGATCCCAGGTTTTACAATGCCTTACACGAGGACGAATCTTCCTTTGGATTCTGTGATCTCAAAGAGGCGAAGATTCGAAAGGATGTCCTCAGTCCAATGTTCTCTCGCAAATCAATTCTCAAGCTGGAGAACGTCATACAGGAAACGGTAAGCGATCGACGGCATTTTTTAAGGCACTCTATTTTACGCCTACATTCAGGTCGACACTCTTATCAAACGAATTCTTTCCTACAGTCATCAGTCGGTCGATATGCAAAGAGCGATACGGTCAGCATCCTTAGAGATTATTGTTTCATACTGCTTTGCTCGACATTACAACACTCTCGACGTCCCGGACTTCAAGCACCCCATCCTACTTGCCTTTGAGCAGTCCTTTCCTTTCTGCCTCGCCTTGAAACATTTCCCGTACCTTTTCGATGTTCTCACTTTCGTTGACCGATTGGTCTCCTGGTTCAATCCACCTGTAGCAGGGGACGTCTTCGCCGCAATGAATCGCCAGATAGATGAACTTCTTGCAAATCCCCTTGTCATGGAGAACGATGAGCATGAAACGATTTATAACCATCTAATGGCACCGCACCCAGTGAAAGGACAGCACACGACGCCATCGCGCAAGTCTCTTATTGAGGAGGCTATCAATCTTCTTGCTGCTGGAAGCTTTACTGTGGGGAACGCAGCCATGGTTGGGACATTCTATGTCCTTAACGATCCTGTCGTGCACAAAACACTGGTTCAGGAGCTGAGGGATGCTTGGCCCAATAAGGACGAACGTCTCCCTCTAGCGCAGCTGGAGAAGCTACCCTACCTGGTCCGTCCGGCTTCCTTGAATAGGTGGTCTTTACTCACTTTGTCCTCACGTAGACTGCCGTGATCAAGGAATCCTTGCGTCTGTCTCACGGAGTTGTGCTACCCTTGCCAAGGATTGTTGGACCAGTGGATACCCAGATCGGGGGCGTCCATGTCCCAGCCGGGGTTCGTCCATTGATCTTCTAAACTTATCCCCGCCCCTGATTTATGATCACTGAAGACTGTCGTGTCGATGGGTGTCACCTTCGTTCATTACAATCCGGACATTTTCGCTGAGCCCTTCAAGTTCCAACCGCAGCGGTGGATCGGTCCTGATGTACGCGGACTGGACAATTTTTTGCTGTCCTTTGGTAAAGGTCCGAGAAGCTGTCTTGGTGTCAAGTATGTCTGCCCTTCGTATTTTTGTGTGCTCCAGCATAATCGCGTCCATCATATAGCCTCGCCTGGTGTGAGTTGTATATAATGCTTGGCAATATTTTTAGGCATATCGACATGCAATTGGATGATACGAAGTGAGTTTCATCAATTTTTGTACATATTATATTGATTCTATCTTCTTCGGTAGAGCAGAAGACCTTGCGTTCAGGTGCCACCTCACGCCGACATACCGAGGCAAGCGATTGAGCGTACGAGCAAAACCTACTGCATGACACTCTGTCGCAACATTATGGCGCTCTTGTAGCCTTCCTCAATCCTCAAGTGTATACCCGGATTTGAGAGGCTTATGCGCCGCCTAGATATAACGATGATCCGCTATTAAATTTGTATAGAGACTTTCATTGCGTTTTGGATCGATTCTTTGAGCAAATATTCTCTGGTGTGTGTTTAAGGCATTCAAACAACCCGGCTACCACGGCCATCTTGCTACCTTCCCTCTGCTCCTCAATGCTTCGCGGATTACTGTGATTTATCCTGCATCACTCTAAGCCTAGTATCGTTATAATTCCTTCCCATCGCATCGTACACTTTTGACCAATCTTTACAGACGTGTGTAGCGCCCAATCGTTTGATCTCGTAGTTCCGAGTGAGCACGTCCACCGGCTCAAGCGTCAGGTCGGGATTACAGAGGATCATCTGCCGGAGGTATGTGAGACAGTGCTGCATATGCCCTCGAACGCCTTGATCATAATCTCCGTCCAGGGCTGTCCGCATCAACCGCAGACAATGGAGCTGATGCCACATTGATAGTGCAAAGCGCCTTTGCTCCTGGCCTAAGTGCAGGTATCCAAACCCGTACGTTGCAGTTGTCGCCCACTCTTCGCGACTATCAAGACCGGAAATTCCGTAATGCGAGCTTTCCTCCATCGTCATGAGCACATTGGGAAGATCGAGTGGCCAATGTTCTGGAAAATCGTTGTCTATGAAGGCTTTGAAGACGTACGGATTGAGGAAATATGGTCGCGAAACGAGTGGTTACTCACAATACACTTTCTCGCTAGGCAGCGATTCTCTAATTGTGATAGAGATGGTGCGTACGAACGTCGCAACCGACAATGCGAGTATGAAGGTGCCCAACGCCAACATGGCTATGATCCTCCGCCGAATATGCCGCTGCAGCATCTGGTAGACAATCGATGAATGCACTGTGGGACAATCTTTGCTTTGGATGTCGCCCTCGGAATCCTTCACACTTATTTATTAATAGAGCCGACCGATCCACGGCTGGGCGGTCCTGCTGGTCAACCCGGTATCGCGAGGCCTCCGCAGTGATGCTCGTCTTGAAACTCCGAAAGCGGTACCTGTTAGCGTTGAAGCTTCTAGGACCCTTTTCGTTCTAGCGAGTCTTTTTTGCTTCACCTATTCACAGCAGCTATTTGATAAGCACCTTCGCGGAGCCTGACATCGAGAGTTTGTAGATTTAAAGACCGCTTTACCGCGGTGATGCAAAGTTAGGACCTCAATCAAGTCGAGAGTAACTTTCGTCGGCTCTCCCCTCAGTATCTGAATATGTACAATCAGTATCGGAAATCTACTTTTATTATCTTGCTAGCACTCGTTGTCGGCTCCTATCTTTTGATGAGGGGCCCAATCATGACAACCTGGCCTGGTAGTAGCCCTGAAGAATGGTGTGAGTTGTTCGTTTCTTCATTACCCAGTGAAGAGTTATTCACATCTCATCAGGGAAATTTGTAGCGGACTCCGTCGCTGTATGGGACATCGGTCCACTTCCACTCGTCTTGATGGATGTTGAGGATACAATCAGTTATCAGCTCAACTCAACTGACTACAATAATGCACAATGGTCGGCCCTTGCTCCAGGCGGAGGGATCGTCTACCTCGACCCGGACCATACCCCCTACCTTCCCTCTTTTTTCCATCAGCTTCGTTGTCTGGACACCCTTCGGTCGGTGTATATCTCTCAAGAGGTGGGCGAGGGCAAGCAAGACATCATAGAAGAAGCAGTAGCTAGACATTGTCTGAACTATCTTCGACAGGTGCTATTCTGTCGCTCCGATTTGAACCTCGAGAGTGTTATCTCGGTAGAACATGGTCATCATGCCGTTGGTCGACGACGTACGCAGACATGTCAGGATTGGAGAGTAGTGTACGAGGAGCTTGAAAGGAACCAAGGCTATCACTCAGGTCGAAGTACATAGAGGCATTCTACAGGATAATGTGACAGTTAAGCTTCAGAGGTACCCAGTAAACTCGTGTATTTGGCATCGGCTCGGGACTCCGTATTTTGCGGTCCGCGATATAAGCAATGTCACTGTAGGGCGCTGTCCAGTCATAGCATTCAAGGTGCCACAAGCTCCAGGCTCCGACGGACCTACTTACTCTGTCACTAGCCCTTGCGACGGGCAATAATCTTCCGACTAGGAGAGGGTCACAGGACTATTCGGTGTTAGATTGTACCATGGAATGCACTTGTGAAAGCGATGGACGAAACTGCCAAAGTCCGGTCCCTAGCAGCTAGGGACCGGGAACTGCGGTGGGTTGCTCTTGCCGTACGAAACGCGATTAGACGATTCGAACGTCTTTTTTGCGCGAGTGGAATAATTCACCATCGATATAGTCACCGAGTAAGCCGTACAGGAGAGGATAAAAGCCACCCACTTCCACTCGGATCACCCATCTCACGAAGATGCAACTGCCTTTCATCGTAATTCTCCTCTCCATTGCGTTAGTTCTTGCAGGACCTTGTAAGTCTCAAATATTCAAAATAGTAGTTCGGAACTGACCTGAGAGTATCCAAAGTACCTAGTGAATTAAATGGACGAATGCTGACCGCTCAGCCACTGCGGCCACGCGTTGACGAGAATTCCATTGTGTCGAGGAATTCGGTCACGAAGCCCTTGCCCTTGAAGCGAGAATTTGATAGTAAGGTCCAGGTCCCGTTAAAAATGAATAGTTTTCTGACCGCACTCGCTTTAGTGGATGTACCTGCTGCAATGGAAAAGTTGACTGATGGAGCCGCGGCACACTCTTTCAAGTAGAACCAGGATTGCAAAAAAGTAGGAGAGCTTTGCTAGCGAGTCTGTTATAATACCGGCTTAACCCTGCCGACAAGGTTGTCTTTAGCCCGACTCTAGACCTTAACTGTCCTCTACAGCTGACTGTCAGCAAATGAAAGTGCAATTGTGGATTGGTCTTGGGTGCGTTATGTTCTGAGATATGGCTGTTCTCCAAGAAAAATCGTCCACCGACCCGGATCTCCAAATGGTGTTGGGGTTAAATGGAATCCCGCTCACCCAATATCATCAAACTCTAGCGAGCAAATAGACGTCAGCAGAGCGACCTGAGAATCAACAGCCGCGGCGCGCTGCTTTCGAGTTAGTCCCTGGAACACGTTCCTGTCATGCTATAGCGCCCAGAGAGTGCTCTGCCTGACGGTGTACGATGTCGATGATACTCGGATGCAACTGGATGCAACTCAACTGGAGTGTCGCCGAGGTGCTGCGGCAGGTGATTTCTCACGGTTTCGACGGGCCCACCTAACATAGGGGTGTGTCTTCAAGCTTCAGACTCTTCACAGATTTGGTCAACCCGCTCGTCGCGATTTAAAAAAAAAGCACGGCTGGATGTTCTACACAACTATTATTAACATGTCTCATAAGATATTATCGACGTGCTTTATTAGACATAATTAGCGGTTTGGTAGCAGTATGATGGATACGAGTACGATGATTTTTCTTTGTTGTTCACCCAGCGATAAACAAATAGACTCGGCACAAATGCGTAACCCCGCTTCTGATATGGTGTCCACCTGCTTGACAAGGATCTTTAGCATCAAACTGAATTAAACTCGAGTTGGTGTACCAAAGTCTCGAGCACACGTTATTCATGGAATGGTGTCAATCTACCGGTATCTCTTCGGAAATTCTCGGTCGCAAGACTATTTGGAGTGGAACCTCGGGAAGCAGGGATCTCCTTCAAAGGGATTTCACAGTGCTCCGTTTCAGTGGGCCCGTAGAGCGACTTGGCCCTATACCGCGAAGGCGCTATGGTGGTCGAATTCCATGCTCTTCCCCTGATAACCCTCAGGATAATGAGAAGCGGCGCTATTCCCTAAAAGTACGCTCGTTAGAAGTCCGTTCTTGAGAGATATACTACAGACCTCTATCTGACCGAGCGGCGGGAGTAGTATGTTCTGAACAGGATTATTACGGGCATATGTGATGAGGAATATCAGCGCCCATAGCGAATACAACGCAGCTGATTCAATCACGATCGCAAGGACGGAAGTGTAATGTGATCCGTGGCTGGGTCCTAGGACTGCGTTGGCCCGCCGACGTATAAGGAGAAGGCGGGTGGCAATTAGGAAGGTGAAAACGATGTTAAGGCCTGCAGATATAGACCAAAAGGCTATTCCAAGACGGACAGACGTCGTAGCCCAAAATGTATCCTGGGACCGAGTGATTGAGATCGCTAAACCCAAACCGGAGCCTGGAAGGGGGTTATAAACGTCACGAAAATTAAGAAAACCAATTACCGATGTCCCCAAGATAGATGACAGCAAGAGCTATAACTGCCCAGAGATTACGGTCGTATATGACAAAGAATCGGTACAGCTGAACGTAGCAAGACGCGATGAATGAACATGGACGTTTAGACACGTGTATTAGCTTACAACGAGAGCGTCAGCAAGCCAACCAAGGATGATATATCTGCAGAATACCGTCAGAAAAAGAGTTTTAAAAAAGAGAAAATGACAGACGCGATGAAAGACATCAGATTAGATGTCGCCGCGTAAAAGGAGAGCGTAAAAGCGTTCGGACCACCGGGATAATTACGATCATCGATATAAGTCATTTGAATGAACCTTTGGTTTCCTGCTATGCCGATAGTCGCCAAGATCGAAACTGCACTGACGTAAATCCAAATCCACCACTGTTTTTCCTCTTTTCGGAGAGCAAAGAGGCCTTGAAAACATTGTAGGACCATGGTAAGGAGGATACCTGTGCATTATGAGCAACCGAGGAGGTTTGAATAAGTGAGCTACCGTAAGCAATCAAGGCAAGCGCCATTCCATTCAGATTCGTTTTTTCCACCCACAGATCGTGGGAGGATTCTCCAGGAGGTGCGTACGCCGGGCTCAGAGGGGGTCCCGTCATACTGGTACGAAGCCAAAGAGAAATTCTGAAGGAATGTACTCATTTTCCAGGTGACCTTGAGACAAAATGCGTCGATCATTGTGGACCTGAGAATATAACGAGATACTGCCATGCCACGATGGTGGAAGCGATCCCTTCCAGAAGTCCCTCGGAATTGTATTGGATACCCGATATCCTACAAGTTGTTACATATTTCCGACTGCCACGCTACCGTGTGCAAGTGGATCACGCATCTGGATAGTGAATATGCGCATTGAGAATCGAAGGACCTGAGCACGGTTCCGGAACCCAACTCACCTGATGACATTACGCATTTTCTTCGCACTATGACCATCGCACAACCTCGATCCTTCGAAAAAAGAAAGTGGATTAGCGGAGATATGATGCACGACAGTAGCGCAGATCCGGCAGGTGTCATTTATACTTAATAATTAAGTCGCAGTAGCTTCATACGTTTTGATGCGACGTCGTGCGAGGAGTCATCACCTACTGACAAACCAACGGTGTACAGCGGCGACGTGAGTCTGGGCACTTCGACCCTAGGGGTTCTCGACGTGAAGGCGAGCCGTTCGCAGTGCTCAGTGCTCGTGCTCTGCGTCAAAAAATAAAATGACATTTTCCATCAGTCGCGTTCACAAACAAAAACATTCGAGATGATCATCTGCAAGTATCTATACAACGAGTGAGCAAATTAACCAAGCGAGAGAGAACAGCGTACTGAAACCTATAAACTAACAACGTTAATCCTCACCTCCCGACCTTGCCCAAGCAACGGCGGAGGTCCATTCATTATTCGTAACAAGGCCCGCCTGCTCCGCCTTCTTCAAGACAGTGATGATCCAATCTTGGCAGTTCCACTCCCCATTGGGCTCCTCCACCCTAACCCCCGCCGCAATTCTCTCCAACTCCTGTCGTTGGGAGAGACTCATCGTCGTGACGGCCTTCCGAGGTTTGTTCCTATGACTGTTATGCGTCTCCACCTGGGTGTAAGCGCCCCAGTTGGTAAGATGGTTATGCCCAATCTCCTGGACAACCTCTAGGAGTCGACGGTAGACGTGCTGTACGCCACCTTTCTCTTCCGTCTTTACCACCCAAAAGAGCTTCCAGTGAAGATCTCGTAGATCGGTCACGATGGGAATGCGGGTGACCACTATTTGGACTGTGAGGTCCGCGTCAGGGTCAGGATACCAGCGACTTAGATCGATAGGCGGTAGGCGACCAGAGGGACGGCCCATCTCGTTAGGAAGGATAGCCATACTACTTATAAGTCAGCTCATCGTTATCGTATCAAGAAATCGACAGGAAAAATTACCTGAGGAGAGTTCGAAAGAGTAGCTGACCTGTCCGATGGTGCTGTTCAATCAGATGGACACCATCGATGTCCAGCGAGGCAAACTGATACAGCCCAGAATTCAAAGTCAGCCAGAAACCCTACACGGAAATTGTCACTTCATTCTGCGGACATAGACGAAGGCGAATCAACATCTTACCTTTTTATATTCGGGTCATCAAGAACCGGCAACTGACATGTAATAGAGTCTCTGAGAGTCCAGAGTCTGGCCGAGGACGGCTTGACCATCCCACCAAGGTCGGATCTCAGGCAACAACATACTGTCCAGAATCGCAGTCACTCGTAGTCCAAAACAACACCTCACAGTCCAAAATAGCCGTCGCGACTTGCCGACCATTACATTGGATCACACAGGATAGCATAGTACATAGTGAGACCCTGGACCTGGTTGTCAGAGGACAGGAGCATTGCATTGTGTCTGGAGGAATAAACTGATGGATATGCAAGGTCCAGAGCCAGATAGATGCTTACTTCCTCAATTCCCGTTGAAGTTTCGGAAAACACTGGCTCGGAGTATGTCGTACAGTAAGACCTTATGGCCTCGACCACAGGGATTCAATGCACGGGGCATCGGTATCCGAGCAATTCCCCGCACGGTCAACGCGTTAGATTGGAGCATTGGACCTCGGCTCTGTTCTTGATAGCGTATGCGCGATAAAAGGCCCTGTGAACCCGGGGAATGAAGACGGTGGTATAAGGCTGTCGCGAGTACGCACTTCAGGCGCGTAGAACAAAGGGGGAAAAAAACTTTGAACAGTCGCGTGTCATCGATATGAATGTTGTTCTCGTGATCCAAGCAGATGTTTCTTGCAAAATATTTGTTTTGGGAAAGCTAAGATTTTTGTCAGATTCCGGATCTTGAAGGCAGAGAAATGTCGAGATTCGAATTGACGGGCACAAGACCATAAGTCTGGGAAGCAGGCGCCATGAAGAAATAGCGTTCCTCAGATGTTTATCATTGCATAGATGTGCAAAGAGACACGTCGATGATGACTGGAGACCTGAGGCCTGAAGCCCTGAGGAATTGAAGATAAAAACTTGCTCCAAGTACTAGCCTCTGATCCGAGTCCGGCGAGTAACTGCGATCACGGGAAATTCCGGAATATAGACTGCTTCGGGCCGAGCATCCGAAGCGTGCATCGAACCTCAGGTCATACATGCTGACATCCGGGGCGTTTTCCGAGTTGACGACTCGAAATACTCAATGAAAACCTCGTAGCGAGACGTCAGAAAGCCCGAGTTCCAAGGGTAACCAGGTTGTGCTGACAATTGTTAGGCATGGAATGGTGGGAGTAATTGAGAAAGTTTCCAATATGTACTGGACGTAACTTATTGAAGCAAGTACAAGGGCAAGCCCCGGCGTACCCGAATTAGAGATGGGAAGTGGTGGAGATTTATGGAGGAGGTAATTGAATACTTACATGACCCATTGGCATGAAATACATAGGCTAGATGAAGTCTTCTAGAAGACATTAGATATGCAAAAAATTTGGAGACGAAGAGGATAAGTATAGATGACTACGTCAAAATGAAAGAAGCGAAGTGAAGTGAAAGACTTACTCGGGAAATGTAGTCGTCATCGTCATCCATAACACCGAATCTTGGATCATCTTTCCCAGCTTAGGACCTTTAATCACATAAGTGACGACATGCATGTATAATTAGGTTGACCTGGAGAAAGAATGCTATATCAGGGAAATCAAACGTTCTTCAATGTGATATACCTGGGCGAGATCCCGTAACACCGTGCAAACCATGAGGTCACATCCGAATGAAAATCGAAGATATCATCGAAATATATAACGTCTAAGTGAAGAAAGAAGAATATCATGTCGACTTTAATGTCAAAGCAGTGGTCCTGGGTACTAAAAATGTATAGCTTGCTACGTGGACTAGTCATTTAATGGAGCTCGTCGAAACATTGGAATAGTGGAAAGACGCACAGAAACGAATCATGGTCAAGTTATGTACCTAAACCCAGCGCGAATTAATCTCCTCCTCCATTCCTTGCCCAAGTGACAGCCGCCATCCGCTCGTTCCTGGTGACGAGGCCCGCCTGCTCTGCCTGCTGAAGCACGGTCACGATCCAGTCTTGGCAATTCCACACCCCATTCGGCTCCTCAACCCTCACCTGCGCCGCTAGCCTCTCTAACTCTTTTCGTTGGGCCAGAGTCATCGTCGCGACCACCTTCCGTGGGTTGAACCGTTTACTGCTGGCAGTCTCTACCTGGGTGACTGCGCCCCAGTTTGTAAGATGGTTACACCCGATCTCTTGCACTACCTCCAGCCGCCGATGAAAGATCTGCACATCCCCATCTTTCTCTGTTATGTTCACCACCCACACCAATTTCCAGTGCAAGTCTCGTAGGTCGGTGAAGCCGGATATACGCGTGACCATGATGTGAACCGGTACTTCGGTGTCAGGATCAGGGCTCCAGTAATTCAGGTCGATCGGTGGCAGACGACCAAAAGGACGTCCCATTTCGTTAGGTAGAATGGAATTGTGCGTCATAGTTGTGAGTTATCTCTGGAGTGTGTATCGGGTGATCGTAGCACAGGATGGAAGGCTTGGAGCGGGAAAGAAGGCGCTGCCAGAACGAGCCTACTTATCAGCGACTCACATGGATGAGAATGGACGTCATTGTTCGACCCCGTGGCAGTCCCGTGGATGGTAATTCACGCACCGACTACAGAATAGGCGACGCCTGGGTAGTACAAGTACAAGCGGAGTCTTGAACTGATATGTCGGTTGTCAGACACATGCATCGAAGAGTTGTAAACAAAAACCACCGTATCAACTAGTTCATCCCAAGGACCAGAACCGGCCCAATGCCGTGGAGTAGCTTCCTTCTGGCTCCACCATCTCGCCCCACACAGATAAAATGACCTCAGACCAATGTCGTGACCAGATGGCCCCCGAGCGTAATAAGAGACTGTCCCAGAAGCGCGGGTACCACCCGAAAGTCTCCCAATCCAAAATGGCGGTAATGACCCCGTTATCAACCATGATATTGTGGTCATTTAGATCAGCGTGCATCAGCACTGCATCCGCCGCAGGACCGCTCAGGCTGTCTTCGGGAGGTAGCAGTACTGCACCGGGACCCAAACGAGCGCGCCAGTAGTTGTGGAAGTCCACAACCGATTGAAAAACACCCGGCTCCTCTATTCCCGCCATAGTCTCTTGGAGCGCAGGTGTGAAATAGGAATTTCGATAAGGACCCTCTGGCCAAGACCCCAGGGATTGACATGAGGCGCCGAGAGCTTCGAGCTCGCGCTGGTAAGAGATGATTGACTGAGCAATGTTGTGGAGGGTTGATGGGTCAGAAATCTTGGCGGCGCGAAGAGTTTGACCCTTTACTCTGTCCATAACTATGTAGCGCCGACCGTCGCGCACAAAGGCCCAGTGGACACGAGGAACGGGAATGGTGGTGAGCTGGCGCACGTGGTGCATGGCTCTGGCTTCAAGCATAGAACAGCGGAAGCGCTTCAACACTCGCGTGTCATCCAGGTAGACGATAGATGCCCATTCCAAGGAGGGATTTTCCCGCACGATCTCCTCCAAAGAGTGAAGGATTTCGTTGATGACAAAGTCGGGGGGGTTGAAAATATCAAAGGGGGGTGCAACAGAGGCCGACTTCTGCGAAATAATGTGCAGAGGGCTCTGTAAAGTAGAGAGTAATGATAAGATGCAGCCCAGTGCTGAGAACAAATATCGCTGCGAATGGTACAATGCCATGTCGCATATCTGCCTCTGTTCGGCATTCGATCCCGATTCGGAGTTTGCCGGGTAGAATTAACCCACTTGGCAGCGCGCCCGGTTTCTGGTTTCCGGTCATCATCATTATCAATACTCGGCACGGTACCAGTGGGTACGCCGTATACAAGATGCGGCATTTTTATGATGAAGAGTAAACATTACTAATGCTATAAAGAAATTACAATCCATTGTATCAAGATTGTTCAGATAATACTTGCGTCCGTTTCTTCCTCCCCGTTCCCGTCTTCTTCTTCTTCGACCTCGTAACCAAGATAGGTTCTGGTGTACTCGTCCGGGGATCATCATCAGGCACATCATATTGAGGGAAAGATGATATCTGTGGCGGCGGGGGCGGCGTTCCCCGCGATGGCGTAGATATATTCCTGGGAGTTGATGGAACTGATTTCACCACAGCACCCTCGGGCATTTCGCCATCCTTGTCGATGACGACTGGTCCCAGGGATACCTCGGACATGACGGGTATCAACGGATCAATAATGTCTGGTTCTGCCGCGAAGAGAAATGGGTTTACGGGGGCTCGTGGGTTAGCAAGTGAACACACTTACCTGACAACGATGGCATCCCCTCAAGTCGAACAACGGGTATCGAATCTACATCATTGGGTGGAGTAGGCTGGTTTTCAATGATATAGTACGGGTCGTCTTTGAGCTGCATCAGTCTCTCCGCCTTGCGCTATGAGAGGAAGCACGTCAGCAAAGTCGTTATGGTACAAGGAGAGGGAAATACCCGTTCTCGCTCTGCACGTTCCTCAACAATCTCCTCGATAATGGTAGGAGTCAACACGTCCTCATGCAGTAGTCCGTTGCCCTCCTTCCGCTTCTTCTTGCTCTTTACACCGTTAGTATCTTTTTCTTTCCTCTTCTTGCTCTTCTTCACTTTACCATTCAGCTCGTCACTGGGTTTTGGGGGTGGCGGAACGATCCATGCATCTAAATCCAAACCTTCCGGTACCGGAACGCTTTCTTGTGCTGCAGCACCAACTGGGTTGAGTTGATACGCGCTGAAGAGAGGTCGTATGAGGTAAAGACTCTTAGGAAAGCGAGGTTCGGCGATGGGATCGAAAGAGGAGCTGGCTTCGCTGAATGTCGTCTCCTGTATCGGGTGGTGTGATTCAAGATCGGCCTGTATGAAGCGGAAGAGCTGTAAAGTGTTTGCTGCCTAAAATAGAATGAGGACGAAAATAGAATGAGAGCGTGATAAATTCATACCCGTTCTTGCACTTCTATGTGAGGACTACTGACGAACTCGCTCCCTCGACTAATAACCATCGCAACAAGGTCCTTCACCTCGGGCAGATCGTCCTCAGTCCAACGTTGCGCAACTTCAGTAGCCCAAAATCCAAAGATCTTGGCTGCTGCTTGAATATAAACAGCAATGATATCTGGTGATAAATGCGATATACCGGGCTGCAACAGATAAGGAAGAAGCTTCTGGGGTTCAGCCAGTTCACTAAAATTAACTGTCAACAGGAACACGACATCGGTTAGAGAACGCGAACCTGCAGTATTCACCACATATCCAAGCAGCTGCCCATAGCACTTCAGAGCAACTACCCTCTTCTTGGGCATTCCGAAGCATCGTATCGTCGATAAGCAGCGTATACATGAGCTTTACAGCATATCGCCGTGCTGCTCGCACACGTCCTACCACATCGACCAACTGATCCTGAATCTGGGATCCAACATCGACATTGGCGACATGTGCCAAATCGACGAGAACTGACAGGTACCATTCAAAGTTTGTGACATTGTCGTATGTATCCTGGGAACACATGGTGAGGATTCGTTGCGAAAGGACAAGCCGGTACGCCTTGGACTGTGATGGCAGAATGTGAGGTCTAGAGCTCTGTGGAGATGAAGGTGCTAGGTGCTGAGCAAGAGACTGGGAGGCGGTTGGCATTGGTGTCGTTGATGCGTCGGATACTAGATGTGAGAGGACTTGCTGCACGATCGATTGAAGATTATCTCGGTTGACCTACAGTTAGTGCATAAGCTTCTAGCCGAGCCTGATGACAAGGACTCTTACCATGGCCGATACCAAGTCAAGAGCACGCATGCGAATACTGATATCCTGGTCGCTTACGCTTGCCAGAATAGTATCTTGGTATTCAGCCACTAGGTAGGGGTGAGAAGGGACGATCTTGACCATTGCAAGGAGAGCAATGTACTTCACTATTACGCCATTAGGTGCTGAGAATATGTCTGCATTGCGGACACGTACGATTTTGATCTGCGTCTTGAATGAAGGTTGCGAGTTTGGAAACACACATTCGAGCTAGAGAATCTCCTGAAGATCCTCTAAGCATTCCTCCTATTATGCAAGTATGCACGCATTCGTAGAGTAAAGATATGGCCGACGTCGTCGATATCAGTTCAGTTATGGGCGGTTGTAACTTGCGGACTAGGCGAGGTTCGTGAGGAGACAAGGAACCAAACTAACGAATGAAATCAGACCAGGGAAGATTTGCATGAAATAGTAATTACTAGTTTGATGATCTTGATGAGCATCCAGTTGTTAGACGAAGTAGTCATTAGATGAAACAGGACAGGCGCCAAAGCAAGGTAATCTTGAGGATTCCTTCGCGCGAGCTCGCAAAGCACGTTCACTGTGGCAGCAACGACACCTAACGATTTCATTGTTTCACAAATCTATGCAAGCGCGCAGCAGTTATCGGAGTGTGCTTACTGGGATCTGCATCCTCTAATCGTTCTTTGAGCCTCGATATTCCCTGTGATGATATTTCCGGATATTTAAGCATTGCTTTGTACAACGCGACGACTGCGCGTTTTCGGATGTTCGGGCGTGAATGGCTCAACATTTTGATAAGCTCTGGTGCAAGATCCCGGGCCAAGTCCGGAGTAGCAATATGAGAGATTCCATTCAACGTTACGGCAATGTCGGCTGGCGTTGAAATCAAGTCCTAGAACGTGTCAGGGAGCGAAATGAAACATCCCGATGCAACATACCTTCTTCAACAAATTCGTCGTTAGCATCAGGACATCGGTATCCTGGTCGAACGACTGGACGGCTGCGAGGTAGCCAACACTTTTGAGATGAAATTTGGGAGACGACATGACTTCTACGACGTGGAATGAGGCCCAGCTCATGTCATGGCCAAGCATGTCGAGCTAGACAACGTTGGATGCGGTCCATCGGCAATGATAGAGACACTCACATAGGTAAGTTTCAGTACTGCACCAGCCTTGAGCTCCATGTCCTCGCTCTTGATTTCACGTCTGATCTCGTCGACGGCCTTGGCGATGAACTTGGCTTCATCCTTCTTGTTCGCTCGAAGCCCTCGAATGAGATCCTGCAGCGTGCGCTCCCACATCCGTAGTTCCGGCACCCGCGAATACACCTTGCGAGCCTAGTAGATGAGGAAGAGGTCGAATGGTACGTACAAGACGCGTATTGACAGTAAGTATCCAAGATGGATCAATAAGGAGGCAAAAATACAAAATAAAAAAATAAGAAATAAAACACACAAAATCCCAGAAAGGAAGGCAGTGTTCAACGAAATCTCTGCTTCCAACTTTCATCTTCTTTCTATACCTTCATTATTTCACATAGGACGCACCTAATGCATATAGACCGCGACGTTGCCTTATCCACGCGCAACGACGTATTTCACCAGTTTTATGCTTGGGAGCCAGAAGATGCGCGTGCTCGCATCCTGTCTCTCGCTGTCGACGCCGACGGCGATGACGACGACGAATTTGATGTTAGATTTGAAAATAACGCACAGATATCTGATGCCGACTCAGAGGCGACTGGTGAAACCTTCTCAGTATGGTCTTACGACGAGGGGGGAGTGCCAACACTGAGTGGCACTGTCTCTTGCATAGAAATACCAGTACCAGAGGATTTTGAGCCACACCCTCCATATTTGGCATGCACGCCGGCCTCGAGGAGTGTAGAAAAGGAATCTTATGATATGACATTGTCCGCTGAATGTCTCCCCTTTGTTCCTTTCGCTGATGACCCCACTTTCCCACTGGTTGAGTACGCGAAGCGCTACGAATCTTTCGAATGGCAGGTCGATTTTGTGGATCCCGATGGTGAGCTTCATCTCCATCACATTCAGATCTAACATCTTCTCCTTGCAGTCGAGGTCGTAGAGATCGAAATTGCGCGGCGATTACATTGCGAATTTGGTTTGTCGCTGAATGCAATAGACGAACTCAAAATCATAAGACCCATGAGACTCTCACACGATTCAGGATTGATCTGGGACACATTTCAAAGGTTGGTGGATGGTTACATCTCCAAAGTATTCGACGCGGTTAACCTTCTTGCAGAGACATGCCGGATATCCCGTGGTTGGACGAACCAGTCATCATGACTCTCCCACCTCGAAAGCTACCTAGTGAAAATGACTTGTTAAATGAAATCAACAGATTCAGACCACAATTCTGTCCGAGTATGAATTGTATACATCTCGCCTGTAAGGTGCATCAATGTGAGTTTTTCTTTGAATGTTTGAATCTTTCCAACGGAAGCGTACTAGTTGAATATCCACCAATCAACCCCATTACTCCAACGAAAACAAACCAAAGTCTCAAACTACAACAGGGAGCTCTCTGTGGGCCAGACTGTTATCGTCACCTCGACGAAAGTCAAGACGGCATGATGGTGAGCGAGTTCCTGACCAATAGATTTCACAAACCAATACTCTTCAGGAAGGTGTCCAGTGGACGGATCCAGAAAACGAAGAGTTTCTTCAGGGCGTATTGAAGCTGGACCCAGATATTTCACCCTGTGCCTTGGCTATCATATGCAGAAAGAGATGTTTTGAAGTGCGTTCTCGTTTGCCTGTTGCATTTTTCTGCTTAGCCTAGATATCCAGGTCTACATATATCGTACTCGACTCATTCCCGATGAAAAGGTCATCATAGGCGAGCCGGAAGAACCACAGAACCAACGTCGACTTGTATTTTGTATGGGGAAGCGTTGTCCATACTAATGAGACCCTGACCTCTGTCTACAGACGACGACAATCTTACTGATGATACGACATACGTCCCGTGAGCTGACCTTGATCGTAAGTGACAGGACCTAATATGAGCACTGATAAGCATACCGCCTTGTGGGCATCCTGGGCCGTGTGACGCGAATAGTAATTGTCAATGCTATTTCAAGTCCCACCACTGCCAAAGAAACTGTAGATGCGGCGTAACATGTGAGTCCTTCAATATTTCAAAACTCTTTCCAGAAATTTCTATGTAGGTCCGCGTCGCAGGAAAGGATGTGATTGTACCCACGACAAGAAGACTGGACTTTGCATGAATGCGAAGATATGCATTTGTCTAGCTGGTGGAAGGGAATGCGACCCAGAGCTCTGTCTGAGTTGTGATGCACGGTACGTGTTTTTGCTGTTAAGTGAATAGCCCGCTAAGCATTGTACTAGAGGTGTGTTTTCCATCATTATGGCAGAAATATAACCAGAACCATGCGATAATACCCTCCCTTGTTATCTAGGCGCTGAATATCAAAACAAATGCGAAAACGTGGCTCTTCAAAGGCAGCGGTATACTGTTCGTAGTTCTTTATACGAATTGCTTTACAATGTTCATTCGGCTGCCCAGCATCTTGAAATCAAGCGAGGTGCATACGGCCTAGGTGCCTTTGCAAAAAGAGAGATGAAGCGCGAGACAAAAATTGGCGGTGGGTGGGCCGTCTTTGGTGTCTACTACGACACTAACGTCGCCGTGATAAGAGTATGTTGGAGAAATTCTCTACCTCAGTTTCGACGGTGCTCAGGATTTGAATGAGCTCATCCACAACCATACCGGTGTCAACTATGCATTTGAGGCAAACGCCAGCGACAACGTCCGTACCATTGATGCAGGTCGGCTGGGAAACGAAACTCGATATCTCAATCATTCGAAGAAGCCGAACTGTTATACTCGCCGTGCGTTATCCACGTCCCAAATTCTACATGAAACTCACCGCATTCCTGGAATACTAGCCGCATTGGTTAACGGGGAGTATCGCCTTCTGCTCACCACTGGTCTGTATTTTCTCTCTCTCCTGTGATGAGGATATAATAATACAGACCCGATTCGCAGATAAGAAAGTGAAAAAGAATCAGGAACTTTTCTTGGACTACGGGAAAGCATATTGGAAAGGAGTACGAGCGCTTCCTACTAGTTTGAATATCCTTCCACAGCTAACACCGACACCTTTAGAAGGAACCCGGCGAAGATGGAAACGGGGATGAAATGATCGAAGATTGATCATTGCGATTTGTGAATGACTCGGGGATTCTGGGTTCGTGCTAGGTCGATTGTGCAAAACAAAGCATAGTTGCTACCGAATAGTATATCACAAAAATCATACATAAGACCAAAATAAGACCATTGATTGATACTTGACAGTCTACACTGGACTGTCCGGGACTTGGCCGCTTTTGCGAGAGGTAAACTGATCATCTAGAGGAATCGACTGTATAAAGTGAGATTAGCAAGCCGCCATGTGCACTTGAGCAAAGAAACGTACTACATCGCGTTGAGTCCTAGTATGAGTTTCCAACAGAAGGACGGATGTCGCCTCGATTCCGTTATTATTCGGGAAAAACCCCTTCTGAATGTAGCCGCGAGTATTCAGGTTAGCGAGAAGAGTATTGCAGTACAGGGGGCACGCGATGAAAGAAAAGGCAGCGTAAACGTCCTGCACTTCCCAGACGACAAGCTAAGCGCGTTCAATTAGCAGAGAGACGGCAAGAAAAGTGTATTGCCATACACCAACGAGGGCTATTAGTACGATCACGGAGGTCCACAGCCCAGTATTAACGATTACAATGGAGAGGCGGTGGAGTATCTGGGTAGTGCTATAGTATACGTTCAGCACAGTTCATAGTTTCAGTTTTATGACGCCCACCTCTTAAATGTGTCCCTTCTTCCTATCCATAGTATCGAGAGGAGGGAAGCAGATATCAATATATCTACTGTAGCACTGACGGCCCATATGGATTCGAGGAGTTTCTGCGAGATGTTAATATGGCTGATAGCAGATAGGCGTAAGACTTGAAGCGCACCGTTACTGACTCGGAAGATATAGTCGACCCTGGATTCTGGCTGTGTACATCCGTATTGACTACCAATCCTTCAGAAGTTATAGATAAATGAGAACTTACCAGATGATCACAAAGGCTAATACGACGCGACATGTTAGTTCAGGTTTTAGCTTGAATATACTGCAGAATCCCCACCAAGAATACCAGCTAGAGAGTAATCGACATCAGAGGAGCCCCGGTCTAACACGAATGAATAAACTCACGAAACATATAGAGAGAAGCCGGAACCTGTACGCGCCGCATCAGTTCAGCAGTAACAGCACAGATGTAAGGTCCGACTCACAAGTAGTATGATGACGAATCTCCAACGAGACCCAGAGCAGACTGGCGGACGTATCTTCAGAAATGCTCAAAGAAAGCTTTGAGACACTCACATCGCCAAACTGTAGGGAAGTATTAGTAAGCTGGGAGATTCGTTGAAAAGCCAAGTATCTCACACCCATGGTTCAAGAACGCCGTGTGTAATGTATCAGCAATCCTGAAAATAGAACTGAATGAGAATTCTATGTTGCAAAGATAACCGTAGGCGTACCAAAGGAAAATAACCTAAATTTTTACCCAAATTCTCATGAATAGATAGATTATCGTAGAGACTCAACAACTGACCAGTAGTTTGAGTAAAAGATGATCGCGACGGTGGTGACTGCATTGGCGCTCAGTGGAGATAGCCCGTCCTAGGATACCGAAGCTCACTAAACAAAATACTGGAAACTAGGTGACCCGAAGCATGGAGATCAGTATCAGTGCAGTGAACAGTGTGCATCGAAATGTAATACGCACGTCTGGACGCAGGTTAAGCCCCACAGGATGGCATTTATGACAACACTGATATACTCGATGTATATACCGACAGGGTGATGCATGGGGGATATTTGGTCAGAAATGCACCTAATGGCACCATGCTTATATGAGAAACCTCAAGCGGGTGGTTTAGAAGTCGCCTGAGCTACTCCCGAACTTGATGTATCAGTATCAGATTGATCCAAGATTACTACCAATGAAAACGCTGGTCCAAAACTTGATCACGTTGACAATAAACCAACAGAAGCAGGCGTGAAAGACTCGGAGGATTATTGACGAAGTCCATTGGCCTCAAAGTTGAAATTTGATCTGGTCTGGCATTAGGCAAACGTAATGTACGAAGGCAAGGATGGTGTCGATAAACCCGAGTCCACATTCCGACGACTCTGTGGATAGTGATACCGATGCAACAGCACTAGAACGATCGAACTGAATATATGGGCGCGAAATCAAACCATCAGATGACGGCGGACCTCTTACCGGATAGTAGCAGTACATCCACGAATGACTTGGTATCGTGAACGACGCAGCATTGTGCAAAGGCGACGTTTGCACGGAGTCAAGTTGAACGTCTCTCACCATCTACGCCGATCCTAAGTATTAGGATATCGACAAGCTTTACCTTTGAGAGTCGAATAGCCTTGCGGCTTGATGTTCGCATTACAATTGGGCGCTCCATCAACCGCAATGTACTTTTTTATGGTCGATTTCCAGTGATGGTGATCGGCTTTAGGCTCGATACCAACCTACCTGTCACCTGAACCGTCCTCCATCCCCTCAATAGGAACTACACGGCCTCGTAGACTGGTTCGAGTCTAGATCGGCTTGCTCCAACCAATATACTTAAGTATTGATTGATATCTGATGTGCCTTGAATGCGCTTGCACCACTGAAACTTGATGTGCGCGTAAACATTATCTGAACGTGCCAGGTTGATAGTCCACACTTACCGACAAAGAATAATACAGCTCATATAAAGCCATGGGTCCATCCTCGTTCCCTGTAACTCAATCCGCCAAACGCTGGAGCCTGTCTTGCTATCCACACCAGGATGGTTCTCAGGTTGAAACCACAGGTATAATGATAGGATCTGTGCAAATTTTAAGATCGCCTCGGCCCAAGTTTTAGGATTTCTGTGCGTCATCTGAAGACATACATACCTTGACGTGACCAGCATTCTTCTGAGCAGACAGAAATCGGAGCACACTGGTGAAAATTGGGACGATCCCGATGGATATACCAGAACACTTACCATGATGGGCACAGGGAACTTGAAGACTGAGAACGACGAAAAGACATTATGGAACATGTACATCTACAACCTGGGAGAGACAAGCATCCATGTCTCGATTGAACGAAGTGTCGGTCTTCGGGATGCATTTCTTCGTTGCGGTAGATTTTTTCATGCAACTTAGAGATGGGCTGCAACGTGATGGGGAGCTAGAAATTCCCGCTCCATTGCGCCAGTCGCAGTGGATTCAAAAAGAAAGGGACTTCGGAGTCAAAGCAATAGCAGCGGCCAATCAAATCAGACAAGCATTTTTCCCAAATGGATCCCTACCGAAGACCAGCGAATGTGCAAAGAGATATCATTGCTGACACTTGGATAGCGCTCAATGCTTAGACTGCGGAGGAATACACTATCGCTTCAAGTTCCAGCGTGACCTTGTCTAGCCACCAATATCAGCTCAAATTAACAGCGACGCACAACTTACCACAGATTTTGATTGCTTATTACTTACAGTGTGAGTACTGGTTCACCTGCAATGACTAGAACGGCACGTCAGAAGCCATACAAACAAACTACGAAACTTCCAAACTCCAAATATTTGCTGCTACTCGAAAAACCACCCAATGGAAGTCCTCGTTCGTAAGCAGCAAAGAAAAAAGGAGGCCCACCCAGCCAGAGTGGCCGAAGTGGGACAGGAAAATATTGAGACGGTGCATAAACCTAAGCCTATACAAGCCGCAGACACCCTCTGGGGACAGGGTCGCCGTGCTATGAAGGATCTCCACGGCCCACAAACCCGGTTACGTGAAGGGGCTTGTGCCATCAAGGTAAGTATGAGGTGTTCGGATGTCGGATCCTGCAATTTATACTGGCGATGCCCCGCACGGACCAATCCTATATAAGGATATCAACGCCTGCTGATGATCGATCGCACGAATTCGACGTTATTCAACTTCCGAGTCGATGTCCAGCACTAGTACCAGTGAAATCTACAGAGGCGGCTGCTACTGTGGCCGGGTCTCATACGCAGTCACTGGAAAGCCCATCCTCAGCGCTTACTGTCACTGCACACAATGCCAATCGATCAAAGGTTTACTTGTTCTTCCAAAGTGGCATCGAAGCTCATTTGTCGCGCCGTAGCTGCTGTCTTCAGCCATACCATCCACTTCCCTGGCTCCTCATTTTCCTGGACCCATAACGCCGCCATGGATGTGTACCACCGTAAACTTGGCTCCGACCGTTATCGCTGCGCCAACTGCGGAACAGCCGTAGCATGCTATAGCACAGAGAGTAACGAATGGAGCGTATATGGCGGCCAGATCGAGAGAGATGAAGCCGGAAGAATCAAGCACTGGGAGCTTCTGAAGCCCACTGCCCACATATTTTATGATACCAGGATGCTCGACGTCCTCGACGATTTGGGTAAATGGGACGGGTATGAGAATAGTTCGAACAGAATCTCTTAGCTGATGTTACGGCTCCGTATTTCGCACTGCCATCGGTTTGTGACATCTTGGAAATACATCCATGATCCATCGTCTGACGAGACTATTTTTTTGCAGGCACGGTTTCTAGTGGAACCTTCAACACTTCCTGATGATTGCGTCAACATATATCGCATTGCGAAGTACATAAACAATCACACTGCCAGACAATTTTTGATTTTCAATGGCGTCAACGGACACAGGGGCGTGGAAGTGGTTTTTCTGTGTGCTTGTACTGAACCACCATCATCGTCTGGCTCCGGCCAGTACTTCATAACTGCGGAACTCCTTGATGACAGTGGATTCTGTTTAATGAACATCTCTCAATGACAGTTATGATTGCTGTTGCCCTTCTTGTCTTCCCACGCGTTGCCATCATCTTTTGGCCTCGATTCTTGATACCTATCCGCCCGCGTCTGACAGATCTCGCTGGAAATGATTCTCTTGAAGCCTAATTCTACCTGGTTTTCTCCCTTTTGTTTCTTGTTCACTGTTGCTTGAGATCATGACGATTCCACAACTCATACCGACTCTGCGCTAAAATTTCCCTTCTGATGTTCCGGGTTCAAACTAAGTCGCCAACTGTTGATCTCTGTTTCGTTACCAACTATGATATTAGCTCTAAGACATGAGAATATCCGCATCTCTTGGGGAGATGTTGATCATACGGCAGTGTCCTTCGCGAGTATACTAATACCCGACAGATCTGAGCTGGAATTGTACCTCACACTCATTTTTCTGTCGTTCTTTTGCTTCTTTTCTTCCTCACACTCATTTTTAAACACTCGTTTTTAAAGGTCTACTTTGTATCATCGGAGATGCTCCGGAGGCAAAATGAATGCCCAGAAGCTTTTGGGGGTGACCCTTCATGTCAATTCGGCGACCTGCTCGTGTTCTCAAGCACTAACTTTTATGCCAGTGACACGCCCGTTTAATTTGCGATCGGAATATTCTGGGAACATTTCGTTTAGTATCAGTGGACGCGGTGAAGCAGGTGGGTCAGCTTCAAATGCTGCGAAAATGTTATGAGGGGTTAAGCTTTAAGATTCAGGTTTACAAACAGGGGCGTCGAGCGGTTCAACATCAAATGGAGAATCGAAAATGGCATCCTCGTCCTCGAATGGTGACAGGGGCAATCCGAGTGCTGCTGGCAGAGGCTCTTTCGACTCCTACGGCATTTCGGAGAACAGAGACCTCGGCGGGAGCACTTCGCTTGGCGGTGGAGTCAGAGCAGGCGGAGATGGCATTGATATCGGTTTTGGAACTGATTCCATCAAGGGCAGAGAGGATAAAGGAGCAAGCCTTGGCGGCGGTTCTTCTACCGCTGGACATCATGGTTCTAGGCACCACACGCACAGCCAGGGGAGTAATGCAAGTCCTTCGCAGTCAGAAGGAGGCAAGAAATCCAATTCCAAGGCCGCATCGGGTTCAGGGAACGGCGATAACAAAAATGGCAGCAAGCAAGGCGCGGCATCTAACAGTGGAGTCAAGCCGTCTCCTCAAACGATTCCAGATACCACTCCGACCCCCACCGACGCTCAAACGCAACCTGCAGCTACGTCGGCATCCATTGCATCAAATGAAGGACCCCCGGTGAAAACCGGAGATTCTTCCCCACTTACAACTTCAATCCTGACGAATCTTGGGTCTTTGTCTTCTACAACGGAAGGACCTGATATCATGGTAGATAGAAGTACTTCTGTTGAAAGGTGCGTTCAAATCTAATGAACCAATGGATTTTACGCCGACATAATCCAATAGCTCCTCATCTTTGCAGTCACCTTTGACTTTGGTGGGTGGAAGCAGTTATATCAGCTCAATCGGCAGAAACCCCACCGCTTCACTCGGCAGCTTCTCAACTACAGCTACAGCCGCCATGATTAGTTCATCTGCCTCTGAGGCTGGATATACCATGAAGTATGCGCTCATCCTAAGCTCATCCCTGTTATTATTCTGAATCCGGTTTCATCTTTATAGTACCTCAACAAACTCGCGCGGTTTGGTTGGCGGGATTATCGGGGGTGTAATCGCCTTCTCTGCCCTTATCACCCTTCTGGTATTCCTATTCGTTCGCAAACGGCAACGCTTGAGAATACCCAGTAGTTTGTTCAACTTTGACATTGAGAGATTCGTTGGTGCTAAATTTTCTGCCGAGTCTGTCGTTGAAGCTCGTGTTCCTACGCCAGCGACTCATCAGGTTTCTCCCACCGTCGTCAAGTGGAAGCCTTCTCCTGAATGGGGAGACGGCCGATGCGACGACGATGGGGTCTTTAGGCCAACGCGGGTATCTCGAGGTAAAGTTGCGAATCCACTCCAAGACGCTGCACATGCTCGAACGTCGATCATTTCCGCCCCCGTTCCTGTCGTTGAAGATTCCTTTCACGACCCTGCTCGAGAGTCTAGGCATGCTTTCCGCGATTCCGGGACCAGCTCTCTTGCCATGTCTTACGAGGAGGGCACAGTGCAGGAAGCCTCTCGAGTGCCAATCCAAAGGCTCGGAAGGTATGGCAATTTGTGGGGTCCATTTTACATCGGTCGCTGATTCCCGTGCCAGTTCGGTGTTGTCGTTTGATCATGATACGTTTGCGATAGGTCCCAGCGTCAGTGATACTTAGTGACATTGCCTTCGTTATCTGAACGTGGCAACGGTACCATCTTGTTACCAACAGTTAGAGCTTCAAGGTACGACAACTCCAAGTTCGAGAAAGTCATCATGATTCTAGTCATTGAAGGGCGACCGTATCATAGATTGTAACGAAGGGTCAAGGAAGGCGTCATCTTGCTTGCAATGTAAGGTTCATCCATGCATCTTTGCTACTTTGTATCCGCTACGGGGTTTAATGAATACATAGTTTCGTTGGGCACATGAGCTATTGACACCGAATAAAGTCTTGGCAAAATCATTCCAGAAAATTCCGCTGAATGAGATAGGATTTCGATGGGTGTAGAGAATCAACTTTGCAGGCGTGGGGTACAAATGCAATCTTCTAGTTTTTCGAAGCTGAAAAGAAGGCATGTAGTGATTCGGAGGAGGAAATTTCTTTAGAATTTGTTGTACCACTGCTGCCAAGACTTTTATTACAATTGAAACATGGCTCGAACACATCGTCATTTATTTAAAAGTTGTGTAGAGAATTTTTAGTAGAGAATTGGGGGCGGTGGAGAATCGCTGCGCCTTGCACAGAAAAGCGGATAATTGTTTCGTTATGAAAAGTAATCCTGCGGAGGTGACATGACCTAATTTGGGCAACGAAGTGATGCCAACGACCGAGATCACGCCCTTGACCGGGATCCACCACCACCCCTCAGCTTGGTCGGTGACGATGTACTCGACCCAGCAGCGGCAGCGGCCGTCGTCACAGTACACACAGCCGGACCAACCGTACCTACAGAACGACAGTCAAACCGATTCCCCGTACAGCTCAGTACGGTCAAGGGCCGCTTCTCAACAGCCTATTCCACAGACCAACGGGGAGGATGTAGAGTTCGATGACATTGATGATGAACGCGAGTATACTCCACCCCAGGACCAGGACACGGATCCAGACGATTTCTACAATGGCGATAATAATAACAGCCATCCTCCTTCAACATATATGCCTGACCAATACGCCCCACGGTCCGTGGCGACGCAGTCTATTCGTGCCCCCTCTCCTCCTCCAGGCCCTCTTCTCGACCATTCACATCTTCGTCCTGGTAACCAAGCCGCTTTGCTATCCCATGAACGTACCCTTGAACTCTACCGCGCAAACGCCAAGAAGACGCAGGACCCAGATCTCCAATTCGAATTCGCTGTTTTCATGATAGACGCCTCTAAATCTCTGCCGATACCAGAAAATATTCCAGGAAATCTTCTGCAGGTGGAGAAGGCGATGGAAAAACGTGAAGATCTCGTAAAGGAAGCGACTGGCTTGCTAAAACGCCTCGCGGATCGTGGACATTCGCCCTCGCAATATTTCTTGGCGGATTGCTTCGCGAATGGCATTGGGACGGTGAAGGGGAAGCAGGATTTCGACCGAGCATATCCTCTATTTGTTCTGGCTGCGAAGCATGGCCACGCAGATGCGGCTTACCGTGCCGGGACGTGCTGCGAAAACGGCTGGGGGTGCAGACGGGAATCAGCAAAGGCGGTGACTTTTTTCCGGAAAGCTGCAGCGGCATTGCACCCTGGCGCAATGTATCGGTTGGGTATCGCAGAGCTCAACGGGGAGCTCGGCTTGTCACGGAGTCCAAAGGAAGGAGTCAAATGGCTGAAGAGAAGCGCGGAGCAAGCTACGGCCGAGTTTCCTCATGCTTTGCACGAGTTGGCGTTGCTACACGAGCGGGGAATTGATAATGTGGTTTTCGTGGATTATGAATACTCCACTGAGCTACTGGCACAAGCTGCTGAGCTCGGGTATGCGCCGAGCGCTTATCGACTTGGTGAATGCTACGAGTATGGGAAAAACGGGTGCCCGAGTGATCCAGCTTTATCTATTCATTATTATGTGCGTCTTTTCCTTTTGTTTTATTATCATTTTTCTGATCTATCTCTTAGAACATCGCTGCACAACAGAATCATCGGGATGCTTGCTTTGCGCTAACCGCGTGGTATCTTGTCGGATCGCCTGGCGTGTTACCCCAATCAGACACCGAGGCGTTTCTATGGGCCCAAAAGGCAGCAGAAGCCGGCCTCGCTAAAGCTATGTATGCTGTCGGATACTTCACTGAGGTGGGAATAGGGACACAAGCCCATATGTCACAGTACGTATCCTTTCCTTGACTACCTGTTACCATTTAACTTATAATTATCACAGGGCTGTAACCTGGTACAAGAAAGCGGCAGAACTTGGTGATAAGCGAGCGGCGCAACGGTTAAAGGCCTCTACGAACTCACCGATGCCTCAGCCAGGCGGTCCCGGTGCCGTCTTAAATCGCGGAGCCTTCGATTCGAGCGATAATGGTAGCTCGGGCAAGGGGAAAGACAAGGAGTGTGTGATAATGTAGGGGAGCCGTGTGTATGCGCTCATCCCTTTGGGACACTTTTAATTTTGGCGAACGATGTAGTTATAATATTATGCTTTCGGGACCCCATTTCTAGATTAGTATAGTATACGCATCCCTATCCTAAACCCTTCATTTGTTCACGTTTGGATGGATTAACTTATTCCTGTAGTATGGGATTTGTGCAAATTACGCACAGGCCGAATATTTGAATATTATATTAGTTTCCACACGTGAACGCGCTCTTTACATCTGTTTGTCCCGATGCCCGGTCGCGCCCTGACGCTCCTTGTACCATGGCCTCCACCACCCAGATTTCCGAATGCCTTGCTGCGACACTGAGCCCGAATGCCAACGAGCGTATATCTGCAGAGCTCAAGCTCATCGAGTACTTCTCGCAGCCAGGCGCGTTTTTATCGATTTGACGTGAAAATTTGACGTCTGACCTGTTGGCACTTCTTCGTTCGACAGGGACATCTCTGGCTTTATCAGAGCTCATCGTCTCCTCAAATGTCGACATGCCGCTACGCCAGATAAGTCGACCGCGTTTTTCTCGTTTCTCGACGCGTCTTGATGGCTTTCTTGTTGATCCAAGCACTCTGCGAGCATCGTCTTGAGGAAGTATGTGAGAGAGAGGTGGTCGCCGTTTTTCCAGGGATTCAAGGGAGCGGCGCCTCCCCCAGAGGTGCGTTGCTTATTCTTCTGTGCGTTGCAGTGGCTGAGACCAGAGAGCCACCAGATCAAAACCCAAGTGCGACAAGCTGTATTCCAAGGCCTTTCAGACCCAAATCGAAAAATTCGGTCTCTTTGTGTGCGTCTATGCCTGCTTTGATGGACGATGCGATTGAAAAGCAATCCAATTAGGCCCACACTCTGACGTCCATTGCCAACTCTGATTGGCCTGATGAGTATCCTGAGCTCTTGAATGACTTGATCAGCCTGCTATCTTCGGGATCTCCCGATTCTGTTCACGGAGCCATGCAAGTTTTTACCGAGTTCATCAAGGCGGATTTGACAGAGGATCAAATACTACCAGTTTTACGAGACTTGCTGCCCTCCCTGCTCTCAATCCTGGGTGCCACTGAGGTAGGTGCTTTGTGGCGACAGCAGGTGGTGTGACCGCTAACGTCATTCAAGCAACATTTGCCTTTGACGCGCGCTAGGACGATTTCAGTGTTTCGCCAATGCACAATATCATTGTTTATGGTGAAGGATCAATATCCGCAGGCAGTGAAAGAAGCCATTGCTTCGGTTCTTCCGGTGTGGCTTGAGGCATTCAAAGTGCTCTTGAATATGGATCCTCAGCATGACGCAAACAGTTCCAACTGGGACGGTCTCGCCATCCGTATTCAGATCTTCAAGGTGATCCTTAGCACCAGGCACTTTCGTTCAAACATTAATCCGTTCTTAGACCCTCGAAACCATCCACACGAGTTTCCCTAGAGCTCTGGTGCCCTACTTTGACGATCTTCTTAGCGCCTCTATCACTCATCTCAACCTGCTATATCCAACGTTCGATCAATACTACCTCACATCCAGCGATCCCATCCCTCCGTCCTCTGAAGATGACCCGGTGCATCTGTCTCATCTTATCAGCTCTATCCTAGATTTCGTGGCAACCGTTATACGAGGAGGAAAGGCCAAGCAGTGGTTTACACCTGAACACTCAACTGCTTTAATTGCCGCAGTTTTCAATTATGCGCAAATGACCGACGAAGATGTAAGTGCCGGAGACCCTGCTTATGACGTTATCTCATTGTGCGTAGGAAGACACTTGGGGATCCAATGCTAATACATTCGTCGCACAAGAGGATGACGAAACCCAAGACTACAGTGTCCGAGTTGCCGGATTTGATCTGCTTGGTGTGAGTAACCTTCTTCCACAACGTAACCGCCAGTGTTAATGCGGCAGTTCAGGCAATCATTGACAGAGCCACGGTTCAAACCATCGCAACTTTCCATACTGTCATACAGCAAGTAATACAATCGTCAGACCAGGCACGCAATGGCGGCAAAGAAGACTGGTGGCGGCCACTAGAGGCTGGTCTAGCTGCTATTGGTTCACAGGCCGAGTCTATTCAAGATTGTCTTGAAGATGAAGAGGACTCAGAACGCCCCAAGCCCATTGACATCGAGAATCTACTCCGGGATGTGATTCCCTTGGTTCTAGGTCTTTCTGGTTCGTGACACTAATTTCCCCATGAATTTATCACTTATCTCGCCTCATAGATTTCCCCTTCTTGCAAGGACGTGGTTTCGTCTTTGCAAGTCAGTATGCCAAGCTCTTGCCTATACAGTTGGCCGGTCAATACATCGATGCGGCTGTTCAGGTGATTGAGTCGAATGAAGGCAGTATTCCTGTGAAGATATCAGCGGTGAGAGCGGTCCACAAGTACGTCTTTTCTCGAAGCGGCCCTGTTTGTGTTAAATTAATATTCTGCTGCTTAGCTTCTGTAATGGCACGGACGACGCGGCTTTGACACCTTTTATGTCCCGTATTGCCAAAGATATGGGACCGTTCCTACTGCACACATCCGAGGACACCCTCTCCCTCGTTCTCGAAACCTTATCTGTCATCGTTGGCGTAGACGAAGGTAAATGGATGACCCCAGAGTTGGCAGACTCCCTTGTTCTAGCCATTCTGGAAGTGTGGGCTAAGAATAACAAAGGTTCGGCAATAAGCTGATTGATTAAAATTGACCTCAACCGAACCATGTCATAGATCCTATCCTTCTGTCGATCTTCCCTGATATTCTGGAGTCATTGGCGTCGGCTTCTGCGCCGGCTATCTATGAGGTGGTCGTAAAGCAAGCGCTGCCTTCGTTATGTAACTCTATATCTTCTGCGACAATTGACGAGTCGTGGATCACCAGTTCGGCCATTGACCTTGTCAACAGTCTCATCAACGGTTCGAAAAATGGTCTCGGCGATGGGTTCTTTGCTCTTCTTGCTCCTCACCTATTCAAATGCCTTGGTGAGGCCGATGACCGTGATGTGTTACAAGTGGGTCTTGTCTATATGGCGTATGTCTCATTTTCTAATGATATCTTTGTAGAATGGAATCATTTGTTTGACGCTCATTGTCCGGAAAGACTGTAAACAATTATTGTCATGGTCCGACAACAATGGGCGTTCGGGATTAGATTATGTATTAACGCTTGTTGCCAAAGTGCTGCAGGGCGAGGATGAGTCTGCCGGCTTGACAATTGGTGATCTGATCATCCATTTGCTTCGGAGAGCGGGTGATGCTGTCCTTCCGGTGCTACCTGACCTCCTACAGGCTATGGTGAACCGCATGGTCACAGCCAAGACAGCGTCATTTATCCAGGTACGACCTCAATTTCAAGGTCAATTTGAACCATACTGAATAGCAAAATCAGAGTCTCGTTATCCCGTTTGCATTCCTGATAACACATCAGCGGGATACAGTGTTGTCTTTGCTTGAATCGACAAACACCCAAGGACGTTCGGGTTTGGAGGTCCTGATTCATACATGGTGTGAAAATGCGGAAACGTTTCAGGGATTCTGGCCGTCGCGGATCAGCACCATGGCTCTTTCGCAACTTTTCGTCTGTGAAAGGCCGTCGCTTCTGAACCTCATGGTGAAAGGTGACCTTATCGTTAAGCCGGAGACGAAAAATGGTTAGTGTCTTTGATTGACTTGTTATCGGTCCGGTGCACTGAGTTTGTTTTTGATTACAAAGTCATCATGACACGGTCACGTACAAGGACGAGTGCGCGCATTCCTCCTTCCTCCATCAGGACGAGCGCTAGTGAACATATTGCTAACTCGTCTCCTTCTGCAGCACCCACTGAATTTACCTCCATCGCGTTCCCTGTCAAAGCACTCAAAATCTTGATTCACGACCTCCAATCTAGCGGCGAATCGGCTACGTTTGCTGCATCTGGCGGCAACCTACCAGATGCCGACGATGACGATGGTGTATGTGTTACCGTTTGCAGAGTCCCGGAAAGCGATCTAACCCAAATATAGGATGAGGACTGGAGTGATCAAGGGGATGGTGGCAAAAGGGACGCTGACCTGCAATATCTGTCAGATCTCATCGGACCCAAGGGATTGGCCTTCGACAATGATGATATTTTCGAGGATAATGACGATGAAGATCTGAAGACTGATCCTGTATCGCAGATGGATATACAGGTGGGTCTCTTTATTATTGTCCCTCTCGGTAGCGATGTACTGAAATATTCTAGGAACATCTCACCTCATTCCTGCGAGAATGTGCATCCAGGAACACGTCCAATTTTTCTGTGCTGGTAGAACAATTAAGTGCGGAGGAAATGGCGGTAGTTCAGGTCGTTGTTTCTCAACAATAGAATCTCAACAACAGCTCAAGTAGATCTACCCATTTTGTTTAAAATAATGCCTCTATGTATTCATGACCGTGATGATAAACGATGTATGCGTGCTCGATAATGTTACAGACTTGAAATATCCAAAAAAAAAATAATCAAAATGAAGATGTGTGATTCTACATTGTATCTTTGCCCAAATCCCACTCGCGCACCGTCCCCCGTTTCTTGTATTCGATGTCCATGGCGGTTGCACCACCGGAATTCCACCTGTCGCCTACAGCCTTCGAGGATGATATCTCCTTCTTGATCTGCTCCTTGCTCAAACCCATTCTCTCCAGTCTCTTTTTCTCCTCCTTATCCTCCCTCCTTACCCGGATGAGCTCCAACATAGCATCCCAACCCTCGAATTCAGCATTATCAATGAGACCTGTAGCCGGGACTTTGGGCGCACTAAGAGGCGCAACGTCCAGCCGAGGATCATACGACTCCTCAAAATACTTGTCCATCTTTGAAGGCAGCTGAACCGGGGGCTGCGGCCCAGGGGACGCAGAAGGAGATATCGACATAGGCGACGATAATGTCGACTCCACAGACGGAGAGCGAGTCTTCCGTCGCTTGGAAGGTGGTGTTAGGGATCTACGGCGACTTTCGCTCTCTAGCAACTTGGCAGGAATCGAAGGTGCTTTATCTTTCGACGCCCTGAGCTTCTGCCGAAGTTCAGCTTCCTTGGACAGGTTACGCGAATCAGACAGATTACGGGCATCAGAGGGTGATTGGTCGCGTGCGCGCTCTGACCGCGATGAAGAACGGGATCGCTTCTGCCTAGAACCTTCCCCTATTGACGAAGGACTACGGGTACGAGAATGGGAGCTGCGCCGACGTCTCGACTTGGAATGATGGTGTCTGCGGGTGTGTCTGTGTCTGTGCCCATCAGAAGACCGCGACCTGCTTCGGGAACGGCGTGACGTGTGTCTTGTTGAACGGCGGGATCGATGGGAACGAGTTGTGTGCTTGGAGTCGAGGTCGTCCTGATCGCTGGAGCTTCGACTGCGACTACGCCGCGACTTACGTCTCGGCTCGTCCCGACTGGCAGAACGGTGCCGTCTGCCACGATGCTCGTCGCGCGATGATGACCGCCGTCGCCGACGCCGCCGCCTGTCCTCATCCGAATCATCCCCATTCCATGTCTCCCACTCCCTATGTTTCCTCTTTCTATCTCCCGTCCGCCCGTCCCACCTGTCCCAGCTCTCTTTCTCAGCAGACTTTCGACTGTCCATCTTAGTTCGCCGGGCAGCGACCGCCTCCTCTGCACGCGCGCGACGCTGCTTCCTCTGTAACTCCTCTTTCTCCCTCTGTATCTCCTGAGCGGAAAGAGCCTGCGCTTTTAGAATGGTCTTGTTGTGTTCGTCCGTGCTTCGAATGATAGAGGACAGGAATCGCTTGTTAGTCTTTGGGGCATTACTATCTGAACTGTAATTTTATGTCAATATTGAAGTCCCCGAACAAGTTCTTACGACTCACAGTTGGCTGGAAAGGTAGGCGCGGATACCTTGTTGGCCGTACCGTTCAGCCCTCTTCTTGGCATCTTTAATCAATAGTTCGGCAACATGGCGGTCCAAGTCTTCGTCAATCACCGTGGACGACACAGAGGTGCCCATAGAGGCCCTCACAAGGTTTGACACAACCGAGGATAGCGACGACGACGACGCCATCGTGAACGTTGACTCCAAGTACAAAAGCGGCGCAAGTCCAATTAGTCGGTATTTGGCTTTATTTGTGGAATGTGGCAACTAACTTTATGACTTAGTAGACCGTCAATTACGAGTCCCCACACCCATATATTAAATCAACCGAGGCACCGACGGTGCTAGTACTGTTCCGCTCAAAATGAAGGGGAACCAAGCTCTATGGCTATATTCCGCTCACGTGCAACCTTCACGACCTCCAATCACAAGTCACATTTGCCTTAGTACGCCAATTACCATCCTCCTTCAAGTTAACGTTGACGATTTTAATGTATTGAACGGTAACTACTTAGTACCTAACACTGGCTATAAGGGTAACAAAGCAAATATAACGAAATCCATGATATGCTAAACTGATTGTAGATTGAGTGAAAATGTAATAGAACCCCTCCGGTGTATATATCCAAACATGCATTTTGAGAATTATTGAATAGTAATGATGAAGCAGTAGTGACGGCCCCATAATAGTGCGAACATATCGAAGGATGCGGGTGATGTACAAATGATGTGTCGTAACGGTCATGAAAGCACGGTTAAGACGATGTGCCATCCTTAGTGTAATGATACATGTGCTCCGGGTGCGTGGAAAGAAGATTGTGCGCGCATAGCATATAGATTGGAAAGGGATTTCCCGCGGGGATAAGTCTGCTGTTCGATGGGGTCACCTCGCTAAAAAAGAAAAAATGTTTAGAAAATGTGGCGTTTTCCATAGGATAAGCGACGTACCATCCATGTACGGAACACCCTAATATTCGGCGTTATTCGAAGCTCAAGGCCCCGGTAGGCGCAGGCCATCTGCAGGGATGGAAAAAGCGGGTGCTGTTCACCACCCCAAAGATGAACCGTGACAGCCTTAAGGGACTTCTGAGTCTTGACAGCCTCGATGACGGATTGCAACGCAGTCATTTTGTTAAGCCCAAATGCTATGTGCTCCAGCCGCTCTGAGACTTTTTTGAAGAGAAGAGGAGATACGAGTGGTCGTTCCACGCTGATCTGCCGTAAACGCGGGCAACGATGCAAGGAACGGGCCGTGTCTTGCCAACAGACAGGAAGCGAAACCGATTCCAGAGTGTTTCCGTGCGTGTCGACGAAATAATCGAGGAGCTGCATGGACGGCTCTTGGGCCATACCGAGCACGCGGAGACTGCCGATGGAATGATGCAGTAGCCAATCCATAAAGTCTAGTGAGGGGAAGGCTTGGAAATTCATGTGAAACTCGTGGAGGGCGCAGGGGAAAGGGGGAAGCTCGTCAGAGGGTAACTCTGGAGCGTTGCCACTAAGAACCAGAGATTTCAGCGACGGCCATACGCTGAGCAACTGGGAAACGGAGTGGCTATTTTCGGACCAGTTGGAGAACTGGAGGGCGGAGATGGCAGGGCCGCATTGGAGAAGGGACAGGGTGCTCTCATCAAAGGAAGGAGCAGGGCGTCGCATGCGAAGGGAGTCCGGAGAACCAATGATATCCCTGCCGGGTGACACAGAACCATACAGAGCCAAGTTTAGCTCGAACAGGTTCGGACAGAGGACAAACGCCTGGGCGAATGACTGCTCGGTGATACCGAAAGGTTGGTTGTGATCTAGTATGACTCGCATGCGCACAACAGCTTCGCCAAGTATGCGTCCTTGTTCCGTGATGGGGTCAACTGCGCTCTGGAAAGAGAGACACGCCGACTGGGTACGCAGGGTAACGTTATGGAACAGCAGTTTCTGGGCTGCTGCAGACCATTCCCTGCAGACGAGAGAGCAGGCCTTGAGCAGGGAATAGTCGATGTCGAAGGTCTCATCATAGAACGCCATCTCCATAATAGTCAGGACGATTTCCAGTGGCATTCGCGACTTGGGCGGGCGCGACATGCACGGAGCAGGAGCGGTACGTGATGAACGAGGAGATTTGGAAGGGGCAATGTCGAAGGAGATGTCGTGTTCGAGAACCTAGCAGGAAACTAGTTAGCAATAGAAAATAAAATATGAAGACTCGACTCACTCGTTGCTGAGCACCGGTGAAGATGTTCAAGGTGGGGAGGAAGGCAAAACCCATACCCATGTCGGTAAGTCAGGCGTGAAGCAAGGAGATAGTTCGTTCAGATTCGTGAGCGACCCAACGTCCGCCTGGAAAGCTGTAGGCAGAGGCAGAAAGCGCGACGCAGGGAAGGGGCCGCTTATATAGAAAGTGAACGACTCCTTGTCAGCGCAAGACAAGTACCGAATTGAGATTATGAACGTGAAACAACAAAAGGAAGAAGACGCCGCCGAAATCAGCCTATGAATAGATACGGATCGTTTTCGATCGTGTGAACTATCCGGATCTCTGGTTCGTGTTTCCCTTTTTAGACGCGCCACGGCGATCTATCCTATGAACCCAATCTCCGGCCACGCGCTCGCTCCAAGTGCTCGACAAGGCCATTCAAGCGAGTAATCCATCTGCCACCGTCTTACCCAGCACCCAAGCCTTTTCCCCCCGAATGTAGAGCCTCTTTGAGCACGGATCTTACGTTTCCCTGCCTTGCCATCGTTTACGACATCCTCGACACAGTAGACACGTAGCATCACATTGCCGAGCCTCTGACTCGCTCGTCTCCCACTTGGGACGAACCATAATGAACCGCATAAGTATTCTACTCAGAAAACACGCGCCAGGGAAAAAAGTGGCTTCTCTAATTACCGCCTTTTCCTGATTGGCTACTGAGCCCAAAACATATCACCCCGTCCTAAATCATCCCGAATTGGAATGTCATAACGACGGCGCCCCGAGGCTTCTACATTCTCCGTCGAACCTCAGATGACATCTCCATCTGTTCAGAGCCATCATGATTTTCCCGTCATGCACAGCTTTGTCCCTGTATTTCCTGTCCCACCCCGTCGGACAGACCGAATGGATATGTACACTCATTTTCCGGACTAGCCCCGTCTGCCACCGAGTTCTGCCACCGAACTCTAGATGGATCGATAGGTAGTAATCCAAGGAACGACTATGAGGAATAACAGGGATCCCGCGATACTTTGCCGGATAGTCTAAAACTCCCTTCCATTGTTTTGGAGGTCGTGCTTGTGCTGCCTACCAACCATTTGCCCCTAATCCCGACGTAATTGAGGCCTCCATCCAACGATTGCGTCGGACATTAACTTGAGGATATCAGGATTCCTGGCCCCAAGGGTAGTAATACCCTCCTTTATGCTCTTTTCCAAGAAACGACAGCACCGTGCGTACGCATGTGGCGCATTCTATTGCGTTCCACTTGGAATCTTGGGGTCGACCTTTATCCAACCAACATTTGTCCTTCCCGTCAACGCATCTGTCCTCGAAGAGGCACAATGCACCCGGGCCTCGCAACCAGTCTGTCTTCGTTGTCAACATGTTTCTCACAGACGGGTTCTGACGGATGGAAACTTTTGGTGGAAAGTCAACCACCCTAGATCTGAAGTTCCAGGTCGGTCCCGGAAGTTGTCTACCATCATGTCGCTCGTACCTTTCATTACCCTTTCTCTTCCTTAGATAGACGTCTGCACCCATCTAAACCTTTTGACATTTGAATACACCGACCCGACGTGTATCATCATCCTGTGACAAGCGCACCGCGGTCCGCCACATTCGCTAAAAGACTATTCAGTGACCAGATTTCGACGGAACGCATAGCTTCCATGTCGACCAGAAATTCTCTGTGAATGCGCAGAGGAATAGTCCGCCACCGCCTCTAGAGCCACTGCGCGGAGGATTGTATCCGTCGATTGGTTCCCAGTAACTTACCGGGGACGAATACCATTGTTCCCAAACCCAGGGGCCTTTATCACGTTTTGGGGTGTGGGGCGAAGAACTCGGAGGAGACTGCACTTTGGGAGAAACTGAGCACCAGCGCTGCGGCTCCAAACTCAAACCCAGACCTGAGAGCATGGTGCAGAATTCCACTGCGATCATGCCTTGCTCCGTGAACCGAATAAACGTGGCGCAAGGAAGTCCAAGTGCCTCAGTGCCTGCATCAAATTCCACATTCCAGTTCACCTTTATGCAGGGCTCCAGAGAAAAAAAGACACGATCATTATCTTTGACAAGAGAGGTCTAGGTAATGTGCCTAAATGTACTGTTGGTCCTATCCGAGAAGTTAAACTCACGAACTCCCTCGACTCTCGTTAATGGAGAGGATCTGACGGCATCCGAGTCAACCGATGGATGGCCGGAAATCGAAGACGAGAAATACAGCTTTGCGCGGTTCGATAAGCGCTCGTCTCGGCATCCCTGTGAGCTCTGTGTAGTTTGTGCGCCCGACGGACGCGTGCCCCCGCAGTGCTCAGAGACTAGAACCCGGACTAGAAGGCAACGCACGGACGCCGTTCCGACAACATGACATTATTTTTCGCGACAAATAGGCGGCGTTGGAGAGGGAGAGGGCCGCCGGGAAAAAACAACAGTTAGCGAATCCACGTGTGCCGATGGTTGAAGGAAGAGCGCTGAATATGTTTGCGGCTGGGGATCCGTTCTCAATGCGGAGCGGTTCCACGGGACCAGGCCTAGATGGAGAAAAGGAAGTGCGCGCTGCCGAATGATCTTTGGCTTACTGACAGACAATACATACTTTGTAGGTAGGCAAGGACCGAGGCATCATTGTGTTATGGAAGTGTTACTTCCAAAAGGTGAAGGGACTATCACACTTCGGGTATGCGTCTCCAAAAGATTCCCAGACAGGTGGTTCGACACCGCAAGACAACAAAGGCAAGGTGTATGCTGGACCGATGATAGCTCAATCAGTCGGACAAAGGTTGACAGACGATATCATTACCCCACACCACCTGGCCGGCCACAGTACGGATAAGAACGAGTTCATAATTACATAGGCGTGAGTAGAGTCGAGATCGCGACAAGATGTACAGTCAAGCGTTGCTGAGAACGAGCCTTCTCGACATTGTCTGGGGTAAAGAGGATCAAGCCAAAAACAGAACCAGGCTTAATAATGTATCTGTCTCTTGGAGTACAGTAAAGCTTGACGCGATGTCCTGCAATGATAACGGTCGATTAGAGCCTTTCATTGAAGATACTATACACTCACAGCTAAAGGTACGGCTGCCTGAAAAGGTGAGTTCCATTGCTTATAACGCCACAAACGCATGTAGATGCCTGCATGCATTCTCTTCCCTCGAGAACCCAATGCAGAACATCGCGATAGGATAGGAATAGAGCTCGGTGACTCAAAATTTAGAATGCCCGAGCGAAGTGAGATTGAAGTATTGAACGGCATACAGCGATGACAGCATGACTGTAGGCATGGGATAAGAGCGGATCGTCTGGAAATCGCATTTCTAAAACTTACTTGCTTCCAGTCAGTATCGAAGAAATGTTTATAATACATGTACACGCCATAATACACGTTCATCTTTAGCAAATGAAGAGTCTAGCAGTCTTATCGACGTTCAGTACATCTCCAAGCTCATTCCGTCGTTAATCTCGTAGTCAGAGAGGGTAATGTGGTCCTTGTAGATGGTGTACCTGCTCGAGAGGTGAGTCGAGTTGGGGGTACAGAGGGAAAACGGCCGCACCATTTCTTCAGCTGGATCTTGGTGTGATCAGTTCCAGTTTGAGCAGCAATTAGTTTCTTGAGGTCCCCAACGGTGTCATCGGGGCTACACTTGACGCGAACTACAGGATCAGTCAGATGGAATGATATAGAGTATGTTCTGCGGTGACGGCTGACCTTTGCGTCCAAGACGGTCATTGGCGATAACCTGCAGGCGCCATCAGCATCCGTTACAGCAGAGATAGCACCGAAGACGTACCTCAATCAAGGCCATGTCGAGCACAGGAGATAGAGATGATGGACGTTGAGGAACAAGCACTGTTGCCGCCGCTCAACAGTCGTCAACAACCGTTATATTTGCTTCCACGACGATCATGGCATAGGCCACGGTGAGTAGCCTCTCGTTTTCATTGTTGACTACGCTCAGAATGGCTTCCGGATAGCGACGGTAACAAGAATGGAGGAACCAGTGCAGCACACGAACCAGGACCTCGACGGAACGCAGACCACGTTGCCAGAGTTGCTGGGCTCCCCAGAGCTCACCACTGCATCGTCGCAGGCATACTTGTCGTATTTGACGACCTTGTCCTTACCGAATCTACTCGCAGAGCCGACGCTGCTGCAGACACAGTCGCATCACCTTACCTCAAGCCTCACTTCGTTAACCCATACTTCTTACCCGACCTTTCTCTCCTTGCACAGTACCACATCCTCGCTTTCCGAGTCCTTAGATGCCCTCTCTTCCTCTCTCGATGCCTTGGTCAATGAAAGCTTGCCAGCCTTGGAGGAGGGCGCGTCGAATTGGCGCGACAGGACAGACACAGTTCTCGCTGAACGGAGCAAAGCGCGCGTCGTGCTAGAGCAGCATGACAAAATACGCGATCTCCTCGACATCCCCGTCCTCATCGACACCTGCGTACGCAATGGGTATTTTGCCGAAGCGCTGTCTCTTGCGTCCCACACAAACTCCTTATACTCGTCGTCCAGCTCACCTCCGTTGATCCTCACTTCCATAATATCCGAAGTCCGCAATTCCATAACGCAGATGCTTTTCTCGTTGCTCTCTACATTGCACGAGCCGAACCGGAAACTACCCGCGCTATGGAAAGCAGTTAATTTTCTTCGTAAAATGGACGTTTTTGATCCGGAAGATGGAGTCGAGTCAGAGGAACAAATCGCACTAGCGTTCCTCGGCGGTAGAGAGGTGTGTTTAACGGCCTCGTTGGAGGGTTGTAATCGTGACATTCAACGTCTCGTCGGCCTGACCTCTGCCGAAGTCAGGGAGAAGGATAAAGAGGACTTGACGCGGTACCTCAAAAAATACATCGACATATGGAGGGAAGGCGTCCATGATATTATCACGCAATTTTCGACAATTTTTCTTGAACGGCCAACGTCCACCACGACTTCTCCAGCTCCGTCATTACATTCCCTATTGGTCACTTACGCGTCCCATTCTCTCCATAAACATCTGCTCCCCCTCCTCCGAATCACTTTACCTCGTATACCCCTACCTTCCCTATCCTCTCTACTAACACAACTGACATATTGCGCCACGGCATTCGCCCGTGTCGGCTTTGATTTCCGGTGTGTTCTGGGGGACTTATTCTCGGGCGCTGTCTTGAGCTCTGTCACCGAAGAACTCCAAGCAGCTACCTCTAAATGGGTGGCTCTGTTTGAACAGAAAATGGGCCGGCCGGTATCCACCACGTCAACGCATATGAAAAATATGGTTCCACCTTCTGAATGGCTCGTGTCACCAGCAGTTGTTGCCTCGCCACCGACCTCTTCCCAGTCCTATTTGAAGGCTCCAGCACACGTGCCTCCACACATATTAGTGTCGTACCCACCGCTGGCGCAGTATACGAACGCACTATTGTCCACACTCAACAGTCTTCGCTTGCTGGCGCCAACGTCTATAGCGCTACCCCTCTTGGCCAAGCTGGAGGACTTATTGTCCGAGGCTGGCGAGGCGTTTCTGCGATACGTCAAGAACGCCACTCTGCTTCAGGAACAAGAGGTGAAAATGGCCGAGGCAGTTGGTGACGTCTACTTCAACACCCTTGTGCCATTCATGAAGCGAGCTCTGGGTGAAGGTGTATATGGTTTGACCATGGAGAATTACGAAGCCCCGGGAGGGGACGCAGAAAAAACGGAAAGTGGAAGTCTAGATAAGGTGATCAGGGATTGGGAAGGCTGGCCGGAGAGCAGAAAGGCCAGCGCATAGTAATTCGTTTTAATTTATTCTTGGACGGAAACACTTATGAGTGCTGGGAGTCAACTTGTTTCGATTATTAAGCAAGGCAGTTTACATGAAGCAGCTGTCGTTCATGCAGATATTGAAAGCATGTATTGGCTGCTTGAATGAATTCCTCCGGTATCTGAGAGCTCCATATCACGAAAATCAAATTGACTTTCTTTAGAGTAGCTGCCAAACCTATCGCCGCTGTCCTCAAAGCTTCTGCTAACGAACACCACAATGTGTTGGAGAAGTCCATGAGGTCGCGACGAGACGAATAAAATTTGAGGGTAATCTCCTCAATGCGCCTGTCGCCAGAATTCAAAGTCTGAGCGAATAACGTCTCTAAAGCTTCCAATTGGTTAACGCATTGCTGCTCTGCTGGAAGCGACAGCGCTAGTGCGACAGACCGTAGCTTGCGAGATAGGTCCATGTCTTCTAGACCCTCTGTTTCTCTGATTAGTTCAGCAATATTTGACGACTGATAACTGAATACCCACCCGAAAAGTCGATAAACCCGATATCTAGATAATCCAATTTGTCTATGGTCGTGTCGAATACTGTGTGAAGAGTCCCCGAATCTAACTTGCTGGATTTTAGGCGTAGTGACTCCAGCCTTCTCAAATCTGCATAGTCAAGAAGGAATTCTAATAGAACTTCCATGACCATAGGGAACACGACCATTGAGAGCGAGCGAAGCTGGGGCCGATGAGAAGGTATGGTAGATCTACGCCGCTGGGAAAAATCGGGCCGTGAAGGGAAATCAACGAAGGAGATATCCAGAGTCTCCAACGCGGCACAGTCACCGATAACGGAGAAGAACTCTGTGAAATTGGAGTCCGCCATATGCATGGCTTCCAATGTCAAGCAGGTCACGCTAGGAAGTCGGAATGAATTGTACATTGCTTGGCGAACAGAAACTGGCATGGTGTCCCAGGCGAAGAAATGGCTACCGTTGATATCGATGTGCCTCAGGTTCGTCATGGCATGGAAGACGCTGACAGATGCAGGCTCATCCCACTGGATCAGTCCTTCATCACCCAGCGCGGTGCTTTTCACACGCACGTCGACCTTCTGCACGCAGGGACCCAGGAAGGGGTATTTTTCTAGTAGCAGGTGCAGCCCACGTATGGACTTGGGAACGAAAGGATTATCGCGTCGTTCTGATGAAGCACTGTACTGAATTGTGATGGCGGAAAACAAGTGGGGCAGAGCGAGTCTGTGCCATGTCTGGCAGACACGCGTGCAGGTTGATAAAGTTATACGGTCAACCGTTTTGTCTAATTTGCCGAAGACGCAGTCCACAAGTTCCGGAGGCACGGGTGTCATGATAATTGAGTGGCACTTCGACGTCAAAAGATACCGAGCCTATTTTAATAAAAGAAAACGTTAGTATGACGACAGTAGATAATCAACGTGAGAAGACTGACTGGAGCAATCAGCTAGCTCGCTTCGAGTTCTGCTTTTGCTGCTGGTGTCGATGGAAGGGGGCGTGAGAGTCGAGCGCATCATTTTAACAGGCAATGTGCCGTCGGCGATTACCGCCACGACCCTAGCTCGACTATCAAGTACTCAGTGCCCACTGATCCCTGCCAAGAACCATCCTTACCAATAATTCCATCGGCCACCGTTTACTTAGGATCAGCCATTTTTAGCAGGAAAGGCTATGCGGGCGCTTTGATTCGTGTTCGACGGATATCCTTGGCCATCGCGATTAAGCCCGCTCCGTCACCCAGACCCGCCACCCGCCCTTCTCTGCGATTCGCGTACACATCCGTCCTGAAATTGTGTAGAAACCGTGTGGGGACAACGGAAGTTTGGGCGCCGCCGATCGTACTAATCATATCTTATGGTTTCCTTTATTTGATTTCAACCAAATTTCAACCAGTTTTCAACTCGCTCTGGAATTGCCTAAAAATACCCCACCAGAGCAACGTGCATTATTTAGGCCTGAAAACGAGCGGGAAACCTGGCTTCCTCCCGCCTAGTCCAAATTTCTTGGGTTTATCTCTGTCTTCAATTCTCAGTGCTGCCTCAGGCTACCTCTCGTCCAATCTCGTCGCAAGTATTCCAAATCTATTCCATGGCTACCGATCGTTGTCGTCCTGCGGAAGTAAGTACCTGATCGTTTTTCGATATGACTCCTTTCAAGTTGTGAAGTTTGAACAGCCTCCAATGTCAAATTTTTTTCAAGGATAAAAGAGCGGCGGTCCTGCACCAAACGAAATTCAAGGTTTCCCGACTCCCCTTGTTTGATACGTACCACCAGGAACTACTATGAAGTTTTTATCCGTACTCGCATTATGCGCCATTGCCTTCACCGCTGTGTCTGCGGCCCCCGCCGAGACCAATGCACGTCGCATGGCTGAGGGACTTCCTCCCATGAAACCTCGTGCTCTATACGGTACTTTTCTCCAGCATTTCTCCTCAATCTGGTGCTGATTATTCTCTAGAGCGGGAGGATAACTTCCGATTCCGGCCCCGACCTTCATTCCACCCGTTCCATTAGGCGTAAGTTTCTTGGCATGTGCATTCACTGTAACCATCTAATATGCCACGCAAGATGAAGTGATGGTCACCAGATCTCCCAGCTATCGCCCGCATTTCCCCATTTACGCTCGTTATAACATTATCAGTGGTTCCCGTGGTTCCCCTACCAAGACACCCCTCGATTCCACGCTCTTTAAAGTCCACGCTTCTTACACCCACACTCTTTGAGCCCTAATCGGCCTAATCCCTAGACCCTTAGACCCTTTTGATCAAAGCTCTTCGCTTTCCTCGTGGATCTCGATCTTGTACTTTCTACCCATTCATTTTCCCCCGTCGCTAGACATTCGAGAATCCTTTGTTCAATATCCGTTACCTACCAACGTTCAACTTCTTGTTGTATTGATAAGTACGATGTATACCTGCGTTCTTTGAAGCTCCATGACAATATATACACATTATTCGTCCGACAAACTGTCTGGACTGGTCTTCAGAACGGCCCGTCGGCGGCCTATGACTCGGTGCAATGTGCAAGTACGGCTAGACTTAGTACGGTACCGCACTAGAGCCATGGAAGCGGATGATATCCTGTGGCATTTTCTTTACATTCCTGGTGTTTCTCTCCATGTTCCTGCAGCCAAAAAGAACCGCGACACTCATGATCAAGTCACGGCTGGAGGCGAGCCTGTCACTTGAGAATCTTATCGCTCGCTTACCTGCAGATCTGTGGGTATAGATAGTGTTCCAAGATATGTGAACTGCGATTAAGAAGAACAAACAATAGACCCATTAAATCAAGCCCGTGAAGAAAGGAGTCTCACACTGTATCGAAATATCAGAACCCGCGGACCTTGGATAGATGTGATATCGAAAGTTTACCACCGGTACTGGCAGGTTTGCCTTCATCCGATGAAGAGCTTCAAGAATCAGGTCTAGACATTGCCTGAGTCAGCTTCTCAGGGACTGCTCGCTTTTCATACGCTTACTGCTGGAAATCCCCTCGTACTCAGGCGAAAGCGTTACGAGATTATCGCCATCGCCATCCTCCACGTTTATCTGACCAGCATCGATTTCCCGCCATGGTAGACGTTCACCAGAGACCAGCAGGGACATAGAAGTAGACCGATGCTCTGGTTTAGTTCCGCCATGCCATAACTCGTCTATGATGGCACCTGAGGGGTGTGGGGGCCAACCGCGGCTGGCTCCATCGGGACCGTCGTGGATACTGAGGCTGTAGCTGAAGCCAAGACTTGCTCGGATGCTGACGGATGTTAACATAGAGGGAGGGAGCTAAGGCTCTACTCAAGTCGGGCGCTGAGGTTGAGGTTGAAGCGCTCGGTCACGGTGGTCATCGCAGACTGTAATTGAGCAAGATCCCTAAAGCCCGAAACAGTCCAAAGTTATCAGCGACTTCCAAAAGCGAGCGTCATTTCGGTTAGCCAGGATAACGTCACGTATTCCTAACTTGTCAAAATTCTTGGAGTATAGAACGGTCTGACAATGCTGTAAGGATAACGACACAGATGTGCGGAAACTGGTACTGACAGGTGGGTCAATGAACTCGAAGTTGGGAGTATCGGGCTCGCAGTCGACAGATATGGCATATTTTCCCCCACGGCAACGGCTGGAACAGTCGTGATAGAATACATTGGCTGGCTCTGAGATGGTCGGGACCCTGCATTGGAATGACGCCAGGAAATGGGAATGCGTTTGCAGCCATCGTACAAATTTCGCCAATGCTCCTAGTATCTACCGTAGCGAACCATTGATCATTGTATTTGAGTACTTAAATCGGTGAACTTGTTATCGTAAATGATGCTTTTGAAAGCTTACCATTGCGAATCGAAATGTATTAACGCCAGTGACGGTGTGCAACAGAAACAGGTTAAGAACAAGACAACTTGAACAGGGCGTCACCAATTTTCGTAGACGAGTGGGGACGGGACGATACTCTGTCGGGGTCTGCTGATCATCATGCCAGAATAGTAAGGCCTGAGGATCATCTTTGTTGAGCGTCGCTGTAAGAATTGAGTTATTCAAAAAGACTTACGTGATGGATGTTCGGACCGGACCTGCGGATCATGCTGGACGGGAGAAGGCATCGATCATCTGAGGAAAGCCTGAGGGAAGGTACCCACTGACTTCTAGCGTTATCCTCAAATTTCGACCCTCCCTCGCATCCCACTGTTCGAGTCTTAGTTGCCATGGGTGAGTCGTCGGAGTCTATCGTCCTTCTCCGAATTTCCCTCACGGGAAGCGTATACAAGTAGCTCTCTCCCATGGCGACTTACACTCAGCGTCATCAGAATGTTCATTGTCAGCTGTAGTTCCGCGATATGGTTAGTAGCATTGGATTGCGATCGCCGATCAGAAATCAGATGCCTCGGTATACATGGGCAAAGTTAGCAACCAAACTTGAACCAAACCGCAGAGCAGTGTAGTAGGAATTGAACTTTAATCCACAATGTCATCATCAGACTAGACTCGAACCTGGGCTACCCGACAATAAGTATCTTTTTTGATTTTCATTTCTTACCGTATGTTCTTACTAGTATTTTACACGCGAGTGTATGTTCGAGATATGCTACTGATCTATGGAAATTTCTTGGTAGTCTACACTTTGATAAATTGTAGCTGGCGTTAATTACGAGGCGTTTCGCGACGACCACCCTCACCGAGTGTAAGAGGCAGACCAACGGCTTTTCTCCTAACCTGATCACGGCCATATCAATAAGTATCATATTGTACATACTCTACATCAAAACAAAAGTCGGGGTATTGTAGGACTGATGGAAAAAGTACTTTATGAAAGCTCAAGTACCACAGCGAGTAATCCATGTGCACCTATTGTAGAAGTGGAAAATCCAGAACAGCGTACAAATGGTTGTCCTCATCAAACTGGACAAGTTCGTGAAGAAGTCTGACCCAACGACGTGCATCAGAACTTGGTTGGTTGTGACGAAGGTTGTCCAGAAGGTTCGCCTGGTAAGGGGAGAGGTCTTCGAGCCTCAGGTCTAGGCAACCTACGACTCAGCCCTCTAGTGACAGGTTGCTCACCATTAGGGCGTCCACCACTGAAAATATCCTCGTAGCCAGGCGGCAGCGTTGCGAAATCATCGTCGTCATCATCGACGTCTATCCGACCCGCATCAGTTTCCCGCCGCGGGAGGCGTTCACTGGAGGCCATGCGTGATGAAGAGGCGCGTACACGTCCCGACGAAGCATCCGAAGCTAGTGCTTTAGTAGCTACTGAAGCTCCATTTGCTCTCCGTGAAGGGTGGTCTGAGGTGGTGTCTGTCGTGGTATATGTGGTGGGGGTACGTATATGTCCTCTGGGTCTGTCGGAGGGTGTACTCGTATTTTCGCGAGGTAGGATGAAAGGGGAGGGTTGGTAAGGACTGGTATATAAGCTCTTGTCAATGTCATTGCGCTCTCGCTGGATGCGATGATGACGTCGCATAAAAAACCATATAATTAAGCACAGTGAGATAGCCGCGATGCCTCCTACAACTCCTCCTACGATGGCGCCTATGGGAGGTTTGGAAGATGATATGATGGTCGACTGAGATGCCGCCGGGGCAGTCGATGATGAGGTCGCAGAGGAGGAGGTAGATGATCCAGATGTTGAGGTCGAGGATTCTGGAGCAGTAGCACTGTTGTCCACAACCTGGAGCACAAAGCGGTCCAACGTTATCTGCGAATTTCCGCCGCTGAACCGTGTGTCGTTCTGGTTGGTTAAGATTATCTCGTGTGTCCCTGGCTGCTCAAAAGATCTACTAAATAGGATGACCTACCCGCGTGATGAGAATAATAAAGCAGATGGATGGATGATCACACTCACTGGAGGATTTGTTCCGTCATCAGTTGCATTGACGGCGTCGATGGACTCGAATATAGGTTTATTGGGATCGCAGTCGATACATATTGCATACAACCCCCCGCGGGAACGACGCATGCCGTAGTAGTAGAATGCATTAGCCGGCACTGAGGAATGGATGAATATCATTTCGTAAGGAATATATAGAGGGACTCACCAGGAAAAACGAACGTTACGTTTGCTGTTGGGTCATTCGACGAGGATAGCGTCCCAGAATCACCAACGCTACTGGCATTGTACGTTCCAGTGTTAAACCACGATCCCGCATATTTGAGAACATCGGTGAGTCTGTCGTCATAAGTGTTGTTGATATAGCCGACCATGGCAAAGTTGCATTGCGAAGCTGCAAGAATAAGGTAAAGACCAAGGGCAGTGGCAGTGAACGACGAAGAAGGGTTTTTGGAAATGGCAACACAGCATCATTGGATTGAATAGGATGGAGCCTTGAGAGGTCTTGAAGCGGTTTGAGTATCATGATGGCAACCAGGGGCAAGTAATTTTTAGTAAATCATGATGGACTAAACTTGTAATGTCCGATATTGAAACAGGCCGGTACAGCCCAAGTACAGCCAAGTAACCGCCCTTTGAGTCTCTGGCCAAAGGTTACGGAAGTTCGCAATCAAAGGATTGTCTGTAAGTCCAGCAGTGAGTAGAACCAAAACCAAAGTAGAACTGGTCGTGTATTTTTGAAATTGAATTGAAACGTTGATCGATGACGGGTAATGCCGGAGGTTAAATTCGGACCTTCAATTGGCTTGCTCGGCATGGAGGGCACGATTCATTCTTCTCCTCACCGTCAAGCTGGAGTCCTCGCGAGATGCAGATTTTTACCAAGTTCTCTCCATATCACGGTCGGCGTCGCTCCCAGAAATAAAGGTTGCATATCATAAAATGCTTCTACAGCATCACCCGGACAAGAATGTTCTTCGCAAGGATGGCCAGGCTCGCGTAGATGTCACGGTGATCAAAGAGGCGTACTTCATCCTGTCAGATCCTGTTTCACGACACAGGTATGATATGGAGATCCTTCAGAAACGAGCCACCGGAGGGCCACGACCGGCACAGGTCATCTCGTTGGATGATTTTGATGAGGAGCCGTCGATGAATGATTCAGACTATTCGGCGTGGAAATATAAGTGTCGCTGCGGTGGCGTCTACACAATAACAGACAAGGAAATGGAATCCGGACATCATTCTATTGCTTGCAGCAGCTGCTCCGAGGTTATTTGGGTTGGATACGAGCTTGCGGGGGAAGAAGAGGTCAGTGAAGCGTCTTTCGATAGCAGCTTGCTGGCTGATGTCACACAGGTTTGAAGGACAGGATCATTATGAATTTCAGCGCCAGTTCAGCTCTACATCGTCGGCTGTTATTATTAACGTTAAGGTCTGGGAGATTTCCTTTCGTAACGAAGTTTGTTACTAATGTGCGCGAAAAGGCAGCCCAAATTCTAGACGGGTACTGAACATCGGGAGGCCATCAATATATCGCTCTGATGACTAATTTGCATATATACTTACTCGGCGGATAGTCTATTTCCTCATCACTGAGGTACCAGGTTTCTACAAACAACCTATCAAACCGTCATTCTCATGAACAATGTCGAAACTCACTGTCACTTCCCGGCGTCTTATCTGCGACGGTATTGCCATTTCCAAGCCAATGAAGCCGGTTTGGGTTCAATCGTTCATAATTGAAGTCTTCCCAGCGAGGATGCTTCAGGGCTTTTGTCGCGTGTAAAGTAGAGCCTTACGAGGATCAGCAGAACTTTGAGCTGTTCATCTAAGTCATTTACCTGGCCACAGCGCAGAGACGCGTCCCTCCTCTTTCCCAGCTTTATACCATGATCTGCACTTCTCTCCAAACACGGTCTGCGAAATCTACTAGCATCCCATGACGACAAATTGACAAACTTACCGTGGGGAAATAGCTCTGGGAATAAAAATCGTGGTGAGGTTTGCCAATTATACCTCGGGAAAACCGCTGACCATCAAATATTCATCGAAGTCATCCACGGCCTCAGATTTAACCTCAATGCTCTTCAACATTTCTCTCTGCAACTTCAAGGTCGCTGCAACAGCATAATCCACCTGTCGTTCCATCAGCAGTAAAAGTGAACCAGCCCCAACGCTACTGTTTGGGCCCAAAGCCTGGAACCAGTTTGGGAATCCGTCGACGGCCACGGAGAGGTATGTTCTCGGATGAGAAGCGAACTTGTCAGAAAGGTCGATCCCATTTCGCCCAATGAAAGTGAAAGGGAGGCGCCAGGATGTATCAAATCCCGTGGCACATACAATCACATCCAGTTCTTTGTGATCCCCATCCTCGGTTTCGATGCCTGTTGATGTAACTGCCTTGATAGGTGAAGGAACGAAGTCGACCTCGTGTATATTGGTTCCCGTCCATACACCTTTCACGGAAGAGAATGACGTACATTTTCTTCACAGAGCGCTTCCAGATATCCAGGTCCTGGTGTCAGCCGTCGACATGCGACCCCGAAGTCCGGAATTACTTGGGAACATTGTGCGAATCAGTTCATGCAAAATGCATTCTAGGACCCACTGTGATCTGCAATCCATGACTTCTTCGCCAATCGTTGGACCATGATTTCTTTGAATGCCGCCTTTGCTATACCTTGGAGGGGACTGCCGCGAATTGTGGCGGCGTGAGCATCCTATGTCCGCCTCGTCTTAGTTTGTGTATAGAATGTCACGATTGAAGTGTACGTACGTTCAGTCCTGATTCAATTTCTCTCCGGAATTTCTTGTAGTATACAGGATCTTGGAATCTCTTTTTATCTTCTTCAGTGAAATCATCTGTTGACACGTCCTCAGCGAAGTCGCGGTGGTTGAGCATCAGGAAGCGTGCTCACAGTTCTCAGCATCCTCCTTCCCGGACAATTGGACGAGGGGTTCGCGTACAAAGGTGGATGCTATCCACGTCTTTCCACGAACATAGTTCACCACTCGGGCCACTTTCGGCTGTATAGCAGGAACGATCTGTATTGCCGAAGATCCCTGAAGAACAACGTCGAGGTCATCTAAATTCCCCGCAAAAAACGTAACTCACCACGCCGATAACACCGACTCTTTTATCTCCCCAATCCTTGACCGTGTCTTCCCAAGCAGCATCAGGACCACCTTCACCTGTCTCCCACCGCGCGCTATGGATCACTTTGCCTTGAAATTCTTTCAGGCCTGGTATATCCGGCCAGTTCCATCTGCTAAGAACTCCTAGTCCGGTCAATAACACGTCGCATGTGTCCTCGAATTCCTCAAATTGCGTGGCCGTTTCTCCCGGGCTTGGTTCGACAGGCCGTTGAATGGTAATGATCCATTTACCATCCGGTTCAGAGTACCGCGCTTTGGTCATTCGGTGTTGAAGTTTGATATATGGCATGAGCTTGTATTTGTCGACGATGGATTTAAGATAAGCAAGATTTTCAGGACCGGAGGCGTAGAAGGACGACCAGTTGGGCTAGCGCGGATTTAACTGCAGGCTCGCTAAGCAGGAAGAGTAAGCATACATTCTCTTCGAAAGTGAGTTGATACTGAATGAAGCAGATTAGATGGGGGTGTTAGACGAGGCTTCTCCAAATTGCACTCACACTATGTGAGGGTATATCGCATTTTAAGCCCTAGGTCGTCTGTTAGAGTTCACATGAATTGGATAAGATAATTTCGTCTTGCCGGGTACTTGTTTACGAGCCATGTTCCACCGATACCTCGTTCAGCTTCGTATATATTCAAGGTCAGATTAGGAACTCGTTGAAGGTATCTGATTTGATTTTGCCAATCAGTTTTTCGTTAGCAAAGTCTGAATACTGCACTCACCTGATTCCAGCCACGATACCTGGAAACACCGTTATCGCACGTAAAATGATCAATACGACTCCAGGACGTACCACTGTAACCGGCACCAATGACAATGACTTTGATTGGCCTCGCCTCGTCGATACAGAACTTTCCAAGCGTGAACCTATTGCTCCCATTTCCATTTGTTAGGTCGTTGGTACGGGGTTCGAGATTTGTTGCCTTGTGCTCTTGAGAGTCTGAAGACATGACTTTGTTCCGGGGATCAGTCAGACGACTGCAGGTACGACTGACTATTTATCATGAGAGCAAGTGGTGGGAGCATGGCTTATTATGCATCCGTTACTTATTATGCGACTGAACTTTCAAATATGCTGAGAAAGCAACGAAGTATTGTGAGAATAGTATGCCATGTCAGGCCATAACAAGAGAGCTTGACTACCATTTCCTCCATATACGATCACTAGTTCCGCTAGATTGCCACTGCTTTTACTGAAACGGTACAAGGCCATCACCTCGCAGCAGTCTGATGACGACCCAAGAAATCTGGTGATTTGTCAACGGTGCACCAGATGCAGAACTTCCTTTCCAACCGGCCACCGACATGATAGCATGGAAACATCTATTGTAAATTGGTCGTGTGTATCTACTGATTATTAGTACAAGTATTTCATCGATGACTATCAGACAACACAAAGCGGAAGATATAAATGAAACAGGCCCTCAACAGAAAAAAACCTTACATAAATAAACAATAATTAAGTAGTCGTCATGCTGGGTATCCAGCCAGCACAGCACTCATTTGTTTTTCGTGGGTTTGTGTAGGAACGCGGCGTTCCCTTGAGCTCTATCGCATTTCTGGGCTAGGGAAATAGCTGCGCTCATTGCCTTTTCTACACCATCGCGAGAAGAGTTGCCGATGGGGGTATGTGAATATAGATCTTGTAACGAGCGTCAGTCTTTTGGTAATCGCTCAGCGAGTGTCCATTGCAACACACCTTTTAATAGCAAAGTGTATCGCATGATACGCTGAGTAGGTAGAATGGCCAAGTCTCGAACAGCTGGACGACTCCGTTCCCGTTTTGAGGGTAGCTTGTGCGACTCCTGGGAAGGGGCGGAAGGAGTGCTGCCCCCAAGGGCTTTGATGGAGTTGATCCGTTTACCCCATGAGTTCACCCGACGTTTGATTGTACCGTTGGCCGCGTCTGCATCCACTCTTGACGTCGTAGCACTGCTCGCGCGCTCTCGCTTTACCACTCCTTCGTCGGCACCAACGAAGAATCCCCCAACGACACCGCACCATCCAACCAACGCCGCGTCTAGTTTGTCTTCACAGGAAAGGAAAGCATTAGCAACTCCTTGTGCACTTGGATTAGATTCCAGTCTCTTTAATAGCTCCTCACTAGCTTCGATGAGAGCCGGTAAGTAGGTAAGCATCAAAGCCGGAGGCGTAGTCAAGGTATCACTGGCTGAGAGGCTACGAATAGCCAACAGATAGTGTCGCTCGGTGCGAATAAATTCCCTGCAAATGAGCAATGCCCGCCGGGCATTTTGCCAAACCGCGCTGAGAGCTGGATCGGATAAACAGGGCAGAGAAGGTTTGAGAGTAGCATGCTCATCGTGCGAGGCATCGACCAGCGGCGTTCCGGAATCGGCAGTAGAGATACTTGATGCCGTGGAAGGAGTCATGACGTTCCTTCGCCACTCCCACTGCCACATCTTCTCTACAGTCCTCATTCGTTCCAATTCGTCCATCAACATCTCGTCTGAAATCCCATCGTCTGCTATTGCCATCGCTAGGGTCCAGCGCCGACGATGACCCTTGGTAGGGTCCCTTCGATATTGCGGCGACAACAGAGGCGCAGCAATCGGTGAGGATACAAGTGCTGTGTCTCTGTCTTCTGCGGCATCTTCCCAATCATCTGCTCGGTCCCCGGAGAAACTCCACGTTGATTTCCACCCATTTTTGAGGGAGGTGGTAGCGATACCCATGGAAGAATAAAAGAACGTATCGCCCATGTTTGACTTTGCGTTTAGCGACGCGGAAGATGGGAATTCGCCAGTCCATGCAAGAGACACAAGCGCATCCGTGCTGGCGCTCCTATTTGGATAGGGAGAACGGTCACGCCGACGATGAGAACAACGGGACTGATCATCAATTAGCAAACGACACATGAACGGACGAATGGTGTCTCACGTTCTCTTCATGAAGGGGAGACTGGAACTTGACAGTCCTCTCGTTCGCACGAGTTCGGACATTGTGATTGTGAGTAGGGAATGTGGAAGCCGAGGGAATGCTGGGTAGCGAACTGCGACGAGTCCTGTAGGACGGTTTTATGGGTGCATATCCAGTTGCCCAACGAAGAAGGCCGACTGGTCGTGAGAAGAAGGAGGGTGAAGATGGTGCTGAATCAGATTCCGAAAAGTTACGCTTGGGCTTTTGTAATTTCCGTGGACGACTATACGTGGGAGAGGAGGGCAGAGAGTCCACGAGAGGCAAAGGAGCTGGTCTGCGAGGAGGAGCTCTGGGCCGGGTATTTTTCCCAACGCGAAGTATCTTCTCTGGAGAGGTATACTGGACGTTCATGGTTGGAAACTTGAGCGCTATAGGAGACTT